>CM053029.1:597865590-598465590 GCA_028564925.1 Lithobates sylvaticus | reverse complement strand
CGGATGTTAATGACTTTAATATTTTGCTTTGCATAGGAACCGATTATTAGCAATAAATACAAGACTGATTCAGGTCTGGCTGATATAAAGTGCTCAGTTGGATGTGGGGAAATGGCTGACGGCTCAGGGAATGCGCGTGAAAAGCTATTGAATAGGGAAGAAATGTTTTCAGAGAAGGAAGGAATGCAGCGAGAAAGCGTGTGGGTGGAAGAAAGATGAAGGGAGGAGATCCTTAGTGCCTCATTTCTTACGAGCATTCTTTATATATTCTCTATGTTATGGCTTTATAGTCTTTTTTTACATCTATGGCCTGTAACCTGGAAGCCACCTCCATTGACTTGGGCAGGGACAGTACTGCTTGCTTAGCACCTGGACTGGGGCCTGGAGAATGAGGGTTCTTATAGACACATCTTTAGGTGAACCAAACCTAACCCAAAATGTTTCTTAGGTTAACAACAATGCTGAACGTTAGATACCTCGTGGTTCCTGCATAAACATATGCACGCGAATGCACAGGCTCGTCCTCCGGGGATCCTGGCGCCTGATGGCCTGTTTAAACCCGAGGTCTGCGTGATATAATCGATGGGTGGTCTTTCAGACTTTTCCCTTGTTTTCTGCATTTCTGAAGCCTCCATTCCTGACTCAACTACATCTGACTCAGGCTAAACATGGAGAACAAGTTATAATTTGGCCTCACCTACATCATTCAAAAACTTCAACACCCAGTACCAACTGTGGCATTGGAATTGGAAGGTCTTCTCTGGATTACCCTTGCCTGTTCTACTGCTTGTCCATACCAACCTTGGCCTGGATTTTGACATAGTTTCTGCCTTCTGATTTAGTACTTTGTTGCCAGCATGTTCTCAACCCTTTCCGATCTCTGACCTCGACTCATGATTTGGTACCTACTCGCCTGGCTATTACCAAACTCGGCTTGAGACCTGAATCCACGCTTCTGTTCATCTGACATCAGCACTTTCAAGCTCAAGTTTACTCGGGCAAACTTCTTATCACCTTTGCCCTTCTGCTGCCCTAGCAGTCCCTGTCTCGACTTCCAGGAGTGCTTGGATGGAAATTGTGCCAGAGCTCACCCTGGTTACCTCGAGTTCCACAGCCCGTTTCATGACAAAGTGTATGGAGGACCTGTTGGATGCAAGACCCAGGCTGGACATGGAGACCAAGTTATAATTTGGCCTCATCTACATCATTCAAGAACTTCAACGCGCAGTACAGGCTGTGGCATTGGAAGCTCGAATGGCGAGGGTTGGATCACAATGTCTGTGTACAAACGGCTGCCCTCTGGTCACTCCTTTATTCCAGGTCAAACAGTCCTCCATAGCCACACCCCATTGACTTTGCCCTAAATGAGGTTTAGTCATAGAGTCATGAATAATCATAGACTAGAGGTGAATGTTAGCACCAGGAGGGGGGGGGCTTAAAGCAAGCCTGTGCAAGGCAAAGCAACAGATTCACATAAAGCCTAACTCCAGGAAAATGAAAGAATCCATCCTTGCAGTGGGGTGCTTTTGCTGGTTATATCTAGAGAAATGATCTCCAAACTGTGGCCCATTGCTTGCCTTTATCCAGCCCTTGGGGCACTATTCCTCCTACTGACATCAACAAAGGAGGTATAATTCCTTCCACTGACACCAACATTGGGGCCCTACTCCTCCCACTGATACCAATGAAAGGTCATTATTCCTCCCACTGGCACCAACAATGGGGCCCTACTCCTCCCACTGATGCCAATGATGGGGCGTTATTCCTCCCACTGACACCTACAATGGGGCCCTACTCCTCCCACTGATACCAATACTGGGTCATTATTCCTCTAACTTATAACAATGATAGGGTATTATTCCTCCAACTGATACCAATGGTGGGGTATTATTCCCCTAACTGATACCAATGATGGGGCACTATTCCTCCCACTGATACCAAGGACGGGGCACTGTTCTTCCCACTAACACCAATGATGGGGCCTTACTCCCTCCACTGACACCAACAATGAAGCACTATATCTCCTACTTATACCAACAATGTGACACTATTCCTCCCAGTGACACCAATGATGCTGTATTATTCCACCTGCGAAAGATGTCGCATTGTTTACTCCCACTGGCCACAGTCCGTCCCCCCTAAAGTCTGAAGGACAGTAAACTTTCCCCTTGTTTAGAAAGTTTGGAAACCCCTGGTCTAAGGGATTTCCCAAGAGGCTTTATCACTTATCTGACTCCTCCCTCCGGTCAGGTCAAGTGCTCTCCTCCTCTGCCCAAAGTGCCAGTCTGTGGGCGGAGCTTCAGCATCATCGCATTCAATACAGGGACATTAATCCTGTCTGGTACGATTAAGAGGCTGGAGTGTGACCGGAGGCCGGCTGCGGGGGGACAATTGGACCAAGGAGTAAGGTAAGTATTAATCTTTAATCCTCTGTCATGAGACCAAATGAGCAATTGACCCTGGAAGTGGGGATTCTGATGTAAGTGGGGAAGGCTCTCTGGGGACCCTAATGCAAGGGGGAGGCTCTCTGAGGGACCCTGATGTAAGTGGGGGGGGCTCTCTGGGGACCCTGATGTAAGGAAGGAGCTCTCTGGGGACCCTGATGTAAGATGGGAGGCTCTCTGGGGACCCTGATATAAGTGGGGGGCTCTCTGGGGACCCTGATGTAACGTAGCCCCGGATCTTTTGTAGACCTAGCAACGCCCCTGGTCAGGAGCATGTAAAGCTCCCGTTCCACGACAGCTGCTGGTCTCAGTCCAGCATCCTGGTTTAGGCGGTGATGCATTCCTCCTGTTTGTCCACCTGCACACCTAGACATTTGCGAGACGAAAACATTTTTTTTGATTTGTTAATCTAGTTATTTTGTTTAGTTAAATTCGCTTGATTCATTCAATTCGTATTCGGGATTCGTTTTATATATTTTTCAAATTTTCTAAATTTACAGATTTTTATTGATTTGAAACGTTCGAATCGATAAATTTTACAATGGTCCAATCGACAATTTTAGATTTTTCTGTTTTTCGATTCGAATGTGGCAAAGAGAACAAACAAAAGAAAAATCTTCATCAAACGATTACAATGACTCTTTAAATCACCTTTGGCTTAACAAAAAAAACAGCATTATTTTGAAATAGTACTCTAATAACACACACAGTCTTTGATTTCTGCAATATGTATACAGTTATTTCCAGGATTTTCCAACGGAAAATGTTGGCTGTGAGCTTGTTGTCAGAAATTCCGACCGTGTGTATGCTCCATCGGACATTTGCTGTCGGAATTTCGGACAACAAATGTTTGAGAGCTGGTTCTCAAGTTTTCCGACAACAAAACTTGTTGTCGGAAATTCCGAGCGTGTGTACACAATTCCGACGCACAAAAGTCCACGCATGCTCGGAATCAAGCAGAAGAGCCGCACTGGTTATTGAACTTTTTTTTCTCGGCACGTCGTGTATGCAAGACAAGTTTCAGCCAACATCCGTTGGAAATAAATCCGCGATTTTGTTGTCGGAATGTCCGATCGTGTGTACGTGGCATTAGAGTTCGACTGGAGTTCGATGTAAAATTCAATTTGAATTTTAGTCTGAATTTCCAAAATTCAGATGAATTTCGTTTAGGTAAAATTTGTTTATATTGTAATTCGGATATATCCGAATAACGAAAAAATGTGTCCAAATATTAATTTGTATCTAAACGAACCGCACATGTCTAGTGGAGACCAAGCCTGATTTAAGCCAGGCAAGCCTGCAGTCTCATGCTTGTGACAGCATTCGTTGTAACACGTGCTCCAAGCTTCCTGTTTGTCTTCCCTGCTCTGCTGTTTGGATCCTTGGATTGGAACTTGGACTACTCTCTGAACTCTGCCTGACTTTTTGACTATGGATTTGACCCTGACTATTCTGAACCTTGCCCGTCTTGTATGTGGACGGTCACTGAACCACTCTGCCTGTCTGCCAACTGCAAGTACCTGTTTGCTGGGCTCAGTTCCCGGTGTGATAGCCAGGCACTATAACATTGTGTATAAGTCCTGGGGGGGGGGGGGGGGGGCAACTGAGTACCAGTAGGCCTGCTTGCTTTATGGGAAAGGTGGCTGCTATAGGTGAAGAACACAGAAGCTATAGTGTCTGACCACCTGCGTTTCACCAGTTTCCTTTAATCTCAACATGAGCAGAAGTTGAGGCTTCATGTACAGCTTGGGGGGGGCTAAGGTCCCAGGGGGGCTCTACAGGGATCAGTGTGAAGACTATTATAGATGGTTGCAACCACACACAGTGCATCCACTTCAGAACTGTCGTCACCTTAAAAGCCTTTAAGGCCTGGTTAGGTTCTCTTTAAACTTCTGCATTATCAAATGTCATTCATGCACCATACAGTCTGCATTTACCTGCATATGGTAAACATGCTGCAATTCACACCCACAGTGCAGGACAGCACAGTGCATTCCACCATGCACAGTCTACATGGACCAGGGCTCCTGTGCATGCCCAGGAGGTGCATACCATAAAGGTAAATGCTGGTTTTATGCAAGAGCTTACATAGTATATGGTGTCATGTTGCATGGGAATTAAAGTGTACCTGTAAAGACACATCTATTTCAAGAGCCATTAGGAGGGCCCTTTTTAAAAAAAAAATTGTAGAATGACTGTAGCTTTAGGCTGACCATACACACGGACCGGTCGGTGTGTGGGCCTTCACGCCGAGCGGCCTCATTCATGCGGCCCTGTGTAAACCACTTACCATGCTCCCTGCGGGCCCCCTAGCATGATTGCCAGGGGTTACCGGAGAGCTCCCGATGCCTACTAGCGATCGGGAGCTTCCCGATCATGTGACTGCTGGGACCGTAGGTGTGGGCAGCCTATTGCATTAGGGGTGTGCACCCCAAAGCTCAACACACACATGCATACCTCCCAACAATTTGAGATGGGAATGAAGGGACACCTACTTGCAAACGTATGTAGGCATAAGACACACCCCCTGACACACCCCCTTAAAAGGAGAATTAACCCAAAAAAAGATTAATTAAATAAAGGACTTTCTTTTACCACTCCTATTCCTTTATATTGGTTTTTAACATTTACAAATGCAGCAATTTAGAATTTAGATGAAAGGTTTTGCGCTGGGAAATACTTTTTGAAAGATAAAAAGTGCATTTTATATACAACTATATAGATCAGAATGAGGGACAAATGAGGGGGAAAGAGGAACAGAGGGACATTGCTCCAAATCAGGTACAGTCCCTGAAATCAGGGACAGTTGGGAGCTATGCACATGCCTTTCTCTGCAGCCTCAGCTGCACTGGACAGTGAATGAATGGGAAGAGCTCTGTGCTGAGCGGCTTCCTGTTCATTCACACACTGAAGCATAGTAAACAGTTTACTATGCTTCCGTTATGAATGGACACAGTGAGTGGGTGTGTTCACTGTGTTCATTTAGAAAAAGAACTGGCTGGTAAATTACATATTGGCACGCATCTTTCCCTACTCTCCATCCTGAAACATCCCCCACAGCAGTCGAGGGTAGAGCAGAGGAGAGGAGGGAAACCAGCAACACTGTCGTGGGGAGTGGCAACACGGGAGGAAGCATGGGTAGTAGGGGGAGTTGGCACCACACAGATTGATTAGGGTGTGCCCAGGCACACCTCCTGCGCACACCTATGGCTGTCACAGCCAGTCACATGACCCAAATGTCCGCCTCCGCCTCTCCACTTTTAGAACCCCTTAAAGGGCTGGGAGGTGGTCAGCGGGAAGGGGTTAAAGTCCCTTGAAGCAGTAATAAGAAGAGCCGGCAAAACTGTAATCCTTGAAGTGTCGTTTATGGGTACATCAGAGTGGCAAAGGCTATTGCCGAAACGCGTCAGTTTTATTGTCACTCTGATGTACCAATAAACGACACTTCAAGGATTACAGTTTTGCCGGCTCTTCTTATTACTGTTGCATTGGAGTGTGTTGAGCCTCGGCACCTGTGAGTGGACCTAGTGTATGGATTGAGTTGTCCCTGCAGAGAGCGCTGTTACCTTTCTTAAAGTCCCTTGAAGTTGGACAGCCAGTCACATGACCCAAATGCCCGCCTCCGCCTTCTCGGCTTTTAGGACCCTTAAAGGGCTGGGAGGTGGTCAGCTGGAGGGGGTTAAAGTCCATTTGAAGGCAGTTGAAGCAGAATATGAAGCTGGCCATACACCTCCCTTATGTCACCTGGCATCCCTATGGAGCATTAATAATTGGTGTTGTGTAAGTGGAAATAAATAGTGAATTTGTAAAAAAAGAAATATGGCGCCATCAGATGCCCTGCAGCAGTGAATGTCCTCTGTTCACGTCACACATGGTAAGATAAATTTAACTCTTCCTGGGTATAACCAGCCTAAATCCCGGAGGAGGTCTTTTACAAACCCATCTCTCCCACCCCCCCCCCCCAAGATTTTATCACGTAAGGCTCAGAACTAAGAGTTGATCATGACCCATTGGAAACCAGCTGGGCCTAATAGCGTTGGCCTTGGCTAAGCCCTGGGTTTTTTGAAGTACTTGAGGAGTTAGTTGCATTTTACTTGTACGCGCGACCCTTCTTGGTTACATGATGGTTTGAGTAATTAGTGCAGATCAATACACGTTGCCAGGTGCCTGTGACGGGCACTAGGACCAGTTAGTCTATAACCCCCACAAGATCAGGTACATGGGGAAGTCATCTCTTCCTGTGACAACCTATGGCCACCATGGGGGTGGGGAAGGGGGGGGGGTGCCGAGGACAGCTAGCTTTCTTTAGGATTATTCTTTAGGTTTCTGAGCTCCAGTTCCAGCTGTCGGACGTGGAGGTCCCTCTGAGCCAGATGCTCCTTCAGACGTCGGATCTCATCCTGCTGCCGGTAGAACATGCGCAGAAGCTACAGGGGCACAGGTAAGTGAGCAGGTGAAGGGTACAGTATAAGCATACAGCAGAATAGACACATGCAGAGTAGACATTGTGAGTAGTAGAGAGTTCACAAGATTCTTTATGTACCAACAAGATTAATTTGTAGTGTGCTTGTGCTCCGTCGTGGGTGTCCTTGGCCTGCAGAGCAGAATGTGCCTTGGTACCAAAAGCAGAAGTATATAGTAGCCCCCATAGATATAGATATGTAAATTACGGGACTTTATGGTTACTTAAAAAAATCTCAGTATGTCTCTAGTCCAGTCATTCTCAACCAGGGTTCCATAGAACCCTATGAGTCCTCCAGAGATTTCTAGGGGTTCCCTGAGCTGTGGCTGGTTGACTTGCTGTTTGATGGTGCCAGCATAGTCCTGTGCCCAATGCCATTTAGCAGAGCCAGCAACATGACACTAATGATCTTATTTGTTGTCTGTAAAGGTGGCATTCTGACCACCACTGGAGGGGGGACGTTCTTCCTACCGACCACCAATATAAGAGGAATTTTTTCCAATTGACTGCTGATAAATTGGTTTTAGTAAGGGTTCCACGAGACCTGAAAATTATTTTTGGGGTTGCTCTGAGGTAAAAAGTTTGGAGGCAGGTGCAGTCTGTATTCTCCACTGCAGGTGGTGCTTGTCTGCAGTGACAGTATAGTTGTGGGAGGAAGTCAAGGAAACTTAGTTCCTCTATGATTTCCTTGGTCACAAGGGGGGCGCTATATGATTGGATGAGAATGACCCATGTGACTCTGGCGGCCATCTTTGGTCAGACAGAGCCTATTTAAGACTCAGGTTCCTCAGCTTGGTGCACTTTATGCAAGGGGATAGCATTGCGAAAGGTCCCCCCCTCGTTCAGGGACAGTGCTTAGAGAAAGGTTCCTGAGGAATAAGCACAGTGCAGAGACTACATCTACCTCTTCTAGAAAACCTTCCCCTTTTTGGTGTGGACCGACCAGGCCGCATTTCTATCCTCATGTCAGACACTGTCAGCATCCTCCATTCTTCAAACTGCTGTTCCACTGCTCGCAGAGTTGTAAGTGGCCTAGTTGGGTGTGCTTTCCCGCTGGGCTTGTGTGTTTTGCTGAACTTTTTCTTGTCCCAGCACTGCCAGCATTTACTATATTCAGATGGAGCTTTGGGTGTACTGGGACTAAGCCATAGACCCAATGACCCATGGGCCATATTGACATAGAGGTAGAGCTCATCTCTCCTTGATTAAAAATGTTGGTGTCCTAACATTAGTGGTCATTGTAGTGGCCAATTATATTGGTGGTTAGGGGAAAATTGCCCCCTTGCATTGATGGACAGTGTATGTGGGGGTTCACTTTGCTCATCGCTCAAGGAAGCCCTAGCTTTAGCTCTTCCTAACAGTGCTAATGCTTGGGCAACCCCTAGTCTCCTTCACCTTCCTATTGTTCAGTGAGGAAGCCCATCATAGTAATGCTTTGTAACAGGGTCTCTTTATTTATTAAAAGATTCATTGCCTGTAGGAGGCTCTCTTTTAAATAATTTCGGTCCAGTCTGGCTACTTTTGCCGATGAGAACCGTGTGTGAATTGTGTCATGTTAGGTGTATAGGTCGATCTGATATCTATACTCACTTCATTCTCAGTGCGAGGCGGCACATTCTCCAGTAAATCGATGCTGTTTACTACCATACTCTTCTTGTCTCTCACCGGGGCTTTAAATGTGGCCTTTGACTCCTTGCGGTACCCCTCCTTCAGGCTCGTCAGAACGGGGTCTAATGAAGGAAGTTTGATGATTCATTACTGATTGATACAAAGACATTGTTGAGAAAAGACAATCATCCATCGTCAAACAGCTGGCTGCAGGGTGGCACTCGGTGACTGGCATTTTTTCGTCTTGTGGACAAGGGAGGCAGTGAGAAGAGACATTGGTGAACAACCTTGTCTTTCTTTCATTGCCCGGCACTCTGATTATGATAGAGATGCAGGGCCAACAAAAGATATATTTCATCAAAAACTGAATGTTAAAGCCCAACTCTGGGCAAAACTATTATTTATTCCTCCTGATACATCCCTCTCTAACCCATCTTTCCATAAGTTTATCCTACAGCTGGACTTTAAAGCAGACCTCTCTTACCCATCTGATACATCCCACTCTAACCCATCTGGACTCTCTAACTAATGCGAGTCATCCCTCTCTAACCCATTAAGACCTCTCTAACCCATCCTTTCCTACTTTTATCCCAAAGTTGGGCTTCAAAGTGGACCTCTCTAATCCATCTGATCCATCCCACTCTAACCCTCCCGATACATCCCACTCTAACCTATCTGGACCTCTCTAACCTATTCGATCCATTCCACTCTAACCCATCTGAACCTTTCTAAGCCACATGATCCTTCCCTATATAACATGTTTGGACCTCTCTAACACATCCGATCCATCCCTCTCTAACCCATCCAGACCTCTCTAACCACTACTTTAATCCTAGAGTGGGGCTTCAAAGTGGACCTCTCTAATCCATCTGATCTATCCTTCTCTAACCTATCCGGACTTCTCTAATCCATCTGATCCATCACTCTAACCCATCCGAATCTTTCTAACCCATCTGATCCATCCCTCTCTAACTCATCTGGACCTCACTGACCTCTCCAATCTGTCCCTTTTATAACCCATCTGATACATCCCACTCTAACCTATTAAGACCTCTCTAACCCATCCGATCCATCCCTCTCTAACCCATCCGATCCATCCCTCTCTAACCCATCCGATCCATCCCTCTCTAATCCATCCTTCCCTAATTTTATCCCAGAGTTGGGCTTTAATGCAGACCTCTCTAAACCATCTGCTCCTTCTCTCTCTAACCTATCTGGTCCTTGCTAACCCATCCGATCCATCTCTTCCTAACCCAACTGAATCTCTCTAAATCATCAAATCTATCATCCAGACCTCTCTAACCCATCCGATCCATCCTTCTCCAACCCATCTTTCCCTACTTTTATTCTAGAGTTGGGCTTTAAAGTTGACCTATATATTCCATTCCTACCATCACTCTCTAACCTATGCTATCTATCTCTCTCTAACCCATCTGATCCATTCCTCTCTAACCCATCCTTCCCTACTTTTATCCTAGAGTTGGGCTTCAAAGTGGACCTCTCTAACCCATTCGATGCATTCCACCTTAACCCATCTGAACCTCTCTAACCCAGATGATCCTTCCCTATCTAACCTATTTGGACCTCTCTAACACATCTTATCCATCCCTCTCTAACCCATCCAGACCTCTCTAACCCATCCTTCCCTACTTTTATCCTAGAGTCGGGCTTCAAAGCGGACCTCTCTATCCATCTGATCCATCCCTCTCTAACCTATCCAGACTTCTCTAATCCATCTGATCCACCCCTAACCTATGCGTATCTCTCTAACCCATCTTATCCACCCCTCTCTGACCCATCAATCCCTCTCTAACCTAACTGGATGTCTCTAAACCATCCAATCTATCCCTCTCTAACCCATCTGATCCATCCCTCTCTTACCCATCCTTCCCTCTCTAACCCAACTGTATCTCTAAACCATCTAATATAGCTCTCTCCAACTCTCCCAGACCTCTCCAACCCATCCATCCCTCTCTAACCCATCCTTCTCTACTTTTATCCTAGAGTTGGGCTTCAAAGTGGACCTCTCTAAGCCATCTGATCCATCCCTCTCTAACCTATTCGGACTTCTCTAATCCATCTGATCCATCCCTAACCTATGCAGATCTCTCTAACCCATCGTATCCACCCCTCTCTAACCCATCAATCCCTCTCTAATCTATCTGGACCTCTCTAAACCATCCAATCTATCCCTCTCTAACCCATCCATCCCTCTCGAACCCATCCTTCCCTACTTTTATCCTAGAGTTGGGCTTCAAAGTGGACCTCTCTAAGCCATCTGATCCATCCCTCTCGCTACAGCGCCTACTTGCTTCAAGCCTGGAACGTGTGTGATGGTAATATTCTACTTGATTTTGTCTAGGCAAGCCAAATGGAAACCAAGGAGTAAGGTGAGGTTTCACCCCAAAGTGTTTTTTTTTTTTTTGATAGGAGGGGCGCAGCCACATATGCAGTCATCTAACTTTAGCACAAGGTCTGCTTTAAAGGGTAAGTTCACTTTATGCTCATTTCTCAAAAAGTTCTCCGTGCACCCTAGTAGGCCAAATACATTAAAACTGTTCCCCCAAACAAATGCCTGCTTCTTCAGTTGCTGACACCACTGTCCTCCCCGATTCGTCCTGCAGATGGCAGGACACACCCAGTGCCGGATGCACAGCCCCGGAAAAAACTACAAATCCTGAAAACACTTCCATCAGCACCACCAGCAGACTGCAATAAAATCCTCTTTTATTAAATCACAGACAAACTGTTGGGTTCTGTTCTGCCTAGCGACATGACAGTTAGAATCACTCCCTAGGACACACTTAACCCCTTGATAGCCAGTGTTTAACTCCTTCCCTGCCAGTGTCATTTACACAGTAATAAGTGCATTTTATAGCACTGATTGCTGTATAAATGACAATGGTCCCAAAATAGTGTCAATATTGTCCGATGTGTCCGCCGCATTGTCGCAGTTACGATAAAAATCGCAGATCGCCGCCATTACTAATAAAAAATAAAAATATAATAAAACTATCCCCTATTTTGTAGGCGCTATAACTTTTGCGCAAACCAATTAATATACGCTTTTTGCGATTTTTTTTTTTTTTTTTTTTTACCAAAAATATGTAGAAGAATACATATTGGCCTAAACTGATGAAAATTTGTTTTTTTTATATATTTTTTGGAGATATTTATTATAGCAAAAAGTAAAAAATATTGCTTTTTTTTTTTTCAAACTTGTCGCTATTTTTTTGTTTATAGCGCAAAAAATAAAAAGCGCAGCGGTGATCAACTACCGTCAAAAGACATCTCTATTTGTGGGAAAAAAAGGACATCAATTTTGTTTGGGTGTAATGTCGCGCGACCGCGCAATTGTCAGTTAAAGCGACGCAGTGCCGAATCGCAAAAAGTGCTCTGGTCAGGAAGGGGGGTAAAATCTTCTGGGGCTGAAGTGGTTAAGGTCCCTAAATGAAACTGATGATCATGGAAAAAACGTATTTTACAGTAAAACCTTGGGTTGAGAGCGTTTTGCAAGACAAACTAAATTTTTAAATACATTTTGACTTGATATACACGCGATGTCTTGATATACAAGTAGCGTCACGTCACAACTGAGTATAAAAGAGAAGAGAGGCGCCTATAAGTGTAGCAATATGGTTACATTTAACCACTTCAATACCCGCCCATAGTCATATGACGCCCACAAGGTGGATCTCCCATCCTGGGTGGGCGTCATATGACGTCCTCCCATTCCCGGCCTCCTAGGGGGCGCGCTTCGCTCGGGACCCGGTGCGAGTGCCCGGCGGCCGCGATGTCCGCCGGGCACCCGCGATTGCCCGTTAAAACAACGGGACCGTGCGGGATCGTGGAGCTGTGTGTGTAATGATGGGGTGTAAACACACAGCTCCACGTCCTGTCAGCGGAGAGGAGACCGATCATGTGATCCCAGTACGGAGGAACACCGATCGGTCTCCTCCCCTTGTGAGTCCCCTCCCCCCCACAGTTAGAATCACTCCTATAGGGAACACATTAACGCCTGCAGCGCCCCTAGTGTTAACCCCATTCCCTGCCAGTCACATTTACACAGTAATCACTGCAATTTTATAGCAACGATCGCTGTGTAAATGTGAATGGTCCCAAAAATGTGTCAAAAGTGTCCGAAGTGTCCGCCGCAATGTCGCAGTCACGAAAAAAAAAATCGCAGATCGCCGCCATTACTAGTAAAAAAATAAAAATAAAAAATGCAATAAATCTATCCCCTATTTTGTAGACGCTATAACTTTTGTGCAAACCGATCAATATACGCTTATTGCGATTTTTTTTACCAAAAATATGTAGAAGAATACGTATCGGCCTAAACTGAGGAAAAAAATAGTTTTTTAAAAAAAAAATTGGATATTTATTATAGCAAAAATTTAAAAATATTGTGTTTTTTTTCAAAATTGTCGCTCTTCTTTTGTTTATAGCGCAAAAAATAAAAACCACATAGGTGATCAAATACCACCAAAAGAAATCTCTATTTGTGGGGAAAAAAAGGACGTCAATTTTGTTTGGGTGTAACGTCGCACGACCGCGCAATTGTCAGTTAAAGCGCCGAATCGCAAAAAGTGCTCTGGTCAGGAAGGGGGGTAAAATCTTCCGGGGCTGAAGTGGTTAAGGTCCCTAAATGAAACTGATGATCATGGAAAAAATGTATTTACAGTAAAACCTTGGTTTGAGAGCGTTTTGCAAGACAAACTAAATTTTTTAATACATTTTTACTTGATAGACACGCGATGTCTTGATATACAAGTAGCGTCACGTCATAACTGGGTATAAAAGAGGAGAGAGGCGCCTCTAAGTGTAGCAATATGGTTACATTTAATGAAGGTACAACATTTAGCAACATATTGCTACACTTAGAGGCGCCTCTCTTCTCTTTTATACTCTGGAGCTCCTGCTGGATTTTGCTTCTAATCCCCTTGTGGAGGCTTCCATTTGTGAATGAACATTTTATGGTTACACAACCCATCACATTGCTATAATGTTTTTATATGGACTATAAACTGAAGGATTTATGAATAAATGGTTGTGGAACGAATCATCTGAGTTTCCATTATTTCTTATGGGGAAATTCGCTTTGATATATAAGCGCTTTGGAATACAAGCATGTTTCAGGAACGAATTATGCTTGCAATCCAAGGTTTTACTGTACTAGGATTATCGGCGCCATCTAGTGGCCATTATTCAGCACTGTCCTGATTCATACTATTCTTATGAATAGAGAACATCCAACCTGGAGAGGGAATTAGACTGAAAACATTTGCATAGAACAAATGTGCATGCAACTTCATGGGTTGAATAGCTCTTGAGAATTTTTTTTTTCAATTCACCCGGTGACAATGGTTTCACCAGAAAGGGAAGTGGGAGGAGTAGGGAACACTGGGAGGGATAAACTGCTTCCATATAGAGTTTTTGGACTCTATGAAGAGCAATCCACACTACCACCCGTTAAAAGCGACGGGGGGGGGGGGTATAATTCCTGCCGTGGCCATGGAGCAGCCTATGTATGCCCTTGGCCACTCCCTCTGCAGCTAAAGGGGGAGCAGTTGGGTGGGGGGGGGGGGTAAAACAACAGTTCAATTACAAAATTGAACCCCCCCCCTCCCCGACCGCTAGTGTGAACGAGCCCTTTTACTTGTCCTCCACGAATCCACATCTTTTACCTTTGTTGATGCCACTTAGCCACTCTTTAGCACCCATGGCTGGCTCGGTACCCGGGGTCATCGGGTAAATATCCTCCTGGTAGTTTTCTGACTGCAACAAAGAAAACTTGTGTTATCCTTCGAAGTCCTTATCCCACCTCCAGCTACCCGAGGGGTGCAGAGCCATGTGTGCCGTACGGGTAGGTGCCCCGCCGAGGGACTCACCTTTCGTGGAACGATCATAGATATTGGCTCTATGAGATTCTTTAGGGTGATGAGCTTGTAAAAGCGAAATATCTCACATGCCGACACATCCAACCCGTGCTTTGGCATCACTCCTATAGAAAACAGAAGGAGACATAATCAGATCAGAGGGGCGTGAGAAGTTCTGGAATGGTGTTCTGTCACACATACAGTGGAACCTTGGATTACAAGCATAATTCGTTCCAGGAGAATGCTTGTAATCCAAAGCACTCAATTATCAAAGAGAGTTTCCCCATAGAAGTCAATGGAAACGAAGATAATTAGTTCCGCATTGACTTCTATTGCATGCAATACCGCATGTGGCCAGAGGTGGGGGGGCGCCGGAGAGCCTCGGAAATACCCGGACCAGCTCAGCTGAACTCGGAAAGGCTTGGAAACACTCGGGAACGGAGTATTTCAGAGTGTTTCCGAGTATTTCCAAGTGATTCCGAGTATTTCCAAGTGATTCCGAGCATTTCCGAACGGCTCCGAACCGTTCCAAGTGTCACTGGCGCCCCCCCCCACCTCTGGCCAAATGCGGTACTGCACACCTCATTAGCTTGAATTCTTCTAGTTTTGCGAGACAACACTCGCAAATCAAGTCAGAATTTAATAAAAAAAAAAAGTTGCTCATCTTTCAAAACGCTCGTTAACCGCGTTACTCGTAAACCAAGGTTCCATTGTATTTAAAAAAAAAATTTCTGCGCTGTATTGAACTGTATTGGGTTGGTATTGTTTTTGTAGTTTGCTGACATCTAGTGGTAGTTTTGGGTCACTGTGACTTGTTTTACTTTACCGATTTTGGACGCTAGCGATAAAGTGCCGCTCGTTTTTTTTTTTTTGCGGTGCTTGTCGGCCAAAGAAGGGGTTAAAAGCGTCCGTGTTGCGGTGCTCCCAAAGTGCTTTTTCAGGCGCTTTGGAAGCGCTGCCCATTTATTTGAATGGGCGGGGTGTTTTGGGAGCGCTGTGTACAGCGAAAATTACAGCGATTGAAAAGGAAAGGTCATTTTTAATAACATTCAATAACAATAAATGTTGTTTATTTGCTATTTTTTTTCTCACGAAAGTGGAGTTACCGGCCTCATGCGCGTTGGACGTTATAATAACGATATAAAAAGGCCAGTAGCTGTGCGGTGAGTTTTTCAAAGTTTTAGCAAAAACGTTTTTAGCGTCTTTTAGCATTTTTCAGCGTTAGCAATTTTTTTTTAGCTTTTTTCTTTTTTTTTTCAATGGATCAAAAACTTAAAAAAAAAATGCTGGTGAGTCGCATTTCTGAGCGTTTATTGGCGTTCATCAGGCGTTTTTTGACGTTGGAGCGTTTTTACAGCACTTGTTTTTCAAAGTTTTTGCAAAAGCGTTTTTTTTACCGTCTTTGAGCATTTTTTCAGCGTCAGCATTTTTTGCGGTTTTTTTTTTCAATGGAACAAAAACGTTAAAAAAATGCAGGTGAAAAAAAGTTTATTTGCATTCTTAGGCGTTTTTTGACGTTAGAGCGTTTTTACAGCACTAGTTCTTTTTTTTTTTTTTTACAGCGCTCCCAAACCGATCCAAAGATGCGGCTTGCAGGACTTTTCCTAACGTCCCGCAAGCGCACCGCCCCCAGTGGGAAAAGTCACACTGAAATGAATGCGAGGCGGTTTTCAGGCGTTAAAGGCGATTTCTAGCGCTAAAATAGCCTCATTGTGAAAGGGGTCTAAAAGAGTTTGTTACCCCAACATTTACACTGATTACTGTATAAATGACACTGGCAGGGAAAGGGTTAACACTAGGGGGCGATCAAGGGGTTAACTGTGTGTTCCCTGGGTGTTCTAACTGTGGGGGGATGGGAGTGACTAGGAGAGGAGACATATCGTTTTTCCTACTTAGTAGGAACAAATGCTATGTTTCCTTTTCCCTGACAGCACGGGGATTTGAGTGTTTACACACCCAAATCCCCATGCTGGTGCTTGTGGATGCAATCGCGCATTGCCGCCAGCGCTCGTGCCCACCTGTTCCCTGTGCGCCCTCTGGTGGTCCGAAAAAATAGAAGGACGTACCCCTACAGGGGTTTCACCCAGGGGAGCCATTCTGCCACAATATATCTGCATGAGCCGGTCTGGAACCGGTTAATGCATTAAACAAAAAAAAAAAAATGCCATAAAAATGCCATAAATCTTTCCCCTATTTTGGAGACGCTATAACTTTTGCACAAACCAATCAATATACGCTTATTGCAATTATTTTTTTTTTTTACCAAAAATATTTAGTCCGAAATTAGAAATTTTGTCAATTCTAAATTTTGCAAATTTAGAAATTTTGTCAATTCTAAATTTCGCAAATTTGAAATTTCGCAAATTTGAAAATTCGCAAATTTGAAAATTCGCAAATTTGAAAATCTGAAAATTCTAAAGAACGAAAATCCGAAAATAGAAAACCCGAAAATCTGAAATAACTAACTAATAATAAATATTAAATTATAGGTATTGGAATTTCCTTTTCAAATTTGGCTGAACCTTAGTGAATGTAACCAGTATGACTATCCAAATTTATCCGAAGTTACGAATTATCTGAAATAATGAATGCCGTATCTAAACGAATGGAACGTAATGATCTAATAATAATAAATAAGAATAACAAATTAATAAATAATAATAAAAAAAGGTTTTATTATTATTATTTATTAATTTGTTCCATTCCATTTGTTTAGATGCGGCATTCGTTATTTCGGATAATTCATAACTTCAGATAAATTTGTACTCGTTACGTTCACAAACAGACAAATTTGAAAGGAAATTCCAATACCTATAATTTAATAGTTAGTTATTATTAGTTAGTTATTATTTAGCATTTTACTGATTTTCTTTTTTTTTTCAGATTTTCGAATTTTCTCATTCCTTAATTTCTGAAATTTTTTTGTGAAAATTCAAAATTTAGAAAATTTGAAAATTCAAAATTTAGAAAATTTGAAAATTCAAAATTTAGAAAATTTGAAAATTCAAAATTTAGAAAATTTGAAAATTCAAAATTTAGAAAATTTGAAAATTCAAAATTTAGAAAATTTGAAAATTCAAAATTTTGAAAATTCAAAATTTTGAAAATTCAAAATTTTGAAAATTTGAAAATTCTAAAATTCTAAAATTTGAAAATTCTAAAATTCAAAATTTTGAAATTTAGAAAATTCTAAATTTTGAAAATGTTAAAATTTGAAATTTTGAAGATTTGAGAATTCGAAATTTTGAAAATTTGAAAATTCGAAAATCTGAAAATTTGGAAATCCGAAAATTAGAAATTCGGAATTTTGGAATTCTGAAATTTTAAAATCCGAATTTCCGAATTCCAAATTTTAGAATTTCAGAATTTCAGGGAAAAAAACAAGAATTTTTTATCAGTGCACATGTCTACTGAATTCTCCACATCTTACCGAGTCCTTTCTGGGGAGCCGCTGATCGGAATTCCATGAGATAGGTCAGGAATGGCTTTTCCACTGTGATTTCATAGTATCGGATGTTCCCGTCTCCCTTACATAGTAGGAATAGAATAAGGAATACAAAACAAATGAAAAGTAAAGTTCATCATTTTGATTAAGTATTTCCCAAAAACATACATCTAAAAATTGACATTCATGGTTCGGCCTCTTGGACATGATACTCCTGTTTGAGCATCTACCTTTTCAGACGTCAATTCAGGTGTTTTTTTTTTTTGGTACATACAGCGCCTTGAAAAAGTATTCACACCCCTTCAAATTTTCAAATTTTCTCATGTTACAATCAAAAACGTAAATATATTTTTATGTGATAGACCAACTCAAAGTGGCACATAATTGTGAAGTGGAAGGAAAATGATAAATGTTTTTAATTTTTTTTTTACAAATAAATATGTGAAAAGTGTGTGTGGGGGGCATTTGTTTTCAGCCCCCTTTACTTTGATACCCCTAACTAAAAATCTAGTGGAACCAATTGCCTTTAGAAGTCACCTAATTAGTAAATAGAGTCCCCATGTGTGTAATTTAATCTCTGTATAAATGTAGCTGTTCTCTGTGAAGCCCTCAGAGGTTTGTTAGAGAACCTTAGTGGACAAACAGCATCATGAAGGCCAAGGAGCACACCAGACAGGTCAGGGATAAAGTTTTAACCCCTTCTTCTAAGAAGCAGTAAAACACAGGATGGTCCAAGCGCCTTGAGGAGATTCAGTTCGCATTTGCAGCGCTATACAAATCGTTCATTCATTCATTCTACAGTCAGTTTAGCGCTAAAATGCCTGAAAACTGCCTCAGTGTGAAAGTAGCCTAGTTTCCGTCGGAAAAATCTTGGATGGTTTTTCTGACGGAATTCCGCTCAAGCTTGGCTTTCGACCGTCAAGAATGCGGTGACGTACAACACTACGACAAGCCGAGAAAATTAAGTTCAATGCTTCCGAGCATGCGTCAAATTGTTTCCGAGCATGCGTAGGAATTTTGCGCGTCGGAATTGCTACAGGCGATCGGCATTTCCGTCGGAAAAATAGAGAACCAGCTCTCAATCTTTTGCTGGCCGAAATGCTGCCAGCAAAAGTCCGATGGAGCCTACACACGGTCACATTTTCAGACCAAAAGCTCACATCGGTCTTTTGCTGGCGCATTTTCCGATCGCGTGTACGGGGCATTAGGGGGAAACTATGAACGAAATATGTCGTTGTGGACTTTATGTGGACATATAAAAGAGAAACTGAGTACCAAAAAAAAACTACTTTTATTATGGGCCATTAAAAATCTATTACACAACATTAACCAGTTGCCAACTGCCCTCACAGCGTCGCACGACCGCGCAACTGTCAGTTAAAGTAATGCAGTGCCATATCACAAACAATGACCTAGTCATGAAGGGAGGGTAAATCTTCCGGAGGTCAATTGGTTAAAGGAAGTGGAAAAACACTGACTTACTGGCGGGATCACCTGTTTAAAATGAAGGGGAAAAAAGCCTAAAAAAGAAAACGAAGGCAGCCATCACATCTAAAGCCCCATACACACGCTCGGATTATCCGAGGACCAGGTCCGTCGGATCATGTCCGTCGTACTTTGTCCGATGTTGGTTTTGCGTACACACGGTCAGACAAAGTTGTCGGAAAATCCGATCATTCTGAACGTGGTGACGTTTGTTGCCTACGACGGGACTACGTAGAGGCTAGTAGCCAATAGCTTTGGTCTTGTAATGTGATCTGAGCATGCGTAGCACTTTGTCCGTCGGACAACCGTACACACGATCGGATTTGGTGTGATCGGACCGTGTTGTCAAAAAATCTATCCAGCAGGAGATAGGACTTTGTCCGTCGGACAATCCGACGTACACTGTCCGATGGTGCCTACACACGGTCGGATTTTTCAACAACATTGTCCGATCGGACAGAATCCATGAGAAAATCCTACCGTGTGTATGGGGCTTAAGGATTAGTAGGCTGCGATATATTTCATTTTTGGTTTTGGGTTTGTTATTGATTTAACATCCGGGCTAACGATCTTTGTAAATGCAGCGTCCAGCTAGGTGACATGGGTGAGAAGTAGATATAATAAAGGGGTGTGGTTATACAGATGGGCGTACCCCCCCATACCTTTCCAGCCAGGTACAGCATGTGTGTGTCCATATCATAGAACGGGAAGAGCATCCCTGAGAGCCCATCGATCTCCTCTTCGATCAGCGGCATGGACAAATCCTCCTGTGGACACATTTCACAATATAGAGATGAAGCTGTAAAGTCGATTTTCATTTCTTGTCATTTGTTACAATATTGGGCTGAAAATTACAGTATTACTTTTTTTTTGCCATTTGTTTAAAGTGTTATTAAAGTGGTTGTAAAGTTTTTTGAATTTTAATGAATTCAATGCATTAACCGCTTAAGGATCAGTCACCGCAGTTGTACTGCGTCAGGTTGGCTCCCCTGTGCGAATCAAACTCATCATTGTATCTCGGCCGCTTTAAATCGAATAGGAGGTGCGTAAGCGCCCGGCGTGACGTCGAAGACCGATTGCGGCCACCGGCGATCGCTCCACAGAGAGACAGAACGGGGATCTGTCAATGCAAACAGACAGATCCCCGTTCTGGCAGGAGTAGAGAGAGATCTGCTGTTCCTAGCGGTTAGGAACAGTGATCTCTCTCCTCCTTCAGTCAGTCCCCTCCCCCCACAATTAGAAACTCCTCCCTAGGGAACACTTATCCCCTTGATCGCCCCCTAGTGTTAACCCCTTCCCTGCCAGTGACATTTATACAGTAATCAGTGTCTATTTATAGCACTGATCGCTGTATAAATTTCACTGGTCCCAAAAAAGTTTCAATTGTGCTTGATCTGTCCGCCGCAATGTCGCAGTCCCGCTAAAAATCGCAGATTGCTGCCATTACTAGTGAAATAAAAATTAATAATAAAAAAAAAGAAATATATCCCCTATTTTGTAGACGCTATAACTTTTACGCAAACCAATTAATATACACTTATTGTGATTTTTTTTTTTTTTCTACCAAAAGTATGTAGAAGAATACATATTGGCCTAAATTGATAAAAAAATAAAGGTTTTTTAACTTATTTTGGATATGTATTATAGCAAATCCCAAAAACGTGTCCGATTGATCCGCTGCAATGTCGCAGTCCCGCTAAAAATCGCAGATCACCGCCATTACTAGTAAAAACTAAAATTATAATAAAAATGCCAAAAATATATCCCCTATTTTGTAGACGCTATAACTTTTGCGCAAACCAATTATTTTTATATTTTTTTTACCAAAAAATATGTAGAAGAATACATATTGGGCTAAACTGATGAAGACGTTTTTCTTTTTTTTCAATATTTATCATAGCAAAAAGTAAAAAATATTGTTTTCTTTTTTTCAAAATTGTCACTCTTTTTTTGATCAAATACCACCAAAAGAAAGCTCTATTTGTGAGAAACAAAAGGACATTGATTTTATTTGGGTACAGCGTTGCACGACCGCGTAATTGTCAGTTAAAGCGACGCAGTGCCGTATCGTAAAAAATGGCCTGGTCATTAAGGGGGCAAATCCTACAGGTCCTTAAGTGGTTAAGATAAAAAAAACATTCTATGTGCAGCAGCCCCACCCCCCCTAATACTCACCTGAGCCCCATCTCAATCCAGCAATGTTGCACGAGGACCTCGGCTTGCCCGGAGCGCTCCCTCCTGATTGGCTGCTAGCAGTGGGCACTATTGGCTCCCACTGCTGTCAATCAAATTCAGTGAGCCAATTAGGAGAAAAAGAGGGTGGGGCTGAGCCGCAGCTCCGTGTCTCAATGGGCACACAGAGCAGTGGCTCGGCTTGGGTGCCTCCATACCAAGCTGCTTGCTGTGAGGGGGGGGGGGGGGTCACTCGGCCGGAGGGAGGGGCCAGGAGCGCCGGTGAGGGCTCTGAAAGGAGGAGGATCTGGGCTGCAAAACTACAACACAGAGCAGGTAAGTATAACATGTTTGTTATTTTTAAACAAAGAAAAACGAGACTTTAATATCACTTTTTTTTTTTTTTTAAGTGGTTGTAAACCTCAGACATGAAATATGAACAAAGCATATCCCTCTATAGGCAGTCTCGCCACATTAACAAAGCTCTGGGGGAAATAAGTGAAACTGCACTTGCAAAGTGCACAGTCTATTTGCCATTGTGAAATCAATTTCGATTGCCTCCCTGCAACCCCGGGGGCCCTTCTAGCCTCTGTGGACCTCAGATATGCCTACTTACATGTTCCCATTTTCCCACCAGAACAATGCTACCTGCTTTTTGCTGTGGGCATGCAAACATTACCAGTTAATTGCCTTTCCCTTTGGTCTGTCCAGGGCACCCCGGGCCTGCACCAAGGCTCTTGCACCTGTTCCAGCTCTGCTTCAATCTTTGGGTATTATCTGGATGCGGGAGAATGGTCTCTCTATCCAGAGGTTTTTTAAGCTCGAGGTAGACCAACTTGTATCCAGGTTTAACAACAAACTGGACAGGTTTGTTGCCAGAACCAGGATCTTTGGACCTTTTTACAGCAGCTGCTCTGGTGACTCCGTGGGATCAGTTCAGCCTCATCTCTGTTGTTCCACCTCAAAAGCTCATCACTTGTCTGCTCTGAAGGATTGAGAGAGAGAGAGAGGGCCGTCTGGTGATTATAACTACAAGAAACTGGCCTGAAGGAGATTCCCGGGCAGACTCTTCTTAGTCCATGCTCAGACTCATGGCAGACTCTCTGTGGGCCCTTCTGGACCATCCAGTTCCTCTGTCCCAAGGACTGCTCCACTACCCTGCTTCCCGGTTGCTGGTCTTAATGGCTCAGCTGCTGAAGCACAGGTCCCAAGTCACAATCATCCCTACTCTCCAAAAGGCTAGAAAGTTTACTTCTCGTAAAATTGACCATGTCACCTGTATCGATTACTTTCGATGGTGCAAGGCTAGGAAATTTCATCCTAGGAAGATCCCCAGCTGCTCTGGTGACTCCGTGGTATCAGTTCAGCCTCATCTCTGTTGTTCCACCTCGAAAGCTCATCACTTGTCTGCTCTGAAGGATTGAGAGAGAGGGCCGTCTGGTGATTATAACTGCAAGAAACTGGCCTGAAGGAGATTCCTGGGCAGACTCTTCTTAGTCCATGCTCAGACTCATGGCAGACTCTCTGTGGGCCCTTCTGGATCCATCCAGTTCCTGTGTCCCAAGGACTGCTCCACTACCCTGCTTCCTGGTTGCTGGTCTTAATGGCTCAGCTGCTGAAGCACAGGTCCCAAGCCACAATCATCCCTACTCTCCAAAAGGCTAGAAAGTTGACTTCTCGTAAAATTGACCATGGCACCTGTATCGATTACTTTCGATGGTGCAAGGCTAGGACATTTCATCCTAGGAAGATCCCCATGAGACAAACTCTATCTTTTCTCTAGTCTGGTTTGGTTCAGGCTGTGGTCTTGGTTTTTGTCTCCACTGCTGAAGCCTTATAGGAGATTTGTCAGATGCCCTTTGCTGCACAGACTACTAGAACAGCCATTCTCACCTGATCCCACAATGCGATCTGCCTCGTATTCCACTTAGAGACTCCTGTTGTAAGTAGGCGCTTCATGTTTCCCAGGAAAACAACTCGAGTCATTTTGTGGTTTTTACAGGTTACTGCCTAGAAAGACAAAGTAGAATATGCATATGTCAGTGTGTAAAAGAGGACATGTCTTATTAAAAGTAACATTAGTAAGTTTGGTGCAAATTTTTAGCAAAACATGACCATTAATATGTACTTTGAAATGTAGTCACTGGTTCTATTTTCATTCATTCTAGCAGATAGTAGGGGCGTTGAATATAATCGCAGCATCGGTGCATCGCGATTGAGACATTCACGATTCTGCATCGATGCTGAGAGTCGGTTGAATCTATCTCTGAATCCATTATCCGGCGCTCTGCCTCTCCTGGAAGAACACAGAGAAGAGCTTGCCTGGTGGATAAAGCCCCCTCCCCTTCCACAGAGATGGACACTGGAGCAGAAAGTTAGCTAATGAGCTGACAGCCAGTAGAGTTCAGGGGGAGGAGCTCGAGGAGACCCGACGTCAGGAGAGGCATCACTGGAGGCACCAGAAGGGAGAAGAGAGGCAGAGACACATGAAGTATGGAGGAGGGGGAATCGACTGACACTGAGAGGAGGTGAGTGCCAGTATCACTCCCCACCTCCACCATCCCTCTATCACTGATCCCATCCATCCCACCATCCCTCTGCCACTGATGCCATCCCTCCCACCATCCCTCTGCCCCTGATCCCATCCCTCTGCCCCTGATCCCATCCATCCCTCTGCCCCTGATCCCATATATCCCACCATCCCTCTGCCCCTGATCTCATCCATCCACTACCATTACCTCCCACCATCCCCCTGCCACCGATCCCATGCCTCCACCACTATTACTCTGCCCCTGATCCCATCCCTCCCACCATCCCTCTGCCCGGATCCCATCCATCCACTACCATCCCTCCACCACCATCCCTCTGTCACTGATCCCATCCATCCACTACCATCCCTCTGCCACTGATCCCATCCATCCCACCATCCCTCTGCCACTGATCCCATGCATCCCACCATCCCTCTGCCACTGATCCTATCCCTCCACCCCCATCCCTCTGCCACTGTTCCTATCCCTCCACCGCCTTCCCTCTGCCACTGATCCCATCCCTCCATCGCCATCCCTCTGCCACTGATCCCATCCCTCCATCGCCATCCCTCTGCCCCTGATCCAATCCACCCCACCATCCCTCTGTCCCTGATCCTATCCATCCCACCATCCCTCTGTCCCTGATCCCATCCATCCTACCATCCTTCTGCCACTGATCCCATCCATCCTACCATCCTTCTGCCACTGATCCCATCCATCCCATGATTCCTCTGCCCCTGATCCCATCCATCCCACCTTTCCTCATACACTTATCCCATCCATCCCACCTCCACTGATCCCATCCATCCCACCATCCTTCTGCCACTGATCCCATCCATCCCACCATCCCTCTGCCACTGATCCCATCCATCCCACCATCCCTCTGTCACTGATCCCATCCATCCCATTATCCCTCTGCCTCTGATCCCATCCATCCCACCTTTCCTCATACACTTATCCCATCCATCCCACCATCCCTCTGCCACTGATCCCATCCATTCCACCATCCCTCTGATCCCATCCATCCCACCATTCCTCTGTCACTGATCCCATCCATCCCATGATCCCTCTGCCTCTGATCCCATCCATCCCACCTTTCCTCATACACTTATCCCACCATCCCTCTGCCACTGATCCCATCCATCCCACCTTTCCTCATACACTTATCCCACCATCCCTCTGCCACTGATCCCATCCATCCCACCGTCACTGATCCCATCCATCGCACCATCCCTCTGCCACTGATCCCATCCATCCCACCTCCACCACCATCCCTCTGCCCCTGATCCCATCCATCCCACCATCCCTCTGCCACTGATCCCATCCATCCCTCTGCCACTGATCCCATCCAACCCACCCTCCCTCTCCCACTGATCCCATCCATCCCACCATCCCTCTGCCACTGATCCCATCCATCCCACCATCCCTCTGCCACTGATTCCATTCATCCCACCATCCCTCTGCCACTGATCCAATCCACCCCACCATCCGTCTGTCCCTGATCCCATCTATCCCACCATCCTTCTGCCACTGATCCCATCCATCCCACCATCCTTCTGCCACTGATCACTTCCATCCCACCATCCTTCTGCCACTGATCCCATCCCTCCACCACTATCCCTCTGCCCCTGATCCCATCCCTCCACCACTATCCCTCTGCCCCTGATCCCATCCCTCCACCACAATCCCTCTGTCACTGATCCTATCCATCCACTACCATCCCTCTGCCACTGATCCCATACATCCCACCTCCACTGATTCCATCTATTCCCACCATCCCTCTGTCACTGATCCCATCCATCCCACCTCCACTGATTCCATCCATCCCTCTGCCACTGATCCCATCCATCCCACCATCCCTCTGCCACTGATCCCATCCATCCAACCATCCCTCTGTCACTGATCCCATCCATCCCATGATCCCTCTGCCTCTGGTCCAATCCATCCCACCTTTCCTCATACACTTATCCCATCCATCCCACCATCCCTCTTCCACTGATCCCATCCATCCCACCATCCCTCTGCCACTGATCCCATCCATCCCACCATCCCTCTGCCACTGATCCCATCCATCCCACCATCCCTCTGTCACTGATCCCATCCATCCCATGATCCCTCTGCCTCTGATCCCACCCATCTCACCTTTGCCACTGATCCTATCCCTCCACCCCCATCCCTCTGCCACTGATCCTATCCCTCCACCGCCATCCCTCTGCCACTGATCCCATCCCTCCATCGCCATCCCTCTGCCCCTGATCCAATCCACCCCACCATCCCTCTGTCCCTGATCCTATCCATCCCACCATCCCTCTGTCCCTGATCCCATCCATCCTACCATCCTTTTGCCACTGATCCCATCCATCCTACCATCCTTCTGCCACTGATCCCATCCATCCCACCATCCTTCTGCCACTGATCCCATCCCTCCACCACTATCCCTCTGCCCCTGATCCCATCCCTCCACCACAATCCCTCTGTCACTGATCCTATCTATCCACCACCATCCCTCTGCCACTGATCCCATCCATCCCACCTCCACTGATTCCATCTATTCCCACCATCCCTCTGTCACTGATCCCATCCATCCCATGGTTCCTCTGCCCCTGATCCCATCCATCCCACCTTTCCTCATACACTTATCCCATCCATCCCACCTCCACTGATCCCATCCATCCCACCATCCTTCTGCCACTGATCCCATCCATCCCACCATCCCTCTGCCACTGATCCCATCCATCCCACCATCCCTCTGTCACTGATCCCATCCATCCCATGATCCCTCTGCCTCTGATCCCATTCATCCCACCTTTCCTCATACACTTATCCCATCCATCCCACCATCCCTCTGCCACTGATCCCATCCATTCCACCATCCCTCTGCCACTGATCCCATCCATCCCACCATTCCTCTGTCACTGATCCCATCCATCCCATGATCCCTCTGTCACTGATCCCATCCATCCCATGATCCCTCTGCCTCTGATCCCACCATCCCTCTGCCACTGATCCCATCCATCCCACCGTTACTGATCCCATCCATCGCACCATCCCTCTGCCACTGATCCCATCCATCCCACCATCCCTCTGCCACTGATCCCATCCATCCCACCATCCATCTGCCACTGATCCCATCCATCCCACCATCCCTCTGTCACTGATTCCACTCATCCCACCATCCCTCTGCCACTGATCCAATCCACCCCACCATCCCTCTGTCCCTGATCCTATCCATCCCACCATCCCTCTGTCCCTGATCCCATCCATCCTACCATCCTTCTGCCACTGATCCCATCCATCCTACCATCCTTCTGCCACTGATCCCATCCATCCCACCATCCTTCTGCCACTGATCCCATCCATCCCACCATCCTTCTGCCACTGATCACATCCATCCCACCATCCTTCTGCCACTGATCCCATCCCTCCACCACTATCCCTCTGCCCCTGATCCCATCCCTCCATTACTATCCCTCTGCCCCTGATCCCATCCCTCTGCCACAATCTGTCACTGATCCTTTCCATCCACTACCATCCCTCTGCCACTGATCCCATACATCCCACCTCCACTGATTCCATCTATTCCCACCATCCCTCTGTCACTGATCCCATCCATCCCACCTCCACTGATTCCATCCATCCCTCTGCCACTGATCCCATACATCCCACCATCCCTCTGCCACTGATCCCATCCACCCCACCATTACTCTGTCACTGATCCCATCCATCCCATGATCCCTCTGCCTCTGGTCCAATCCATCCCACCTTTCCTCATACACTTATCCCATCCATCCCACCATCCCTCTGCCACTGATCCCATCCATCCCACCATCCCTCTGCCACTGATCCCATCCATCCCACCATCCATCTGCCACTGATCCCATCCATCCCACCATCCCTCTGTCACTGATCCCATCCATCCCATGATCCCTCTGCCTCTGATCCCACCCATCTCACCTTTCCTCATACACTTATCCCATCCATCCCACCATCCCTCTGCCACTGATCCCATCCATCCCACCATCCCTCTGCCACTGATCCCATCCATCCCACCATCCCTCTGCCACTGATCCCATCCATCCCACCATCCCTTTGCCACTGATCCCATCCATCCCACCATCCCTCTGCCACTGATCCCATCCATCCCACCATCCCTCTGCCACTGATTCCATTCATCCCACCAACCCTCTGCCACTGATCCCATCCATCCCACCATCCTTCTGCCACTGATCCCATCCACCCCACCATCCCTCTGCCACTGATCCCATCCATCCCTCTGCCACTGATCCCATCCATCCCACCATCCCTCTGCCACTGATCCCATCCATCCCACCATCCCTCTGCAACTGATCCCATCCATCCCACCATCCCTCTTCCACTGATCCCATCCATCCCACCATCCCTCTGCCACTGATCCCGTCCCTCCACCACAATCCCTCTGTCATTGATCCTATCTATCCACCACCATCCCTCTGCCACTGATCCCATCCATCCCACCTCCACTGATTTCATCTATTCCCACCATCCCTCTGTCACTGATCCCATCCATCCCACCTTTCCTCATACACTTATCCCATCCATCCCACCTCCACTGATACCATCCATCCCACCATCCTTCTGCCACTGATCCCACCCATCCCACCATCCCTCTGCCTCTGATCCCATCCATCCCACCATCCCTCTGTCACTGATCCCATCAATCCCATGATCCCTCTGATCCCATCCATCCCACCTTTCCTCATACACTTATCCCATCCATTCCACCATCCCTCTGCCACTGATCCCATCCATCCCACCATTCCTCTGTCACTGATCCCATCCATCCCATGAGCCCTCTGCCTCTGATCCCATCCATCCCACCTTTCCTCATACACTTATACCATTCATCCCACCATCCCTCTGCCACTGATCCCATCCATCCCACCGTCACTGATCCCATCCATCGCACCATCCCTCTGCCACTGATCCCATCCATCCCACCTCCACCACCATCCCTCTGCCCCTGATCCCATCCATCCCACCATCCCTCTGCCACTGATCCCATCCATCCCTCTGCCACTGATCCCATCCATCCCACCATCCCTCTGCCACTGTTCCCATCCATCCCACCATCCCTCTGCCACTGATCCCATCCATCCCACCATCCCTCTGCCACTGATTCCATTCATCCCACCATCCCTCTGCCACTGATCCAATCCACCCCACCATCCGTCTGTCCCTGATCCTATCCATCCCACCATCCCTCTGTCCCTGATCCCATCCATTCTACCATGCTTCTGCCACTGATCCCATCCATCCCACCATCCTTCTGCCACTGATCCCATCCATCCCACCATCCTTCTGCCACTGATCCCATCCATCCCACCATCCTTCTGCCACTGATCACATCCATCACACCATCCTTCTGCCACTGATCCCATCCCTCCACCACTATCCCTCTGCCCCTGATCCCATCCCTCCACCACAATCCCTCTGTCACTGATCCTATCCATCCACTACCATCCCTCTGCCACTGATCCCATACATCCCACCTCCACGGATTCCATCTATTCCCACCATCCCTCTGTCACTGATCCCATCCATCCCACCTCCACTGATTCCATCCATCCCTCTGCCACTGATCCCATACATCCCACCATCCCTCTGCCACTGATCCCATCCACCCCACCATTACTCTGTCACTGATCCCATGATCCCTCTGCCTCTGGTCCAATCCATCCCACCTTTCCTCATACACTTATCCCATCCATCCCACCATCCCTCTGCCACTGATCCCATCCATCCCACCATCCATCTGCCACTGATCCCATCCATCCCACCATCCCTCTGTCACTGATCCCATCCATCCCATGATCCCTCTGCCTCTGATCCCACCCATCTCACCTTTCCTCATACACTTATCCCATCCATCCCACCATCCCTCTGCCACTGATCCCATCCATCCCACCATCCCTCTGCCACTGATCCCATCCATCCCACCATCCCTCTGCCACTGATCCCATCCATCCCACCATCCCTTTGCCACTGATCCCATCCATCCCACCATCCCTCTGCCACTGATCCCATCCATCCCACCATCCCTCTGCCACTGATTCCATTCATCCCACCAACCCTCTGCCACTGATCCCATCCATCCCACCATCCTTCTGCCACTGATCCCATCCACCCCACCATCCCTCTGCCACTGATCCCATCCATCCCTCTGCCACTGATCCCATCCATCCCACCATCCCTCTGCCACTGATCCCATCCATCCCACCATCCCTCTGCAACTGATCCCATCCATCCCACCATCCCTCTTCCACTGATCCCATCCATCCCACCATCCCTCTGCCACTGATCCCGTCCCTCCACCACAATCCCTCTGTCATTGATCCTATCTATCCACCACCATCCCTCTGCCACTGATCCCATCCATCCCACCTCCACTGATTTCATCTATTCCCACCATCCCTCTGTCACTGATCCCATCCATCCCACCTTTCCTCATACACTTATCCCATCCATCCCACCTCCACTGATACCATCCATCCCACCATCCTTCTGCCACTGATCCCACCCATCCCACCATCCCTCTGCCTCTGATCCCATCCATCCCACCATCCCTCTGTCACTGATCCCATCTATCCCATGATCCCTCTGATCCCATCCATCCCACCTTTCCTCATACACTTATCCCATCCATTCCACCATCCCTCTGCCACTGATCCCATCCATCCCACCATTCCTCTGTCACTGATCCCATCCATCCCATGATCCCTCTGCCTCTGATCCCATCCATCCCACCTTTCCTCATACACTTATACCATTCATCCCACCATCCCTCTGCCACTGATCCCATCCATCCCACCGTCACTGATCCCATCCATCGCACCATCCCTCTGCCACTGATCCCATCCATCCCACCTCCACCACCATCCCTCTGCCCCTGATCCCATCCATCCCACCATCCCTCTGCCACTGATTCCATCCATCCCTCTGCCACTGATCCCATCCATGCCACCATCCCTCTGCCACTGTTCCCATCCATCCCACCATCCCTCTGCCACTGATCCCATCCATCCCACCATCCCTCTGCCACTGATTCCATTCATCCCACCATCCCTCTGCCACTGATCCAATCCACCCCACCATCCGTCTGTCCCTGATCCTATCCATCCCACCATCCCTCTGTCCCTGATCCCATCCATCCTACCATGCTTCTGCCACTGATCCCATCCATTCTACCATCCTTCTGCCACTGATCCCATCCATCCCACCATCCTTCTGCCACTGATCCCATCCATCCCACCATCCTTCTGCCACTGATCACATCCATCACACCATCCTTCTGCCACTGATCCCATCCCTCCACCACTATCCCTCTGCCCCTGATCCCATCCCTCCACCACAATCCCTCTGTCACTGATCCTATCCATCCACTACCATCCCTCTGCCACTGATCCCATACATCCCACCTCCACGGATTCCATCTATTCCCACCATCCCTCTGTCACTGATCCCATCCATCCCACCTCCACTGATTCCATCCATCCCTCTGCCACTGATCCCATCCATCCCACCATCCCTCTGTCACTGATCCCATCCATCCCATGATCCCTCTGCCTCTGGTCCCATCCATCCCACCTTTCCTCATACACTTATCCCATCCATCCCACCATCCCTCTGCCACTGATCCCATCCATCCCACCATCCCTCTGCCACTGATCCCATCCATCCCACCATCCCTCTGCCACTGATCCCATCCATCCCACCATCCCTCTGTCACTGATCCCATCCATCCCATGATCCCTCTGCCTCTGATCCCACCCATCTCACCTTTCCTCATACACTTATCCCATCCATCCCACCATCCCTCTGCCACTGATCCCATCCATCCCACTGCCACTGATCCTTTCCATCGCACCATCCCTCTGCCACTGATCCCATCCGACCCTCCACCACTATCCCTCTGCCCCTGTTCCCACCCATCCCACCATCCCTCTGCCCCTGATCCCATCCATCCCACCATCCCTCTGCCACTGATCCCATCCATCCCACCATCCCTCTGCCCCTGATCCCATCCATCCCACCATCCCTCTGCCCTGATCCCATCCATCCCACCATCCCTCTGCCACTGATCCCATACATCCCACCATCCCTCTGCCACTGATCCCATCAATCCCACCATCCCTCTGCCACTGATCCCATCCATCCCACCATCCCTCTGCCACTGATCCCATCCATCCCACCATCCCTCTGCCACTGATCCCATCCATCCCACCATCCCTCTGCCACTGATTCCATTCATCCCACCAACCCTCTGCCACTGATCCCATCCATCCCACCATCCATCTGCCACTGATCCCATCCATCCCACCATCCATCTGCCACTGATCCCATCCATCCCACCGTCCCTCTGCCACTGATCCCATCCATCCCTCTGCCACTGATCCCATCCATCCCACCATCCCTCTGCCACTGATCCCATCCATCCCACCATCCCTCTTCCACTGATCCCATCCATCCCACCATCCCTCTTCCACTGATCCCATCCATCCCACCATCCCTCTGCCACTGATCCCGTCCATCCCACCATCCCTCTGCCACTGATCCCATCCATCCCACTATCCCTCTGCCACTGATCCCATCCATCCCACCATCCCTCTGCCACTGATCCCATCCATCCCACCATCCCTCTGCCACTGATCCCATCCATCCCACCATCCCTCTGCCACTGATACCATCCACCCCACCATCCCTCTGCCACTGATCCCATCCACCCCACCATCCCTCTGCCACTGATCCCATCCACCCCACCATCCCTCTGCCACTGATCCCATCCACCCCACCATCCCTCTGCCACTGATCCCACCATCCCTCTGCCACTGATCCCATCCCTCCCACCATCCCTCTGTCCCTGATCCCTTCCCTCCCACCATCCCTCGTACACTGATTCCATCCATCCCACCATCCCTCTGTCCCTGATCCCTTCCCTCCCACCATCCCTCGTACACTGATTCCATCCATCCCACCATCCCTCTGCCACTGATCTCATCCATCCCACCGTCACTGATCCCATCCATCCCACCATCCCTCTGCCACTGATCCCATTCCTCTCCGATAGGGTAAAACGGAGGGGCTTTATCTTGGTGCTTTATCTGCATTTAATTAGCCTCAGAACCTGTGTAATTCATATGTGTTCAGGTTTAAAGGGATGGGGTGGCAACTCTAAGGCAGGGCTCAAATTTTCCACTCGCCTACTCGCCTTTTGCGAGTGGAAAATTGTTTCTGGCGAGGAGCTGGGCTGCCAGGGAGTGGGGGGCGAGTACCACCGACATGAGGGGTTAAACAGGAGCCGTTTGATCGGTCCGGGAGAAGAGAGCACAGATCACAGCACGATTGCCTGCCGTTTACATTGGAAATTCCTCCGCTCATGATTACACACAACCCCGCCCCCTCCTGACCCCGCGCCTGTGATTGACAGAACGCCAGTACAATTCTGGGACGCGTTCTGTCTATCACAGTGTCTATAACAGGCGCGGGGTCAGGAGGGGGCGGGGCTGTGGGTAATCATGAGCGGAGGAATTTCCAATGTAAACAGCAGGCTATCGCTCTGTGATCTGTTCTCTCTTCCCCCGGACCGATCAATGGTAGAGCGGCTCCTGTTTAACCCCTCATGCCGACGGTACTCGCCCCCCACTCCCTGGCAGCCTAGCTGTGGAGGCAATTGTAACAGCAGGCTATCGTGATCCCGTGGCTTTCCTCTTCCCCATGATGATCCTCTGCACAGGTGAGGTGAGACTGCAGTGGTGGGCACAGGTGAGGTGAGACTGCAGTGGTGGGCACAGGTGAGGTGAGGTGAGACTGCAGTGGTGGGCACAGGTGAGGTGAGACTGCAATGGTGGGCAGAGGTGAGGTGAGACTGCAGTGGTGGGCACAGGTGAGGTGAGGTGAGACTGCAGTGGTGGGCACAGGTGAGGTGAGACTGCAGTGGTGGGCACAGGTGAGGTGACGTGAGACTGCAGTGGTGGGCACAGGTAAGGTGAGGTGAGACTGCAGTGGTGGGCACAGGTGAGGTGAGACTGCAGTGGTGGGCACAGGTGAGGTGAGACTGCAGTGGTGGGCACAGGTGAGGTGAGACTGCAGTGGTGGGCACAGGTGAGGTTAGACTGCAATGGTGGGCACAGGTGAGGTGAGACTGCAGTGGTGGTCACAGGTGAGGTGAGGCTGCAATGATAGGCACAGGTGAGGTGAGGCTGCAATGGTGGGCACAGGTGAGGTGAGACTGCAGTGGGGGGTACAGGTGAGGTGAGACTGCAGTGGTGGGTACAGGTGAGGTGAGGCTGCAATGGTGGGAACAGGTGAGGTGAGGCTGCAATGGTGGGAACAGGTGAGGTGAGACTGCATTGGGGGGCACAGGTGAGGTGAGACAGCAGTGGTGGTCACAGGTGAGGTGAGGCTGCAGTGGTGGGCACAGGTGAGGTGAGACTGCAGTGGTGGGCACAGGTGAGGTGAGACTGCAGTGGTGGGCACAGGTGAGGTGAGACTGCAGTGGTGGGCACAGGTGAGGTGAGACTGCAGTGGTGGGCACAGGTAAGGTGAGACTGCAGTGGTGGGCACAGGTGAGGTGAGACTGCAGTGGTGGGTACAGGTGAGCTGAGGCTGCAATGGTGGGCACAGGTGAGGTGAGGCTGCAATGGTGGGCACAGGTGAGGTGAGGCTGCAATGGTGGGCACAGGTGAGCTGAGGCTGCAAAGGCGGGCACAGGTGAGGTTGCAATGGTGGGCACAGGTGAGGCGAGGCTGCAATGGTGGGCACAGGTGAGGCTGCAATGGTGGGCACTGATAAGGTTGTAATATTTATTTTTGCAACTTAATTCTTAATGGAACATTTAAGTGTAATTTCATGAGATAATTTATGAGGGCGTGTATAGGGGCGGAATTAGGGGCGGTGCATGTTAGGGATTGGGTTGGGCAAATGGTGGCGAGTAACACTTAAGGCCTGGCTAGTAGCTCAGGACTTGAAATTTTGAGCCCTGCTCTAAGGTACACCCCTGTTATTGGTCCAAGCTGGGCCAATGTAACTATGTAAAAATATACATGCCCGGAATTCCTCTTTAAATAAACACACAATGGGGGGGAGCTTTACTAAAACTGGTGCACACAGAATCTGGTGCAACTGTGAATGGTAACCAATCAGCTTCTACCTTTAGCTTGTTCATTTAAGCTTTGACAATAAAATCTAGAGGCTGACTGGTTACTTTGCAGAGCTGCACCAGATTCTGTGTGCACCAGTTTTAGTAAATCTCCCCCCAATAATTACAATGCTAAACACAAGATGATGAAAGACATGAAGTAACCTGTATATATGATGAGGAAGTTAAATCGTAAAATGAATAAAGCCATGTGAATTTTCACTGATCACCTGCAGCACTCTCCCTGAGCGAGGTTCCAGCACACGCAACTTCTTATCTTTGCAGGTGGTGGCCAGTAGACTCCCGTCCGTGTTGAAGGACATGCATAGGATGACATCCGTGTGACAGTCTATCATTTTCACTGCTTCCCCGTCATCCAGATTCCAGATCAGTATCTGCACATGGAAGTTTTCATTAATACTGTTATCTTCCCCACCACTGTGGCCTGTTATAATTATATATACACATTGCTAATTCACAATCCATGCCCAATTAGATGGTGTGATATGGGAAACGTGGGATCACTAACAAGCCATCTTTACTGATTCTTCAAAATAAAAAGTTTTCTTCATCAAAGAAAAATACAAACAGTCCACAGTTCTGGTATCATGAAAACAACATGATGGCTCACCACCAATACACCAGTCCCCATACCAGGGTTTAGTGTTTCTGTCTGTTTTATGGTGCCGCAAAGGCCAAAGGAGCTCAGCAAACACTCTCAGTTGCCAGACAACTTGCACATGGGTGTGAACTAGGGTTGCCACCTCATCCATTTAAACCTGAACACATATTAATTACACAGGTTCTGTGGCTGATTAAGATGGTAATTAAACTCACTTGGTGCCTTATCTGAATTTAATTAGCCTCAGAACCTGTGTCATTCAAAGGTGTTTGGGTTTAAAGGGATGAAGTGGCAACTTTAGTGTGAACCATTCCACTCTCCCTTACAGGTGCTGATACCTTACTGCTTCTTTTCAAAACTCCCTTGCAGGTGGCTTAACCCCTTCAGGACCAGAGTCCCTGTCATCTGGGTTTGGAGGTTCTTTTACCTCCCAAAGGTCCCTCTGAACCTCGAAATATTGGGTCCCCAATGAGGACTTGCCAATCCAGAGAATACTGGGAATCAGTCCTCTCCTCTCCATCTGGACAATGCCAGAACCCCTGTGTAAGGAAAGCTCTGCTGGGCCTAGTGGTTCTCCACCGCTGCGATTGCGTGTGCGGGCTCGAACGGGTGCGCGGGCTACTGCGCATGCGCGGAATCGAACGGGTGCGCGCGCGCGGTCTCGGACGGGCGCGCGCACGGTTACTGGCGCCAGGCGGGCTATTTAAACCAGCCATCTCCATGCAATCCTTGCTGCCTGACCTACAGCGTCCCGTGTGTTAGTCCTGTACTTCTCTGTATCTGCACCAGTGACCCGGCTTGTCTACCTACCTGCTCTGCTTCCTGCCTGCCCCGATCCCGGCTTACCCACGACTATTCTCTGGCTTATCCCTGGCTTATCCGCAGTGTGTCCTCTGTTACCAAACCCGGCTTGTCTGACCTACCTGTGCACCTGTCCTGTAGTCTGCGGCATACCTGCCAGTTCCTGTTGTCTGCTGGTTCCTGTAGTCCGCTGCATACCTGCCAGTTCCTGTTGCCTGCTGGTTCCTGTGGTCCGCTGCATACCTGCCAGTTCCTGTTGCCTGCTGGTTCCTGTGGTCCGCTGCATACCTGCCAGTTCCTGTTGTCTGCTGGTTCCTGTAGTCCGCTGCATACCTGCCAGTTCCTGTTGCCTGCTGGTTCCTGTGGTCCGCTGCATACCTGCCAGTTCCTGTTGTCTGCTGGTTCCTGTAGTCCGCTGCATACCTGCCAGTTCCTGTTGCCTGCTGGTTCCTGTGGTCCGCTGCATACCTGCCAGTTCCTGTTGTCTGCTGGTTCCTGTAGTCCGCTGCATACCTGCCAGTTCCTGTTGCCTGCTGGTTCCTGTGGTCCGCTGCATACCTGCCAGTTCCTGTTGTCTGCTGGTTCCTGTAGTCCGCTGCATACCTGCCAGTTCCTGTTGTCTGCTGGTTCCTGTCACCTGCTGTCTGCTGGTTCCTGTCACCTGTTGTCTGCTGGTTCCTGTCTTCGCTGGTCTAGTCCGGAGGCCCGCCTACAGCTGCTGTTCCTTCCAGACACTCGTGCCTCCTCTGACTTCTGCGCCCCCTGTCCCCATCTCCAGGGGCCGCAAGTCTGGGACGTAAGAGAGGTCTCCCACTGCAATCCAGACTCGCCACTAGGTACGTGACAGTATCAGGCAGCCATGACCGAGTCTGAGCAGGGAGCCTCTCCTATGGAAGAACTCTGCCTACACCTAGCAGGCCTAGCACAAGCGGTCACTAACCTACAGGAAGGTTATACCCGACTTGAAAAACATGTCCTTACTCAGGGATCCCCAGGCCTCACCACTAGCCAGCCTACTCCACCGACTGTCGTGATGCTTCCCCCGGAACCTCGAGTACCCACACCTGAGAGGTTCTCCGGTGAGCGTAGCAAGTTCAGGACTTTTCGCAGTGCATGTGAACTGTTTTTTGCACTACAGCCCCGAACATTTTCTTTGGAGTCCACCAAAGTGGGCTTTGTGATTTCCCTGCTCCAGAACGACCCCCAACTCTGGGCCCACCGTCTGCTTAAACAGGAGGCCGCGGAACTTGCTCATCTAAATACCTTCTTTGATGAAATGGCCCGAATGTATGAGGACCCGCAACTCTGTGCCACGGCTGAGACTGCCCTCCATGCTCTACTCCAAGGGCGTAGGCCCGCCGAGGACTATGTTGCTGAATTCAGGAGATGGAGTGCTGATACCAGCTGGAATGATGCGGCCCTCCGCTATCAGTTTCGGTTGGGGTTGTCAGATCCCCTCAAGGATGAACTTGCTAGGGTTGAGGTTCCTCCAACTCTTGAGGAGCTCATCAACCAGGCTATACAGATCGACAGGCGCCTACGCGAACGACGGTCTGAGAGGGCCTCTGTTCCACCTCGTCCCTCTTGGATGCTGCCAAAGGTACCCTACTTTCCTAGAGGTCCACCGCCGGGTCGACCCTCTGCCTCCACCGAAGGAACTGAGCCCATGCAGTTGGGTGTGCTTCGCCCTGCTCTCACTCCTGAAGAACGGCTGAGACGCCGTCGGGACAATTTGTGTCTATACTGCGGGGAGCCAGGGCACTATGTGCGAACCTGTCCAGCCAAGACCCGTAAGTGGCGCCCTCCTTCAGTTGACCAGATAATGGCCGTTACCGACGCCTCTTCTCACCTTGCTCTCTCTATTTTGTTACAGCTCCCCGGAAAGAACATTATGGTCCCCGCCATTATTGACTCTGGAGCCTGCAGTTGCTTCATGGACTCAGACTTTGCTACTGCCCATAGCATCCCCTTACGGAACAAGGCCCAAGGACTACAGATACACCTGGCCGATGGTTCAGCCATTAGATCCGGGCCTGTCACCCTAGAAACGCAACCTCTTCCGGCATGCATAAACCATCTCCATCAGGAGTTACTGATGTCACTGTTCCCGGTCATTTTGGGCATGCCTTGGCTCCGCGCCCATAACCCCTGCATTGACTGGTCCACCAAGGAGATTACCTTCTCCTCTCCTTACTGCTCCCAACACTGCCTTCCACGGACTGACGCTCAGTCAACTACCTTAATGTGTTTGGACAACGAGACCCATCAGCTGGTTCCCAAGGCCTATCACTCTTTTTTGGATGTCTTCAGCAAAAAAGGGGCAGAGACCCTTCCTCCTCATCGGGTCTACGATTGTCCCATTGAGCTTCTCCCTGGAGCTGAAGTTCCCTTTGGGAGGATCTTCCCACTATCCGAGCTGGAGCTCTCCGCCCTTAAAGACTACATTGATGACAACTTACGAAAGGGCTTTATCCGTTCCTCTACGTCACCTGCCGGAGCCGGCATCTTCTTCGTCGAGAAAAAGGATCATTCCCTTCGGCCATGTGTCGATTACAGAGAATTGAACAAGGTGACCATCAAAAATCGTTACCCCTTGCCGTTAGTCCCCGAGTTGTTCCAGAGGCTGGGGGCAGCGGTCATCTTCACCAAATTGGACCTCCGCGGGGCATATAATCTGGTACGCATCCGAAAGGGCGATGAATGGAAGACAGCCTTCCGTACACGATTCGGGCACTTTGAATACCTTGTGATGCCCTTCGGACTCTGTAACGCCCCTGCCACGTTCCAACATTTCATTAATGACATTTTTCGAGACTACTTAGACCTGTTTGTGATCATCTACCTAGATGACATCTTAATCTTTTCTTCTTCCCTGGACAGTCACCAACAACACGTCAGATGCGTGTTGGGGCGACTGCGGCAACATGGTCTGTATGCTAAACCCGAGAAGTGCGAGTTTGAACAACAGAGCATACAGTTCCTGGGACTCATCATCTCCATCGAAGGCATTAAGATGGACCCCCAGAAAATCTCCGCTATTCTAGACTGGCCTGCACCGGTGGATAAAAAAGGGGTACAGCGGTTTGTGGGTTTCTCTAACTTCTACCGAAAATTTATTAAAGGTTTCTCGGCCATCATCTCCCCCATCACACAATTAACCCGACAAGGGATTCGGTTCCAATGGACAACCGAGGCCCAGGCCGCCTTTGTCGCCCTTAAGAAACTCTTTACTTCCGCCTCCATCCTAAAGCACCCCGACCCGGCTCTCCCATTTGTCTTGGAGGTGGACGCATCGGAAATCGCAGTCGGGGCGATACTATCCCAGAGACAAGGCCCCAAGGCCCTCCTGTTCCCCGTTGGGTTCTTTTCCCGTAAGTTGACGCCTCCTGAGCGGAACTACGACGTGGGCGACCGAGAACTGTTGGCAATCAAGGCGGCATTGGAGGAATGGCGGTACTTGTTGGAAGGGGCGGCCCACCCAATTCTCATATATACAGACCACAAGAACCTGGAGTATCTGAAGGCCGCCAAGAGACTAAAGCCACGACAAGCCAGGTGGGCACTGTTCTTCTCCCGGTTCGCCTTTCATGTTACCTACAGGCCGGGCTCCAAAAACACCAAACCTGATGCCTTATCACGGATGTTCATCGATCCTAAGGAGCCCAATCCACCTGACACCATCCTAACCGCTGAGAACTTCCTACTTCTCCATGAAGACCTGTTAAGCCGGATCAAGCAGGCGTCCAGGGAGGACCCGCCGCCTGCTAGGCCAGAAGTCTCCGCCAAAGATGGCCTATTCTGGTCCGGTGGTAAGATCTTCGTTCCAGAAAGTCTCCGGGTCACTATACTTGGGCTATGTCATGACCATGTACTGGCCGGACATTTCGGCATAGCCAAGACCACGGACCTGGTCCAGCGCACTTTCTGGTGGCCCCAACTGGCAAAAGACTGCCAAAGGTATGTGGAATCATGTACAGTGTGCACTCGCAACAAGAGCTGCAGGACCAAATCTTGGGGGCTACTCAAACCCCTACCTGCTCCGGAAAGGCCGTGGAAGCTAATAACCATGGACTTCATTGTGGAACTTCCCCCCTCCGAAGGCCATACGGCCATCTTTGTGGTAGTGGACCGGCTGTCCAAAATGGCCCACTTTATCCCCATGAAGGGGACTCCTTCGGCACCAGAGACGGCTCAGGCCTTCATTGCAGGCATTGTCAGACTTCACGGGATTCCAGCAAATATCATCTCGGACAGGGGCGTCCAATTCACGTCTCGGTTCTGGAAGGCCCTCTGCAACTCCCTTGGCATTGAACTATCTTTATCCTCTGCTTACCACCCACAGACAAACGGGCAGACAGAAAGAACAAACCAGACTCTTGAGCAGTATCTGCGTTGCTTTTCATCCTTTTCTCAACAGGACTGGCTCTCTCTGTTGCCATTGGCGGAATTCGCCTACAACAACTCCACCCACTCCACTACCAAACAGACTCCGTTCTTTGCCAACTATGGTTACCACCCATCATTCCTGCCAAATTCTGTACCAGAATGTGCCGTTCCTGCTGTGTTTGAGACCGTGGATTTCTTTTCAACCAACAATAAATTGTTGCAGGAAACTATGACTCGGGCACAGAATCTTAATAAAGAGGTCTTTGACAGGGGCAGACGGGGGCAATTGGTCCTGGAGCCTGGAGACAAAGTATGGCTGTCCACAGTGAATCTCCGACTTACTTGTCCTTCCAGGAAGTTAGGCCCCAAATTCTTGGGCCCCTTCGCTGTGAAGCGGAAAATCAACGAGGTAGCATACGAGCTGGAATTGCCAGAGTCACTTCGGGTACACCCGGTCTTCCATGTTTCACTCCTGAAGCCAGCAGTCCCCAATTCTTTCCCTGGGCGATCTACGGATCCCCCAGCCCCGATAATGGTCAATGGGGAAGAGGAATTCGAGGTGGAGACAATTGTGGACTGTCGAAAGAGAAATAACCAGATACAATACCTCATCAAGTGGAAGGGGTACGGTTCTGAAGAGAATTCCTGGGAACCTGAAACCAACTTGCATGCCAAGCATTTGATCCAAGCCTTCAAGAAAGCTCACCCAGAGAAGTGTTCCCAGTTGGGCATCCGGAGGCTGCCCCTTGGGGGGGGGGGCAATGTAAGGAAAGCTCTGCTGGGCCTAGTGGTTCTCCACCGCTGCGATTGCGTGTGCGGGCTCGAACGGGTGCGCGGGCTACTGCGCATGCGCGGAATCGAACGGGTGCGCGCGCGCGGTCTCGGACGGGCGCGCGCACGGTTACTGGCGCCAGGCGGGCTATTTAAACCAGCCATCTCCATGCAATCCTTGCTGCCTGACCTACAGCGTCCCGTGTGTTAGTCCTGTACTTCTCTGTATCTGCACCAGTGACCCGGCTTGTCTACCTACCTGCTCTGCTTCCTGCCTGCCCCGATCCCGGCTTACCCACGACTATTCTCTGGCTTATCCCTGGCTTATCCGCAGTGTGTCCTCTGTTACCAACCCCGGCTTGTCTGACCTACCTGTGCACCTGTCCTGTAGTCTGCTGCATACCTGCCAGTTCCTGTTGTCTGCTGGTTCCTGTAGTCCGCTGCATACCTGCCAGTTCCTGTTGCCTGCTGGTTCCTGTGGTCCGCTGCATACCTGCCAGTTCCTGTTGCCTGCTGGTTCCTGTGGTCCGCTGCATACCTGCCAGTTCCTGTTGTCTGCTGGTTCCTGTAGTCCGCTGCATACCTGCCAGTTCCTGTTGCCTGCTGGTTCCTGTGGTCCGCTGCATACCTGCCAGTTCCTGTTGTCTGCTGGTTCCTGTAGTCCGCTGCATACCTGCCAGTTCCTGTTGCCTGCTGGTTCCTGTGGTCCGCTGCATACCTGCCAGTTCCTGTTGTCTGCTGGTTCCTGTAGTCCGCTGCATACCTGCCAGTTCCTGTTGCCTGCTGGTTCCTGTGGTCCGCTGCATACCTGCCAGTTCCTGTTGTCTGCTGGTTCCTGTAGTCCGCTGCATACCTGCCAGTTCCTGTTGTCTGCTGGTTCCTGTCACCTGCTGTCTGCTGGTTCCTGTCACCTGTTGTCTGCTGGTTCCTGTCTTCGCTGGTCTAGTCCGGAGGCCCGCCTACAGCTGCTGTTCCTTCCAGACACTCGTGCCTCCTCTGACTTCTGCGCCCCCTGTCCCCATCTCCAGGGGCCGCAAGTCTGGGACGTAAGAGAGGTCTCCCACTGCAATCCAGACTCGCCACTAGGTACGTGACACCCTGGCTCAAACTTCATACAAGTCATCCTGCTTAACCCCTTCCTGCCGCTGCCTCCCAGCCTTGTAACAGCTTCTAAATGCCAGGAGGCAGAGGCAGGCATTTGGGTCATGTGACCGCTGTGATTGGCTGTCACAGCGGTCATATGATTGGAAAGCTCTCAGTATGCATCAGGAGCTTTCCAGTCTCCACCGGTGACCGTGCTGGGAGCGCACAGGGCATGCGCTCTCTGCACAGAAAACTGTTTACATGAGGCCGGATATATGCTGCCTTGGTGTTAAAGCCCACCCCCCGAGAGGCCACATATATGTGCCACGTCGGCGGGAAGTGGTTAAAAGGACCATTACTCAAATAGCAAGAAAATTTACCTGTCATCCAGGACACGTTCCTGGCATCCTGTACAGTGGACAGTGCCCCAAATGTTACTTTGTCCTTAGACCAGCCTTTCTCAAACTTTTTACCAGAGGTGCCGCTGATATCATTTTCAGGTCTCAGGGAACCCCTGCTAAAACCAGTTTACCAGGGGTGAATAGGATAAAAAAAATGCTTCCTACATTGGTGTCGGAAGAATACAACCTTCGCATCGGTGGTCAGCTTTACAGACTGCTAATAAGATCATTGGTGTGATGCTGCTGGTTCTGCCACGTGGCATTGGACACGGAGATATGAAGGCACCGTCATATGGGAGGTCAATCCGCCACAGCTCAAAGAACCCCTAGTAACCTCAGGAGGATCCTTGGGGTTCCACTGAACCCTTTTTGAGAAGGCCTGAATTAGATAATGCCCAGCCAGTCTTGAACCACCCAGCCACTGAATAACCTTTCTATAGAAAAATATTTCTACAAACATGCACGTTTGGATTGGGTGACCTTGCATGTTTGTGCATATGGAGAAGAGAGGGCATCATGTGTCCTACACGGGAAACAATAGTAGCTGGTACAATTCAACTATGCCAACCAACTTTCTCCCGAGCAGGCTTGGCCAAAGTTGCAAATGAGTCTACAATCATAAAAAAGTGCCCTGGTTTGACTGTGACAAATATAAGAGACAGTTTTTATCCCACTGACCTGTGACATCAATGATTTTATCAGCTGACTATAATGGTGGTGTAACGACATATTCCCCGACCCATCGCAGTTTGCTACGGAAGTGACGTGACGAGTGTGGGGTGTAGCAAGATGGCGGCGACGGAACGTCACTTCCGAAGCAAACTGCGATGGGTTGCCGAATATGTCGTTACAGTGGCATTCTAACCAGGACTGTAAGGGGTCATTCCTTCCACCAACAACCAATGTAAGGAGCATTTTCCTTAGGACCATTGATGAACTAATCTTAACAGGGGTTCCTGGACACCTAAAAAATTATTTTAAGGGCTCCTCTGGGGTAAAAAGTTTGGGAAAGGCTGGTCTAATGTATTCAGTCAGGTTAACATAGATCTTTACTCTATTCCCGCAGACAATGTTGCAATCGGGCTGGGACAGGGTAACACATGGTGGCCACCTATTGAAATTATACATTTGTACCACTGATTACTCCTCTTTCAAATAGTAATGGAAACACTGATTACTCCTCTACTGAATAGGATTGGAAACACTGATTACTACTTTGTTGAATAGTGTTGGAAACACTGATTACTCCTTAATTGAATAGTAATGGAAACATGTGTAACCACATACTATTACATAAATAAAAAGTCAACCAAAGAAATGGGAAATTAGATTTTTTTCATGGTATTTCAATGTGCCACAATAGCATATCATTCAATAGTTTGCAAGGAGGGAACGAGCAAAGTTGGCAGATCAGTTTAGATGTGAATGGAGTTCAGGAAAGTCTAGTAGGCAGGGATTATAATTCTTATTTTTGGTGCTCTAGGTAGGGAATCTTTTTTTTTTTTAGATACAAGTCTAACCCATTGTTTCCAATGGTGTGTAATGTGCCTCACGGCCCAGAGGATCAGAGCTTCAGATAGCAGCCATAGTCGGGGTTCTCCATGTCACCTATATGCTCCTAATAGGCTCCGCCAACCATTTTTGGAAGCATGGCATGCTGGTATGATGCCCGCTTTAAAATAACACAATGATAGGGTTCCCTCAACTATTTAGGAAACAGGTGGTAGTTGCACTTGGTAAAGGACAAGGAAACATTACATAACTGACCAAAGTATATGAAACTGCTATGACTTTTCTGAGACCACCATACCAGAATCCAAAACCTGTGATCTAAATCCAATATTTTTACTTTTGGTGGTTGGATTTGGTGGTTGCTGACCTTGTAGTCATAGCCTGAACTGAACAATATGTTGTTGGCAGTAGGGTGCCACTCTATGATCCCCACTCTTCTACTGTGTCCATACAGTTCCAGCACGGCTTCCGTCATGTTCTTCTTCAGCCCATCATTTGGGATTTCCCATATCCGCACCTTGGGAAAGGACACCTTGTTATTGTACTGTTATAAAGTTTACACAAATGTGAACACATATACTGCCATTTATATGGGTTACGCCAAGAAAGAAAAAGAACCAACATGGTGAAGTTGAAACACCACAGTGTATATTCTGTTAATTGCATTTAAAAAGTTTTACACTAATAGATGTGTCACATAACCTTATATAATAAAATATACAATCATATTATTTTTCTATGGTGTACCCTTCCTCCTAAGTCTGCCATACAGTAGAACCAAAGCCAAAACTTTATCTATTTTTTGAATTTGGATAAAGTAAAGGAGGGATATAACCCCTGTCATCTACTAAATTATTAAATAATAAATTAAATATTTATATTAAATTAAATATTACATTAATAACTAATAGACAATGTAATAAAAAAAAGGAATTGATTAAATAATGAATTAAAATAATTAGAATTATTGTTATTTCTGTATGGTATACCCTTACCCCTAAGTCTACCTTACAGTAGAACCAAAGCCAAAACGTTATAATTTTTTTTTTATTTGGATAGAGTAAAGAAGGGATATAACCCCTGTCAGTTTTTAAATAATACATTAAATACTTATATTAAAAATATGAAATAATACATTAAATACTTAAATTGAATTAGACATTAGGAACTAATGGACAATTTAATTAAAAAAAGGAATGAATTATATAACTATTATGATATTGTTATTTCTCTATGGTGTACCCTTCTTCCTATGTCTGCCTTAAAGTAGAACCAAAGCTAAAAATGATTATTTATTTTTATTTTATTTGGATAGAGTAAGGGAGGGATATAACCGCTGTCAGTTACTAAATTATTAAATTATTATTATACAGGATTTATATAGCGCCAACAGTTTATGCATCGCTTTACAACTTGAGATTAAATAATAAATTACATGTTTAATTTAAAAAATACATTATGAACGAATATATAGTTACATAGTTACATAGTTAGTAAGGTTGAATAAAGACACCAGTCCATCCAGTTCAACCTGAGTGAGTGTCTACAATTGCCCCTATCCCTGTACATTGTACATCGCACACTCACATCGGTCCCTACCCTCAAGGAGCCCACAATCCAAGGTCCCCAAAAATATGATTTGATTTAAAAAGGAATTTATTAAAATAATAATAATAATTATTATATTATTATTTCTCTATGGTGTACCCTTCCACCTAAGTCTACCTTACAGTAGAACCAAAGCCAAAACTTTATAATTTTTTTTAATTTGGATAGAGTAAGGAAGGGATATAACCCTTGTCAGTTGCTACATTTTTAAATAATAAATTAAATACTTATATTAAAAATATTAAATAAATTAAATACTTAAATTAAATAACACATTAATAACTAATAGTCAATTTAATAAAAAAAGGAATGAATTATATAACTATTATGATATTATTATTTATCTATGGTGTACCCTTCTTCCTATGTCTGCCTTACAGTAAGACCAAAGCCAAAACCTTTTTTTTTTTTAATTAATTTGGATAGAGTAAGGGAGGGATATAACCGCTGTCAGTTACTAAATTATTTATTTATTTATTTTAACAGAAAGTTATTAAATTATTATTATACAGGATTTATATAGCGCCAACAGTTTACGCAGTGCTTTACAACTTGAGATTAAATAATAAATTACATATTTAAATAAAAAAATACATTATGAACGAATATATGATTTGATTTAAAAAGGAATTAATTTAAATAATAATAATTATTATTATTATAATATTATTATTTCTCTATGGTGTACCCTTCCTCATAAGTCTACCTTACAGTAGAACCAAAGCCAAAACTTTATAATTTTTTTTAATTTGGATAGAGTAAGGAAGCGATATAACCCTTGTCAGTTGCTAAATTTTTAAATAATAAATTTAAATACTTATATTAAAAATATTAAATAATAAATTAAATACTTAAATTAAATAACACATTAATAACTAATAGACAATAAAAAAAAAAAAAAAGGAATGAATTATATAACTATTATGATATTATTATTTATCTATGGTGTACCCTTCTTCCTATGTCTGCCTTACAGTAAGACCAAAGCCAAAACTTTTTTTTTTATTTTTATTAATTTGGATAGAGTAAGGGAGGGATATAACCGCTGTCAGTTACTAAATTATTTATTTATTTATTTTAACAGAAAGTTATTAAATTATTATTATACAGGATTTATATAGCGCCAACAGTTTACGCAGCGCTTTACAACTTAAGATTAAATAATAAATTACATATTTAAATAAAAAAATACATTATGAATGAATATATGATTTGATTTAAAAAGGAATTAATTTAAATAATAATAATTATTATTATTATTATAATATTATTATTTCTCTATGGTGTACCCTTCCTCATAAGTCTACCTTACAGTAGAACCAAAGCCAAAACTTTATAATTTTTTTTAATTTGGATAGAGTAAGGAAGCGATATAACCCTTGTCAGTTGCTAAATTTTTAAATAATAAATTTAAATACTTATATTAAAAATATTAAATAATAAATTAAATACTTAAATTAAATAACACATTAATAACTAATAGACAATTTAATAAAAAAAAAGGAATGAATTATATAACTATTATGATATTATTATTTATCTGTGGTGTACCCTTCTGCCTATGTCTGCCTTACAGTAAGACCAAAGCCAAAACTTCTTTTTTTTTTTTTTATTAATTTGGATGGAGTAAGGGAGGGATATAACCACTGTCAGTTACTAAATTATTTATTTATTTATTTTAACAGAAAGTTATTAAATTATTATTATACAGGATTTATATAGCGCCAACAGTTTACGCAGCGCTTTACAACTTGAGATTAAATAATAAATTACATATTTAAATAAAAAAATACATTATGAACGAATATATGATTTGAATTAAAAAGGAATTAATTTAAATAATAATAATTATTATTATTATAATATTATTATTTCTCTATGGTGTACCCTTCCTCATAAGTCTACCTTACAGTAGAACGAAAGCCAAAACTTTATCTATTTTTTTTAATTTTGATGAAGTAAGGGAGGGATATAACCCCATGTGAGTTACTAGATTATTAAATAATAAATTGAATACTTACATTAAATTAAAAAATACATTATGAACTAATAAACTATTTAAAAAAAAAATTAATAAAAATATCTAATTAAAATAATTATAATTGTAAATAATATATATTTAGAAAACCATGTTGTGGTTTGTTAATATATTTGGAAATAAAAAAATTGTCAAAAATGTTTACTTTACTTCGCTAAAAAAAAAAAAAAATGGCTGCAGTTTGGCTTTAAAAATCAGAGTGGAAACCTCCATGATGTTCAGTATGTGACAGGTCCCCTTTAATTCACATTATGTGTCTTGTTGCTCTATGGAGTGCTAGTATAATAATGTCCTATGTGAACTACTATTAGGACAATACAGATAAAATGCATGACTTACCGACGTGTCCTCGGAGCAGGAGGCGATGACATTCTCAATGAACGGGTTCCACTTAACATCCAGCACTGTGCCCTGGTGCCCGCACACCTTGGGGTGGTTGGGCTCAATGCGTCCAGTCTGGGGGAGGCACAGAACATTTCAGAGGTGAACCAGCCTACCATGCAGACCTGGGGGAGGAGGACAGACAGATACACCTGTCAGTAGCTCCTCCCTCCACCTGCACACAGAATGCCCATGCAGAATATTCTGATTCATTACAATTGCAGTAACAACTTACACAACTGAAATAATAAAAAAAAACAATGTATTTGAATGTTTCTAAACTGTCAATCGACTATCTATACTTCATTGACAAAAAAAAAAAACAAAGATTCTGGAACTAGACTCCACAGCCACGAGCTGTGGCCTAATTTAGGTAGATTAAAAGAGGACATAAAAACTGGAGCAGAGAAAAAAAAAATCAATCAAAAAGCAATATGAAGATGACTGTTACTTTTCTACTGTAAAATAAGAGGGCTGTACAGAAAGTAATACAAAAGTGGGTATAACATTTTTATTAACTGACACAGGCCATTCAAATGTCACATGTTGGTAGAGTAAGCCCCCGTACACACGGTCGGAAAATCCGACCACAAAATCCGTCGGATTTTTTCCGACGGACTGTGTCCGAAACTGGTGTTGCATACACACGGTCGGACAAAGTTATCGGAAAATCCGATCATTCCGAGGGTGATGACAGTCGTTCGTTACGACGGGACTACGTTCACGTTGGTAGCCAATAGATTTGGTCTCGTAACTTGATCTGAGCATGCGTGGCACTTTGTCCGTCGGAATTCTCGACACACGATCGGAAAAAGTCTGATCGGATTTGTTGTTGGAAAATTTGAGACCCTGAAAAAGTCCGATAGAGCCCATACACGGTCGCATTTTCCGACAACATAATCTGATCGGACTTTTCCTGTCGGATTTTCCGACCGCGTGTACGGGGCATAACTCTTCCTCTATAGTAACGCTTCTTCATCTTTTTCATTGCAGGTAAATTATGTATTCCAAGCAGAAGCAACGTGCCCTTATTGATGGAGGGGTGCAGGCATGGGCGTCCGCAGGTAGGGGCAAGGGGGGTCAAGTGCCCCCCCCCCCCCTGGCAGGGCTGGTGCTACCTATAGGCAAGTGTGCGTATCAATCGGGGACACCGCGCTGCATGCCCCAGGGCCTGGATTCACATACACAACTTAGAGTGTGTGTCAGGAGTGATGGTGTTTGTGGCCCCCGAGCTGGGGGGAGGCAGCACGGCCAGTAGCTGGAAATACAAAGCTCTCCCGCAGCTGCCTGTTACCTTTCACATGCCGCAGACAGCGTCTGCTTATGGGGGTGTAATGTATCTGTGTGTATGGGGGTGTAATGTATCTGTGTGTATGGGCTAGGGTGCCCACGTGTCCCGGATTGCCCGGGACAGTCCCGCAATTAGCAGGTCTGTCCCGGGTCCCGGGCACCTTCATTCCGGGACAATACAATGTCCCGGAATGAAACTGACAGAGGAGCAAAATCCTGCTATCGCCATGGCGCTGGCTCTGCCTCCCCACCTCCACCTGAGAGACTCTTCTCTACTTCTGCTGGCTAGGACACTGGTTGCTAGAACCGACTGGCGTTTATCAACCAGTTATGTCACGACTGTGACTGCCAGCTTTCAAAGTGCTCTCAACGGGCTGGCTCCACCTCCACCACGGACGGCGGCAAGTGATACGCTGCATCTGGTGGCAGGAGATGGTGGCAAGCTGTGTCTGGTGGCAAGTGACAAGCTCAGGGTTCCCACTGATTCTGCATTAAGGTGAGTTGAACAATTTCATTATATATTACAATGTAGTCATAGAAATAATGTGATTTCATCATCCTGACACCATATCAAGCATTGTGTCGGGATGATTTAATTGCTAACACCAGCCATTCGCACAACAAATCACCCACACCTAAATTCCCTGTCAACCCCAAGATTACATTAACCCCAGAACCCCCCAACCCCCGGTCCTTGTTCTTCCACGATACCGGTCCCCCCATGCTAAAGTGACATCACTTCCTCCTAGCGCTCTATGATAGAGATAGTCGCACAGGAGGGAAAGGAGTGACCGTTTCCATCGCTAAGCGAGGGTTTTGAAATCAGCTTTTTTTGGGAAAAGGGTGGGTGTGTCCCTGAATGGCATTCTGGAAATGTGGTCACCCTAGTATGGGCGGTGTAATGTATCTGTGTGTATGGGGGTGTAATGTATCTGTGTGTATGGGGGTGTAATGTATCTGTGTGTATGGGGGTGTAATGTATCTGTGTGTATGGGGGTGTAATGTATCTGTGTGTATGGGGGTGTAATGTATCTGGGTGTAATGTGTGTGTATGGGGGTGTAATGTATCTGGGTGTAATGTGTGTGTATGGGGGTGTAATGTATCTGGGTGTAATGTGTGTGTATGGGGGTGTAATGTATCTGGGTGTAATGTGTGTGTATGGGGGTGTAATGTATCTGTGTGTGGGGGTGTAATGTATCTGGGTGTATGGGGGTGTAATGTATCTGGGTGTAATGTGTGTGTATGGGGGTGTAATGTATCTGGGTGTAATGTGTGTGTATGGGGGTGTAATGTATCTGGGTGTAATGTGTGTGTATGGGGGTGTAATGTATCTGGGTGTAATGTGTGTGTATGGGGGTGTAATGTATCTGGGTGTAATGTGTGTGTATGGGGCTGTAACCTTCCTTGGATTTCAGACCCCTCCTTCATCAAGAACTCAATAACAGCATGTTGCTTCTGCTTGGAATCCATTATTTACCTGCAATGAAAAAAAGAAGAGTTACTATAGAGCAGGCATCACTAAATGGCCAGATCCGGACCAAGTCAATGTCCCATTCAGACTGCCATGGTCCCACCATCTAGGAGACAATCTGCCCAGCTGTCATCACCCCAGCCACTGTGATTTTCACAGAACCGACAGAGGGAGGGAGTACAGCTCTGGACAAAGGGCATTGACTGCCTGCGTTAAGAAGCGGGTGATTGGTTGCTAGGATGCAGGATGGTCCTAGCAATCAATCACCAGCTTGCAGCTCCTGCCCTCTGTCCGGACGCGCTGTGCCTCCTGCCCTCTGCCCTGTCTGTGTAAGGTAGGAGGGGGGCAATGTGAAGGGACGCTGAGGACAGTAATTGGGGCTAAGGACAGTAATTAGGGGGGAGGCTGAGGACAGTAATGGTGGGGCTGAGGACAGTAATGGTGGGGCTGAGGACAGTAATAGTATGGCTGAGGAAAGTAATGGGGGGGGGGGGTTAAGGACAATAATAGTGGGGCTGAGGAGAGTAATGGAGGGGGGCTGAGGAGAGTAATGGAGGGCTAGGGAAAGTAATGGGGGTATTAAGGACAATAATGGTGGGGCTGAGGACAGTAATTGGGGGGAGGGGGGCTGAGGAGAGTAATGGAGGGGGGCTGAGGACAGTAATAGAGGGGGGCTGAGGACAGTAATAGGGGGGCTGAGGACAGTAATAGGGGGGCTGAGGACAGTAATAGGGGGGCTGAGGACAGTAATAGGGGGGCTGAGGACAGTAATAGGGGGGCTGAGAACAGTAATGGAGGGGGGCTGAGAACAGTAATGGAGGGGGGCTGAGAACAGTAATAGAGGGGGGCTGAGAACAGTAATAGAGGGGGGCTGAGGTCAGTAATTGGGGGGGCTGAGGTCAGTAATTGGGGGGGGGGCTGAGGACAGTAATAGGGGGCTGAGGACAGTAATGGAGGGCTAGGGAACGTAATGGGGGTATTAAGGACAATAATGGTGGGGCTGAGGACAGTAATTGGGGGGGGGGGGCTGAGGACAGTAATGGAGGGGGGCTGAGGAAAGTAATGGGGGGGGGGGGGTTAAGGACAATAATGGTGGGGCTGAGGACAGTAATTGGGGGGGCTGAGGACAGTGATGGAGGGGGGATATTGAAGTGAAGGGAAGACTGAGAATGCTGTAAGAATGGGATTGTGATGTTAGGCTCGATTCAGATCTGTGAATGCACATTTGCGTATGCACTTCGCATTCGGGGCAGCCCAAGTGCTGCCACACTATGTGGTTCTGCGGCTGTGAAAATGTGCTGTAGGTAATGATGTGTGGGGGGTGTCATTAAGAATTAATGGCACCCCCCCATGCATCTGCTAATGTGCAGCAGGTCGGGAACATATGTGATTCCAGGAATGTTCCTTAGCCACAGAGAGGAGAGGGGTTACCAGGAAAAGACGTGCATATATGGAAGGTGCGCCAGACCAAAAAATAAGAGTCTAAATTCATTTATATATTGTGTTAAAAGACAGCCAACGTGTTTCGTGGGTCAAAGGAACTCCCCCTTCATCAGGGGACTGTGATGCGAAGGATCTGAGCCATCACGCAAACGTGCGTTTCGGACTTCTGCTGGAAGGATATTTTACTGACTGGACCTCCGTGAATTTTAACTCAATACCCCTGACATAGAGGAAGAGTTACTTTACCAACATGTGAAATTTGATCGACCATTGTAAGTTAATAAAAAATTGAAGCCCCCTTTTTTGCATTCCTTTCGGTACAGCCCTTATATTACATCTGATTAGGGTAACATGCACCTGGGCCGTTTGGCCTGTTCGCACCAAATGCCATTGTTTTTAGCTATCTGGGAGGCATAGGTGCAGCATCCAACCCCGCTGCCAGTAGCCTGCGGAAATTAATGACAGGTTAAAAAACACTAACTATACTGAACGGCCATATGCATATCGGGACATTTGGGGCATTTGTCCCTGAACACATACAACCCTTAGAGTCCATTCACACAGGGGCAACTTTGGATCTGACTTGAAGTTGCCCCAAGTTTCCAGGAAGTAAAAATAGTTTTCTAGGCAAACCCCTCCCTCCCACAGAGCTGATTATTATGTGATTGGCCACTGGCAAACAGGGCCGTTGCTACCACTAGGGCACTGGTAGGCTGCATTGAAGGGCGCTGGTAGCCTGCATTTGATGGGTGCTGGTGAGGCTGCATTTGATGGGTGCTGGTGAGGCTGTATTTGATGGGAACTGGAGAAGATGCATTTCATGGGTGCTGGTAAGGCTGCATTTCATGGGTGCTGGTGAGGCTGCATTTGATGGGTGCTGATGAGGCTGCATTTGATGGGTGCTGGTGAGGCTGCATTTGATGGGCGCTGGTGAGGCTGCATTTGATGGGCGCTGGTGAGGCTGCATTTGATGGGCGCTGGTGAGGCTGCATTTGATGGGCGCTGGTGAGGCTGCATTTGATGGGCGCTGGTGAGGCTGCATTTGATGGGCGCTGGTGAGGCTGTATTTGACGGGAACTGGAGAAGATGCATTTCATGGGTGCTGGTAAGGCTGCATTTGATGGGTGCTGGTAAGGCTGCATTTGAGGGGTGCTGGTGAAGCTGCATTTGATGGGTGCTAGTGAGGCTGCATTTCATGGGTGCTGGTGAGGCTACATTTGATGGGCGCTGGTAAGGCTGCATTTGAGGGGTGCTGGTGAAGCTGCATTTGATGGGTGCTAGTGAGGCTGCATTTCATGGGTGCTGGTGAGGCTACATTTGATGGGCGCTGGTGAGGCTGCATTTGATGGGCGCCGGTGAGGCTGCTTTTGATGGGCGCCGGTGAGGCTGCTTTTGATGGGCGCCGGTGAGGCTGCATTTGATGGGCGCCGGTGAGGCTGCATTTGATGGGCGCCGGTGAGGCTGCATTTGAGGGGTGCTGGTGAGGCTGCATTTGATGGGCGCTTTATTAAAAAGGTGGTATTTACATGGGCAGGGGGAAAGGGGCGGAGTCAGCCGGGGGGGGGGGCAAAATGAGGTTTCGCCTCATTTGCACCATCCTTGCACCAGCCCTGCTGGCAAAGTCCCCTGTCCTGGAGGCAACTTCAAGTTGCCCCAAGTCGCGCTGTGATTCATTCTCAAGTCGTGTCCAAGTTGCCTCCTAAAGTTGCGCTGGAAGTCGTGTTGCCCCTGTGTGAATGGACTGAAGGTGTGTAGCCCTCAATACAGTGTCCAGCTACTGACTATTTCAGCCTGCCATAGAATTTGATAGATTGCTGGATGCGGCACCTGTGCCACCCGGGGCCCCTGAAAGCGCTGGGATTTTACCCCAACAGGCCAAACCATCCAACTACATAAGGCCTTAGTGTTACATCGTATATCCATAACTTTTTTTCCAGCTTTGGATGGAGTGGGGAAGGATTGGAACCTCTGTTGGTTTTTTTACTGCTATCCGGGACTTCATCAGAGAGATTTACCCTTTTGGCTAACATCAAGTGTAGTAGCAGTTTTCAGGAGATAGAATGAAGTGCCCTCTATGGCAAGTGGGGGGCGCTGGCCAGTATCCGGCCTGATGTAATAAGGTGGGAGTGGTGGGAGTGCCTTTTTTCTCCTGGGTTGATTCTGGCCTGGTGCACCAGGCTTGTCCCCGGTGGAAGGCAAGGCTTCCTAAGTTCTAATGCTTTCCTGGTAGGGATGGTGCTGTGCTGGTCTGGCCAAGACCCAGTCTAATGCCCCGTACACACGATCGGACTTTTCCAACAACAAAACCGTGGATTTTTGTTCGAAGGTTGTTGGCTCCAACTTGTCTTGCATACACGCGGCCACACAAATGTTGGCCAACAATTACGAAACGTAGTGACGTACAAGACGTACGGCGAGCCGATTAAAAAAAGAAGTTCAATGGTCATGTGATATCTCCATTACGACCGCTAGTTTTACAAGACCGAGCGCTTCCGGCTCGTACTTGATTCAGAGCATGTGTGAACTTTTGTGCGACAATCAGAAATTCTGACAACAAAGTTTTGTTGGCAGAAAATTTGAGACCCTTGCTAGCCAACATTTGTTGGCGGAAAGTCCGACAACAAATGTTCGATGGAGCGTACACACGGTCAACAAGCTCACGTCCAACATTTCCCGTCGGAAAATCCGACCCTGTGTACGCGGCATAAGAGAAGCCTGAGGTGTATGTGCCCCTGCAGTGGCAGTACAGGGGTGGCAGAAATTCTCATGTGGGGGAGCTCACTTGAGTTTATTATGGCACCATGTCCCTGCATTATTGCACACTTTTTTTTGCCAGTGTCTCCTGTGCCGGGCCCTCTGGCTAGAACTGGAGGAATTTTTATTCCTTGATGAAGGGCCCAACATTGCTCCTTACAATGGCCCTGAAGCACTTCCTCCACTTCCCTTCTCCCCTCTATGTTTGTCTGTCTATTGTTTTTTTTTTTTTGCATGTACAAAATTTTGGCACCTGCTAACCCAGACTAGTAGGGTGTAGTGCCTCAGACTTGCCCTGAAAGTCTTGGGGGGTGGGCAGGGGCGGACTGACAACTCATGGGGCCCCCGGGCAATCGGAGATTATGGGGCCCCCAGGCAATCGGAGATTATGGGGCCACACAGTATACACACACAGTATACACACACAGTATACAATCACACAGTATACACAGACATGTTTCTATTGGCTGAGAAGGTACTGGCAGTGATGTAAGTAACTGAGTTAAAATAAACTGAGTTACGTAACGCAGTTACTTTAGAGGGTAACGAGTAATCTAACTGATTACTTTTCCCCTCATGGTAACTCAGTTCCCATTACTTTGGCTTAGTTACCCCAATTACATCTACCGTCACTAGATGGCAGTAGTGTAATTCCGGTGTCCTGCCGAAAAAGTTCCCCCGCCGGATAAGGACTCCCTGTACTGCGCAGGCGCAGGGCTTGCGCAGTACGAAGGACTACGGAGCTTCCGAAAATTGCCGAACCTAAACAGCTCTGAGTGAACTCTACACCGCGCAGGCGCAGTTAACATGTAATTGTACGAGGCGATGCCGCACGCTCCTGATGCTCGTGCTGCTCTGTAAGGGGCGTCTATCGTGTAAGTAAGGGGCGGGTCTAGTATTAATGTAACCAAGGGGCGCATTTATTATTATTGTTATATATCGAGCTCTGCCCATTAATTTAACATTCGCCCTCTTCTGTAGCCATCCGCCCCTTACACGATATAATAATAATAGACCCGCCCCTTACACGATATAATAATAATAGACCCGCCCCTTACACAATATAATAATAATAGACCCGCCCCTTGCTTACACGCTATAACAGATCTGCCCCTTGGTTAGAGTAATAATAGAGCAGCCCCTTGGTTACACGATATATAACAATAATAATAAATGCGCCCCTTGCTTACAGTAATACTAGACCCCGCCCCTTAGTTACACGTATAGAATATATAAAAAAAAAGTCAGTTACTTTGCTGCGTAACTAATTACTTTTCCAAAGTAGTAACTGAGTTACTAACGCAATTACTTTTTGGGAGAAGTAATTTGTAACTTAACTAATTACTTTTTTAAAGTAAGATGACCAACACTGAGTACTGGAAAGGTGGGGCAGCTATAATCTCGGGATTTTTTTTAGACCAAAAGGATGTCGGTAAGGGACATTTCAGAAACGGATGTAAATAAAACACAGATTTTTACATACTGTCCCTGGTTTTACTGAGGCTGGCAACCCTGATGGGGGCCCCCTAGTGGGAAGTGCACGAGTGGCCGAATGGTCAGTCCACCCCTGGGGGTGGGGGCACATGGCCTTTTGGTCAGGAACTCCCTCTTCCATGGGGTTTCCCTTCGGGGGAGCCCCACCTAGTACGTGGGTAGGCCTTGCTTCGACATGCCTCCCGAATGAAAGGAGTCTGCCCAGCCTTGACTTGGTAGACCAGGAGTACCCTAGTCCATGTCAGGAGCCTTGGGCCCCAGGGGATCGGGGCCGGGGTCCTTTCTCTTCAGAAGAGGACTGGGTGTACACCCTGCAATCTTTTTTTGTGTGCTCAATTTTTTTTACACCTTTTACAACTTCAAGAAAACTTCCTGTCCTGTTGACAATGGTTTCACCAGACAGGAAGTGAGGTACAGATAAAAATGTGATAGGGGTGCTAGCCATCCGCTATTCTACTGTTTTGTGGTTGGGGGTGTTCCTCTGTCTGGTCAACGGTCAGCAGGACAGAAAGTGCAGATAACGGGGCCCCCGGAGAACAGTAAAAACCTGAGTTTCCAAACCTTCCCGGCTCCACCCAAAACTAAGAAAAAAGGTTTAGATTGCACATACAATTTATGGAATTGTACATGAGATATAACGAGCCACAACCCCCGACTCAGCCGGCCTTACATTCAAAGTCACCTTAAGCTGATTACACAATCAGAAACATTAGAGGCAATATCAATGAAACGAGCCATCAAAGACCATGTCAAAGCTGTTCCTTTAAAAAATGTATATAATTATTGACAAAACTGGGAGCTGAAATAACATTAGGTATATACACTATACTGTCAAAAGTATTGGGACACCTGCCTTTACACACACATAAACGTTAATGGCATCCCAGTCTTAGTCCGTAGGGTCCAATATTGAGTTGGCCCACCCTTTGTAGCTATAACAGCTTCAACACTTTTGGGAAGGCCGTCGACAAGGCTTAAGCCCCATACACACGGTCGGACAATCCGCGGACCAGGTCGGTCGGATCCTGTCCGTCATACTTTGTCTGATGTTGGTTTTGCGTACACACGGTCGGACAAAGTTGTCGGAAAATCCGATCATCCTGAACGTGGTGACGTTTGTTGCCTACAACGGGACTACGTAGAGGCTAGTAGCCAATAGCTTTGGTCTTGTAATGTGATCTGAGCATGCGTAGCACTTTGTCCGGTCGGACAACCGTACACACGATCGGATTTGGTGTGATCGGACCGTGTTGTCGGCAAATCTTTCCAGCAGGAGATAAGACTTTGTCCGTCGGACAATCCGACGTACACTGTCCGATGGTGCATACACACGGTCTGATTTTTCAACAACATTGTCCGATCGGACAGAATCCATGAAAAAGTCTGACCGTGTGTATGGGGCTTTGGGAGGGTGTCTATGGGAATGTTTCACCATTCTTCCAGAAGCGCATTTGTGAGGCCAGGCACTGATGTTGAATGAGAAGGCCTGGCTCACAGTCTCCGCTCTAATTCATCCCAAAGTTGTTCTATGGGTTTGAGGTCAGGACTCTGTGCCGTCAAGTTCCTCCACCCCAAACTCGCTCATCCATGTCTTTATGGACCTTGCTTTGTGCTCTGGTGCGCAGTCATGTTGGAACAGGAAGGGGCCGTCCCCAAACTGTTCCCACAAAGTTGGGAGCATGAAATTGTCCAAAATGTCTTGGTATGGTGATGCCTTAAGGGCAGTGTTGCCACCCACCAGTATTTTTACTGGCAGCCAAAAATTGGCACTTTTCTTCTGCCAGTAAATGCCAGTGAAAGAAAAATGTTGCCAGTAAAAAATATGGCTGTGACCATCCGAGTGCCTGCTACAGTGTGTCACGTGACATCATAATGCAAGGGAAAGGAGCAGCCGGAGCTTTATGTGCAGGTCTGTGGAATGGGAAGGAAGGCAAGCCGGGAATGGACTGAAGGGACCACCTGGCATGCAGAGAGTGGGTCACTGTGACTCAGGAGGGGACATGTCATCAGTGGTGTCACTAGGGTTGGTGTCACCTTGTGTGGTAAAATTTGGTGTCACCCCAGCAATCCGTGGGACTGAGCAATCCGTGGGACTGAGCAGGCTAGCGCATCAGCACAGCTCCCCCCGCCTGTGTAATCCCCCTAAAGGCGACGCCACTGCATGTCATGTCGGTGAGGTGCCATCATCATCTGTGCTGCTGTCAGTGTCATTTTGAGAGTCAATTTCATGTGTGTGTGCCACCCATTCTAATTTCTTGCCCTCTCGATTCCTGTCCCTGAGCTACTTACTATATCGAAAGTAAAATGAGAAATATGTTTTTGCCTTAATATCTACCTTAACCACTTCAGCCCCGGACCAATTGGCAGCCAAAGGACCAGGCCCCTTTTTGCGATTCGGCACTGCGTCGCTTTAACTGACAATTGCGCGATCGTGCGACGTGGCTCCCAAACAAAATTGGCGTCCTTTTTTTCCCACAAATAGAGCTTTCTTTTGGTGGTATGTGATCGCCCCTGCGTTTTTTTTTTTCGCGATATAAACAAAAATAGAGCGACAATTTTGAAAAAAAATTCAATATTTTTTACTTTTTGCTATAATAAATATCCCCAAAAAATATATAAAAACATTTTTTTTCCTCAGTTTAGGCCGATACGTATTCTTCTACATATTTTTGGTAAAAAAAAATCGCAATTAGCGATTATTGATTGGTTTGCGCAAAAGTTATAGCGTCTATAAAATAGGGGATAGTTTTATAGCATTTTTATTAATATTTTTTTTTTTTTATTACTAGTAATGGCGGCGATCAGCGATTTTTATTGTGACTGCGACATTATGGCGGACACATCGGACATTTTTGACACATTTTTGGGACCATTGTCATTTATACAGCAATCAGTGCTATTTAAATGCACTGATTCCTATATAAATGACACTGGCAGTGAAAGAGTTAACCACTAGGGGGTGGGGAGGGGTTAGTGTGACGTGTTGTGTTTTTTTTAACAGTAGGGGGCGTGGCTTTACGTCTGACATCACTGATCGGCTTTATCGATGACCGGGAACAGCCGATCAATGACAGGCAGAGTAGGAAACGCGGGGAGAGGTTTGTTTACACAGACCTCTCCCCGTTCTTCAGCTCTGTGACCCGATCACAGGACACCAGCGGCGATCGGGTCCGCTGGTCCCGCGGACGCGGTCATGGAGCTCCCGACCGCGCCGCCGGTGGCGCACGTGCGCGACCCATGGCTGGGCAATTAAAGGGGACGTACATGTACGTGCTTGTGCCCAGCCGTGCCATTCTGCCAACGTAAATGTGCAGGAGGCGGTCGGGAAGCGGTTAAATCACATTACTAATTGCATATTGTACTTGTTTGTAGTCTAAATACTGAAATTTGTACTTAAAACTGTTATTTTGTAACTTCTGGATATGCCAGTAAAAACTTGACTGGGCCAGTAAATTTTGGGTGTTGTGTCAGTAAATTTCAATCTGATAGGTTGGCAACACTGCTTAAGGGGTTCCCTTCACTGCAACTAAGGGCCCAAGCCCAACCCCTGAAAAACAGCCCCACACCGTATTTATTAAAGTGATATTGTAGCTGGGAGACTCTAATAAATGCACCACCTCCTTTAAATATGACAAAACAGTATATACCCAAAGAGCACAGAACTGGAGTTTTAAGGTGCAGAAAAAACAATCAAATACGATATTTAGCAAAAAATATACAACATTTTATTACATAGGTATTATAAAACAATTTCTAAAATTCAGGCCATATCAACCCAATGATCAAGGTACAAAAGTGTGATTGCCTCTACATGTTTCACCACAAACATGGCTTCTTCTGGAGCTGTTGTAGAACCTTGTTAATTAATATTTACCACTAAAACACCACACCATAACCCTCCCCTCCACCAAATGATTTGGACCTGTGCAGAAAGCAAGGTCCATAATGACACGGATGAGCGAGTTTGGGAGGGAGGAACTTGACTGGCCTGCACAGAGTCCTGACCTCAACCCCCATAGAACACCTTTAGGATAAATTAGAGTGGAGACTGTGAGCCAGGCCTTCTCGTCCAACATCAGTGCCTGACCTCACAGATGCGCTTCTGGAAGAATGGTCAAACATTCCCATAGACACCCTCCTAAACCTTGTGGACGGCCTTCCCAGAAGAGTTGAAGCTGTTATAGCTGTAAAGGGAGGGCCAACTCAATATTGAACCCTACGGACTAAGACTGGGATGCCATTAAAGTTCATGGGCGTTTAAATGCAGGGAAATACCTGTTTTATAAATACGCTCTTAAGTCCTATATATCTTATTTGATATGGTACTTCCAATACAACGAATGACTGTAACATGCAAGAAACTCCTAACAACCAATGAGAAAGCAGTTCTTATCTGAAGTGACTGCTGTCTACTGAACTCCTGTTGGCTATTGTTGGGTTATAGCTCTTGGCACACAGTCCCGGCACTTGGCCCTTTCCTTATTACCCATCATGTCCTAAATCACGTTTGACGTTTTCAGGTTGCGGAGAGGTTACCGTCTGACAATTGCACTTTTGTTTGGCTGCTTACGTAATTCGACTTGATGGTGTTTTTGTGAATAGGGGGCATTCCTCCTCCGACGATCGTGATACAGTTGCCGTATATCATTTCCTGGCATGGAAATGTTTTTACCATATACAGCAGATCTATTGTAGTCATAAGTGGGTGACATTGGCTCATATTCCTGCTATTGGCAAGGTTGTGCTTTTGCCCTCAGGACCTGGACATGCTCCAGCAGATGTCGAAGGGGTCTTGTGCAGTTCATTCACATACATGTAGGTCGAACGTAATTTGGCTTCTTTCAGCAGAAGCTTGTGCACAGAATGACACTGTGCCTATAAAACTTTGAGCTCTGTTAATCTCTTGATTAACACAGCTTGTAGGCAGGTGCAGTTAGCTACTTTGCCACTAGGTGGCTCTGTACCAGAATAGTGTCTGGTTACAGCAGACAGTGTCAGCAGGTGCTAGGCAGGGCCGGCGCTCCCGCTAGGCGAACTAGGCAGCCGCCTAGGGCGCACTGCTGCCTAGGGGGGGGGCGCAGCCACGGCCACTTACTTCCCCATTAGCCTGGTAGGGGAACACGAGGGGACCCTACACAGGGCTGGGGTGCTGACTGACACTGCAGAGAAAGCAGCAGCTGTGGAGGTCATCCATCACAGCTGCTGCAGAGGAGGTCAGCAGCAGCTCATCCTGGGGGGAGGGCGACAGCAGAGGATTTGGGCACAGCTGGGAAAGCGGAGGAGGCAGAGGAGGTGGGCACGAGGTCAGCGGAGGAGGCGGGCACGAGGACAGCTGAGGAGGCGGGCATGAGGACAGTGGAGGAGGTGGGCATGAGGACAGCTGGGGAGGCAGAGGAGGTGGGCACGAGATCAGCGGAGAAGGCGTGCACGAGGTCAGCGGAGGAGGCGTGCACGAGGTCAGCGGAGGAGGCGGACACGAGGTCAGCGGAGGAGGCGGACACGAGGACAGTGGAGGTTACAGCAGACAGTGTCATCAGGTGCTAGGCAGGGCTGGCGCTCCCGCTAGGCAAACTAGGCACCCGCCTAGGGCGCACTGCTGCCTAGGGGGGGGGGGGGGCGCAGCCATGGCAACTGACTTCCCCAATAGCCTGGCCAGGGAACACGAGGGGTGCTGACTGATTCGGCAGAGAAAGCAGCAGCCGTGGAGGACATCCGTCACGGCTGCTGCAGAGGAGGGCAACAGAAGCTCATCCTGGGGGGAGGGCAACAGCAGAGGATTTGGGCACAGCTGGGAAAGCGGAGAAGGCGGGCATGAGGTCAGTGGAGGAGGCGGGCATGAGGACAGTTGGGGAGGCAGAGGAGGTGGGCATGAGGTTAGCGGAGGAGGTGGGCATGAGGTTAGCGGAGGAGGCGGGCATGAGGACAGTTGGGGAGGCAGAGGAAGTGGGCATGAGGTTAGCGGAGGAGGCGGGCACGAGGTCAGCGGAGGAGGTGGGCACGAGGACAGCGGAGGTTACAGCAGACAGTGTCATCAGGAGCTAGGCAGGGCTGGCGCTCCCGCTAGATGAACTAGGCAGCCACGGCCACTTCCCCATTAGCCTGGCCGGGGAACACGAGGGGCCCTACACAGGGCTGGGGTGCTGACTGATTCTGCAGAGAAAGCATCAGCCGTGGAGGACATCCGTCACGGCTGCAGCAGAGGAGGTCAGCAGCAGCTCAGCCTGTGGGGAGGGCAACAGCAGAGGAGGCGGGCACAGCTGGGGAGGTGGAGGAGGCTGGCACAAGGTCAGCAGAGGAGGTGGGCATGAGGACAGCTGGGGAGGCAGAGGAGGCGGGCACGAGGTCAGCAAAGGAGGCGGGCATGAGGACAGTGGAGGAGGCAGGCATCATGTCTATGAGGTTACAGCAGGTGTCATAAGGTGCTAGGCAGGGCCGGTGCTCCCGCTAGGCGAACAAGGCAGCCGCCTAGGGCTCACTAGGGGGGGTGCAGCCACGGCCACTTACTTCCCCATTAGCCTGGCCGTGGAACAGCTGTCAGCAGCAGCTCAGCCTGTGGGGAGGGTGACAGCGAAGGAGGCAGGCACAGCTGGGGAGGCGGAGGAAGCGGGCACAAGGTCAGCAGAGGAGGTGGGCATGAGGACAGCTGGGGAGGCGGGCACGAGGTCAGTGGAGGAGGCAGGCACGAGGACAGCAGAAGAGGTGGGCACCATGTCTCTGAACGTAGCTGCTGAGGCCAGTGAGTCAACTCTGTCACCCGTGTGGCAATAGGCGAGACTAACAACACCCCGGTCACACCGGGGGTAAGTCTTCCCTAGGCTGTGAAATAGTTAAGCACCAGCCCTGGTTCTAGGCCCCTTTTAGGTAGTGCCCTGCTGCAGTGATGTCAGGGGTGAGTCAGCACCCACATATACAGTGGCAAAAATAAATATTTGATCCCCTGCAGACTGTGTAAATTTGCCCACTTACAAAGAAATGAAGGGTCTTTAAATTTTATCATAGGTGTATTTTAAATGATATCAACCAAAAATCCAGAAAAAAACACAATACAAATGTTATAAACTGAGTTGCAGTTCAGTGACTAAAATAAGTATTGGATCCCCAACCAACCACCACTACTTCTGGCTCCCACAGACTGTCTACAGTAGGGGCTCATGTAATACACAGATTAGTCCTGTCAATGTAAGAAGGTTCTCCTAACGACAACTCGTTATGTGTATAAAAGACACCTGTCCACAGAATCTCTTCCATCCAATCCTCACCATCATGGGGAAGACCAAAGAGCTGTCAGAGGACGTCGGGGAGAAGATTGTAGACCTGCACAAGGCTGGAATGGGCTACAAGACCATCAGCAAGAAGCTTGGTAAGAAGGAGACAAATGTTGGAGCGATTATTCACCAATGGAATAAATACAAAATAACCATCAGTCCTCCTCGGTCTGGAGCTCCATGCAGGATTTCACCTCATGGGGTGAGGATGATCATGAGAAAAGTGAGGGATCCGCCCAGAACTACAAGGAAGGAGCTTGTGAAGGATCTCAAGGCAGTTGGGACCAAAGTCACCAAACAAACCATTGGTAACACAATACTCCGCCATGGATTGAAATCCTGCAGCGCCCGCAAGGTCCTCCTCCTCAAGAAGACACATATACAGGACTGTCTGAAGTTTCCCAATGAACATCTAAATGATTCGGAGAAGGATTGGGAGAAAGTTCTGTGGTCAGAGGAGACCAAAATTGAAGTCTTTGGCATTAACTCAACTCGCCATGTTTGGAGGAATAAAAACGCTGACTATGACCCTAAGAACACCATCCCTACAGTCCAGCACGGCAGTGGAGACATGATGCTTTGGGGCTGTTTCTCTGCTAAAGCTACAAGCCGACTTTGCCGCATTGAGGGTCCAATGGACGGGCGCCATGTATTGTAAAATCTTGGATGAGAACCTTCTTCCCTCAGCCAGAACACCGAAGATGGGTCGTGGATGGGTCTTCCAGCATGACAATGACCCAAAACATACCGCCAAGGCAACAAAGTAGTGGCTCAAGAAGAAACTCATTAAGGTTATGGAGTGGCCTGGTTAGTCTCCAGACCTTAATCTTATAGACAATTTATGGAGGGAGCTGAAACTTTTAGTTGCCAAGCGACAGCCAAGAAACCTTAAGGATTTAGAGAAGATCGGTAAAGAAGCGTGGGACAAAATCCCTTCTGAGATGTGTGAACCAACTCCAAGAAACATCTTACCTCTGTGTTTGCCAAACAAGGGTTTCTACACCAAGTACTATGTCATGTTTTGCTTAGGGATCACATAATTGCTTTACTCACAGAACTGCAACTTCATTTATAACATTTGTATTGTGTTTTTTCTGGATTTTTGGTTGATATTATGTCTCTATCATATAAAATACACCGATGATAAAAGTTATAGACCCTTCATTTCTATGTAAGTGGGCAAACTTACACAATCTGCAGGGGATCAAATAATTATTTTCCCCACTGTAAGTCAGGTAGAGAGGAGTACTCATGATATCATGCAAAAGCATGTGGTGCTGCTCAAGGTGCTCCTGGTGGGCAGGGTGAAACACATCAGGGGCATGGCTTAGGAAGAGTAATGCGGCGTACACACGAGCAGACTTTTCGACGGACTAGGTCCGATGGTCTTCCCGATGGACTTTTGTCGGAATTTCCGACGGACTTTCCGAACGAACGGACTTTGCCACACACAAGCACATCAAAGTCCGACAGATTTGAACGTGATGACGTACGACCGGTCTAGAATAAGGAAGTTACAGGCGCCGTGTACAGCTGATTCACTGTCTTCTGCTTCGGCTATTTCCGGCAGCTTCGTTGTGCTTCGTACTGCGCCTGCGCAGTACAGGGGGGTCCTTATCCGCCAAGGGGAACTTTTGCGGCAGAACACCGGCTGTAGACTTTCTGTACCTTATGGAGGTGGGGGCTAGAGCGGATTACCAAATCCTTTTTTAGGCCAGGTCAAGAGTTCCCTGAGTGAAGCTGCTTCCCTGGGTGGTCCGGGGAGAGTTGTACCTAAGGAGGCGGTGACTACAGAGACCAAAAGGTGGTTCAACAAAATACTTTCAGGCTGCAAAGTATCAAAATGGGATTATTTTAAACCGGGTGATTTTTTTTTTATACCCACTGTATGTGTGAAAACCACTAATTTATTCCATGTGGCCCAAAGTCCATATGCCATGGCCTACATATGTAGGTCAGATGTCAAGTAACATCAACGTTTGGCTGAATAAGCAATTGCAGTTCCATTAGGGCCTACAAAATCAATGGGTTCTAATAAATAAATAAAAAAAGAGAGAGAGAGCTGTGACTCGTTAAATACAATTTTTAATGAAGGTTGTCTTTAAAGCCTCATCCCCCCCCAGAACTAAGCTTCACTCTTCCCACTTAGCGGTCCAGCATGAGAACCTCAGTGGCCAATACTCAAATTCAATTCAAAGCCTGGACCAGGGAAGCCATTGCTGACCTGCTTCTGAAAAAATTGTTGTTTGGCTATCTTTGATTTCAAAACTTTCTGAGCAAGCATGCATCAAGTGAAGCAACCTGAAGTCAGAACTCCTGCTTTTTTGTCCAAACTTCAAAATAAACAAATGTGATGCTACAACCTGAATTGCTGATGCGGCTACTGGATAAAATAAATATCCATGCCTGGAACACAGCTGTCAGGTAATGTAGAAGATGAGTGAAGGTCTGACAACGTGGCATAACAGATACATAAAATTCATATATTCTTTATTGCAGGTCTATCAAGACAAGGGAGAATTCAATATACATCCAGGATTAACGTGTTTCAGCCCCTTACTGGGCCTTAGTCATTACTGGGTTATGACTAAGGCCCAGTAAAGGGCTGAAACAAGTCAACACTTGTATAATGGATTCTCCCTTGTCTTGATGGATGTGCAATAAAGACTATATGAATTTTACGCATCTGTTATACCATGTTGCCAGACCTTCACTCATCTTCTACATCCCCTTCTTTTTCTACATGCCAGAGGCTGCTGGATAAGCAGAGGCGGCTCTAGGCTTTAGGCAAATCTTAGACATGAGGCCCCACTCATGCCTAAAATGGGAAAAATAATTAAAGCAATAGAAATTAACTGTATAAATTGCATTATATTCCCTTCAACTGTAACACACACATCAGGCGAATTAGGCGGCCGTGAGGCCCCTAGGACATGCGAGGCCTTAGGCGACCGCCTAATTTGCCTAATTAGAGAGCCGCCTCTGTGGATAAGTATGACAGCTAGGCAACTAGCCATTTCAGAAGTAGAGGCCATCAATGGGGGGTTCCTTCATTATATAATGCCTTGACTTCCTCTGGTCTTAGTCTCCAATTTGTCAGATAAGTTGTTTCACTCACCTGATGGAGGGGAATTACCAGAAATGCGCCTCCTCCAGCACTTTCAGTGACAATGGCTAGGAACTTGGAGTTGACAGCACAGAAAGAGTTGTCGTGCACGTTCTTGGTGATGGGTATGCATTCATAACAGTTCTCTCGACTTGCAACCTTGCCGTAGACATTCCTGAATTTAGAGCTGCGATACTGCGGGCGCCACGACATCTAAGAGAAGATAAATATGGCATCAATAGCACCGATGCATAGTAAAGACATAATGATGATTGGTGGAGACATATCTTCAAAGCCCAACATCAAACACTTTCATTTTAGTTTTTGGATAGATAGGGGAAGCATGGGCAGAGCTTGAGGGGTCGCAGAGGTCGCAATGGCAACCATGCTACCCATGCGGCCTCCCTATCACTGTGTTGCTAGGGAGAAGTACTTGCCACATTACCCTGCGTAGGTAAGTCAATAAACTCAGAGGGCCTGGGCCGTCTGGGCAGGGGCCCACCCAGGCCCACTCTTGGCCCTTTGGTACCTACACAGGGTGATGGGGCAAGCTGTTTCCCCCAGCGGTGCACTCTCTGCTCATCCCCCCCACCCCAATTCCCTCAACCAGCACAGTACAGCCCCTCCCTGCTCAACCCTGTACGTGCACACAAGGCGGGGGGCAGGCAGGCCACACTCTGTGCTGCCGGTGTTCTGCCGAGATGGTTCCCCTCAGCGGATAAGGACCCCTCTATACTGCGAAGGACTAGTGATCTTCCGAAAATTGCCGAAGGTAAGCAAGTGGGAGTGAAGTGTAGAAATCTGGCCCTTGGTTACAGTAATAATAATATCAAATGTCGCCCTTGGTTACAGATCCGCCCCTTAGACGCGCGCCTTGCAGAGTAGCGCGAGCATCGGGAGCGTGCGGCATCGCCTCTCGTATACCGGCGTGCTAACTGCGTGTGCGCGGTGTACACTTCACTCGCAGCTGTTTAGCTTTGGCAATTTTCGGAAGATGCCTAGTCCTTCGTACTGTGCAAGCGCTGCGCCTGCGCAGTAGAGGGGGGTCCTAATCCGGCGGGGGGAACTTTCTCGGCAGGACACCGGGTGAAATCGGTGGGCTTGTATGTAAATCTGGAAGTCAGAGGGCCTGCGCCCCCCTGGACAGGCCCTCTGAGTTTACTCTTTTACATACAAGCCCACCACTTTCATGCAGCAGCACAGAGTGTGGCCGGCCTGCCCCGCCTTGTGTGCACGTGCAGCTGGCAGGAGGAATGAATGAATGTATAGCGCTACATATGAAAACGAAATCGCCTTAATGCGCTTTTGCCGCCATTGACTATTTGGGTCTTCAAGGAAAGAGAGAAGAGGGACAGCGAGACAACCAGCATACAGTAATAGAGCATCCTTGTGTAAGTAGTACACCTTCCAACTTTCTTGGTATTTTGGGGCACTGTGGGAGTATCTTGGCGCACACTGGAAGAGGCAGCTATTGGGGGGGCCCCAGGTCAACTTTTGCAGCAGGGCCCACAAGCACAGTCCATAAAGACATGGATGAGCTAGTTCGGGTGGACTGGCCTGCACAGAGTCCTGACTTCAACCTGATAGAACACCTTTGGGATGAATTAGAGCGAAGAATGCCAGCCAAGCCTTCTTGTCCAACATCAGTGCCTGACCTCACAAATGCACTTCTGGAAGAATGGTCAAACGTTCCCATAGACACATTCTTAAAAATTGTGGACGGCCTTCCCAGAAGTGTTGAAGCTGTTATAGCTGCAAAGGGTGGGCCAACCCAATATTGAACCCTACGGCCACCATACACACGGTCGGAAACTCAGATGGAAAATGTCCGTGTTGTTGGAAAATCCGCCCGTGTGTGGGCTCCATCTGACTTTTTTCGTCGAATTTCCGTCGGAAAAAATTTGAGATCCTGCTCTCAAATTTTCCGATAACAAAGTCCGATCAGACTTTTTCCGATCGTGTGTCGAGAATTCCGACGGACAAAGTGCCACGCATGCTCAGATTAAATTACGAGACCAAAGATATTGGCTACTAGCCTCTACGTAGTCCCGTCGTACGCAACAAGCGTCACCACGTTCAGGATGATCGGATTTTCTGACAACTTTGTCCGACCGTGTGTATGCAACACCAGTGTCGGACAAAATCCGTCTGAAAAAATCTGACTGATTTTGTGGTCAGAATTTCCGACCGTGTGTACGGGGGCTAAGACTGGGATGCCGTTAAAGTTCATGTGTTTAACCACTTGCTTACCAAGGACGTCATATGACTTTGAGGGGGGATATCTGAATGATGGGTGCCGCTATAGGCATCATTCAGATATCATTCTTTCCGACCGGCGATTCTGAGCACCATAAGAACGATCATAGCGGCAGTTCCGCCGCCTGATCGTTCTTATAGGCAGCGGGAGGGGACGTCCCCCCCCTCCCGCCGCCATCCGGTGCTTCTCCGGGCTCTCCCGTGCCATCGGGGGCCCGGAGAAAGAATCGCTCGCCGCCGGATGACGAGCATAGAGATTTTATTGACCCCACATCTCTCCATAAAGAGGACCTGTCACATACATTCCTATTACAAGGGATGTTTACATTCCTTGTAATAGGAATAAAAGTGATTTTTTTTTTAAAGTGTAAAAATAAAAAAAATTAAGTAAAATAAAAATAAATAAAAATTTTTTAAACGCCCCTGTCCCCTGTAGCTCGCGCTCAGAAGCTAACGCACACGCAAGTCGCGCCCACATATGTAAACGCCGCTCAAACCACACATGTGAGGTATCGCCACGTGCGTGCAACAATTCTCGCACTAGACCTCCTCTGTAACTCTAAACTGGTAACGTGTAAAAAAATTTAAAGCGTCGCCTATGGAGATTATTAAGTACCGAAGTTTGGCGCCATTCCACGATTGTGCGCAATTTTAAAGCGTGACATGTTTGGTATCTATTTACTCGGCGTAACATCATCTTTCATATTATATAAAAAAATTGGGCTAACTTTACTGTTTTGTTATTTTTTAATTCATGAAACCGTTTTTTTTCCCAAAAAAAAAGGCGTTTGAAAAATGATTGCGCAAATACCGTGTGAGATAAAAAGTTGCAATGACCGCCATTTTATTCCCTAGGATGTCTGCTAAAAAAAAAACGTACATAATGTTTGGGGGTTCTGAGTAATTTTCTAGCAAAAAAATTATGATGTTTACATGAAGGAAAATAGGCCAAAATAGGCCCGGTAAGAAAGTGGTTAAAGGCAGGTGTCCCAATACTTTGGACAATATAGTGTATATTAGAAATAATATAAGTGAAAAGTTCAAGTGTAGTTTGAAAATACAACAGTACATTTGCAATGTTGAAGAATGCACCCGAGGCGTTTTTTTTCGCGCGCGTGTGTGTGTGTGTGCCTCCTGATTTCACAATGAGTAACAAAGGACAAGACCCAAAGCGTTGGGCAATGCATGGTATTTATGGCGATGGCACAGGGTCAGATATAACCCCAGCTTGAGCGTCCTTACTGAAAGCATGGTCTGTATCACATGCATGTTGGAGGACACATTGTGCCTGAGGGTGCGGGGTGACAATGGATCCACTGTCTATAGCCACACACCCTTCCCCTATTCCCCGTCCTACAATATTCCTTACAATGATCCTCTCTTTACAGCTCTACCCTCTAACATAAAGTGTTAACCATTTCCTGTAGGACCCTCGACTTCACCGCGACCTTTGGCCAAAAACGTCACCAGAAATGAAAAAGACCGAACTATTTTTAGCCCAGATTTTCCTAATCACCCCAATTCCACACATCTTCTATCGGTGCTAAAAACACGGCTGTCTCCTTCCTCATCACCAGATCATCGATATGGGTCTTCCTGGACAGTCTTCACCAGGGACTTGTCCCTATTATCCCTCACTGTTATCATATAGGTGCAGAGTTACATCCCTGGGAAAATAATCACTAATGCCGCGTACACGCGATAGGATTTTCCGATGGAAAACGTGCAATGGGAGCTTGTTGTCGGAAATTCCGACCGTGTGTGTAGGCTCCATCGGACATTTTCCATCGGGATTTCCGTCACACAAAAATTTGAGATCTGGTTCTCAAATTTTCCGACAACAAAATCCGTTGTCGGAAATTCCGATCGTGTGTACACAATTCCGACGCAAAGTGCCACGCATGCTCGGAATCAAGCAGAAGAGCGGCACTGGCTATTGAACTTCATTTTTCTCGGCTCGTCGTACGTGTTGTACGTCACCGCGTTCTTGGCGTTCGGAATTTCCCCGCCAACTTTGTGTGACCCGTGTGTGTGTGCAAGATAAGTTTGAGCCGACATCCGTCAGGGGAAAAAAACATGGATTTTGTTGTCGGAAAATCCTGTCGTGTGTACAGGGCATAAGGCTGCATTCACACCTGAGCGTTTTCAGCTCGTAAAACGCTCATCTCAAAAGTTCCAAAACGCCCAACAAAGCGAAATCCCATTCATTTAAATATCCACCTGTTCACATACGAGCGTTCTGTCGCCTGAAGCAAAACGCCTGAAGCTCAAAAAAGTACATGAGCTTCTTTTTTAGGCCCCTTTTACACTTGTGCGACTTCAAAGTCACGCGATTTTACCGCGATTTTGCCACGATTCGCGGCTGCGATTTTTGCCACGATTTAAAGGAATGCCTGTGTAAGTGGCATCAAAATCGGACCAAAGTAGTGCAGGGACTACTTTGAAGTCGGAACGACTTGAAGTGGTACTAATATGAATGGCTGTCGTTGGAAATCATGGGGAACGACTTGTCATGCTACTTTGCAGTCCCAGATCGTGGGACAAGTCGTATAAGTGTGAAAGGGGCCTTAGGCAGATTACAGGGGTTTTACATTGGTGACCTTTGGACCTCAAAACGGCTGTACAAAAATGCTGCAAAAACTGCAAAAACACCAGAAAAAAAACGCCAGAAAAACGCCCTAAAAAACATCCTAAAAAACGCCTGAAAACGATACGCTCAGGGGTGAATGCAGCCTGGAGGTCAAATTAGTTTCCAGTCAAGTTTCTGTTTCTTTTCTAACTGCTTTACGACCGTCAGCTGTCAATTGACGGCCAGGCGGCGCAGCTCTCGTGGCGGGAGGGCATCATACCCTGTTTCCCCAAAAATAAGACCTAGCGTGATTGTCGGTGATGGCTGCAATATAAGCCCTACCCTCCAAATAAGCCCTAGTTAAAGTCCTTGTAGGTCTTATTTTCAGGGTAGGGCTTATTTTCAGGGAAACAGGGTAGGGCTTATTTGGGAGGTAGGGCTTATATTGCAGCCATCACCGACAATCACGCTAGGTCTTATTTTCGGGGAAACAGGGTATGACGCCCTCCCCTTCCCGGCACTCCAGGGAGCATGCACCCGGCGTGTCACTGGACACCCGATGCGCGTGCCCGGCGGCCGCGATGTCTGCCGGGCACCCGCGATATCCCGGTAACACAGCAGGACCGTGGATCTGTGTAAGTAAACACACAGATCCACGGTCCTGTCAGAGGAGATGGTGTGTTCCCAGTACAGAGAAACACCGATCGGTCTCCTCCCCTTGTGAATCCCCTCCTCCTACAGTTAGAATCACTCCCAGGGAACATGTTAACCCCTTCAGCGCCCCCTAGTGTTAGCCCCTTCCCTGCCAGTCACATTTATACAGTAATCAGTGCATTTTTATAGCACGGATCGCTGTATAAATGTGAATGGTCCCAAAAATGTGTCAAAAGTGTCCGATATGTCCGCCGCAATGTCGCAGTCACGATAAAAATTGCAGATCGCCGCCATATCTAAAAAAAAAAAAAAAAAATGCTATAAATCTATCCTCTATTTTGTATATATACGCTTATTGCGATCTTTTTTTTACCAAAAATATGTAGAAGAATACGTATCGGCCTAAACTGAGGAAAAAATATTTTTTTTATATATTTTTTGGGGATATTTAGTATAGCAAAAAGTAAAAAAATATAGTTTTTTTTTTTAAACTTGTCACTATTCTTTTGTTTATAGCGCAAAAAATAAAAACCACAGAGGTGATCAAATACCATCAAAAGAAAGCTCTATTTGTGGGGACAAAATAATAACAATTTCATCTGGGTACAGTGTTGTATGACCGCGCAATTGTCATTCAAAGTGTAGCTTTTGTTGCAAAAATGTTATAAAAATTTCTAGGAATGGTTGCAGCTACTAAAGAGATCCTGTTATTAGAAATAATAGCGTCAATCTACAGTATGTGTTAACCACTTCAGCCCGGACCAATTTGCAGCCAAAGGACCAGGCCCCTTTTTGCGATTTGGCACTGCGTCGCTTTAACTGACAATTGCGCGGTCGTGCGACGTGGCTCCCAAACAAAATTGGCGTCCTTTTTTCCCCACAAATAGAGCTTTCTTTTGGTGGTATTTGATCGCCCCTGCGGTTTTTATTTTTTGTGCTATAAACAAAAATAGAGTGACAATTTTGAAAAAAATGCAATATTTTTTATTTTTTGCTATAATAAATATCCCCAAAAATATATAAAAAAACATTTTTTTCTTCAGTTTAGGCCGATACGTATTCTTCTACATATTTTTGGTAAAAAAAATCGCAATTAGCAATAATTGATTTGTTTGCGCAAAAGTTATAGCGTTTACAAAATAGGGGATAGTTTTATAGCATTTTTATTAATATTTTTTTTTTTTTACTAGTAATGGCGGCGATCAGCGATTTTTATTGTGACTGCGACATTATGGCGGACACATCGGACATTTTTGACACATTTTTGGGACCATTGTCATTTATACAGAAATCAGTGCTATTTAAATGCATTAGTGAAGGAGTTAACCACTAGGGGGCGGGGAGGAGTTAGTGTGACGTGTGTGTTTTTTTTTTTTACAGTAGGGGGCGTGTCTGACGTCTGACGTCACTGATCGGCTTTCCCGATGACAGGGAACAGCCGATCAGTGACAGGCAGTGTAGGAAGCACGGGGAGAGGTTTGTTTACACAGACCTCTCCTCGTTCTTCAGCTCTGTGACCCGATCGCTGGACACCAGCGGCGATCGGGTGCGCTGGTCCTGCGGCCGTGGTCACGGAGCTTCCGACCGGGTCGCGAACGCGCCGGCGGCGGCGCGCGCGCGACCCCACGGCTAGGCAATTTAAGGGGACGTATATATACGTGCTTTTGCCTAGCCGTGCCATTCTCTAGACGTATATATACAGGAGGCGGTCGGGAAGCGTTTAATGCAGTATTAAACTGAAAAAACAAAAATATAATATAATAATAATGATAACCCTGAGAGGTCTGCAGCTACACAGTCCCATTTTCAACAAGTTGATCTGTCAATCGATTTGTGTAGAACCAGCCTGTCGGGTTTTTACCGAATGATCATAGCTACATAGTTACATAGTAGGTGAGGTTGAAAAAAGACACAAGTCCATCAAGTCCAACCCATGTGTGTGATTATATGTCAGTATTACATTGTATATCCCTGTATGTTGCGGTCGTCCAGGTGCTTATCTAATAGTTTTTTGAAATTATCGATGCCCCCCGCTGAGACCACCGCCTGTGGAAGGGAATTCCACATCCTTGCTGCTCTTACAGTAAAGAACCCTCTGACAGAAACACTGACACCAGCACTGAGATAGAGAACACTGACACCAGCACTGAGATAGAGAACACTGACATCAGCACCAAGATAGAACACTGACACCAGCACTGAGATAGAGAACACTGACACCAGCACTGAGATAGAGAACACTGACACCAGCACTGACACCAGCACTGAGATAGAGAGCACTGACACCAGCACTTTAAAGCTCTTAATATACACAATTAATTTTTTTATCGCTTAAATTATTTTTCCCATTATGGGCGTAAGTGGGGCCTCATGTCTACGTTTTGCTTAAGGCCTCACAAAGCCTAGAGCCACCTCTGCCTGGGGGGACCCCACTTCCCACCCCTGACCATTCCGAGTACTCCCCATTTATCACCACCCTCTGAACTCGCCCTTGTAGCCAGTTTTCAATCCATGTACTCACCCTATGGTCCATGCCAACGGACCTTATTTTGTACAGTAAAGTTTTATGGGGAACTGTGTCAAATGCTTTTGCAAAATCCCGATACACCACGTCTACGGGCCTTCCTTTATCTAGATGGCAACTCACCTCCTCATAGAAGGTTAAGAGCTTGCATACTATTGATGTTAGGCTAACTGGTCTGTAATTCCCAACGATGTATTTTTGTCTCTTTTTAAATATTGGTGCTACATTGGCTTTTCTCCAATCCGCTGGTACCATACCAGTCAGTAGACTGTCAGTAAAAATTTAGGATCAATGGTCTGGCAATTACTTGACTAAGTTCCCTAAGTACCCTCGGGTGCAAGTAATCCGGTCCCGGTGATTTATTAATGTTAAGTTTCCCAAGTCTAATTTTAATTCTGTCCTCTGTTAATCATGGAGGTGCTTCCTGTGATGTGTCATGAGGATAAACACTGCAGTTTTGGTTACTGAAGCCCCCCAATTCCCTTGTGAAGACTGAGGAGAATAAATTCAATACCTTCGCCATCTCCCCATCCTTTGTAACCAGATGTCCTTCCTCATTCATTATGGGGCCAATATGGTCTGTCCTCCCTTTTTTACTGTTTACATACTTAAAAGAATTTCTTGGGATTTTTTTTGCTCTCCTCCGCAATGTGTCTTTTGTGTTCTATCTTAGCCGCCATAATTGCACCCTTACATTTCTTGTTGCATTCTTTATAAAGTCTGAATGCTGATGATGATCCCTCAACCTTGTATTTTTTGAAGGCCTTCTCTTTTGCTTTTATAGGCATTTTTACAATGGAGTTAAGTCATCCAGGACTTTTGTTTGGTCTTTTAAATTTATTACCCAATGGGATGCACTGGCTAATGCCCTTATTTAATATGCTCTTATAGCAAACCCATCTCTCCTCCGTGTTATTTGTTCCTAATATTTTATCCCAATTTATGCCTTCTAGCAAGGTTCATAGTTTAGGGAAGTGTTGAAATTCAGTGTCTTTGTATTCCCCTTATGTTTCCTATTTGTGTGATTTATACTGAAGCCAATTGACCTGTGATCGCTGTTTCCTAAATTGCCCCGTATCTCCACATCCGTGATCAGGTCTGTATTGTTGGTAATCAGTAGATCTAGTAACGCTTTACTTCTAGTTGGTGCGTCTACCATCTGACCCATGAAATTGTCCTGCAAGACATTTAGGAACTGGCGAGCCTTAGATGAATGTGCGGTTCCCTCCACCCAGTCTATGTCTGGATAATTCAAATCCCCCATTATGATAACATTTCCCATCCTTGCTGATAATCCAACTTGTGATAGGAGATCCATCCCCCCCCCTCCCTCTGGTTAGGGGGCGCATATAGCATACTCCCAGTATTATTTTCCCCTTAGCTTCATCCCTTTGGAGCTCTACCCATAAGGATTCCACCTCCTCCCTTGCTCCCTTAGTGATGTCATCTCCCACATTCACTTGTACATTATTCTTGATATATAAGCATACCCCTCCCCCTTTTTTACCCACTCTATCCGTGCGATAAATGGTATACCCTTGAATGTTTGCCAGCCAACCATGAGAGCTGTTGAACCAGGTCTCTGTAATTCCCACAAAATCCAAATCCTCCTTGTACAATCCAAATCCTCATACAGTGCCGCCGGCCTTGGCCCGCAACACTAATTAATTTGAGGGGGGAGGGGACTGTAATGTAAAGGGGGGACTAATTTAAAGGGGTGGCTGTGATGTTGAGGGGGGGACTGATGTAAAGGGGAGGAGGGACTGTGATATAAGGGGGGCTGTGATGTACTGTAAATGTAGGGGGCTGTGAGCTGTAAGAAGAGGACTGGGATATTAGGGGGGTTGTGATGAAAGGGGGGGCAGTGATGTAATGAGTGGACTGGGATGTAAGCAAAGGAAATGTGATATAAAATGTAGACTGTGATGTACGGAGGGGGAACTATGATGTAAAGGGGGGCAGTGATTGGAGGGGGGGGGCTGTGATGTACAGAGGGGAACTGTGATGTAAGGAGGTCAATTGTGATGTAAAGGGGGGCAGTGATTGGAGGGGGGGGGGGTGCTGTGATGTTAGGAACGGAACTGTGATGTAAAGGGGTCTCTGTGATGTAAGGAAGAGAACTGTGATGTAAAGGGGGCTCTGTGATGTAAGGAAGAGAACTGTGATGTAAAGGGGGCTCTGTGATGTAAGGAAGAGAACTGTGATGTAAAGGGGGAACTGTGACATAAGGAAGGGAAATGTGATCTAACGGGGAGACTGTATTGTAAAGGGGCAGGGGGACAGTGATTAGAGGGGGGCGGGGGGCTGTGATATAATGTAAATGTAGGGGGCTGCGATGTAAGAAGAGGACTGGGATATTAGGGGGGTTGTGATGAAAGGGGGGGGGTCAGTGATGTAAGGAGAGGACTGGGATGTAAGGAAGGGAACTGTGATATAAAGTGGAGACTGTGATGTACGGAGGGGGAACTATGATGTAAAGGGGGCGACAGTGGTGGGAAGGGGGGCTGTGATGTAAAGAAGGGAGCTGTGATGCGAAGGGGGCACTGTGACGTACGGAAGGGAACTATGATGTAAGGAGGGTAATTATGATATAAAGGGGGGCAGTGATTAGAGGGGGGGGGCTGTGATGTAAGGAAGGGAACTGTGATGTAAAGGGGGGAAATGTGATGTAAAGGGGAATTTGTGATGTAAGGAAGTGAGCTGTGATGTAAAGGGGGATCTGTGATGTAAGGAAGGGAACTGTGATTGAAGGAGGGTAATTGTGATGTAAAGGGGGGGCAGTGATTAGAGGGGGGGGGGGGGCTGTGATGTGAGGAAGGGAACTGTGATGTAAAGGGGGGAAATGTGATGTAAGGAAGGGAACTATGATATAAAGGGGAGACCATGATGTAAAGGGGGAACAGTGATGAGAAGGGGGGCTGTGATGTAAGGAAGGGAACTGTGATGTAAGGGGGGGACTGTGATCTAAAGGGGGGGGGGGGTGTGAAAGATCTGACTCATAGCACAAACTTTATATTCAGACCTCTTCTGCAAGAAAATTTCACTGACCAGACCTCTGTGAATTTTAATTTCATACTCTTGCCCTACAATATTACATCTTGTTATACACATAACAGACAGTCTGTCTTCCAGCAGAAGAAAGTCAATTTGTAGGCTATGAAAAGACGAGTCCCCTGACATGTCCCACTTGCTGTGCTGCTCTGGGCCTTCCCAGATTAGAAACTGTGCTGTGATGTTCTCCCTGGAAAGTAGTTCAGGTACTACATCCTCTGTATACTACATCCTCTGTATACTACATCCTCGGTATACTGCATCTACTGCATCCGCCGTATACTGCATCTACTGCATCCTCCGTATACGACATCCTCTGTATACTGCATCTACTGCATCCTCTGTATACTGCATCCTCCGTATACTACATCCTCCGTATACTGCATCCTCCCTATACTGCATCCTCCCTATACTGCATCCTCCCTATACTGCATCCTCCGTATACTGGATCCTCCGTATACTGCATCTACTGCATCCTCCGTATACTGCATCCTCCATATACTGCATCTACTGCATCCTCCGTATACTGCATCCTCCGTATACTACATCCTCCGTATACTGTATCCTCCGTATACTACATCCTCCGTATACTGCATCCTCCGTATACTACATCATCTGTATACTACATCCTCCGTATACTACATCCTCCGTATACTTCATCCTCCGTATACTGCATCTACTGCATCCTCCCTATACTGCATCCTCCGTATACTACATCCTCCGTAAACGACATCCTCCGGATGCTACATCCTCTGTATACTACATCCTCCGTATACTACATCCTCCGTATACTACATCCTCTGTATACTGCATCCTCCGTATACTACATCCTCCGTATACTACATCCTCCGTATACTACATCCTCCGTATACTGCATCCTCCGTATACTGCATCCTCCGTATACTGCATCCTCCGTATACTACATCCTCTGAATACTGAATCCTCCGTATACTACATCCTCCGTAAACGACATCCTCCGGATGCTACATCCTCCGGATGCTACATCCTCTGTATACTACATCCTCCGTATACTACATCCTCCGTATACTACATCCTCTGTATACTGCATCCTCCGTATACTACATCCTCCGTATACTACATCCTCCGTATACTGCATCCTCCGTATACTGCATCCTCCGTATACTACATCCTCTGAATACTGAATCCTCCGTATACTACATCCTCCGTATACTGCATCCTCCGTATACTACATCCTCCGTATACTACATCCTCCGTATACTGCATCCTACGTATACTGCATCCTCCGTATACTGCATCCTCCGTATACTGCATCCTCCGTATACTACATCCTCCGTATACTACATTTTCCGAATACTGAATCCTCTGAATACTGCATCCTCCGTATACTACATCCTCCGAATACTGAATCCTCCATATACTACATCCTCCGTATACTGCATCCTCCGTATACTACATCCTCCGTATACTGCATCCTCCGTATACTACATCCTCCGAATACTGAATCCTCTGTATACTACATCCTCCGTATACTGCATCCTCCGAATACTGCATCCTCCGTATACTACATCCTTCGTATACTACATCCTCCGAATACTGCATCCTCCGTATACTACATCCTCCATATACTGCATCCTCCGTATACTACATCCTTCGAATACTACATCCTCCGAATACTGCATCCTCCGTATACTACATCCTCCATATACTGCATCTTTTCCCTTCATCTTTGCCCATCAGTGCCCATCAGCACCGCCCATCAGTGCTTCCTATCCGTGCCGCCTATCACTGCCCACCAGTGCTGCCCATCAGTGCCCACCACTGTCACTTATCAGTGCCCACCAGTGCCACCTATCAGCGCCCACCAGTGCCACATATCAGTGCCACCTATCAGTCCGTCACATTAGTGCCCCCTCATCAGTTGCACCTAATCAGTGCCCATAAGTTCCACCTCATCAGTGCCTATAAGTGCCACCTTATCAGTGCCCATCAGTGCAGCCTATCAGTGGCCATCAGTGCCGCCTCATCAGCGACCATCAGTGAAGGAGAAAAATTACTTATTTACAAAATTTACTGACAGAAAATAAGAAAAACTTATTTTTTTCAAAATTGTTGGTCTTTTTTTTTTAGTAAAAAATAAATATCCCAGCAGTGATTAAATACCACCAAAAGAAATCTCTATTTGTGGGAAGAAAAAGGTTAACAAAAAAAAAATTTGGGTAGAGTGCTGCATGACCGCGCAATTGTCATTCGAAGTGTGACAGCGCTGAAAGCTAAAGAATGATCTGGGCAGGAAGGGGGTGAAAGTGCCCGATGTTGAGGAGGCATGGAGATTGTGCCAACCAGACTGCAACTTCTCCGCTGAGCTACTGGGCTGCATGCAGTCTGTTTGAAGTCTACAATGAGTAGCAAACCTCTCCTTGACCCGGTGCCAGATTGCCGGGGTGAAATGAAGGCGATGTATCACCCTGATGCCATCAGACGTGCGTTTAGCAGTGATAGGAGAGCTGACAAGTAGCCTCCTTCTTGTCTCCAGAGCGGCATGAAATAAAAGGCTTCTAATGACGGAGGGGGGGGGGGGGGGGGGGGGGGGGGGGGGACATCCAGAAGATAGAAGAAGATTCCATTCATAGAGTGGCTGCAGCTGAGTGAAGGGTGGTGGGGAGCAGACCTGTGCCAGATATACTGGCTGCCAGCCAGTGCCGGGACAAGGTCATCAGGAGCCCAGTGCCAACATGCCAAACTACGCCCCCCACCCCCTAAGATGTATCAGCAAATATCCCCCCACCCTCCCAAAAAAAATTGAGCATCCCTAAGCGTAAATTCCCCCTTCTCCCAGTCCAAATCCACCCGCCTGCGAATATCCCCCCTTCCAGCACAAATCTTCTCCCCCCCATACCCCAAATCCCCCCCAGCACAAATGTGCCCCACCCAAAAAAATGGGATGAACGGGAGCCATTTTCCCAGAGAAAAAGAGTGGAGGTACAGAGAGGGCGGCTGGTTTATTATAGCGGAAGAGAGCGTGGAGGATAAGGAGATCGGCTGTGAGCGGCTTGATCACAGAGCAGGGTCTGTACGCTGTAACAGCTTTACATTACATTTGGAGTCCCCGCGCCGTCACACACAGCCCCGCCCTCCTTACCCCGCACCTGTGACAGACAGAACACGCCCTGGCATTGGACCGCTTTTACAGCGGGTAAACCCCGCTCTGTGATCAGGCCAGATCTCCTCTTCCTCCACGCTCTCTTCCGCTATAATGATCCGGCCGCCCCCTCTGCACAGGTGAGGCTGCAATGATGGACACAGGTGAGGCTGCAATGATGGACACAGGTGAGGCTGCAATGATGGACACAGGTGAGGCTGCAATGATGGACACAGGTGAGGCTGCAATGATGGACACATGTGAGGCTGCACGGGTGAGGCTGAAATGATGGACACGGGTGAGGCTGCAATGATGGACACTGGTGGGGCTGCATGGGTAAGGCTGCAATGATGGACACAGGTGAGGCTGCATGCGTGAGGCTGCAATGATGGACACAGGTGAGGCTGCATGGGTGAGGCTGCAATGATGGACACAGGTGAGGCTGCATGGGTGAGGCTGCAATGATGGACACAGGTGAGGCTGCATGGGTGAGGCTGCAATGATGGACACAGGTGAGGCTGCATGGGTGAGGCTGCAATGATGGACACAGGTGAGGCTGCAATGATGGACACAGGTGAGGCTGCACAGATGAGGCTGCAATGATGGACACTGGTGAGGCTGCATGATGGACAAAGGTGAGGCTGCAATGATTGACACAGGTGAGGCTGCACGGGTGAGGCTGCAATGATGGACACAGGTGAGGCTGCAATGATTGACACAGGTGAGGCTGCACGGGTGAGGCTGCATTGATTGACACAGGTGAGGCTGCAATGATTGACACAGGTGAGGCTGCACGGGTGAGGCTGCAATGATGGACACAGGTGAGGCTGCACAGGTGGTGCTGCAATTATGGACAAAGGTGAGGCTGCACAGGTGAGGCTGCAATGATGGACACAGGTGATGTTGCACAGGTGAGGCTGCAATAATGGACATAGGTGAGGCTGCACAGGTGAGGCTGCACTGGTGAGGCTGCAATGATGGACACAGGTGAGGCTGCATGGGTGAGGCTGCAATGATGGACACAGGTGAGGCTGCATTAGTGGGCACTGGTCACACTGAATTGATGGGCACGGGTGATAAAGTTGTTGTTAATATTTATTTGTGTAACTTAATTCTGCATAAAACAATTAAGTGTCATTCCATGAGAATTTATGAGGGCGTGCATTGGGGCGGGATTAGGGGCGGGGCATGGTAGGGGTCGGGTGGGGCAACTGGTGGCGAGTAACCCTTAAGGTCTGGCTAGTAGCTCACGACTTGAAATTTTAAACCCTGTATAATTGCACTGAATCTTTTTTTCTTGCTGTTGTCCCAGCAGAAGACATTGGCGTGTTCCCATCAGACAGACCTTCCATGACATAGTGACGTCCTCATTTTTCCGGGAGGCCATGTACACATTAATGAAGAAAATACAACAGTAATTGCAATGAACATCTCATTAAAAGTCTTCCTTCCTGAGTGCAGCAGGAAATGGACTCTTCTAATGGCTCTGCAGACGGCACAGAGGAGATGTGTTCTGCCTGTCATCGGTGGAATATCAATACTGATCCATGGAGGCACCGACCCGTCTGCATCACTACATTGACTTAGTGAAGCTCCTAATGCTCGTGTCATTGTACACATCTGATGAGTGGAATGGGTTACAATGGAAGGATATAGCTCAGCAAGAGTCTTGTGTAACCTCGGACATCCTCTGCTTCTCCCTCACACCTGACACACAATACAATCAGGAAGTGCGCATACCATAGCTGTACATTGTATCAGTCTGGGGCTTTCCTCTCCCGAGATTCAATGGACATCGTGCCCATCCACATGGAGTATGCAGTCAGGAAGCACGCATTGCATACCATTGCTTTCTTCTGTAGATATTTAAAGAGTAACTCCACTTTTGTTGAGGAAAAAAAACCCTCCCCTCTGGTTGATCTCTGTACATTGCCGCATTGGTGTGAGCAGCCCATTGCATTAGGGTGTGCACCCCAGAGCACAAACACACGTGTGTGTATGTCAGTAGGGCAGAGGACGGTGTCAGTAGGGCAGAGGACAGTGTCAGTTGGCAGAGATTGGTATCAGTAGGGCAGAGATTGGTGTCAGTAGGGCAGAGATTGATGTCAGTTTGGCAGAGATCGGTGTCAGTAGAGCAGAGATCGGTGTCAGTAGGGCAGAGGACGGTGTCAGTAGGGCAGAGGACGGTGTCAGTAGGGCAGAGGACGGTGTCAGTAGGGCAGAGGACAGTGTCAGTAGGGCAGAGGACGGTGTCAGTTGGCAGAGATTGGTGTCAGTAGGGCAGAGATTGGTGTCAGTAGGGCAGAGATTGATGTCAGTTTGGCAGAGATCGGTGTCAGTAGAGCAGAGATCGGTGTCAGTAGGGCAGAGGACGGTGTCAGTAGGGCAGAGGATGGTGTCAGTAGGGCAGTGATTGGTGTCAGTAGGGCAGTGATTGGTGTCAGTAAGGCAAAGATCGGTGTCAGTATGGCAGAGGACGATGTCAGTAGGGCAAAGAATGGTGTCAGTAGGAAAGAGAATGGTGTCAGTAGAGCAGAGGATGGTGTCAGTAGAGCAGAGATTGGTGTCAGTGGAGCAGAGATTGGTGTCAGTGGAGCAGAGATTGGTGTCAGTAGAGCAGAGGATGGTGTCAGTAGGGCAGAGATTGGTGTCAGTAGAGCAGAGATTGGTGTCAGTGGAGCAGAGATTGGTGTCAGTAGGGCAGAGATTGGTGTCAGTAGGGCAGAGGATGGTGTCAGTAGGGCAGTGATTGGTGTCAGTAAGGCAAATATTGGTGTCAGTAGGGCAGAGGACAGTATCAGTAGGGCAGTGGACATGCCAGTAGAGCAGAGGACGGTGTCAGTAGAGCAGAGGATGGTGTCAGTAGGGCAGAGATTGGTGTCAGTAGGGCAGAGATTGGTGTCAGTGGAGCAGAGGATGGTGTCAGTAGGGCAGAGATTGGTGTCAGTAGGGCAGAGGATGGTGTCAGTAGGGCAGTGATTGGTGTCAGTAAGGCAAATATTGGTGTCAGTAGGGCAGAGGACAGTATCAGTAGGGCAGTGGACATGCCAGTAGAGCAGAGGACGGTGTCAGTAGAGCAGAGGATGGTGTCATTAGAGCAGGGGATGGTGTCAGTAGAGCAGTGGATGGTGTCAGTAGAGCAGGGGATGGTGTCAGTAGAGCAGTGGACGGTGTCAGTAGGGCAATGTACGGTGTCAGTAGAGCAGTGGACGGTGTCAGTAGGGCAATGTACGGTGTCAGTAGAGCAGAGGACGGTGTCAGTAGAGCAGAGGATGGTGTCATTAGAGTAGTGGATGGTGTCAGTAGAGCAGGGGATGGTGTCAGTAGAGCAGAGGATGGTGTCAGTAGAGCAGAGGATGGTGTCAGTAGAGCAGAGATTGGTGTCAGTATGTTTTTTTTTTTTTTTTTTTATTATTTGCTTACAATTTTTTTTAGGAACCCCGTTGGGGGGCTTTGGTGAAATATCAGGGATCTAAACAGACCCCTGAGATCTCACTTTGAGACAGAGAAGGGGACTGAGGACACGGTTTTCCCAGTCGATTTCTCTGCAGCCTCAGCTGCACTGGACAGTAAAGGGGTGGGAAGTGCTCTGCGCTGAGCAGCATTGTTTACGATGCTGCAGTTAAGAATGAACACAGGATCGATCGGTACAGCTCACTCACTGTGTTCATTCAGAAAAGGAAGGGGATGGTAAATTAAATATTTACCGGCTCCTTCCCCCCACTTTCAATACTGAAACATCTCCCGCAGCAGCCGGAGGGAGAGCAGGGAAGCTGGCAGCACTGCAGCGGGGAGACAGGGGGTGCCAGTAAGCTGGGGGGAATCAGTACTGCACGGGGTGATTAGGGTGTACCCAGGCACACCGGGCACACCCTGTGCACACACCTATGCTTTGCAGGGATTTTAACAAACTTTGTTGCAGATTCCTACCTTTTGTTATCCTGAAGCTGCTTGTTTCTCTGAATCCATGTGTAGAGTGAATGTGAATGGGAGTGGTTTTATAATTATCAATCAGCTGCTGCACTTGCAGGGTTCCAATGAGGAAAGTGGCAGGGTCTACATCGCTTTAGACATGATTTCCCTTTTGGGAGTATCTCACAAAAAATATATATATTTTTGCTGCAGGAGATGCCCAAAATCTCACTTGTAACTCAGTGTAGACATGTGCAATTAGTTTAGTTTTTTTTAGTTTTTCTTTTTTTTTCCGTTATTTTCGTTCGCTCGTTTTCGTACGAATGAACGAATCGTTCGAATCGTACGAATCCGATTAACGAATCATTCGAATCAAAGGAATCCGAAAAACAACAAAAATCAGAAAAAAACTAATTAGAAACAACGAATGTACTAATGAAGAAAGTCCGAAAAACGAAAACGAACGAAAAAAATTCGTACATTCGTAACTTTTTTTTTTTTTTAATTGGTAATTTTCCGTGTCCTTTACAATGGTGCTTCGAATGGATTGAACAAAAAAATTCGTACATTTGTAACTTTTTTTTCGATTCGTAACTTTTTTTTTTTTTGTTTTCGATTTGTAGTTTTCTGTGTCTCTATTGAACAAAAAATTCGTACATTGGTAACTTTTTTTTCGATTTGTAACTTTTTTTTTTTCGATTCGTAAATTATTAAAATGTAATAATAGCATACACATTACATAAAATTATGAATTATGCTCCGATTACGAATCTACGAATGTTACGAATGTACGAATAAATACGAACAAACGAATAAATACGAATGCGTCCGAAAAAAACCCCGAAAAAACTAATCAACGAAAAAATAACTCTTACGAATGTACGAATCGTTACGAATCCGAACACCGACGACTTACGAATGTATGAATCGTTACGAATCAACGGAAACGAAAAAAACAAAACGAAAAAATGATTTTTTTTTCAAAAACGAAAAAATGATTTTTTTTTTCAAAAACGAAAAAACGTAACGAAAAAAAACGAATTTTTTTGTTGTGCACATACATTTCTAGGTGGGGCGTTCTGTATACCATCTGTTTACAGAGCGCCTCCTGGTGGCCAAATTGCATTTTATAAAAAAATGACAGCGCTGCAGATTGAAATGGAAAGGTAATTTTTAATAACATTCAATTACAATATTGTTCGGGCCGCAGTTGTATACGCTATATTATTTTTTCCGCTATGCTATACGCTATGGAGTTCCCCTTTTAATGTGCGTTCAATGAACATCATGCTCGTCCACATGGAGTATACAATCAGGACGCATGGCATACATTGTATCAGTCCATTGTTTTCCTCTGCGGAGATTCGACGTGCGTTTAATGCCCGTCATGCCCGTCCACATGGCGTATTGTTATCACAATGTCAGGGTGCCTGTGGACTGCCTCCGCCTGCCTTTTGTTCTAAATAAAATCCTTTCTGGTTGATTAGCGGGCAGCTATGTGAGTCATTGGGACGAACAATCACTCCTCGTGGTTTGCATTTGGTCTCACTAAATATAGCTGCCGGCCGCGGCCATTGACTGCCCCACTTTGCTGGAGCCAGGATATGACCCCCGATGTATTCAACAGAAAGCCCTTTACAGAACGCTTTCATTCATTCTTATACTGACATTGCTGGATTTGTATTCTAGCTGCTCATCCATCCCATAATAGGCCTTTCGGGGTAAATCATATTCAAAACTTTGAAGATGGTATTATTATTATTATACAGGGTTTATATAACACTAACAAATTGGGGAGATTGGGGAGTAACGGGAGATAGTACATCTGCAATACAATTTAATAAAAGAGGGCTAGGAGCAGGGCCGGCGCTACCACTAGGCAAACTAGGCAGCCGCCTAGGGCGCCCTGCTGCCTAGGGCACCCGGCCACTGGTGTTCCTACTCTCTTCTCTCTGAGGCAAGCAACTAAGTTTCAGCATCAGCAGGCAGACGCAGCTCAATTCACACAAAGTGTCAGAGGCGCAGTGGCAGAAGAGGACCGTGTCCTGACTCCCGAATGCATGGAAGCAAGCAAACATTCATTGATGGGCTCTGGTAGGCTGCATTTGATGGGCGCTGGTGAGGCTGCATTGATGGGTGCTGGTGAGGCTGCATTTGATGGGCACTGATGAGGCTGCATTGATGGGCGCTGGTGAGGCTGCATTCGGTTGCTGTTGGTAGGCTGCATTTGATGGGCGCTGGTGAGGCTGCATTTGAGGGGCGCTGGTGAGGCTGTATTTGATGGGCGCTGGTGAGGCTGCATTTAAAGGGCACAGGTAGGCTGCATTTGAGGGGCGCTGGTGAGGCTGCATTGATGGGCTCTGGTAGGCTGCATTTGATGGGCTCTGGTAGGCTGCATTTGATGGGCGCTGGTAGGCTGCATTTGATGGGCGCTGGTAGGCTGCATTGATGGGTGCTGGTGAGGCTGCATTGATGGGCGCTGGTGAGGCAGCATTTGATGGGCGCTGGTGGGCTGCATTTGATGGGCGCTGGTGAGGCTGCATTTGATGGGCGCTGGTGAGGCTGCATTTGATGGGCACTGGTGAGGCTGCATTTGATGGGCACTGGTGAGGCTGCATTTGATGGGCGCTGGTGAGGCAGCATTTGATGGGCGCTGGTGAGGCTGCATTTGATGGGTGTTTCATTAAAAAGGTGGGGTATACATGGGCAGGGCAAATAAGGGGGAAGTCAGGGGTGGAGTCAGGGGTGGAGCCAAGTGGGGTGGCAAAATTAGGTTTCGCCTAGGGTGTCAAAAATCCTTGCACCAGCCCTGACTAGGAGGGCCCTGATCATTGGAGCTTACAATCTAGGAGGAAGGGTCAAGTGATACAAAAGGTAATAACTGTGAGGGGTGAGCTAATGGAGGAAGTAACAGTTCAGTTAGGTGGGGGCAGGATAGGCTTGCCTGAAGAAAATTGTTTTCAGGGATCACCTAAAACGTGGACAGAGTAGGAGATAGTCGGACAGATAGGGGTAGGGAGTTCCAGAGGATGGGAGATGGGTTTTGGGAGAAGTCCTGGGGGTGAGAATAGGAGGAGGCAAAGGGGGCGCTAAAGAGCAGGAGGTCTTAGGAGGAGCAGAGAAACAAGGTTGTTGATATAGAGTTGTAAATGCATGTTGACGGTATTTTACATTTAATATGTAGGACAATTGGTAGCCAGTAACAAATGGGGAAGAAGGGTAAGGGGAAATGCAAGTTGACCACCAGTATTCAGTCACTTAAATTAGGTGACTGCAACCAATCCTAAACCATGTTGGATGTCTCTGCCGTAACCAAAAAAACGCATATGAAAGAAAAAGATTTTTCTGAGACTGATAGAGCCGGCCTCAAAAAGAGGCTACTAATGGCAGAAAATACATTTTTAGATCTGATAGTTATTTAATATAAACTATTCAATTTTTATTAGTATCAAAATTATTTTTTACATTTTATACAAAGGTGCAGTTCTTTAACCACTAGCTGACCGCCCACTGTCAAATGACGGCGGGACGGTGCAGCTACTGTGGCGGGCCGCCGTCATATGACGGCGCTCGCTTTTTGGCCACTGGGGGGCGCGCGCGCGTGCCCGCCGCGTAGCTGGGGCCCCGGTGCGTGTGCCCGGCGGTCGCGATGACCGCCAGGCACCCGCGATTGCCCGGTAATCGAGCAGGACGTGGATCGGTGTGTGTAAACACACCGATCCACGTCCTGTCAGAGGAGAGGAGACCGATGGTGTGTCCCTTGTACAAGGGTGTGGGGTTGTCTGCAGAACAGGGAGTAGAAAAACAATAAAAAATAAACAAAAAACCAAAAACACACACGACAGGGGGGGGGGGGGGGGCTGAGCTTGGCGGAAGGGGGATGATAGGTGTAGCACAGAGCGACGAGCAAGATGCCCAGAGACAGAGAGGAAGTGGGAAAGAGAAAGGGGGGTCCCCCAGGCTGGAGGCAGGGTCAAATTGAATTTAGAGACCTAGACTAGTTGAATTTAGATTAGGGAGTGCATAGGACCACCACGGGGCCCATACCTTAAGGAATTTTGCATGGGAGTCGTGGAGGATGCTTGACATTTTTTCGTGTATCATAAGGGTTCGTCAAGGTATTCTTTACCTCTGCAAATGAGACAGAAGGTTTTTTCCAAGCCCTCGCTATTGTTCGCTTGGCAGCGATCAGAGGCGGCTCTCTAATTAGGCAAATTAGGCGGTCGCCTTAGGCCTCGCACTCCCAGGGGCCTCGCGGCCGCCTAATTTGCCTGACGTGTGTGGGAGTTGGAGGTAATGTCCCCCCAGTCGGTGTCCCCAGGGCCGTCTCTCTGCCCACTACTACTTTTACCCCTGCCAGGGGCGGACTGTTTAATTCAGCATTGCCAGGGGTGACGTCCCAGGGTCAGTCGGTGGCTCCATGTACTCCCCTCTCCCGACTCCTCCCCTTCTGCCGGGCTCTGTGGATCTTCTGCCATGTGCAGATCCCAGCTAATGCCAGCAGCGGCTGAGCAGCTCTGCTCCACTCTCCAGGATGAATGTCTGTAATGGAGGACCTGCCAATGCCTGACCAGGTGCCCGGCGATCATCGAGGAGACTGTCTGCCACCAGAGCTTCCAGGTACAGAATGATGACGGCCCACTCCTGTCCGATACTGACACATCCTGTGATGTCACCCCTGACCGAGAGGGCACCGATAATCACTACTGCCAACCGCCCCACGCACAGCCCTGATGATATATATGCCATCTGGCATATCATGGCACCTACTCACCCCCCGTCATCACCAAAATTCTAGAAACTGTGAATTCATAGTTCATAGGATTTAAGGCTCTTAATATAATCAATTTATACAGTTATTTTTTTATCGCTTAAATTATTTTTCCGATTTTGGGCGTGAGTGGGGCCTCATGTTTAAGATTTGCCTAAGGCCTCACAAAGCCTAGAGCCGCCTCTGGCAGCGATAAATAAGTATGTGGCTAGTTTCTGTCGGTGAGAGAAAAGACCCGGGAGCCGGCAATGGAGTAATGCAAATTTGGGGTCCTTGTGGAAGGGGACATGAAATAGGGAGGATAGTAGGCCAAAGACCCTTGACCAGAATCCTACAAGACGGGGACAAGACCACCATGTGTGCAGTTCATCCACAACCCCGAAAGCATCTGTCATTGCATGATGGGTTTGACTGTGCTATACGGGCTGGGACCCAGTACCAGCGCAGGAGGACCTTATAGGCCGTCTCCAACGTGGCAGTGTTAAAGGAGCATTTTGCCATGCTGGACCAGGCCTTACTCCAGCCTGCTAAATCTATGGGAGACAGGTCACATTCCCACTTAAGCACATAGGAAAGGGTAGTGGAAGTGCTGCCGGCAGTTAGTAAGGAGTAGATCATTGAGATGGTGCGGACAACTATTTCAATGGTTCCTCTGTGTTGAAAAGGTTGAGAAAGGCTGCCATAGACATCTTGCAGCTCAACTCATACAACTAGGGCTGTAGAACCACCAGCAGTCTGGCTACCCCTACAGTTTTATATGAAGAGTAGCTGTCACCCATGTATTTCCATACAGGGAAGATAATTCTACTGTGTGTATGTATGGCATGGAGTTCCTCTTTAAATAGTTGTATAACTATCAAGGGATCAAACTAATTCCCACTCTAAGGCCCCTTTCACACTGGGGCGGGGAGCCGCGGTGACGGTAAAGCAGCGCTATATTTAGCGCTGCTTTACCGTAGTATTATCCGCGGTATTCGGCTGCTCGCGGTGCGGTTTTACCCCCCCGCGAGCGGCCGAAAAAGGGTTAAACACCCCCGCAGAGCGCCGCCGTAGCGGCACTTTGCGGCGGTATTGCCGCGGTTTTACCGCGGTTTCCCATTCAAATCAATGGGAAGGAGCGGTGAACACACCGCTCCTATACCGCTCCAAAGATGCTGCTAGCAGGACTTTTTTTGCCGTCCTGCTAGCGCACCGCTCCAGTGTGAAAGCCCGCCGGCTTTCACACTGGAGTTAAAGGGGCCGGATTTTTTCAGGCGGTATACAGGCGCTATTTTTAGCGCTGCACCGCATGAAAAACGCCCCGGTGTGAAAGGGGCCTAAGTACCTGACTACTGCGACGACTTCAAGCAGGAACAATAGAAGTGCTAGATCTTCCAGATACTGTGCACTCTGGAGAGTCAATGTTCCTTTGTGGAATTTTTTTTTTATTGGATAAGCTTATTAATTAATTAAATAATTATGCCCAGGGAGTAAGATTCCCAAGTTACTTCTATGGGTTTAAGGAAGCGGGGTATTCTTTAAGCATCATAGTTCGCTGGCAGGGCAAGGCCATCTCCGCCTGACTGAAGCATCTTCTGGCCCACAGCTCACAGGGTTATTTCTAAACTTACAATTAAGGTATATACAGCAACACTTCTGCAAATATTAGAATGCAAAGAGAAATTTCCGAGCTGCTATTTTAAGGGTACAATTTCAGTACATTTTGTGGTGGACAATGGCCACTGAAAGAGAGCTGAGCCTGCTGCGAATTACAGAAAGCCAAGCGACAGAAAAGTACTAAGGCACCCTTAAAGAGATGTTGGGAATAATTAAAAATAATTGCCCATAGTGCCCCCTAGCAGCAAGTCCTGAAGGGGCTTATGTGTTAGGACATGGGAGGTAGTGTGTTTGAGACCCTGTTTACCCTTTTCTGACTCTGCGCTACCAAGTGAGGGGCCTACATCAGGGGCTTCCTTGAACTCACACTATGGAAGGGAGTTGCAAAGGGTACCAGTCCTTTGATCCTCAGTCAAGTCCCCCGAGGGTCAAGCCTCAAGGGTCAAGCCACACACCTGGCCTGAAAGCTGTAGGGACACAGGTTTGCAGGCTATGTGAGTCATTGGGACGAACAATCACTCCTCGTGGTTTGCATTTGGTCTCACTAAATATAGCTGCCGGCCACGGCCATTGACTGCCCCACTTTGCTGGAGCCAAGATATGACCCCCGATGTATTCAACAGAAAGCTCTTTACAGAACTCTTCCATGTATTCTTATACTGATATTGCTGTACATTGGAACCTTGGATTACAAGCATAATCCATTCCAGGAGAATGCTTGTAATCCAAAGCACTCGCATATCAAAGCGAGTTTCCCCAACGAAATCAATGGAAAGGAAGATAATTCATTCCACATTGACTTCTTTTGCATGCAATACTGCATGTGGCCAGAGGTGGGGGGGGGCGCTGGAGAGCCTCGGAAATACTCGGGGACAGCTAGGCTGAACTCGGAAACCCTTGGAAACACTCAGGAATGGAGTATATCCGAGTATTTCCAAGTGATTCTGAGTATTTCCGAACGGCACTGAACCGTTCCGAGTGTCACCGGCGTCCCCCCATCTCTGGCCAAATGCTGTACTGCACACCCCAATGGCTTGAATCCTGCTCATTTTGTGAGACAACATTCGCAAACCGAGTCAGGATTTAAAAAAAAAAAAGTTGCTCGCCTTTCAAAACGCTTGTTAACCGCGTTACTCGTAAACCAAGGTTCCACTGTATTTGTATTCTAGCTGCTCATCCATCCCATAATAGGCCTTTCAGGCCTGTTTATTATTATTTTTATTATACAGGGTTTATATAATGCCAACGGATTGTGCAGCACTTTATAAAATAACTGGAGATAGCACATCTACAATACAATTCAATAAAAGAGACCACACACCTGGCCTGAAAGCTGTAGGGACACAGGTTTGCAGGCACTTGTGTCTGTTAGGGAACCTTGCAACACCACCTGGCAGGCCAACCCTTCTTCTCCCTACCCCTTCCAGCCCCCTAATGGATCCAAGTCCTTACCCACTCCTCAAGGTGTAAGCTACACACCAACTAGTAGTAAAGAAGAGATGAGTCCATGTTCTTCCTTTTTCTTCTCCCTTTCTTACCTCTCTGCCGTAAGCTACTTGTAGGGAGGTTCAGTCTACTTCCTCCACCGCAGATGGTGCTCACCCGCAGCGGCCTTCCAGCTGGGGATGAAGTCAAGAGGAACATATTTCCCCTATAGTTTTCTGGGTCACTGGGGAAACTATCCAGTTGGATGCTGCCACCCCATGTGACTGACGACCATGTTGAGTCAGGCAGAGCCTCCTTAGGCCCTGGCTCCCAGATTTGTCGTGCTTTATGCAAGTGGGTAGTGTAGGGAAAGGTACCCCATCTGTTAGGGACAGTACTAGCAGTAGGGAAAGGTTTTTGATGAGGAGGGAAAGCGTAGGGTCGCAGCTCCTCTGGACATCTTCCTGCTTGGGCACGAGACGGCCAGGCCACATGCTGCCCTCTTAACTAGGGTGACCAGACATCCCCGGTTTCCGGGGACAGTCCCCGGATTGGGGATACTGTCCCCGAACCAAGTCTGTCCCCGGTTTTGTCCCCGGATTGGATTTGAACTGGGGCAATTTCAAAGACAGTCAGTGCAGAATAAATAAAAAAATCTGAATTACACCCCCCCCCCCCGCGCTCTGCCGCTCCTACTAGCTTAGGGGGTGGGGTGTATTTTTTTCATTATCTGTGCCCCTTTCTGATGATCATGTGCTGGTCGGAGCGGAGAGAATATTTCTTCAGTTTCGGGTGCATGCCCGTTCCAGCTCGCATGTTCTTCTGCCTTGGCTCAAGTCCCGGCCAGCCACCTGCCCATCTCCTTGCCTTCCCTGATGGAGTGATCTTCCTCCGCTCCCCACCCAGTAGTAGCCGGGGCCCGGAGAGTAATGCCCCGTACACACGGTCGGAAAATCCGACCACAAAATCCATCGGATTTTTTCCGACGGATTTTGTCCGACACTGGTGTTGCATACACACAGTCAGACAAAGTTGTCGGAAAATCCGATCATTCTGAACGTGGTGACGTTTGTTGCCTACGACGGGACTACGTAGAGGCTAGTAGCCAATAGCTTTGGTCTTGTAATGTGATCTGAGCATGCGTGGCACTTTGTCCGTCGGAATTCGCTACACACGATCGGAAAAAGAATGATAGGACTTTGTTGTCGGAAAATTTGAGAGCAGGAGATAAAACTTTGTCCGTCGGAAAATCCGACGGAAAAAGTCCGATGGAGCCTACACACGGTCGGAATTTCCGACAACATTGTCCGATAGGACATTTTCCGTCTGAAAATCCGACCGTGTGTACAGGGCATAAGGCTGGCCATACACCTTTAGATTATCCGCAGATTTTCTATGGTTAGATGGAAAAAGTGCAACAAATTTCTCCATGTACGCTAAACTGTGGATGGAGGAATCTCCCACTTTTTCCATCTGACCATAGAAAATCTGCAGATAATCTAAAGGTGTATGGCCAGTCTTTAGACTTAACAGCAGGCTGTGAGGCAAGTGGCGACGGGCAGAGAGTCGCTAATTGGCGCCATTACTAGTAAAAAAAATATGTCCCCGGATTTCATTTAAAAAATCTGGTCACCTTACTCTTAACAGATGCTGTCAGTCCGGCTGAAACCTGCTCTCTACACATTTTTGAAAACCGTGAGTGTTCCCAGTTGGGTGGTCTTCCCAATGAGTTAGTTGTGAACTGTTGCTGCATTACTTCAATACAAGTTTTCTTTGCACCTGACTGTGTGAATTATTGCTGCTGCAGCACATCTACATAGTCACAAACCAACTAAACCTCTAGTTACCTGCTATCTCTATGTACACACGCCTTAGCTTTGAAGGAGAGAAAGACCCTGAAGACTGGTGTAGCGGTGACACCTTTGCAAGGTGTCCGCTATGTGTAAATTTTGTTGTTTTTCTCTCAGGACAGTAAAGGGGTTCTGAGAGCTAATTGGGTATTTTAACTTTGGCATCAGTCTGGCTGGGCTGTGTTGGGGTTCTGCCTGATCATGTGTGCAGTAAGGCACACATGACAGGTTTAGAACCAGGCCTGGTTGGACGTTTGGGTGCCAGCATTACTCGGAGCCAATCAGTGGGTGCGTTTGGCCCCGCTGAGGAGTCTGGGGAGGGGTACTTAAGATGCTGGAGTCACGTGTTGGTGGTTCGTCCGGCAATAGCTGCCTGTTCCTGGATTGGGACCGGGTAGCCCCGCGAGGGGTCCCGGTCATGGGAGCGCGTGCCGCCCCGCAACATGGTTGGTTTGACAGGCCCCGCAGACCCGCTTGGTCTGGGGCAAGGACCCATCTGTTCCCGAGTCTCGGAACCGGCTGGTCCGAGGCACAGTAACTGAGGGAGGATTCAAGGCGTCCGGTGCGCTCTCAACTTGGAGGGGCACCACAGCTCGTGTAAGCGACAGGGGGAGGACTCTTCGGAGGAGGGCCAACAAGCTGGCATACTGAGAAGTGCCTGGTTGCTGGGTTGTCAAGGACACTAGAGAATCCACACTTCCCCAATACTGCCAAGGAGACGGATAACGTTGCAGGTACTGAGGAAAGGTTCCTGTTTGCTTCTGAGTACTACTTTAATTCAAGGTTAGAGACTTTGCAAGTTCCGAATTCAAGTGCTGACTGCCATAAGCTCTGGCTAGAGATTTGTTCAGCTTTGAAGCACCCATCTGCAAGTGGCTACTCTCTGGGTTGGCAAATAGAAACTTTCATATACCCAGCAGTTTAAGATGCCTAAGTTTCATCACCCTTACCCTCTGTTCCCACACGAGACTGTGTCTGTTGGATGTTACCCCTGCAAATAATAACCTTTCTAAAGGACTTTTATGGTGTCAGTGTAAAAAGTCGTTGGGTACTAACCCTGGGAACCCCTAGACCTGGAGGAACAAGCCAAGCGGAGGTAACCGGTAAGCCCAAAAGTCAAGGCTGCCCCATCGAGGGTTATGGCCGCTACACTGGCAACTACAATTCACCCAAGGCAACAGGGAAAAGCAGAACGGTGACTCCTATTTCACTACCTAACACCCCTCTACGTGCCTATTCTTTAATTTAACCGCTTCCTTACCGCCTCACGCCGATGTACGTCGGCAGAATGGCACGGCTAGGCAGAACCACGTACAGGTACGTGGCCCTTTAAGAGCCTAGCCGTGGGTCGCGCGCGCGCCGCCGGCGGCACGTGTAGGGGAGAGGTCTGTGTAAACAAACCTCTCCCCGTGCTTCCTACTCTGCCTGTCATTGATCGGCTGTTCCCTGTCATTGGGAAAGCCGATCAATGGTGTCAGTTGTCAGCCCCGCCCCCTAATGGTAAAAAAAAACACACACGTCACAGCCCATAACCCCTCCCCCTAGTGGTTAACTCTTTCACTGCCAGTGTCATTTATACAGGAATCAATGCATTTAAATAGCATTGATTGCTGTATAAATGACAATGGTCCCAAAAATGTGTCAAAAATGTCCGATGTGTCCGCCATAATGTCGCAGTCACAATAAAAATCGCTGATCGCCGTCATTACTAGTAAAACTAAAAATATTAATAAAAATGCTATAAAACTATCCCCTATTTTGTAAACGCTATAACTTTTGCGCAAACCAACCAATAATCGCGAATTGCGATTTTTTTTTACCAAAAATATGTAGAAGAATACGTATCGGCCTAAACTGAGGAAAAAAAAAAGTTTTTTGATATATTTTTGGGGGATATTTATTATAGCAAAAAGCAAAAAATATTGCATTTTTCTCAAAATTGTTGCTCTATTTTTGTTTATAGCGCAAAAAATAAAAACCGCAGGGGCGATCAAATACCACCAAAAGAAAGCTCTATTTGTGGGAAAAAAAGGACGCCAATTTTGTTTGGGAGCCACGTCGCACGACCGCGCAATTGTCAGTTAAAGCGACGCAGTGCCGAATCGCAAAAAGGGGCCTGGTCCTTTGGCTGCAAATTGGTCCGAGGCTGAAGTGGTTAAGAATAATGGGACCAAGTCATTCTGAGGCATCTAGTTTCTCAAGCAACACATGTCTAAGTAGATGTCACCAAGGTCTTGTTTTGCTGCTACGGGTGTGTGAGATGACCCTACTCAAACGGCACCAAACCACATAGGATTAAGATTGATGACGTTTCCAGGACAGAATGCATCCTCTAGGGATACTAAAGCACTTAGAGGATTCTCTGCATTTAACGTAATTAGAGATTAGGGATTTTTCACTTACGGAAATTGGCCATCAGGTAACATGGGTAAAGGCTGTTCAGGCCATTAGGTCTTACATTATGGACATGTTAACAGGTCACTTTTATATGATAGCGTTTCAATTAAAGAAAACAAAAACACGAGCCCTGATTTGCACATGGTACCAAGCCAATAACATGTTTATTAACCAGTTGCTTACCAGGCACCTAAGCCCCCCTCCTGCCCAGACCAATTTTTAGCTTTCAACGCTGTCGCACTTTGAATGACAATTGCGCGGTCATGCTACACTGTACCCAAACAAAATTTTTATCATTTTTTTCACACAAATAGAGCTTTCTTTTGGTGGTATTTAATCACCATTTGGGTTTTTATTTTTTGCTAAATAATCAAAAAAATATAGACATTTTTGAAAAAAAAAAATTGAAAAAAAAACACGTTTCGTAGTTTGTTATAAAATTTGCAAACGGGTAATTTTTCTCCTTCATTGATATTGCTGATGAGGCTGCACTGATGGGCACATATGGGCTGCACTGATGGGCACTGATGGGCTGCACTGATAGGCACAGATAAGGCGACACTGATAGGCACAGAAAAGGCGACACTGATAAGATGGCACTGATGGGCCCTGATGGGTGGCACTGATGAGTGACACTGATGAGTGGCACTGATAGATTAGCTGTGTGCCCCCCATTCTGCTTTGCCGTGCTTTGGATTTGATCTGATCCCTGCTTTTTAAATAAATTCATTACATTTTTATCTTCTTCTGGTGTGCGGCTGTCCAGAGTTCTTCCTGATACTCTAAATGGCACTGATAGATGTCATTGATGAGCACTAGTAGGTGGCACTGATGGGCACTAGTAGGTGGCACTGATGGGCAATAGTAGGTGGTACTGATGGGAAATGGTAGGTGGCATTGATAGGCAGCACTGGTGATGAGGCACTTTGGTGGTGACTTTTATAGGTGGCACTGTGGGCACTGATAGGTGACACTGTGGGCACTGATGGGTGGTACTGTGGGCACTGGTAGGTGGCACTGGTGGGCACTGGTAGGTGGAATCTCCATGATCGGGACTGGTGTTCCTCACAGCAGCTGGTGATTGGCTGACAGCTGATCACATGGTAAGGGGTCGGGCAGGGGGGCCCGCAGTCTGCTCGAGCACGGGAGGACGTCTATGGATGCCCTCCCGGCAAATTAGGTCCGCGCTGTAGCCGTCTTTCGGCTATATCGCAGATGGGAGGTGGTTAATAATGGAATCACTCCCATAGTGTAGATCAGCCTTTTTCAAACAGGGTGCCTTGATGCTTCTTCAGGGGTGCCTTGAGGCTTCTTCAGGGGTACCTTGGCAAAATGCCTAAAAATTGATCAAAAATTGTAAACAAGCCAGCAGGTGGATGACGACTTTCTAGACACTGGCATCCTCACAACCAATAATGTCATTAGTTGATAAGAAGGATGTCTGTTGTCTGCACAGCATCCTTGTTTGACCCTCCTCTGCCTCTCTCCCTGAGCACCGGGGTCACATTAGCTGACTGATGGAGGGAAATTGAAGGAGAAGAGAAACATTGGAATACTAGTCGGTACCAGTTTGCAAAAGTGTATTTGCTTTGGAAGAAAACATCCCTGTTGGATGTCCTACATTTGTGGAAGTTGCTGCAGTATGTAAAACTATGAGAATTGATTTTTACATTTTAGAATGGGGTGTCTTGTGATTGTCTATAATTTTAAAGGGTGACTGAAAAAAGGTTGAGAAACACTGGTGTGGATAGATGAGAAGACCCGGCCTACACTTATGGCCTCTGAGTCATTTTGCATAATGATCTCTCATTTTTTCAAGGCAAAAGGGGCCTATGTTAAGGGGTGTGGGCCTACATCTAAAATCTTAATTCTACTTGTAACTAGTACTTGCCATTCATTACCACTCACTAATTACTACTAAAGCCACAAATAGCAAACTGCTAAATATTACTATTATTGACACAAATTGGACATGAAATGCCACCCCACCCCCTTCCCGCCCAGGCCAATTTTCAGTTTTCAGCACTGTCACATTTTAAATTGCGCGGTCATGCAACACTGTACCCATATGACATTTGTATAATTTTTTTTCACACAAATAGAGCTTACTGTTGGTGGTATTTAATCACCACTGGGGTTTTTTTTATTTTTTGCTAAACAAATGGAAAAAAGACCAAAAATTTAGCAAACAGGTAATTTTTCTCCTTCACTGATGTGCGCTGATGAGGCTACACTGATGGGCACTGATAGGTGGCACATATGGTTACTGATGAGGCGGCACTGATGGACACTGATGGGCACTGATCGGTGGCACTGATCGGTGGCACTAATAGGCGACACTGATGGACACTGATAGGTGGCACTGATGGGCACTGATGAGGCTGCACTGATGGGCACTGATAGGTGGCACTGATAGGCAGCGCTGATATACGGCACTGATGGGCACTGGTAGGCAGCACTGATGGGCACTGATGGGTGGCACTGATAGGCAGCACTGATAGGCGGCACTGATGGGCACTGGTAGGGGGCACTGATAGGTGGCACTGATAGGCAGCACTGATAGGTGGCACTGATGGGCACTGATGAGGCTGCACTGATGGAAACTGTCACTGGTAGGTGGCACTGATGGGCACTGGTGAGGCTGCACTGATGGGCACTGACAGGTGACACTGATAGGCAACATTGATAGGTGAAAAATGGGGATGGCAGAACAATTGAGGCAACTATGGACTTTTATGGTACGGGTAAGGACTCACAAAACAGTGTGTATAGAAAAATATATAAAGATTTATTACAACAACAGAATAATGCAAATTTATACAATGAATGAAAAAAGAGGGCAATTAAAATCGAGAGACAATATTACAATACAGAATTTTTCCTTATAATTGCACAGTATAGCACATAATTATTGATCCCTGTTATTGGAAGCAATGTAGTGAATTTCAAACTGTCGCAAGATGGCACTCAACATGTTTCGCGGACTAGCCGCTTCTTCAGGAGTATGCAATAAGGGGAGATGTATCTGTATGATTGTCTCTGAAAAAGGGGGAATGGGATGATTAGTAACATATAAATTATAAAAGACAAGCAATGTACCTGGAGACAGCTAGAAAACGCCATCCTGATTCTGCCAGCAGGAAAGGCGGAAATATGCTGGCTCACTATGGTACAGGTCAGCAAGAGAGGGTAGTAATATAAAGGTATAGAAAAAAGGTTGCATCCAATTGTACGTCCATATGAACATCATTTGGGGCCCCTAGCTTCGCCTGTCCCCGTGCACCTTTGAGCTGGTGAGTCATGATGTGCTCTTTGTTCATATGGACGTACAATTGGATGCAACCTTTTTTCTATACCTTTATATTACTACCCTCTCTTGCTGACCTGTACCATAGTGAGCCAGCATATTTCCGCCTTTCCTGCTGGCAGAATCAGGATGGCGTTTTCTAGCTGTCTCCAGGTACATTGCTTGTCTTTTATAATTTATATGTTACTAATCATCCCATTCCCCCTTTTTCAGAGACAATCATACAGATACATCTCCCCTTATTGCATACTCCTGAAGAAGCGGCTAGTCCGCGAAACATGTTGAGTGCCATCTTGCGACAGTTTGAAATTCACTACATTGCTTCCAATAACAGGGATCAATAATTATGTGCTATACTGTGCAATTATAAGGAAAAATTCTGTATTGTAATATTGTCTCTCGATTTTAATTGCCCTCTTTTTTCATTCATTGTATAAATTTGCATTATTCTGTTGTTGTAATAAATCTTTATATATTTTTCTATACACACTGTTTTGTGAGTCCTTACCCGTACCATAAAAGTCCATAGTTGCCTCAATTGTTCTGCCATCCCCATTTTTCATTAAAATTTAGGACGAAGGTACTATACGTTTATTCTTACTTTATAGTAGCAATTTCAACATTGATAGGTGGCACTGATGAGACTGCACTGATGGACACTGTCACTGATAGGTGGCACTGATGGGCACTGGTAAGGCTGCACTGATGGGCACTGATAGGAGGCACTGCTGGGCACTAATAGGCAGCACTGCTGGGCACTGTTGGGACTGCACTGATAATCAGGACACCGATTATCAGTGCTGATGTTCCTTTCACACAAGCCAGTTATCGGCTCTTTTCTCCCCTCCTCAGGGGGTCAGCGTGAGGAAAGAAAAGTAATTAACGGGCTTGTGTTTATATCCTGTGATCAGCTGTCATTGGACACTGCTGATCACGTGGTAAAGAGCCGCTGTGATTGGCTCTTTACCCAATCTGTGATCAGCTGAGTCCTAAGGATGCAGCGATCACAGAGCGTGCCGCCCGCGTGCCTCAGGGGGCGCGAGGGCAGCGTGATCACGGGAGGATGTCCCTGTACGCCCTTTCTGGCAAAGTAAGCGTGCGCTGTAGCTGTCTTCCGGGTATAGCTTGGGCGGGAACAGGTTAATGACCCTACAATCTATTTTTCATTTTGAGTCCAAAGTCCCGCAGGGGGTACGTGGGCAGCGCGTTCATGGATGCCCTCCTGGCAAAAGTAAGCCCTGCATTGTGGGCCATCGTTCAGGTTATAGAGTGGACGGGAAGGGGATAAAATCCCTCCCATTCACATTCACCCCGCACATGGACACAGACAAACACACAGCTATTTCTTCAGAATAACAAAAGGCAGGAATCGGCAATAAAGTTTGTTACAATCCCTGCAATGTACATATATCACCCAGAGGGGGGGGGGGGGGGGTTCTTTCTTCTTTTGGTACTCTTTAATAAAATGGCTCTGTGGGAATTGTTGTGTTCTATCGTTTCAGCTTGCCAAGTCCTTCAAACAACACAAGAGAGGATAAAGGAACCACGGGGTAATGGGGAATCCGCCATGTTTTGTAATTCACAGAATTCAAAGAGCTTCCACTTCCAGCAAAGGCCATGGGAGGGGTGCCAAACACCCCCACAACCCAGATGTCCCAACCTTCCTACAAGGTCACCAGAGCTGACTCTGATTTCCATCGAGGGTCTTCTTTTCTGTTGGGAATAAGGAAACCCTTTAGGCAGACGATGGACGGAACTGAGTCCTCTGGGGCTTTTCTATTCTTAATTTTATTTTTTTTTATTTTTTTTATTATTTAGTTTTTTTTGACCTTCAGAGACCTAATAGAACCTTCTATATCCACTGAAGAGAAATGCAGATTCATGCATAGTTCATGATGCAGTTAATGGATAACTAGTACTTTGCTATGCGCTCCCCAGAGGCCTCGGGCCCCATTAATACTAGATGTGGGAAAAGTAAATCTGTACTTCATAGAGAACAATCAGATTCCACCCACCACCATGTGTGCTCTACTGGGATTAGAGAATGAGCATTTATAGACTCATTTGTGGCAATAGATCATTAATTCTTAGCATTAATAACCCTTTCACTGCCAGAGCCATTTTTGCTTTTTTTTTTTTGCACACGTTTCAACCATTTATCTCCTTCCTGACCAGGCCATTTTTCTTTGCGATACGGCACGGCGCTGCTTTAACTACTTGCCGACCAGCCGCTGTCGTTATACGGCGGCAGGTTGGCTCCCCTGCACGAATCGGCGTAGCTGTACGGCGGCCGCTTTAACCGCTTGCAGACAAGAATTGCACGGCTGGACGAAAAAAAACGCTACCTTACGCCACTTCGCCTTTTGGCCACTAGGGGCGCGCGCATGCCACCGCGTGTCCCAGGAGCCGACGCGAGTGCCCGCCGGGCGCGATGACCGCCGGGCTCCCGCGATCGCTCGTGACAGAGCGAGAACCGGGATCTGTGTGTGTAAATGAAATTCCAATACCTATAATTTAATAGTTAGTAATAGTTCAGTTATTATTAGTTAGTTTGTTATTTTCAGATTTAAAAATTTTCGGGCTTTGATTCTCTTTTGGCCCATTCTGTATAAATTAAGCTTAACCACTTTCAGACCGGACCATTTTGCTGGCTTAAGACCAGACCACTTTTTGCGATTCGGCACTGTGTCGCTTTAACTGACAATTGCGCGGTCGTGCGACGTGGCTCCCAAGCAAAATTGACGTCCTTTTTCCCCACAAATGGTGGTATTTGATCGCCCCTGCGGTTTTTATTTTTTGCGCTATAAACAAAAAAAGAGCGACAATTTTGAAAAAAAATTTCTTTTTGCTATAATAAATACCCCCCAAAAATATATAAAAAAAACTTTTTTTTTCCTCAGTTTAGGCCGATACGCATTCTTCTACATATTTTTGGTAAAAAAAATCGCAATAAGCAAATATTTATTGGTTTGCGCAAAAGTTATAGCGTTTACAAAATAGGGGATAGTTTTATGGCATTTTTATTAATAATTTTTTTTATTAGTAATGGTGGCGATCAGCGATTTTTATTGTGACTGCGACATTATGGCAGACACATCGGACATTTTTGACACATTTTTGGGACCATTGTCATTTATACAGCAATCAGTGCTATACAAATGCACTGATTCCTGTGTAAATGACAATGGCAGTGAAGGGGTTAACCAGGGGGTGGCAGTGTAGGGGTTAAGTGTGTCCTAGGGGCGTGTTACTAACTGTGGGGGGCATGGCTGTGTGTTAGTGATCACTGATCTCTGCTCCAATCACAGGGAGCAGAGATCAGTGTCACTTGTTGCTAGGCAGAACGGGGAGATGCTGTTTACTCCCTCATCTCCCCGTTCAGCCTCCCGTGACACGATCGCGGGTATCCCCGCGACGATCGAGTCCGCGGGACCCGCGACCGGACTCACGGGGGTCCCGCACGCGATGGCACGGCGGCATTTTCAAAAGGGACGTACCTGTACGCCCTAATGCCTGTCCGTGCCATTCTGCCGACGTACATCTGTGTGCGCCGGTCGGGAAGCGGTTGAAGTTTAAATGTTTGCAAGCCGTGTTGAAGTCACACCAAAGTAGTGCAGGAAACTTTTTCAAAGTCAGAGTGACTTGAGTCACACCGATTAGAACGGTACCAATGCAGTTAATGGGGAGAGGACTTGTCATGCAACTTTGAACTCCCAAGTCGCTTGACAAGTCGTGGCAGTGTGAACCAGGGCTAAGTCCTGTCTACTATGATCCCCTTCAGTCTGGATTTCCCCCTCAACACGCCACAGAAACGGCTCTCCTCAAACTAACAAACGATCTACTAACGGCTAAAACCAAATGGACACTATTCTGTACTCCTACTCCTGGACCTTTCTGCTGCCTTTGATATGGTTGACCACCCCCTCCTCCTCAATGAACTCCAAGCCTTTGGTCTCTGTGACTCTGCTCTTCGCTGGTTCTCTTCCTACTTATCCAACCGCACCTTTAGCGTTACTTCCAACTTTACTTCCTCCTCTCCTCTTCCTTTCTCTGTTGGAGTCCCCCAAGGACTACCTCTGCTGTGGCTCTGAAGAAGAGGTTTCTCCCTCGTAACGCGTAAGCCGCTTGTGATGCCATCTGGTTCCTCCAAACATCTGGCCCAGGTTGCCGGCGTCTAGAGATACTGTTCATAATTGCTGGAGTATTGATAAGCCTTGTTTTAAAGCTCGTTTGTGGGGCAGTGTTGGTCATCTTACTTTAAAAAAGTAATTAGTTAAGTTACAAATTACTTCTCCATTGCGTTAGTAACTCAGTTACTACATTGAAAAAGTAATTAGTTACGCAGCAAAGTAACTGTGACTTTTTTAAAAAATATTCTATACGTGTAACTAAGGGGCGGGTCTAGTATTACTGTAACCAAGGGGCGCATTTATTATTATTGTTATATATCGTGTAACCAAGGGGCTGCTCTATTATTACTCTAACCAAGGGGCAGATCTGTTATAGCGTGTAAGCAAGGGGCGGGTCTATTATTATTATATCGTGTAAGGGGCGGATGGCTACAGAAGAGGGCGAATGTTAAATTAATGGGCAGAGCTCGATATATAACAATAATAATAAATGCGCCCCTTGGTTACAGTAATACTAGACCCGCCCCTTACTTACGATAGACGCCCCTTGCAGAGTAGCACGAGCATCAGGAGCGTGCGGCATCGCCTCGTACAATTACATGTTAACTGCGCCTGCGCGGTGTAGAGTTCACTCAGAGCTGTTTAGGTTCGGCAATTTTCGGAAGCTCCATAGTCCTTCGTACTGCGCAAGCCCTGCGCCTGCGCAGTACAGGGGGTCCTTATCCGCCGGGGGAACGTTTTCGGCAGGACACCGGAATTACACTACTGCCATCTAGTGGCGGTAGATGTAATTGGGGTAACTAAGCCAAAGTAATGGGAACTGAGTTACCATGAGGGGAAAAGTAATCAGTTAGATTACTCGTTACCCTCTAAAGTAACTGCGTTAGGTAACTCAGTTTATTTTAACTCAGTTACTTACATCACTGTTTGTAAGTATTATTCTTGTTATGTTTTCTAAATAAATTTTATCTTTGGTAATGCACGAGGTCGGTGCGCCCTTCTTCTCTTTTTGTATGTTGGAGTCCCCCAAGGTTCTGTTCTTGTACCTCTCCTATTCTTGAGCTACACCTCCTCCCTGGGTTAGCTGATAGCCCCCCATGGCTTCCAATACCACCTCTATGCCGTCGACACAGAAATTTATTTCTCTACCCCTCAGCTCACATCTGTCTCCTCACGTATCACGACCACCAACCGTAGGGGGAGGGGAAGTAAGTGGACCACTAAAGAAAAGGTGTCAATAAAAACCTTCCACCATCAAGTAATTGTAACGATATAAGTTATACATAGGGTGATGGGGTAAGCCCTTTTACCCAGGGGCACACTCTCTGGTCGCCCCCCCCCCCCACCAGCCTGGTGCAGTGTCTCTTTCCCCGCCCTGCCCAACTGTGCACATGCCACCCTCTAAGCTGCCACCTCTTTAACCACTTAAGGACCGGAAGATTTTCCCCCTTAATGACCAGGCCATTTTTTTTGCGTCGCTTTAACGGACAATTGCGCAGTCGTGCGACACTGTACCCAAACAAAATTGGCGTCCTTTTTTTTGCACAGGCAGATCCCCGTTCTGTCACTGCGAGGAACGATCGCAGGTGGCCGGCGGACATCGAGTCAGCCTGACCCCGCTGATTGGCTCCCCCGCTGGCCAGTGGGCGCGCACCCACAAACTAGAGTTCCCGAGCTCGCGTACAATGACGGCGATTCGTGGGGGAAACGAGCCGACCTGCTGCAGTATAATGACGGCGGCTGGTCGGCAAATGGTTGACCCGTGTGTGTGGCCTGCCTTCCCCCGACCTTGTGTGTAAGCCGTGAAAACATGGTGCCAGGGTCACAGCTGCAGCCGTGAGCTTTATTTTGCCCACTTAAAATCCAAAACTTTTATATGTGAACGGCAAGATGTGTAGACTCAAAAAAATAATATTTGCTATGGAACCTGGAAACATAATCTGGTCTTTGCAGAACATTTAAATCATCCACTGTGCATCTCCAGATGATTCTTGCTTTCTATTCAGGGTATGGGGGGGTATATTCTGTGGTCTCCTTCTGGGTCTCGTGATTTGAGCGTTATGCCCAGTAGACATGTGCAATTCGTTTCGTTTTTTTTCGTTTTCCGTTAAAATTCGTTATATACGTTCATTCGTTATCGTACGAATGAACGAATGATTCGCTAAAAATTTTAACAAATAACGAATGTTCGAATTGAACGAATATGAAAAACAACGGAAATCCGAAATAACCAAATTAGAAACAACGAAACTACGAAAGAAGAAAATCCGAAAAACAAAAACCGGAACAACGAAAATCAAAATGAACGAAAAAATTCGTACATTCGTAACTTTTTTTTTTTTGTTGAATTGGTAATTTTCCGTGTCCCTTACAATGGTGCTGCTTAACGTGCTTCGAATGGATTGAACGAAAAAATTCGTACATTCGTAACTTTTTTTTATTTTTTTTAGATTCTTAATTTTCCGTGTCTCTTACAATGGCGCTGCTTAACCGCTTCCCGACCGCCTAACGACGATATACGTCGGCAAAATGGCACGGGCAGGCAGAATCACGTACCTGTACGTGATCGTGCATGTGCCTGCCTGTGGGTCGCGACCCGGTCGGGAGCTCCGTGACCCCGGCCACGGGACCAGCGGACCCGATCGCCGCTGGTGTCCCGCGATCGGGTTACGGAGCTGAAGAACGGGGAGAGGTTTGTGTAAACAAACCTCTCCCCGCGCTTCCTACACTGACTGTCAGTGATCGGCGGTTCCCTGTTATCGGGAACGCCGATCAATGACGTCACACGTACAGCCACGCCCCCCTACAGTAAAATGAACACAACACGTCACACTGACTCCTCCCCGCCCCCTAGTGGTTAACCCCTTCACTACAACTGTCATTTACATAGGAATCATTGCTATTTAAATAGCACTGATTTCTATATAAATGACAAATGTCCCAAAAATGTGTCAAAAATGTCCGATGTGTCCGCCATAATGTCGCAGTCACAATAAAAATCGCTGATCGCCGCCATTACTAGTAAAAAAAAAAAATATTAATAAAAATGCTATAAAACTATCCCCTATTTTGTAAACGCTATAACTTTTGCGCAAACCAATCAATAATCGCTAATTGCGATTTTTTTTACCAAAAATATGTAGAAGAATACGTATCGGCCGAAACTGAGGAAAAAAAATGTTTTTTTATATATTTTTGGGGGATATTTATTATAGCAAAAAGTAAAAAATATTGCATTTTTTTCAAAATTGTCGCTCTATTTTTGTTTATAGCGCAAAAAATAAAAACCGCAGGGGCGATCAAATACCACCAAAAGAAAGCTCTATTTGTGGGAAAAAAAGGACGCCAATTTTGTTTGGGAGCCACGTCGCACGACCGCGCAATTGTCAGTTAAAACGACGCAGTGCCGAATCGCAAAAAGGGGCCTGGTCCTTTGGCTGCCAATTGGTCCGGGACTGAAGTGGTTAACGTGCTTCGAATGGATTGAACGAAAAAATTCGTACATCCGTAACTTTTTTTTTTTTTTTTTTTTCGATTCGTAATTTTCCGTGTCTCTTACAATGGCGCTGCTTAACGTGCTTCGAATGGATTGAACGAAAAAATTCGTACATTCGTAACTTTTTTTTTTTCGATTCGTAATTTTCCGTGTCTCTTACAATGTAATAATAGCATACACATTACATAAAATTATGAATTATGCTCCGATTACGAATCTACGAAAACAATGTTACGAAAGTACGAATGTAACTAAATCTACGAAAATACGAATTTCGAATAAACGAAAATTAAACTAACGGAAAAACGAATCAACGAAAAAATAACTCTTACGAATTTACGAATCGTTACGAATCAACGGAAACGAAAGAAACGAAACGAAAATAAACAAATTTTTCTATTGTGCACATGTCTAATGCCCAGCACATTTCATCTTCCTCTCGGTTCTGTACTTCATGTCACTTTTTCTGCCTGACTGCTGCAGACTGGCACGGCGAGGTACCTCCCTACTGCAGCATTCCCTATCCATCTACACAGAACTATGGACGGGTACACCAAGGGACACCAAGGGCAAGGAAGCATAGGTCACCCAACGATGGTCAGCTAGAAGATGGACGGGCGATCCCTATCCTTCCCTTCTGTGTGTGGGGAGGACACAAGGTCATCCGTTACTCATTATTCTGGTCTAGTACTAGTCAGGCTGGTCTTGGCTCTAGAGAGGACTTTAGCCCTGGTGCAACTCAGCAACCACAAGTCCCAGCAAGCTCACTTGGCCGCTTGCCAATGATGGTTTTCTGATCTATAGGCATTAATATCCAACCACATAAACATGTATAACAGGATATTAAATTAACTTTATGCCATGGTACATGTGGGCAGAGTGAAGGGCAAAGAATACTAATTAGGTAGGCATTGATAGTTAAACACGTAACAAACCCCGAGTGCTGCCAGTGCCGAGTGCTGCCAGTGCCGAGTGCTGCCAGTGCCGAGTGCTGCCAGTGCCGAGTGCTGCCAGCATATAGACAGGCCTCTAATGAGTGCAAGTCGGAGTGTTCCGTGTTCCTTTGCAGCACGGAGCTCCAGACGCCAACAGAAAAAACACGCAACCCGGAACTCTCTCGGTGCAGATTAGAATGTCAGGGAATTAGCAGGCAATACACAATGCTGATATACAGTGAGCATACAAAAGAATCACCCCCCCCCCCCCCTTTGAAATAATCGAATTTTGTTGCTTTGCAGCCTGAAATGAAGACAGGCACAGTTTTTGTTTTATCCAGCTATTTACTCAGTGCAACTTATAACATCCATGTAAAAGATATAACACCAACAGATCATACAAAAAAATGTAATAAAACTCAAAAACAGATTTACTGAGTTGGAAAAAGCCCCCCCCCCCCTTTGTGTTAGCCTCAAAATCTTCAAGGTGTGTTTTGGCAAAGCTCAGTGGTGACTGCATGTGGCCTTTCTCGAGGAGCAGTTTTTTTCTTGCACCCCTCCCCCTATACAAGCCACATTTGTGGAGAATTGGTGATATTGTTGTCACACAATGACCACTCTTTGTCAGAGATGCTGTAGGCCTCTTGGTGTAAGGTGACCAGATTTTTAAAATGAAATCCGGGGACATATTGCTTTTTTTTTTACTAGTAATGGCGGCAATCAGCGCTCTCTGCCCATCGCCGCTGCCGCCAGCCTTACAGCTTGTCAAGTCTTACTCTCCGGGCCCCGACTACTACTGGGTGGGGAGCGGAGGGAAATCACTCCGCCAGGGAAGGCAAGGAGATAAGCAGATAGGCGGCTGGCCGGGACTTGAGCCAAGGCAGAAGAACATGTGAGCGGAGCTGGATGGGCATGCACCCGAAAGCTGAAAAAATATTCCCTCCGCTCCGACCACCACATGATCATCAGAAAGGGGCACAGATAATGGAAAAAAATACACTGCCCTAAGCTAGTAGGAGCGGCAGATTCAGATTTTTTTTAATTTTTTTTTTAATTCTGCACTGACTGTCTTTGAAATTGCCCCAGCCCCTGTTCAAATCCAATCCGGGGACAAAACCGGGGACAGACTTGGTCAGTGTCCTCAATCCGGGGACTGTCCCCGGGAACCGGGGATGTCTGGTCACCCTATCTTGGTGGCCTCTCTGACCAGTTTTCTTCCTGGCTCTTTCATCCAGTTTGGGGCGACGTCCTGATCCAGGGAGGGTCTGTGTTCTACCAAATACCTTCCACTTCCTAATAATAGACTTCACTCTGCTTCTAGGCATTGATAGAGCCTTTGTATCCATCTCCTGACTTGTGCCCATCCACAACTTTATCACGGAGATCCCGGTGACAGTGCCCTGCCACTAGAGTTGCCACCTCATCCTTTTAAACAAGAACACATATGAATTACACAGGTTCTGTGGCTAATTTAACGCAGATAAGGAAACAAGTGAGTTTAATTACCACCTTAATTAGCCACAGAACCTGTGTAATTCATATGTGTTCGGGGTTTAAAGGGATGAGGTGGCAACCCTACTTGCCACCCATAGTTGATTGTTTGGTTCAGTTGCACTACCTGGGACTGAAATGCTCCAGGAAAGCTCTTTTCATGCTGAGCTAAGCAAAATGACCACAGCTGATCACAGCTGAAAGTCAAATGGCTCTGTGTACCATTGAGAAGGTAATTAGCTATACATGACTGAGTTTACAAGTAATCTTTAACCACTTCAGCCCCGGACCAATTTGCAGCCAAAGGACCAGGCCCCTTTTTGTGATTCGGCACTGCGTCGCTTTAACTGACAATTGCGCGGTCGTGTGACGTGGCTCCCAAACAAAATTGGCGTCCTTTTTTTCCCATAAATAGAGGTTTTTTTTTGTGGTATTTGATCGCCCCCTGCGTTTTTATTTTTTTTGCGCTATAAACAAAAATAGAGCGACAATTTTGAAAAAAATGTAATATTTTTTACTTTTTGCTATAATAAATATCCCCCAAAAATATATAAAAATTTTTTTTCCCTCAGTTTAGGCCGATACGTATTCTTCTACATATTTTTGGTAAAAAAAACGCAATTAGCGATTATTGATTGGTTTGCGCAAAAGTTATAGCGTTTACAAAATTGGGGATAGTTTTATAGCATTTTTATTAATATTTTTTTTTTTACTAGTAATGGCGGCGATCAGCGATTTTTATTGTGACTGCAACATTATGGCGGACACATCGGACATTTTTGACACATTTTTGGGACCATTGTCATTTATACAGAAATCAGTGCTATTTAAATGCACTGATTCCTGTGTAAATGACAATGGCAGTGAAGGAGTTAACCACTAGGGGGCGGGGAGGGGTTACGCCAGTGTGTGTGTTTTTTTTTTTACAGTAGGGGGGCGTGGCTTTACGTCTGACATCACTGATCGTCTTTCCCGATGACATGGAACAGACGATCAGTGACAGGCTCACTAGGAAGCACGGGGAGAGGTTTGTTTACACAGACCTCTCCCCGTTCTTCAGCTCTGTGACCCGATCGCGGGACACCAGCGGCGATCGGGTCCGCTGGTCCCGCGGCCGCGGTCACGGAGCTCAGTCCCGGCGGCGTGCGCGCAAACCCACGGCTGGGCACAGCCGTGCCATTCTGTTGACGTAAATCTACAGGAGGCGGTCCTTAAGCGGTTAAGAGGGGGTGATCCTTTTTCCAACTCAGTGATTCTGTTTTTTTTTTTTCTTCTGACATGTCTGTGTTATATCTTTAACTTGGAGTAAATACAGCTGGATAAAACAAAAACTTTATCTGTCTTTATTTCAGGGGGGGAGGGGGGGTTATTCTTTTCTACATTCTATTCTATTCTTTTCTTTTGTATGTCCATACTACTTCTGTCCTTCTGGTATTGGCGGCACATGTGCATGCAGCTGTTCAAGTGTAATGGCACGGCTATTAGTGGAATGATTAACGCTGTCACTATGGCAGCTGCCGTTTCTTTTTTTTTCGGTTTATAATCTGATTTGCATAGGCTGAGGTTCTTTGTGATTGTCAGATTAACTCAATATTGAAGCAACAGCTCCCATCCGGTTAACCCGTTATCAGTTCGTCTCGGTTTGAGAGAAATATTCAGCTTCCACTGATGACCTTTTTACGGCTCAATGCACACTGCAGCTCAGAAAAGAAAAAAAAAAAAAAAAACGTTTACAGAAGTTTGACTTTGTTTTTTTTCTTTAACCACTTCAGCCCTAGGAAGATTTTACCCCCCTTCCTGACCAGAGCACTTTTTGCGATTCGGCACTGCGTCGCTTTGACTGACAATTGCGCGGTTGTGTGACGTGGCTCCCAAACAAAATTGACGTCCTTTTTTCCCCACAAATAGAGCTTTCTTTTGGTGGTATTTGATCACCTCTGCGGTTTTTATTTTTTGCGCTATAAACAAAAAAAGAGCGACATATTTGAAAAAAAAAAGCAGTATTTTTTACTTTTTGCTCTAATAAATATTCCCAAAAAATATATAAAAATGAATAAAAATGTTTTCCTCAGTTTAGGCCGATATGTATTCTTCTACATATTTTTGGTAAAAAAAAAAGCGTTTATTGATTGGATTGCGCAGAAGTCATAGCGTCTACAAAATAGGGGATAGTTTTATGGCATTTTTATTATAATTTTTTTTTTAGTAGTAATGGCGGCGATCTGCGATTTTTATCGTGACTGCGACATTATGACAAACACATCGGATACTTTTGACACTTTTTTTGGGGCCAGTGACATTTATACAGCGATCAGTGCTAAACAAAAGCACTGATTACTGTATAAATGGCACTGGCAGGGAAGGGGTTAAACACTAGGGGGCGATCAAGGGGTTAGGTGTGTCCTAGGGAGTGATTCTAACTGTGGGGGGGGGGGCTACCTAGGACATGACAGAGATCACTGCTCCCGACCTCAGGGAGCGTTGATCTCTGTCATTACACAAGGCAGAACAGGGAAATTCCTTGTTTACATCTCCCCGTTCTGCCTCTCCACATCGCAATAGCGGGCCGCCGGCGAACATCAAGTTCCCGGGACGCGGCAGCATGGGCACCCGAAAAGGCAGCAAATTTAAAGGGACGTACCTGTGCGCCCATTTGCCTGCCTGTGCCATTCTGCCGATGTATATGTGTGCGGCGGTCGCAGAGCGGTTAAAGGCTCCTCCACGTTAGTCTGTGGGGTAAGATTTACTAAAAACTGGAGAGTACAAAATCTGGTGCAGCTGTGCATGGTAGCCAATCAGCTTCTAGTTAATCTTCTTCAGTTAAGCTTTGACAAGAAAACCTGGAAGCTGATTGGTTTCTATGCAGAGCTACACCAGCTTTTGCACTCTCCAGTTTTAGTAATTAACCTCCTGTGTGTCCTTGCACACATAGGCGTTTACAAGCATTTAGAAGCAGGAGTGTGTAGAGCAGTGGCGGTTGGTTTTTTATTTTGTTTGGGGGAGTGGCAAACAACCAAAACTCCCCCACGTGGCAACTCAAACCCCCCCATCCCCCCCCCCCCCCCTACTGTTTCTAAATGGCTGTGAGGATTTTTTTCAGCGGCAGGAACTGGGAGACTAGTCAGGGTCGAAGGAAGGATGAGTGCAGCAGTGTACAGAGACATCCTTGATGAAAACTTGCTCCAGAGCGCTCTGGACCTCAGACTGGGGCGAAGGTTCATCTTCCAACAGGACAACGACCCTAAGCACACAGCCAAGATAACAAAGGAGTGACTACAGGACATCTCTGTGAATGTCCTCGAGTGGCCCAGCCAGAGCCCAGACTTGAACAGCCATCAGGCCTTAATCATGACTCACTCGTGAGTCATGATTAAGTCCTGATGGCCGAAACTCGTTGGCTTTCTTTTTTGACTGTTGTTTACATGTAATAATAAAACAATGTTTTAGCCGACTGCCATGGCACCAGCCTTTCACCTTTTTTTAAAATTCTATGAATGGTGGCAATGCCAAGTTAGTGACGCTTCCAATCCCCCCCTGAACCAATAGAACTATACAATACACATCATACCTGGAGGTCAGCGTTAAAACCCCCAGTCCCCTTCGTAGCCCCCTAAGTACACTAAGCTAAGCCATCCCTCCCATAGGTCCTTACTTACCTCCTCCAACGTTTGCGACCTCCCTCCACGCCCGCATTCTAGCCAGTAAAAGTCTAGTACCCGGCTTCCTTCACCTATAGACTAACGTCCCATATTTTTACCAGCTGGGAAGAAGACAATAAGAAAGATCACTGCCATTGGAGATAAGTGGGTACCCTTGGGTTGAATGGTTCAGCTTATTGCATTTAAAAAACAAAAAACAAACATGCCTATACCTACCTGCTCTGTGTAATGGTTTTTCACAGAGCAGCCCCGATCCTCTTCTTCTGGGTTCCCCTGCTGGTGCACCAGGCCCCTCCTCTTCATCGGGTGCCCCCATGGAAAGCCGCTTTGCATAGGGGCACCCGTGCGAGCGCACTCCTCGAGTCCATTGACACAGACAGCGGGACTCAGCACAAAATACCCGAACACAAAATACAGTAAGAGCAGTGGCCAGAAGCTTCGGGAAAGTCCATGAGTAGCCTGGGAGCAGGACGGCTTCTGGTCAGTCAGCACTCCTTCTCCTCTCCTCCCCTCTGCCTATCCTTATCCCAGGCCAATCGGGTGACGGGTCTCAGGACTGGCTTCCTGATTGGCCAGGAGGAGAATCAGGAAGACAATAGCAAATAATAATTTGCTATTGTCACACAAGTGGGTGGATTCTGCACCACAAGTCTACCCTTTTTTTGAAGCCAATTAGAATCTCAAACTCTAATCACATGCTTCTAAAAAAAAAAAAAAAAAAAAACCCATTGGAATCCATGCGTCCGGCACCCCGCATGTAGATTAGGGGGGGGGGGGGGGGGCGGCAGACGCATGGATTAGGGGGGCCGTGCCCCTGCGCCACGTATGGACGGGCCACCAGTGCAGTCCGCCCTTACATCAGGGTCCTCATTAGAGTTCACCCTTACGTCAGGATCCTCATCAGAGTCATAGAATCCCCCTTACATCAGAGTCCCATCAGAGCCCCCCTTACATCAGGGCCCTTATTAAAGTACCCCTTAAATCAGATCACACCACGCTCCATGGTGACAAGCGTGTGTGGGGGCAACCAGGTGAGGAGTACAAAGACAAGTGTGTCTTGTCTACAGTCAAGCATGGCGGTGGGAGTGTCGTGGTCTGGGGCTGCATGAGTGCTGCCGGCACTGGGGAGCTACAGATCATTGAGGGAACCATGAATGCCAACATGTACTGTGACATACTGAAGCAGAGCATGATCCCCTCCCTTCAGAGACTGGGCCGCAGGGCAGTATTCCAACATGATAACCACCCCAAACACACCTCCAAGACCACCACTGCCTTGCTAAAGAAGCTGAGGGTAAAGGTGATGGACTGGCCAAGCATGTCTCCAGACCTAAACCCTATTAAGCATCTGTGGGGTATCCTCAAACGGAAGGTGGAGGAGCGCAAGGTCTCTAACATCCACCAGCTCTGTGATGTCCTCATGGAGAAGGGGAAGAGGACTCCAGTGGCAACCTGTGAAGCTCTGGTGACCTCCATGCCCAAGAGGGTTAAGGCAGTGCTGGAAAATAATGGCGGCCACACAAAATATTGACACTTTGGGCCCAAGTTGGACATTTTCACTTAGGGGTGTACTCACTTTTGTTGCCAGTGGTTTAGACATTAATGGCTGTGTGTTGAGTTATTTTGAGGGGACGGCAAATTTACACTGTTATACAAGCTGTACACTCACTACTTTACATTGTAGACAAGTGTCATTTCTTCAGTGTTGTCACATGAAAAGTGATAATAAAATATTTACACAAATGTGAGATACGGTATATTGTCCTATGTCTTCCTTCCTGAACACATTTTTTGCTCCAATACATTCGCCATACCACCATGTTAGTAAATTTCTTAGAGGCAATCCTATGGGGATCTTGCATTTACCCACATACATGATTTATTTGGAAATACACGTTTCCTTTGGAAATACACTGGTTATTTTTTATGAATCCGTCCATACTTTGGTCTCAGTGCAACACCTACTACCAAGATCCATTGCTCTTTCCAGTAGCCAACCACCATCCTACTCGCCCAACAATTCTTCTCTCTAAAGCATTTTTTTAGACCAAAATATCAGATTATTTCTTGAGCTTCTAATACCAGCACGCGCACTCCTACACATCTCACAACTCTTCTTCCTCCTACACAACCGTTCCTGCGCCCACACATCTCAGAGAACGCCTTCTTCCAAGAACATGTTCTATTTGCTATAATTATCCTTCATCTGTTACATAGTTACATGGTTAGTCAGGTTGAAAAAAGACACAAGTCCATCCAGTTCAACCATAAAAAATAAATAAATAAATAAATAAAAAAAAAAAATATCGTGCAATCCAATATACAGAAATTCTATACCCACAGTTGATCCAGAGGAAGGCACAAAAAAAAAAAAAAACAGCAGCGCATGCTCCAATTTGCTACAGCAGGGGAAAAAATTCCTTCCTGATCCCCCAAGAGGCGATCTGATTTTCCCTGGTTTAACTTTATAAATGTTGGTACCCAGTTATATTCTGTACATTTAGGAAAGTATCCAGGCCTTTCTTAAAGCAATCTACTGAGCTGGCCAGAACCCCCTCTGCAGGGAGTCTATTCCACATTTTCACAGCTCTTACTGTGAAGAAACCTTTCCGTATTTGGAGATGAAATCTCTTTTCCTCTAGACATAAAGAGTGCCCCCTTGTCCTCTGTGTTGACTGTAAAGTGAATTACTCAACACCAAGTTCACTATATGGACCCCTTATATATTTGTACATGGTGATCATATCCCCCCTTATTCTCCTCTTCTCGAGGGTGAATAAATTCAGTTCCTCTAATCTCTCCTCATAGCTGAGCTCCTCCATGCCTCTTATCAGTTTGGTTGCCCTTCTCTGCACTTTCTCCAGTTCCCTGATATCCTTTTTGAGAACTGGTGCTCAAAACTGAACTGCATATTCCAGATGAGGTCTTACTAATGATTTGTACAGGGGGGCAAAATGATATCTCTCTCTCTGGAGTCCATATCTCTCTTATACAAGAAAGGACTTTGATCGCTTTGGAAACTGCAGCTTTACTTTGCTTAATGTCAATTTATCTATCTGTCCATTTGTTGACCAATCTATCTACAATCTCCATCTTTTGTAGACGGGTTCATCTCTCTTCTATGCCTATTCATATCTTGGTATATTATTGTATCTTTCTGCAATGTACTTATACAACCCTATAGTTATCCAGTCATTTCTTTTGCCGCGTACACACGGTCGGAATTCTCGTCGGAATTTTGCTTAAACTGTCTTGCCTAAACACGGTCACACCAAATTCCGACGGTCAATAACACCACGCCTTAAAAAACGTTCGACTGCGATATAAAAGGGAAGTTTAATGCTTCTGAGCATGCGTCGAATTGTTTCCAAGCATGCATCAGAATTTTGCGTGTCGGAATTGCATACACACGATCGTAAAATCCGATTTTTCCGTTGGAAAAATTAAGAACAGGTTCTCAATCCAAAGTCCGTCGGAAATTGCGACAGAGAAAAAGACCGATCGGCATAAACACGGCCGGAAAATCCGATGAAAAGCTCCCATCGGACTGTTTCCATCAGAAATTCCGACCGTGTGTACGCCGCATTTGATTTTCTCATTATCATTTGCAATGGTTGCTATTTTTTAAGAGTCTACACCAGTGGTTGTCAACTTGTGAGTTAAAGGGGGCCTCAAATGCGGCACCAAAGGGCCGCACATAATGTTCAATATATGTAATGCTTGAAAGGACTGTCAGAACCTGCAGACCTAATGGAGGAAATGTGGGTCAGAAATTGTGGACAGGATACATTGTTGGATATGTTGCAGAAGACAATACGGAACTTGGAACATGTTACATGAGGCTCGCAGAGATCAATGCTATTACCCCAATTAATGTTCCCACTACAGACTGCTGAGGGCCGAGAGCCATACATCACATACCAAAGGACTGCATGTGGCCCTGGGGCCACAGGTTGGGTACCAGCGGTCTACACTAATCCACACCTTACTTTATACTTAAAGCGGAGTTCCACCCAAAAATGGAACTTCCGCTTTAAGTGAAGGTGACCCCCTGACCTGCCACATTTGGAATGTCATTTTTTTTGGGGGGGGGGGGGGGGAGCGGATACCCTCTTTTTAGAGGCATCCAGCTCACACTTTCTCCCAGGGCTCCATGGCGCCAGAAGGAAGTTCACCTCTTCCCCCTCCCTCCGTGCAATCTTCTGGGACACGTCACTTCCCAGAAGATTGCCCGGCCAATCACAGCTCGCAGCGGCTCACGCATGCGCAGTGCGTGCCCGGCTGTGAAGACACAACCGGGCGCCCATAGTCAGAATGCCAGCGCCACGGAGAGGAGGGGGAGAGGAGCGAGGCTTCCTGCACACGCATTGCTGGACCGTGGGACAGGTGAGTGTCCGATTATTAAAAGTCAGGAGCTATGCTTTTTGTAGTTGCTGACTTTTATATGAGTGGAACTCCTCTTTAACTCTTCCATTCCACCACAGCATGGTCTTCTTTTTACTGCTGATAATATAGGTCAGTAAAGTAATTTCTCTATGCTATTTATGTGCTCCTCTAAATCTGCTACTCCCTTATCTGTATTTATTCCGACACCACTCAGCCCAAGACTACCCATTCTTAAAGTCAAGATATTATGCTATCAGTTTTTACATAGTTACATAGTAGGTGAGGTCAAAAAAAGAAACAAGTCCATCAAGTCCAACCTATGTGTGTGATTATATGTCAGTATTACATTGTATATCCCTGTATGTTGCGGTCGTTCAGGTGCTCATGAATGAATCTTTCTGTGCTGGTTGTGCTCCTTGACCTACAATACATACCACCATCATAGATAAACCATTATACCAACATAGATAAACCACTTCAACTCTGCTTGGCACTACTCTTTCTTCACCACCATACACCATCCATTCCAACTCATCACTCAACTATCCCAAGGCACTGTTTGTAAGCTATGCGGAGCTGCTTTAGGACAAAACTGCATCTTTTAGTATTCCTTTTAGGAAAGTTCATTAAAGCGGTTATATGCCCGCTGAAACGTTTTTTTTAACACACCTGTAAGGGAAAAGGCATAATGAGCTAGTATGCACCGCATACTAGCTCATTATGAAATACTTACCTTAGAACGAGGCGTCGGTAACTCACCTGGTCCGCGCCGAGGTAGCTGACATGTTGCCTCGGCTTGTCTTCCGGGTATCGCGACTCCAGCGCTGTGAGTGCCTGGAGCCGCGATGTTCGGATTCTGCCGGCCTTTCAGCCGAGAATCCCCTGACTGCAGCGGCGCATTGCAGGGGGAATATCTCATAAACTGTACAGGTTTAGGAGATATTTTTTTTACCTATAGGTAAGCCTCATTATAGGCTTACTTGTAGGTAAAAGTCAATTTTAGGACTATACAACCACTTTAAAAAGACTGGCTGGGTGTATGTCTGATAGTGGTTAGTTACGTCAACTGGACTTGTACTGTAACGTTGAAGACATTTCAGCATTCATCCAGGTGACTTCCTAGGTTCCGATAAGTATCAGGGACACTGTACCAGCTACACTATGAACCCCCAGGTCATAGCGTAGCTGGTAAATTGTTCCTGGCACTCATCAGAACCTAGGAAGTCACCTGAATGAGTGCTGTAATTTATTTAGGCTGAGTTCACACTGGAGAATGCAGCAGTTCACAGCAGGAGTCCAGTGTATCTCCATTCACCGTTTCAGGTCCAATTTGAGACCAAATTTGTGGCTGAATTCGGACCTGAAACAGACCAAAAGACACACAGGACTCCTGTGCAATTTGCACCGGAGCCCCTGTGGAGATGTGTGAACTGGCTCCATTGAGAGACGGTCACAATCTCCTGCTATGCGAACTGGATGAAACCATTTCACCGCATCCAATTTGCAGTGTGAACCCAGCCTTAATGTTATAGTACAAGTCCATTTGACAATGACTAACCACTAGCTTGACAGTTTGAATGAAACAATATATTTTATACATTTCTTGTGCATATATGTTTCTTACCTGCTTAGTGCACCAAGGGCTGTGATATGAGCCATTTTACTCATAATACAAATTCCAATACTTGGTGTGCTTCCTGTCCTGGTGGGAGGAGGCCAGATGTCTTTTTTTGTCCCTTTATTGAAAGTCATACTTCTATGAAGCAGCCAATGGACACAGTACAACAGTTTAGCCTTTTCTGATATCCCAGTGTTCGAGTCTCCACAAGTTTACGTCTTCAACAGTCATTGCCCATTCCAATCAAGACAACTATAACTACGACTTTTCACAAACAGAATAATTCTTTACCCACTGTACCCAATAATAGCTCTTGAACTCTTCGCCAATTTACTAAATAAGCAGATATGGCACTACTGCCTAGATTTAGACCATTTACCAAATCAACTCTGCATTATTATTTGCACAACACCATCAATGGTCATAGTAGACTGGTTCAGCCTTTTCCTGTATCCCACCAGGAGTTCAAGTGTCCACAAGTCTACATCTTCACCAGTCAACCTTTGCCATTGCCATTGCCATTGCCCATTGCCCATTTCAGTCAAGGCAACTATTAACTATGACATTTCATGAACAACAGAACCTGAACCTGAACATGAACATTAATAGCGTTTACATAGTTACATAATTACATAGTATAGTAGGTGTACGTCTTCAACAATCAACCCTTCATTGCCCATTCCAGTCAAGGCAACTATAACCACGACCTTTTATGAACAGAATCATGTTCTACCCCCTATACCCAATAGTAGTTCCTAAAATCTACACCACTTTACTAAATTAGTAGATACGGCACTACTGCCTAGATTTAGACCATTTACCAAATCAACTCTGCATTATTATGTGCACTAAGCCGCCAATAGTCACAGTACAATGGATCAGTCTTTTCTGATATCCCACCATGAGTTCAAGTGTCCACAAGTCTACATCTTCAACAGTCAACCCTTCATTGTCCGTTTCAGTCAAGACAACTATAACTACGACCTTTCACAAATAGAAATATGTTCGACCAAGTATTTGTGTCTCCACAAGACTACGTCTTCAACAATCAACCCTTCATTGCCCATTCCAGTCAAAGCAACTATAACCACAACCTTTTATGAACAGAATCATGTTCTACCCCCTGTACCCAATAATAGTTCCTAAAATCTACACCACTTTACTAAATTAGTAGATACGTAACCACTTTCTAGATTTAGACCATTTACCATATCAACTCATCAACGCATTTTTATTTGTATTACGCCACCAATGATCATAGTGCAACGGTTCAGCCTTTTCTGATATCCCACCAAGAGTTAGAGCCTCCACAAGACTCCACAAGACTACGTCACCACTGCTTAGATTTAACAATCAACCCTTCATTGCCCATTCCAGCCGAGACAACTATTAACTATGACATTTCACGAACAGAACCATGTTCTACAACGCTGTACCCAATAATAGCACTTTAACTATACAACAATTTACTAACTAGGCAGATACGTCAGCACTGCCTAGATTTAAACCATTTTACCAAATCAACTCTGCATTATTATTTGCACTAAGCCGCCAAAAGTCACAGTTCAACGGTTTAGCCTTTTCTGATATCCCACCAAGCGTTTGAGCCTCCGCAAGTCTATGTCTTCCACAGTCAACCCTTCATTGCCCATTCCAGTCAAGACAACTATAACTACGACATTTAGTGAATAGAAGCTTGTTTGACCCCTGCACCTAATAACAGCTCCTCAACTCTTCACCAATTTACTAAGTTACTAGATACAACTGCCTACATTTAGACCATTTACCATATCAACTCTGCATTTTTAATTGCATTAAGCCACCAATAATCATAGTGCAACGGTTTAGCCTCTTCTGATATCCCACCAAGAGTGATACCCTGTATACACGAGCGGAATTTCCGACAGAAAAAGTCAGACGGGAGCTTTTCATCGTATATTCCGACCATGTGTATGCCCCATCGGACTTTTAATGTCGAAAATTCTGACCGACCTAGAAAGAGAACATGTTCTATATTTTTCCAATGGAACCAACTCCTATCGGGAAAACCGCTCGTCTGTATGCTGTTCCGACGTACCAAAAACGACGCATGCTCTGAAGCAAGTACGAGACAGAAGCTATTGGCTACTGGTTATTGAACTTCCTTTCTCTAGTCCAGTCGTACGTGTTGTACGTCATCGCGTTCTTGACGATCTGAATTTGGTGTGATCGTGTGTACGCAACACAGCTTCCGCGGAATTCTGACGTAATTCCGTCAGAAAAACCTTCAGAGCTTATTCCGATGGGAAAACCGGTCGTGTGTACAGGGCTTTAGAGCCTCCACAAGACTACAGTCTACCCTTCATTGCCTATTCCAGTCATGAAAACTATATCTACGACCTTTCATGAACAGAACCATGTTCTACCCCCTGTACCCATTAATAGCTCTTCAACTCTTCACCAATTTTCTAAATAAGTAGATACGTCAGCACTGCCTAGATTTAGACCATTTCCCGAATAAACTCTGCATTAATTTTTTGCACAACACCATCACCGGTCATAGTACACCTTTTCCTGTATCCCACCAGGAGTTCAAGTGTCCAAAAGTCTACGTCTTCACCAGTCAACCTTTCATTGCCCATTTCAGTCAAGGCAACTATTAACTATGAGATTTCATGAACAGAACCATGTTTTACTCCCTGTACCTATTAATAGCGCTTAGTAGTTACACATAGTTACATAATTACATAGTAGGTGAGGTTGAAAAAAGACACAAGTCCATCAAGTCCAACCTATGTGTGTGATTATATGTCAGTATTACATTGTATATCCCGGTATGTTGCGGTCGTTCAGGTGCTTATCTAATAGTTTTTTGAAACTATCGATGCTCCCCACTGATACCACCGCTTGTGGAAGGGAATTCCACATCCTTGCCGCTCTTACAGTAAAGAACCCTCTACGTAGTTTAAGGTTAAACCTCTTTTCTTCTAATTTTAATGAGCGGCCTATTCCAGTCGAGGCAACTATTAACAATGACATTTCATGAACAGAACCGTGTTCTACCAAATAAGATGATATGGAACCAAATCAACCAAATCAACTCTGCATTATTATTTGCTCTAAGCTGTGTTATTCATATTTCACGTAAGATAACTCGCCTTCTTCTGTCAGCTAAAATAACAGATTCATTTTCCTTATTCTGAGCTGGATTGTTGTCCTCCTACACATTTTCATGTTTCCAGTCTGTAGCTCGCTTCTCTCTCTTACATTTAACCATGGATTTCCCATCCAACTTTTTCTCTCTCTCTCTCTTTCTCTGTAACAGAACAATCTCCCCTCTCCTTGGCACACAGCTACTCCTCACCCACGCCCCCCCCCCCACATCACAAAGCGTTTAGCAGCAGGTTGTAGAAAGGGTTTGGTTGGATATCCGTATGTTCCCACTCCAGATGTCCTTGGATTAGGGACAGAGCTGGCAGGCACCCCTACCATGGAAGCAGTAATATCAGATTTTTTTTTTTTTTTCTTTAATCCTTTGCTGCTTGGAACAGTTCCAAGAGATTAGGCGGGCGTCTATTTGCTGGGGACTTTGTTGCATGGTGGTGTGGGGAGTAGCGTGGTGGGAGAAGAAAGCTGCGTAAGCATTCTGCAGTCCCGAAAGTCCATGGGTTTAACCGCAGTGACTTCTAGCATCCTATGTCATTCGAGGAGGATCTCATGAAGAGCACACTTTAAGAGTGTAAACTCTTCCGCATTGAGGGCTCTTCATTTATCATCCTTTGCATGATGAGTAACTCTACCTCTACGCAAGGGCTGCACCCCTGGGGACTTTCTGCCTCACGCATACATCACTGCTGGCATTGCCTTACCTTGGTGACAGTCATACAGGGCTGTGTCAAAGCGTGGGGACCAGGCTCCCGAGCTGCTGTATTCTGACTGCAGAGCTTGGTGCGTGGCTGCCTCCAGACGCACTCATACACTCTGTGTGCTGCCTCCCCTCCTCCTCATTATTCCATCCTTTGCTGGCTGAATTGTGATGTCACACTGCATCCATACTGATCAGGCAGGAAACAGAACTGCTGATGGAAACCCTTGCTCTGCCAGAGACTATATATATATAGCTTGACAATATTGACACTTAAAGCAACACTAAATAAAACAAGCAATATAAACACTTAGTATTAACATTTACATAAACAATAATAAAACAAGCAATAGAAATATTTAATATTAACACTTTAATCAATAATAAATAAAACAAGCAATAGAAACACTTGCAAACTGGAGCTCATAAACGACCGTTATTTGGCGTTTGGGCGTTTTTTTTAACAGCCCATAAACTCCCCTCTATGTTATCCTATGTGTCCATCGCACACATGGAAGTTTTTGAACTTTTATCAGTTTATGGGCTGTTTTCTGAACGCCATAAAATCGCGTTCAGGAGTCGTTTTTCCTGACCACAAAAAACACTGAAACGCTCATAAACGTCGATAAACGCTCAAAAACCGCGGCTCGCCAGCGTTTTTTACCAATTTTGATCCCCACAAAAAAAAAAGAAAAACATAAAAAAAAACGCTAAGAAGAACGCTAACGATAATAAGCGCTATTGCAAAAACATTGAAAAACTTTGAAAGATTCAGTGCAAACTACTGCCATTTTTATAACCTTACTTTAACGTCCAGTGTGCATGGAGCTTTAGTATTAACATTTAAATCAACAAGAAATAAAACAAGCAATATTAACACTTACAGTAAAGCAACAATAAATAAAACAAGCAATAGAAATACTTGAGGCGATTCAGTTCGCATTTGCAGCGCTATACAAATTATTCATTCATTCATTCATTCACTCAGTATTAACATTTAAATCATCAATAAATAAAACAAGCAATAGCAATACTTAATATTAACACTTACAGTAAAGCAACAAGAAATAAAACAAGCAATAGAAATACTTATTATTACCCCCCTAAATCAATATAAAATAAAACTAGCAATAGAAATACTTAATATTAACACTTACAGTGAATCAAAAATAAATGAAACAAGCACATTAAATACTTAGTATTAACACGTAAATCACCAATAAATAAAACAAACACACGGAAAACTTAATATTAACACTAAAATAAATGATAAGTAAAACAAATCAAAAGAAATACTTAGTATTAAAGCAAGCAATTGAAAATACCTAATGTTAACATTTAAATCAATAAACAAGCAAAATAAATACTCAGTATTAACACCTAAATAAATATAAAATAAAACTAGCAATAGAAATAATTAATATTACCCCTTAAATCACCAATTAATAAAACAAGCAATAGAAACACTTAGTATTAACATTTTAATCAACAATAAATAAAACAAGCAATAGCAATACTTAATATTAACACTTACAGTAAAGCAATAATAAATAAAACAAGCAATAGAAATATTTAGTATTACCCCCTAAATCTATATAAAATAAAACTAGCAATAGAAATACTTAGTATTAACACTTAAATCAATATAAAATAAAACTAGCAATAGAAATACTTAATATTAACACTTGCAGTAAATCAAAAATAAATGAAACAAACAAATGAAATACTTAGTATTTACACGTAAATCACCAATAAATAAAACAAACACACAAAAAACTTAATATTAACACAAATGATAAATAAAACAAATCAAAATAAATACTTAGTATTAAAGCAAGCAAATAAACAAGCAAAATAAATACTCAGTAATTAACACCTAAATCAATATAAAATAAAACTAGAAATTTAAATACTTAATATTACCCCTTAACTCACCAATAAATAAAACAAGCAATAGAAATAGACGCACCAACTAGAAATAAAGTGTTACTGAACCTACTGATTATCAACAATACAGACCTGATCATGAATGTGGAAATACGGGGCAATTTAGAAAACAGCGATCACAGGTCAATTGGCTTCAGTATAAATCACACAACTAGGAAACATAAGGGGAATACAAAGACACTGAATTTCAAAAGAGCCAACTTCCCTAAACTACGAACCTTGTTAGAAGTAGGGATGGGCGAACGGTTCGGCCCGAGCATGTTTGAACGTTCGACGAACAGCCGTTTGTACGGCCCCCTGAACCGTTTGAACAAACCGTTTGTTCGGCCCCCTGAACCAACCACAATGCCTTGCGGTGCTGAACAGTGCTTTGCAAGCCATGATTGGCTGAAGAGCACTGTCAGAGTCATGACTGGACACTGTCATCATGACTTTATCCAATCATGTCTCATTCCCGCCCCACAGTATAAAAGTATTCTTTCAATGGCAGCCATTTTCAGTGTGATTTCAGCGTGGAGAGAGATAGAACAGGGCTCTGTTCAGTTCTATTAGTTAGTTATTGTGCTATACTGTGCTATTTTGCTTCAATTGTCATTGTAGAATATTAGTTTAGTGTCAGTCTAGGGATAGTGTGAGTGTAGTGAGGAGGACCATCATTCAGTTTTGCATAGTGTGCAGCTAGTAGGGACAGCTCAGATAGTTTCACTGTAGTGTAGTGAGAATGTGTCAGTAATCTTTACATTAGTGTATAGCTAGTAGGGACAGTTCAGATGACGGTTGAACACCGTGTTTTTGATTGCGTTACTGACAGTTTAATGCCATTTACTTCTGTGTGCTTTACTGCCAGTTTAACGTCATATAGTTTTGTGTGCGTTAGTGCCAGTTTAATGCCATATAGTTCTGTGTGTGTTACTGACAGTTTAACGCTGTATAGTTCTGTGTGCATTACTGACAGTTTAACGCATTTAGTTCTGTGTGCGTTACTGCCAGTGTAATGCCATATAGTTCTGTGTGCGTTACTGACAGTTTAACGCCATATAGTTTTGTGCGTTACTGACAGTTTAACGCCATTTACTTCTGTGTGTGTTACTGGCAGTTTAATGCCATATAGTTCTGTGCGCATTACTGCCGGTTTAACGCCATATAGTTTTGTACGTTAATGCCAGTTTAACGCCATATAGTTCTGTGTGCGTTACTGCCAGTTTAACGCCATATAGTTTTGTGCGTTACTGCCAGTTTAATGCCATATAGTTTTGTGCATTGCTGTGAGTTTAACGCCATTTACTTTTGTGTCCGTTACTGCCAGTTTAACGCCATATAGTTCTGTGCGTCACTGTACGTTTGGCGAATTATATTGCAGTATATTATAGTGTATATGTGGAGTGTGTCTGTGTAGTGTGAGTACTCAAATTAAAGTTCACCAAACAGCACTTTATATTGATTAAAGTGCATCTACGTACAGATTTCGACTTCTTCTTTACATTTGCTTATAAGCACCGCCCCCTCCCTCCCAATAATGTCTGGGAGGACAACAAGGAGAGGCAGACGTTACCTTGGCACTGTAAGGGAGCCAGCAACAAATGTGTCCAGAGGCAAAGGTGGAAGCGGTGGTCAGTCCTCAGGCAGGGCATCATTTCCTCTGTTTAGGGAGTTTGCCTGTGCTATCCAGCCACAGCATGCAGAGGAGGTGGTGGACTGGCTTACTAAACCTTCTTCATCCTCCTCAACCTCTGTCACGCAAGCAGAGACAAGTGTGCAGTCCCCTGCAGTTGCCAGAGTGGATAAACCGGCCTCCTTATCCACATCTATTCCTGCCATAGCCCCAACATCAGCCATTGAGGAGTCAGCTGTGTTATTTGACTACAGCATCTGCCACTTGCTCCTTGATGATGCCCAGCCATTACTGGATTCAGATGTTGGTTCTGAGGTTGAGAATGTCAGGAACATGAGCCTAGAGAGAGGGAGGAACACTGGTAGACAAGTTGGCATTCATGTTCCCCAAGCCACAGTTTATTGCCAAGTTGTCTCCAGTGGTAACGATGAATATGGAGGAGATGGAGATGATGATGATGAGGTCACTGATGCGACTTGTGTGTCAGATAGAGCAGAGGAGGAAACTGAAGGTGGGGCGGCACAACCCCAAGGATGGCGACATCAAGAAAGAGTAGAGAGCAGCCACCCTATTCCATCACATTCTGCAGCTGTTATCTCCCGGCCCACTCCCCAAAGCTCAGCTGTCTGGGCCCTTTTCAGCACTTCTGCAGCAGATCGCACTGTTGCTATCTGCAAACCTTGTCTCAGGCACGTCAAACTTGGCAAAAACACCAACCATATGCATATCATTGCAATTTTTTTTTTGCCTTCAACAAGATTACCTCTATAGGGTTACCGTGGGAAGGCGCCCCCGACACCCAAAGAGTCATTTTTCTGAACCTGTTTGACAATTGCATATCATTGCAATTTTTTACAGCAAGGCCAATTCTTGCTTTCCTCAAGATTATATCTATAGGGTTACGGTGGGAAGGCGCCACGACACCCAAAGACCAATTTTTACGCACCCGTTACTTCTATCCAAAGTCAAAGGGAAACCAGAATGTATCCAAACAATCTCTAATCTTATTCCCAGTGAACTACATTGTGGCCTCATCATACACACCGGCTCCCCAGCTGTTGCTGAGCAAAATAAATATATTGCTGCAGCAGATTCTAGACATGGTACAGATCTGCCACTTTACAGGTAGAACAAGGGGACCACCCAGGCACTATATTGGAAGGAATTTTTCATTTTTAGGCTTTCACTTTAAAAATCAAAAAATCACTGCTCATTTATTAATTTTATAACTTTTTTTTTTGATGCATGTCCCCCAGGGCAGGACCCGGTCCCCTATAACCATTGTATGCCCAATTACTTGCATATAAGCCTTCAAAATGGGCACTTGATTTTTGACGTTCGGGTCCCATTGACTTTAATAGGGTTCGTTATTCGGGTCCAAACTTTTACTCGGTTCGGAAGTTCTGGTGTGAACCGAACAGGGGTCTGTTCGGCCCATCCCTAGTTAGAAGTCATAAATTGGGATAAAATATTAGGAACAAAGAACACAGAGGAGAGATGGGTTTGCTTTAAGAGCATATTAAATAAGGGCATTAGCCAATGCATTCCATTGGGTAATACATTTAAGAGAGCGAACAAAAGTCCTGGATGGCTTAACTCCAATGTAAAAATGCATATAAAAGCAAAAGAGAAGGCCTTCAAATAATACAAGGTTGAGGGATCATCATCAGCATTCAGACTTTATAAAGAATGCAACAAGAAATGTAAGGGTGCAATAAGGACAGCTAAGATAAAACACGAAAGATACATAGCGGAGGAGAGCAAAAATAAAATCCCAAGAAATTCTTTAAGTATGTAAACAGTAAAAAAGGGAGGACAGACCACATTGGCCCCATAAAGAATGAGGAAGGACATCTGGTTACAAAGGATGGGGAGATGGCGAAGGTATTGAATTTATTATTCTCCTCAGTCTTCCCGAGGGAATCGGGGGGCTTCAGTAAATAAAACTGCAGTGTTTATCCTTACACAGGAAGCACCTCCATGGTTAACAGAGGACAGAATTAGACTTTGGAAACTTAACATTAATAAATCACCAGGGCCAGATGGCTTGCACCCGAGGGTACTTAGGGAACTCAGTCAAGTAATTGCCAGACCATTGTTGCTAATTTTTACTGACTACTGACTAGAATGGTACCAGCTGATTGGAGAAAAGCCGATGTAGCACCAATATAAAAAAAGGGACCAAGATACATCCCTAGGAATTACAGACCCGTTAGCCTAACATCAATAGTATGCAAGCTATGGTAGGGGATTATAAGGGACTATATACAAGATTTTAGTAATGAGAACGGTATCATTAGCAGTAATGAGCATGGATTCATGAAGAATCGTTCTTGCCAAACCAATCTATTAACCTTCTATGAGGAGGTGAGCTGCCATCTAGATAAAGGAAGGCCCGTAGACGTGGTGCATCTAGATAAAGGAAGGCCCGTAGACGTGGTGTATCTAGATAAAGGAAGGCCCGTAGACGTGGTGTATCTAGATAAAGGTAGACCCGTAGACGTGGTGTATCTGGATTTTGCAAAAGCATTTGACACAGTTCCCCATAAACCTTTACTGTACAAAATAAGGTGCGTTGGCATGGACCACAGGGTGAGGACATGGATTGAAAACTGGCTACAAGGGCGAGTTCAGAGGGTGGTGATAAATGGGGAGTACTCGGAATGGTCAGGGGTGGGTAGTGGGGTCCCCCAGGGTTCTGTGCTGGGACCAATCCTGTTTATTTTGTTCATAAACGACCTGGAGGATGGGGATGGGGTAAACAGTTCAATCTCTGTATTTGCGGACGATACTAAGCTAAGCAGGGCAATAACTTCTCCACAGGATGTGGAAACCTTGCAAAAAGATCTGAACAAATGAATGGGGTGACAACTACATAGCAAATGAGGTTTAATGTAGAAAAATGTAAAATAATGCATTTGGGTGGCAAAAATATGAATGCAATCTATAGACTGGGGGGAGAACCTCTGGGGGAATCTAGGATGGAAAAGGACATGGGGGGTCCTAGTAGATGATAGGCTCAGCAATGGCATGCAATGCCAAGCTGCTGCTAACAAAGCAAACAGAATATTGGCATTAAAGAGGGGATCAACTCCAGAGATAAAATGATAATTCTCCCGCTCTACAAGACTCTGGTCCGGCCGCACCTGGAGTATGCTGTCCAGTTCTGGGCACCAGTCCTCAGGAAGGATGTACTGGAAATGGAGCGAGTACAAAGAGGGCAACAAAGCTAATAAAGGGTCTGGAGGATATTAGTTATGAGGAAAGGTTGAGAGCACTGAGCTTATTCTCTCTGGAGAAGAGACACTTGAGAGGGGATATGATTTCAATTTATAAATACCGTACTGGTGACCTCACAATAGGGATAAAACTTTTTCACGGAAGGGAGTTTAACAAGACTCGTGGCCACTCATTAAAATGAGAAGAGAAGTGATTTAACCTTAAACTACGTAGAGGGTTCTTTACTGTAATGCCCCATACACACGGTCGGATTATCCCATGGATTTTGTCCTATCGGACAATGTTGTCGGAAATTCCGACCGTGTGTAGGCACCATCGGACAGTTTCGATCGGATTGTCCTACGGACAAAGTTCTATTTCCTGCTGGATAGATTTTCCGACAACAAAGTCCGATCACACCAATTCCGATCGTGTGTAGCGAATTCCGACGGACAAAGTGCCACGCATGCTCAGATCACATTAAAAGACCAAAGCTATTGGCTACTAGCCACTACGTAGTCCCGTCGTAGGCAACAAACGTCACCACGTTCAGAATGATCGGATTTTCCGACAACTTTGTCCGACCGTGTGTATGCAACACCAGTGTCGGACTAAATCCGTCGGACCAAATCCGATGGATTTGGTGGTCGGATTTTCCGACCGTGTGTATGGGGCTTAAGAGCGGCAAGGATGTGGAATTCCCTTCCACAGGCGGTGGTCTCAGCGGGGGGCATCGATGGTTTCAAAAAACTATTAGATAAACACCTGAACGACCACAACATACAGGGATATACAATGTAATACTGACAAATAATCCCACACATAGGTTGGACTTGATGGACTTTTTTTAACCTCACCTACTATGTAACTATGTAATACTATGTAAATATTTAATATTAACACATAAATCCATATATTAAAAAAAAAAACTAGCATTATGAAATACCTAATATTAACACTTCCGGTAAATAAAAAATAAATGAAACAAGCCAATTAAAAACTAGTTAGTATTAACACGTAAATCATCAATAAATAAAACAAACACACGAAAAACTTAATATTGACACTAAAAGAAATGATAAATAAAACAATAAAAAAAAATACTTAGTATTTAAGCAAGCAATAGAAATACTTAAAAAGGAACTGCAGTCTGATCACATAATTTGTAATAAAAACTTTGCGCACTATTTTATATATATACTGCGATTCTGTACTTGCCAAATATGCTGCAGAAATCTCCCTCCACTGAGTCTGGCTGCAGCCATTTTAGCTGTGGGCAGTTGAAGCTGCTGCCTGTTCACTTCCTGGATTTTACACAGAGGCACACCTCCAGCTCTGCAGCTCTCATTGGCCCTTTTATGACTCACCCCCCCCTTCTCCCTTCCTGGCAAACTCTCACAAGGGTAAGAGAGAGAGCTGTGCATGATGTCATAAGCCTAGGCTAAAGACCAGACAAGAAACAGGAAGTGGGCTGTATAAGGGATTTACTGGCCTAAAAAAAAATGTTTTACTATCCAACAAGGGCAGAAGATTTAACCGCTTCCCGACCGCCTCATGTACATATACTTGAGCAGAATGGCACGGGCAGGCAAAATCCCGTACCTGTACGTGATTTTTTAAAGCCTGCCTGTAGGTCGCGTGCGCGCCGCCAGCGGCGCGCTCGCGACCCTGTCGGGAGCTCCGTGACCCCGGCCACGGGACCAGCGGACCCGACCGCCGCTGGTGTCCCGCGATCGGATCACGGAGCTGAAGAACGGGGAGAGGTCTGTGTAAACAAACCTCTCCCCGCACTTCCTACACTGACTGTCATTGATTGGCTGTTCCCGGTCATCGGGAAAGCCGATCAATGACGTCAGACGTCAGCCCCGCCCCCTAATGTAAAAAAACACACACACGTCACAGCCCATAACCCCTCCCCTCCCCCTAGTGGTTAACCCCTTCACTACAACTGTCATTTATACAGGAATCAATGCATTTAAATAGCATTGATTGCTGTATAAATGACAATGGTCCCAAAAATGTGTCAAAAATGTCCGATGTGTCCGCCATAATGTCGCAGTCACAATAAAAAATCGCTGATCGCCGCCATTACTAGTAAAAAAAAAAATATTAATAAAAATGCTATAAAAACTATCCCCTATTTTGTAAACGCTATAACTTTTGCGCAAACCAATCAATAATCGCTAATTGCGATTTTTTTTTACCAAAAATATGTAGAAGAATACGTATCGGCCGAAACTGAGGAAAAAAAATTTTTTTAATATATTTTTTGGGGATATTTATTATAGCAAAAAGCAAAAAATATTGCATTTTTTTCAAAATTGTCGCTATATTTTTGTTTATAGCGCAAAAAATAAAAACCGCAGGGGCAATCAAATACCACCAAAAGAAAGCTCTATTTGTGGGGAAAAAAGGACGCCAATTTTGTTTTGGAGCCACGTCGCACGACCGCGCAATTGTCAGTTAAAGCAACGCAGTGCCGAATCGCAAAAAAGGGGCCTGGTCCTTTGGCTGCCAATTGGTCCGGGGCTGAAGTGGTTAATAGATGCAAAGATGAAAAAATTACTGAAGGTCCGCTTTAACATTTAACCTCCCTGACGGTATTCCCGAGTGTCATGGATTTTCAGCACCAAAAGCGGTAACCCCGAGCCACACTCCAGTATCCAGGTACAGCAAACTTACCTTGTCCCCGGTGTTCTCCGCTCCGTCTGTCCCAGAGCCAAGCTCCGTTCCCTGCGAGCGTTGCGACGCACGGGGACGGAGAATGGCGCAAAATTCAAAAAGTTAAAAACACAATACATATACAGTACACTGTAATCTTACAGATTACATTACTGTGTCAATTTATTTCACCTCCCTTTTGTCCCTAGTGGTCTGTCCAGTGCCCTGCATGCAGTTGTATATTATAAATACTGTTCTTTCTGCCTGGAAACTGGAGATTGTCCATAGCAACCACAACCGTCCCTTTACATCAAAAGCGTTTTTTTTTTTTTTTAGAAAACAGCGATAATAAATTAGAATCACTCGCAGAATTGAGCGATAGGGATTTGTGGGGAAATCCGTCATCAAACACTGAAAAGTAATGACAGCGACAATTCTGCAACTGAGCAAATTTCTGTGTTTTTGATTTGATTACATTATTGAATCATTTTTATTATTATTATTTGTTATAATTATTTATAGTTATTTATTATATTATAATTTATGATTTCGTGTTTCAAACTTTATCATAACCGGGATGTCTACTGGACTCATTTTCATTTCAATTACAGGCCTACAATATAAAAAGGCCAAATTTCCATGCAAAATAATTGTACCGCTTTCAGCATCAAAAATCTGAAACAATCTCATACCGCCAGGGAGGTTAAATCAATAAACAAGCAAAAGAAATACTCAGTATTAACACTTAAATCACCAATAAATAAAACAAGCAATAGAAATACTTAGTATTAAAACAAGCCAATGAAATATTTAATATTAACACTTAAATCACCAATAAATAAAACAAGCTTACGAAAGACTTAGTATTAACAATTAAAAAAAAAAAATCAATAATAAATAAAAAAAGTAAAAAAAAAAAAAAACTTAGTATTAACACAAGCAATAGAAATGTTTAATACTATACTTAATATTAACAGTTAAATCACCAATAAATAAAACAAGCAATGGAAATACTTAGTATTAAAACAAGCCAATGAAATATTTAATATTAACACTTAAATCACCAATAAATAAAACAAGCTTATGAAAGACTTAGTATTAACAATTTAAAAAAATAAATCAATAATAAAAAAAATAAAAAAAATAAAAAAAACGTAGTATTAAACGCAAGCAATAGAAATGTTTAATACTATACTTAATATTAACAGTTAAATCACCAATAACATAAAACAAGCACATGAAAGACTTAATAGTAACAATTAAAAAAAAACAAATCAATAATAAACAAAACAATAAATAAATAAAACAAGCAAAAGAAATAAGCAAGCAATAGAAATGCTTAATATACTTATTAATGACAACAATAGTAAATAATTAGGCAAAAGAAACACTTAAAACATCAATAAACAAAAACAATAGAGCAAAGCAATAGAAATAATTAGTAATAAAACAAGCAATGGAATACTTAAAGGTGCTGTAAACTCTCATTTATTTTTATTTTTTAATAAAAATAACAAACATGCCTATACTTACCTTCTCTGTGCAACCGTTTTGCACAGAGCAGCCCTGATCCACCTCTTCTGGGGTCCCCCTTCCGGTACTCCAGGCCCCTTCTCTTCATCAGGTGCCCCCACAGAAAGGCACTTTCCATGGGGGCATCTGTGTGGGCTCGCTCCCGAGTCCCGCTGCTGCATTCATTGACTCGGCCCTGTCCCCCGCTCCCCTGTCACCGAATTTGATTAACAGCAATGGGAGCCAATGAGGAGGGAGACAGCGACGGGAGCCGCTGCGCTCAGGAACACAGTTGGATTGGATGGGCTCAGGTAAGGGGGAAAAAAGGGGGTCTTGGGGTGCATAAGGGGGAAAGGTGGTGCAGGGTCTTGGGGGGGGGGGGGCAAAAGGGGAAAAGGGCAGCTGCAGCAGAGTAGGTTTTTTTACCTTAATTCATAGAATGCATTTAGGTGAAAAACCTTGAAGATTTTACATCCATTTTAACACTTAAATCACCAATAAATAAAACAAGCAATAGAAATACTTAGTATTCAAACAAGCCAATAAAATATTTTATATTAACACTTAAATCACCAATAAATAAAACAAGCTTATGAAAGACTTAGTATTAACAATTTAAAAAAATAAATCAATAATAAATAAAAAAAGTAAAAAAAAATAAAACTTAGTATTAACACAAGCAATAGAAATGTTTAATACTGTACTTAATATTAACAGTTAAATCACCAATAACATAAAACAAGCACATGAAAGACTTAATAGTAACAATTTAAAAAAAACTAATCAATAATAAATAAAACAATAAATAAATAAAACAAGCAAAAGAAATAAGCAAGCAATAGAAATGTTCAATATACTTATTAATGACAACAATAGTAAATAATTAGGCAAAAGAAACACTTAAAACATCAATAAACAAAAGCAATAGAGCAAGGCAAAAGAAATAATTAGTATTAAAGCAAGCAATAGAAATACTTAAAGGGGCTGTAAACTCTCATTTATTTTCATTTTTTAATAAAAATAACAAACATGCCTATACTTACCTTCTGCCCTGATCCACCTCTTCTGTGGTCCCCCTGCCGGTACTCCAGGCCCCTTCTCTTCATCAGGTGCCCCCACGGAAAGGCACTTTCCCATGGGGGCATCTGTGTGGGCTCGCTCCCGAGTCCCGCTGCTGCATTCATTGACTCGGCCCTGTCCCCCGCTCCCCTATCACCGAATTTGATTAACATCAATGGGAGCCAATGAGGAGGGAGACAGCGACGGGAGCCGCTGCGCTCAGGAACACAGTTGGATTGGATGGGCTCAGGTAAGGGGGAAAAAAGGGGGTCTTGGGGGGCATAAGGGGGAAAGATGGTGCAGGGTCTGGGAGGGGGGGGGGCAAAAGGGGAAAAGGGCAGCTGCAGCAGAGTAGGTTTTTTACCTTAATTCATAGAATGCATTTAGGTGAAAAACCTTGAAGGTTTTACATCCATTTTAACACTTAAATCACCAATAAATAGAACAAGCATGTGACTTAATATTAACAATAAAAATAAAAAAACTCAATAATAAATACAACAAGCAATAGAAATACTTAGTATTAAAGCAAGCAAAAGAAATTCTTAGTACACTTAATATTAACACTTAAATCAAAAATAAAAAAATTAAGCAAAAGAAACACCTAAATCATCCATAAACAAAACAACAGAACAAAGCAATAGAAATATTTAGTATCAAAAGAAGCAATAGAAATACTTAATATTGACACTTAAATCAATAATAAATAAACACGCAAAATAAATATTAATACTTAAATCAATATAAAATAAAACTTGCTATAGAATGACATAGTATTAACGTGTAAATCCCCAATAAATAAAACAAGTGCATGAAATACTTAATATCAACAATTAAATCAATAATAAATAAAACAAGCAATAGAAATATTTAAAGTGTCTCTAATCTAAAGCCCTAAGTTTTTTTTTGTAAAAATCGGAGCCCAAAGGCTCTTTCCGCTCGCCCCCCTCCATTGGCTCCTGTTGCTGTCAATCAAATCCTGTGAGGAGGGAGGGGGGGGGCAGGGCCAAGCCACATTGTCTGTGTCTATAGACACAGGCAGCACGGCTCTGGTTCCAGTCTGCACAGGTTTCTATGGGGCACTCGCTAAAGCATAGGAGACAAGAGTGCCGGTGGGGGGTCCCCAGAAGAGGAGGATCAGGGTTGCTCTGTGCAAAACCATTACAAAGCAGGTAAATGTGGCAAAGCTTTACAATCACTTTAGTATTAACAGTTAAAGTGAATGTAACGATCACCTTGCAAAACGACCCATTCAGTTTAAAATAGAAATGAAAGGCAAAACATTTGGGTATAGATTTAAAAATACATTATAAATAGCTTTTTTCCCTCTTTTTATCAGTGATCACATTCCCTCTGCTCTCAGCTGCATAAGAGCGAAGTGAATGGGAAGCTTCCCAGTGAATGGCTGTGCAGGGGGGGCGACATGTCATCACAAGACTGATCACTGGAGGAGAGCAGGCTGAGTTCCCAGCACCAATCTGACCAATCAGAATCGCTCTGATCAGTCCTGGAATCAGGGTAATCAGTCGGATTTCCAAATTTCCGAATTTCGAATTTCCGAATTCCGAATTTTCTGATTTCCGAATTTTTGGATTTCCGAATTTCCGAATTTCTGATTCTCGTAATTTCGGAAATCCAAAAAATTTGGAAATCTGAAAAAAGAAAGAAAATCAATAAAATTCGAAATAATAACTGTGACAGACCTAGCCGGGACACAGGCTGTTGGAGGGGACTGAATGCGAGCCTATTACCTTGCGATTATGGGCCCTGGCATTTGGGGGAACGGTGCTCTTTGAGCTGCAAGCCTGGGACCCCTGAGCTGGTGGTACTTGGATTCAGGTCCATGCTGGCCCCCCAATACACATAGAATCTGTATATGTATTTGGCATATTAGCAAGAGATGCTAATGTCATGAACTCCAGACAGCCTGTCTGTTATGTAATTGAGTATAGTCTGGCTTGTAGGAGTGTTTCACCTATTGTTGTGTGTGCTAATTAACCCTGCAATTGAATGATGGAGTCCAGTGTTGATTAAGATAATTAGCTCATGCTAATTAGGTTAGGTGTGAGTCATCTGGCTGTATATATGTGTGACATGTCAAATAAAGATTAATTCCTGATGTACCTTACACTGGTGTTGTCTGGTGACTGGGTGAGCTAAGGGGTCTTGGATTGTATGGTACCGGACGGAGGAAGCATTTAAGGCGGACATCTTGGGTACGAGGTCCGTCACAATTGGCTGGCAGCGGTGGGATCGTGCTTCCTTGTCGTGAACACATCCAAACCATCACCTGGATCCAAGGCCCGGATAGCAGAGGTACAGATACATCATCATGGAAGAGGAATTCGGAAGGAGGTTGCGAGAGATGCGGATACAACACAGAGGACCAGTATCGGTGCAGGTCCTGCTGGGATGGTATGATTCTGTTCGCCTACAACTCTGGAAAGAAGCGCTAGCCTGTGAGCAGCGACACCAGGGAAAAGTTCTCCCCTCCATCCATGTAAGGTACTGGTCGCAGTATGAAGTACGAATGTTGTTATTGGGGGAACAACCGAAGCAGGAGTGGACAGCTGAGTTAAGCAGGCTGATCCGGGCAGAAATGCGTTTGGACGAGAGCTACAGAGCCCTCCGGTGGTATGTAGCCCAAGTGTGCCCGTGGACAGCGGATGACAGGCCCACGGAAGGCTTTGATTATAATGGCCTGGGATTGTTGTACTGGAGGCTGTCCGAGGACCCCGACTTTGGGAGTAATCTGGAGTGGCGTTTGGAGGAAATAATGGAGCACAGAGAGCAAAGATTGGACGTCTCGGAAGTGCTCTGGGCACAGGAAGATTTGGAGTTCCTGGCTGCTCAGGAATGGGAGCTGGAGATCGCCTACAGACAGCTGCTAGACACTGCTCAGCAGCAGGGTGGGGCTCCCTTTGCCTGGGACTATCAAGAAATACCGGCAGACAGCTCTGAAATCCTGGCTGAAGAGTCGGCGATGTGGCATAGTAACAGAGTGCTTTACCCACCTGCCCCCGCAGCTATGGACGCGGAGGTCTTATGGCGGATGCAGCAAGTGCTGACTGACCTTGACAAACCTGTTACTGCACAAAACGAGGTTGGATGGAGGAATATGCCTGTCCAGCAGCATGCCAGAGAATCGGCAGTGGGAACTCTGGAGATTGCCGTCCCCAAACCTGAAGTGCTGACAACAGGGCAGAGCTCTGCTAACTTCTGCCCAGCATCAACAGCAGTATCTGGGGAGTTACAAGGAACTTCCCCAGCTGAAGCGCTGGTCACCGGACAGAGGGTCCAAGACCTCTGCCCCACACCGGTGGCAGTTATGGAGGCTCAGGGTGAGAAGGTGGCGATCACTTCCCAGCAGCAGATACAGGGGGAGAAGGGAGAGGAGGTGTTTGTCGTCCCTCCCCAACAGTTGGCCAGGGTGGAGAAAGCAATCTTTCCTACCCAGCAAAGATTTGTGCACCTGGGAGACAGTACCAGAGACATGTTGTGCCAGCAGCCAGATGAGGGAATGGAAAAGGAAGCAGCCAGCTCCCCTTCCCAATGGCAGCTACACAATTTGGGAGTGGAGGAAGCCAGCCTCCTGCCCCAACGGTTAACCAGAGCGGAGGATGTGGAGTCCCCAGCAGAAGTGCTGGCAACAGGGCAGAGTGCTACCCACCTCTGTCCAGCACCAGCAACAGCTGCGGAGTTCCAGGGAGCTGGGGCAGTCGGCCTCTCTCCCCAACAGTTAGCTGGAGGAGATGATGTAGGGAAGCTCCTACACCCACCTGAACTGCTGGCAACGGAACAAAGTGCTGCTGGCCTCTGCCCACAACAGAGGGCAGATTTCCCGTAAAGGGGGATGGGACTGCAGTCCCCACCTGTATACCCCCGGGATGCTGGGCGGTCGGCCCAAATCCCCAACAGCATGACGGAGTGATCCCAGTCACCCTGTCTTCTCTCCAGCGGCTGAAAAGACTCCAGGGAGAAGGACCAGTCCGGGCCTCTCCCCAGCGGCGGATATGTTCTCTGAGAGAGTCAGAGGTTGGCTGGGTGAGGAATACTCCGTTTGGAACTATTTGTTTGGGGTACTGTGTGGATCCCAGCATTAGAGGACTGGAACCACTGACTAACTTCGGAGTCAACCCGTCTGGGGTCTCCTCCTGTGTTAGTCTCCTGCCGAAAGGGGAGAAATGTGACAGACCTAGCCGGGACAGAGGCTGTTGGAGGGGACTGAATGCGAGCCTATTACCTTGCGATTATGGGCCCTGGCATTTGGGGGAACGGTGCTCTTTGAGCTGCAAGCCTGGGACCCCTGAGCTGGTGATACTTGGATTCAGGTCCATGCTGGCCCCCCAATACACATAGAATCTGTATGTGTATTTGGCATATTAGCAAGAGACACTAATGTCATGAACTCCAGACAGCCTGTCTGTTATGTAATTGAGTATAGTCTGGCTTGTAGGAGTGTTTCACCTATTGTTGTGTGTGCTAATTAACCCTGCAATTGAATGAAGGAGTCCAGTGTTGATTAAGATAATTAGCTCATGCTAATTAGGTTAGGTGTGAGTCATCTGGATGTATATATGTGTGACATGTCAAATAAAGATTAATTCCTGATGTACCCTACACTGGTGTTGTCTGGTGACTGGGTGACTTAAGGGGTCTTGGATTGTATGGTACCGGACGGAGGAAGCCTTTACGGCGGACATCTTGAGTACGGGGTCCGTCACAATAACTAACTAATAATAACTAATTATTAAATTATAGGTATTGGAATTTCCTTTCAAATTTGGCTGTTTGTGAACATAACGAATACAAATTTATCTGAAGTTACAAATTATCCGAAATAACGAATGCCGCATCTAAACAAATGGAATGGAACAAATTAATAATAAATAATAATAATAATAAAAAGGTTTTATTATTATTATTGTTATTTATTATTATTAGAAGGTTAAGTTCCATTTGTTTAGATGCGGCATTCGTTATTTCAGATAATTCGTAACTTCGGATAAATTTGTATTCGTTACATTCACAAACAGCCAAATTTGAAAGGAAATTCCAATACCTATAATTTAATAGTTATTATTTCGAATTTTACAAATTTTCTTTCTTTTTTCAGATTTTCGAATTTTCACATTTTTGAATTTCCGAATTTTCGAATTCCGAAAATTCGGAAATTCGAAATTTGAAAATTTGAAAATTTGAAAATTTGAAAATTTGAAAATTTGAAAATTCATAATTCCAAAATTCAGAAATCCGAAAATTTGGAAATTTGGAAATCCGAAAATTCGAAACTCGGAAATCCGAAAATTCGGAAAATCTGAAATCCGATAATTCGGAAATTCGATATTCAAAAATTCGGAAAATTCAGGAATTTCGGAAATTCAAATTCGGAAGTTCCGAATCTCCGAAATTGAAAGATTCGGAAATTCTGAAAATTTCGGAATTAACTAATGTGTCAAAATTCGTTAAAAAATAGATTCGGAACTAAACGAATTGTACATGTCTAGTCTAAATACCCAAATCCCTGTTCTGTGAGGAGTGACAGATCGTGTGTTCCTATTACCTAGGAACCACGATCTGTCATTTCCTCTAGGACAGTCCCCTCCCCCTTCAGTTAGAACACACACAGGGAAAACAGTTAACCCCTTGATCGCCCCCTAGTGTTAACCCCTTCCCTGCCAGTGACATTTATACAGTAATCAATGCATTTTTATAGCACTGATCGCTGTATAAATGACAATGGTCCCAAAAATGTGTCAAAATTGTCCGATGTGTCCGTCATAATGTCGCAGTCACGATAAAAATTGCAGATCGCCGCCATAACTAGTAAAAAAAATAAAAAAAAATAAATAAAAATGCTATAAATCTATCCCCTATTTTGTAGACGCTATAGCTTTTGCATAAACCAATAAATAAACGCTTATTGCGATTTTTTTTTTACCAAAAATATGTAGAAGAATACGTATCGGTCTAAACTGAGGAAAAATTAGCTTTTTTTAAAAAAAATGGGGATATTTATTATAGCAAAAAGTACAAAATATTGTGTTTTTTTTTTTTCAAAATTGTCGTTCTTTTTTTGTTTGTAGCGCAAAAAATAAAAACCCCAGTGGTGATCGAATACCACTAAAACAAAGCTCTATTTGTGGGGAAAAAATACATCAATTTTGTTTGGGTACAACGACGCACGACCGCGCAATTGTCAGTTAACCACTTGCCGACCGCCTCCTGTAGGTATACGTCGGCACTTTGAAGAGGGATATCTCGGCAACGGCAGCAGCTTCTGCCACAACCGAGATATCCTTCTTTACAGGAGGCGGTTCTGTTTACGATAATGGCGGTCTCTGTGGCGGGTTCACCGCGAGATCACCGTTATCGGCAGCGGGAGAGGTGCCACCCCCCTCCCGCCGCTCTCCCGCGCCCTCCGCTGCTTACTAGAGCCGTCGGTAGCGGAGGAGTCGATCGGGTCCTGCAGCGTGATGGGTATGGAGACGAGTGAGGCTAAGATGGCCCCCACCCGTCTCTATACCATAGCAGGGCGGAAGCGACGTCAAAACGTCACTTCTGCCCATACATCTTAAAGGAACATTTTTTGGGACCCCCAGATCTCATATTTAAGAGGACCTGTCATGCTTTTTTCTATTACAAGGGATGTTTACATTCCTTGTAATAGAAATAAAAGTGATACATTTTTTTTAAAACAGTGTAAAAATTAATAAATTCATGTAAAATAAATAAGAAAAAAATAAATATTTTTTTTTAAAACTCCCCGTCCCGCCGAGCTCGCGCGCAGAAGCGAACGCATACGTGAGTAGCGCCCGCATATGAAAACGGTGGTCAAACCACACATGTGAGGTATCGCCGCAATCGGTAGAGCGAGAGCAATAATTTTAGCCATAGACCTCCTCTGTAACTCAAAAGATGCAACCTGTAGAATTTTTTCAATTTCGCTTATGGAGATTTTTGAGGGTAAAAGTTTGACGCCATTCCACGAGCGGGCGCAATTTTGAAGCGTGACATGTTGGCTATCAATTTACTCGGCGTAACATTATCTTTCACAATATATAAAAAAAAAAATGGGGCTAATTTTACTGTTGTCTTATTTTTTTATTCAAAAAAGTGATTTTTTTTTTTAAAAAAAAGTGCGCTTGTAAGACCGCTGCGCAAATACGGTGTGAAAAAAAAGTATTGCAACGACCGCCATTTTATTCTATAGGGTGTTATAAAAAAAAAAAAAACAATATATAATGTTTGGGGGTTCCAAGTAATTTTCTAGCAAAAAAAACTTTACACACGAGTCTGAAAAACAGGCTTGGTCCTTAAAGTGGTGGGACACCCTGAAAACAAAAACTTGAAAAAATGTTAGTAACAATTTAAAATGAAAAAAAAAAAAAAAGTTATTTTTTTTTTACTTACCAGAAATGGCTGTTGCTAGGCAGATCGTCCTAATCTGCCTCCTCCAGCGCCGCGGTGATCTTCTCTCCTTCCGTCTTCTAGTGAATGGGGCGCGGTGTGTTGTGGGAACTGTGTCCCACAACACACCGCGTTCCCCATTCACAAATAAGACTCGCGCATGCGCAGTAGGCCGCGCGTGCCGACTCGCGCATGCGCAGTAGTCCGTGCGCCGACTCGCGCATGCACAGTAGGAAACGGGAAGCTGTTTCCCTTACTGAGGATGGCGGTGCTGGATCCGGATCGCCGAGGGACATCTCGGCCTCCACCAACGACATCGCGGGCGCCCTGGGAGGGTAAGGCCCCTTTCACACTGGGGCGGTTTTCAGGCGGTACGGCGCTAAAAATAGCGCCTGTATACCGCCTGAAAAAACCGGCCCCATTCACTCCAGTGTGAAAGCCGGCGGGCTTTCACACTGGAGCGGTGTGCTAGCAGGACCGCAACAAAAGTCCTGCTAGCAGCATCTTTGGAGCGGTGAAGGAGCGGTGTGTTCACCGCTCCTATACCGCTCCTTCCCATTGAAATCAATGGGAAACCGCGGGGATACCGCCCGCAAACCGCCGCTGCAGCGGCACTTTGCGGAGGTTTTTAACCCTTTTGCGGCCGCTAGCGGGGGTTAAAACCACCCCGCTAGCGGCCGCATACCGCGGGTAAAACGATGGTAAAGCAGCGCTAAATATAGCGCTGCTTTACCGTCGCCGCCCCGCACCGCCCCAGTGTGAAGCCAGCCTTAGTGTACTTATTAAAAGTCAGCAGCGACTTTTTTTTTTAGCTGCTGACTTTTACATTTTTTTTTTTCAGGTGAAACCCCGATTTAAGTTGTTAAAGCGACGCAGTGCCGAATCACAAAAAAATGGCCTGGTCAATCAGCCGCCAAATCTTCCGGGGCTGAAGTGGTTAAATCAATAATAAATGAAAGAAGCAATATAGCATTTGGCTTGGGGCAACATTCTTATATCTGATGCATAGGGAGTGGATTTACTAAAGGCAAACAGACTGTGCACTTTGTATAGTGCAGCTGCTCCAGAGCTTAGTAAATGAGGTGAAGCTTCACTTTGCAAAGAGTACCCAATCACGTGCAAGGAAAATTAAAAAAAAAAAAATGCATTTTTGCTTGCACGTGATTGGATGATGGAAGTCAGCAGAGCTCCTCCTCATTTACTAAGCTCTGGAGCAACTGCACTTTGCAAAGTGCACAGTCTATTTGCCTTTAGTAACTCAACCCCAAAATGCTAGGTTCACCAAACATACAAATTTCCGAGGGGTTGATTTACTAAAGGCAAAGAGAGTGTGTACTCCAAGGTTTAATGTTATCAGGTCACTATGGAGCAAAATCTCTGAGGAACGTTTCCAACACCTTGTTGTATCTATTCCACCAAGAATTAAGGCAAAAGGGGGTCCAACCCGCTACTAGCAAGGGGGACCCAATAAAGGGGGTCCAACCCGCTACTAGCAAGGGGGACCTAATAAAGGGGGTCAAACCCGATACTAGCAAGGGGGACCTAATAAAGGGGGTCCAACCCGCTACTAGCAAGGAGGACCTAATAAAGGGGGTCAAACCCGCTACTAGCAAGGGGGACCTAATAAAGGGGGTCCAACCCGCTACTAGCAAGGAGGACCTAATAAAGGGGGTCAAACCCGATACTAGCATGGGGGACCCAATAAAGGGGGTCCAACCCGATACTAGCAAGGGGGACCTAATAAAGGGGATCAAACCCGCTACTAGCATGGGGGACCCAATAAAGGGGGTCAAACCCGATACTAGCATGGGGGACCCAATAAAGGGGGTCAAACCCGATACTAGCAAGGGGGACCTAATAAAGGGGGTCCAACCCGCTACTAGCAAGGGGGACCTAATAAAGGGGGTCCAACCCGATACTAGCAAGGGGGACCTAATAAAGGGGGTCCAACCCGATACTAGCAAGGGGGACCTAATAAAGGGTGTCCAACCCGCTACTAGCAAGGGGGACCTAATAAAGGGGGTCCAACCCGACGATACTAGCAAGGGGGACCTAATAAAGGGGATCAAACCCGATACTAGCAAGGGAGACCTAATAAAGGGGGTCCAACCCGATACTAGCAAGGTGGTCCTAATAAAGGGGGTCCAACCCGATACTAGCAAGGAGGACCTAATAAAGTGTCCGGTGAGTGGATTTAAATGTCTCTTTTAGGTGTATTTTTGCTCTGAGTGTAGTCAGTCATCACTGGTAGATGGAGAGAAGATCTGTAAAAGTGGAGATGTTGGTGATAGAAATGATTCTTTACTTCTTTCTCACATCGGTACTAGACATGTGCAATTCGTTTCGTTTTTTTTCGTTTTTCGTTTTGTTTTCGTTATTTTCGTTCGTTCGCTTTCGTACGAATGAACGAATTATTCGAATCGTACGAATCCGAATAACGAATCGTAACGAATCGTACGAATCCGATTAACGAATCATTAGAATCGAACGAATCCGAAAAACAACGAAAATCCGAAAAAAAATAATTAGAAACAACGAATGTACTAATGAAGAAAATCCGAAAAAAAAAACGAACGAAAAAATTCGTACATTCGTAACTTTTTTTTTTTTGTTGAATTGGTAATTTTCCGTGTCCCTTACAATGGCGCTGCTTAACGTGCTTCGAATGGATTGAACCAAAAAATTCGTACATTCGTAACTTTTTTTTCGATTCGTAACTTTTTTTTTTCGATTCGTAACTTTTTTTTAATTTTTTTTTCGATTTGTAATTTTCCGTGTCTCTATTGAACCAAAAAATTCGTACATTCGTAACTTTTTTTTCGATTCGTAACTTTTTTTTTCGATTCGTAACTTTTTTTTCAATTCGTAACTTTTTTTTATTTTTTTTTTTTTCGATTTGTAATTTTCCGTGTCTCTATTGAACAAAAAAATTCGTACATTCGTAACTTTTTTTTCGATTTGTAACTTTTTTTTTTTCGATTCGTAACTTTTTTTTTCGATTCGTAAATTATTAAAATGTAATAATAGCATACACATTACATCAAATTATGAATTATGCTCCGATTACGAATCTACGAATGTTATGAATGTTACGAATGTACGAATAAATACGAATGCGTCCGAAAATTAAACAAACGAAATCGACGCAAACGAAAAAAACGAAACGAAAAAAAAAAAAACGATTTTTTTTCGGAAACGAAAAAAACAAAAGAAAAACAAAAGAAAATAAACTGATTTTTTTGTTGTGCACATGTCTAATCGGTACTAAATGAAATAAAACTGAATCCTGATTGGTTGCTGAGAGTAACTCTTTCACCAGGCCGTCCATTAAGGGCGCCGCCCCCTCTGGCTAGCCACCCCCCTCTATGAATTATGGATAGATTAGATTATGGATAGATTCAGGCGGTCTGCCCCTTTTCGGATGCCGGGGGCCTGAATTCCAGCAGCGGGGGGGACGGGGGGGGGGGGCGGGAGGGGGTGTATTTTTGAAGCACCTGATAAGAGCCATAGGCTCTAATAGGCTTCAGAAAAGGTGAGCAATGCTTTGAGCTCGGAGTCCACCCAGGTGTGTTAGAAAAGTGAATGAATATTTGCTTTTCTAACACTGAACCGCCTCTCCGCCAATCAGGAAGCGCGGGTCTGTTACCCGTCACCTGATTGGCTGAAACGACAGGCGCTGCTACCTGACACCTATCAGGGGGAGAGGAGGAGACGCATGGAGGACACAGCTCACCACCGTCACCTGCTGCCTGACCCGCCACAGAGATTGGGTAAGTGCCGGTCAGATGGCGAGCAGGCGGGGGGGGGGGGGGGTCACAGTGGCAACTTTTGATGGGCACAGTGATGGCATTTGATGAGCACAGTGGTAGCATTTGATGGGGCACAGTGGCAGCATTTGATGGGGCACAGTGGCAGCATTTGATGGCACAGTGGCAGCATTTGATGGGCACAGTGGCGGCATTTGATGTTACAGTGGCAGCATTTGATGGGCACAGTGGCAGCATTTGATGGGGCACAGTGGCAGCATTTGAAGAAGCACAGTGGCGGCATTTGATGGCACAGTGGCAGCATTTAATGGGCACAGTGGCAGCATTTGATGGCACAGAGGCAGCATTTGATGTCACAGTGGCAGCATTTGATGGGCACAGTGGCAGCATTTGATGGGGCACAGTGGCAGCATTTGATGAAGCACAGTGGCAGCATTTGATGAAGCACAGTGGCAGCATTTGATGGCACAGTGGCAGCATTTGATGGGCACAGTGGCAGCATTTGATGGGGCACAGTGGCAGCATTTGATGAAGCACAGTGGCGGCATTTGATGGCACAGTGGCAGCATTTAATGGGCACAGTGGCAGCATTTGATGGGGCACAGAGGCTGCTATTGAAGGGCACAGTAGCAGCTTTTGATGGCACAGTGGCAGCATTTAATGGGCACCGTGGCAGCATTTGATGGCACAGAGGCAGCATTTGATGTCACAGTGGCAGCATTTGATGGGCACAGTGGCAGCATTTGATGGGCACAGTGGCAGCATTTGATGAAGCACAGTGGCGGAATTTGATGGCACAGTGGCAGCATTTAATGGGCACAGTGGCAGCATTTGATGGGGAACAGAGGCTGCTATTGAAGGGCACAGTAGCAGCTTTTGATGGCACAGTGGCAGCATTTAATGGGCACAGTGGCAGCATTTGATGGCACAGCGGCAGCATCTGATGGCACAGTGGCAGAATTTGATGGGGCACAGTGACGGTATTTGATGGGATACGTTGGCTGCATTTGATGGGGCACAGAGGCTGCATTTGATGGCACAGTGGCAGCATTTGATGGGCACAGTGGCAGCATTTGATGGCACAGTGGCAACATTTGATGGGCACAGTGGCAGCATTTGATGGGGCACAGAGGCTGCAATTGAAGGGCACAGTGGTAGCATTTGATGGCACAGTGACAGCATTTGATGGGGCATGGAGGCTGCTATTGAAGGGCACAGTGGTGGCATTTGATGGCACAGTGGCAGCATTTGATGGGGCACAGTGGCAGCATTTGATGGGGCACCAAGGCTGCAATTGATGGGCACAGTGGCGAAATTTGATGGCACAGTGGCTGCAAGTGGTGGATTTTTTTTTAGTATTTTTCAGAATTTTTCCTTTTTTTTTAGCACCATCCGCCACATTGTGTTTCCTCCTGTTTTCCTGTAGATTGGAGGTATTGCGATTCTATATTCTGCCAGCGCAGTGTATGGAGGTCCTGCGATCGCCGCATTCTGAAGAATCAATTCTGCTTTACTGGAAACATATAAATGACATTGATGAGCTTCTGCTACAAATACTCCCAGTGATCCTGTGTATAAAATCCCCCGATAATAAATGATACAATGTCATGTTTTCAAGTGACACTAAAAAAAGAAATCCTATTCAGACGTACTGTACTGTATATTATTGAAGAGGTTGTAAACCTCAGACATGAAATCTGAACAAAGCACATCCCTCTATAGTGTGCACTTCTCTCAGTCCCGAGCACTAAGGCCCCTTTCACACTGGGGCGGTTTTCAGGCGGTACAGCGCTAAAAATAGCGCCTGTACACCGCCTGAAAAAACTGGCCCCATTCACTCCAGTGTGAAAGCCGGCGGGCTTTCACACTGGAGCGGTGCGCTAGCAGGACCGCAACAAAAGTCCTGCTAGCAGCATCTTTGGAGCGGTGAAGGAGCGGTGTATTTACCGCTCCTTCCCATTGAAATCAATGGGAAACCGCGGGGATACCGCCCGCAAACCGCCGCTGCAGCGGCGCTTTGCGGAGGTTTTTAACCCTTTTGCGGCCGCTAGCGGGGGTTAAAACCACCCCGCTAGCGGCCGCATACCGCGGGTAAAACGATGGTAAAGCAGCGCTAAATATAGCGCTGCTTTACTGTCGCCGCCCCGCACCGCCCCAGTGTGAAAGGGGCCTAAGGGGGGAGATTTACTAAAACCGGTGCACACAGAATCTGGTGCAGCTCTGCATTGTAACCAATCAGCTTCCAGGTTTTATTGTCAAAGTTTAATTGAACAAGCTGAAGTCAGAAGCTGATTGGATGCCATGCACAGCCGCACTGGATTCAGTGCGCTCCAGTTTTAGTAAATCTCCCCCTAAGCTCTGGTTCCCATTAGAGTGACTTGTCGTGAGATCTGACAGGTTAAATCGCATGGCGAGTCGCACCCTATTGCCGGCAATCGCACTGTTCAAATCGGTGCGGCGCCGACTGCACTACTTTTGGTGATTTTGGGTGGGACTTGCACAGACATCTGAGCATGAAGCCGCACAGGTGTCTTCCAAGTCCCAACCAAAGTCGCACTGAATTTGAAATTGTGCGATTTCAGGGGAAGTTTCACGATTTCAAAGCCGCAGTCAATGTGAAAGGAGGGGTAAGCGTCATTTCTGTCTGCTGTGTCACTTCTGAAAAGTTTTCCCGACACCAAGAGATAAATGGTGACAGGGGGGGAGGGAGCTCCAGCACACAGCCTGTGATTGACAGCCTTGGCTCTGGTTCCTGTGTGCTGTGTGAAAGGAGGAGGGGGGGGGGGGGGGGGGTATGTCCATTCCTACCAATCTGCAGAGTGTAATTTCAGCTCTCTGCCTCCTTTTTTCTGAACTCTCAGATGACTTTATAAATTCTGGACTTTGAACAGATCTAGAGAAGAGAAGACTGCAGATAAACAGGTACAACTTATGTAGGTAGATTTGTTTAACCGCTTTCCGACCGCCCACTGCATATATACGTCAGAATGGCACGAGCAGGCAAAACCACATACCTGTACGTGGCCCTTTAAATGCCTGCCCGTGGGTCGTGCGAGCGACGCCAGCGGCGCGCTCGCGACCCAGTCGGAAGCTCCGTGACCGCCGCTGGTGTCCCGCGATCGGGCTACGGAGCTGAAGAACGGGGAGAGGTCTGTGTAAACAAACCTCTCCCCGCGCTTCCTACTCTGCCTGTCATTGATTGGCTGTTTCCGGTCATCGGGAAAGCCGATCAATGACGTCAGACGTCAGCCCCGCCTCCTAATGTAAAAAAACCCACACACGTCACACTAACTCCTCCCCTCCCCCTAGTGGTTAACTCTTTCACTACAACTGTCATTTATACAGGAATCAATGCATTTAAATAGCACTGATTGCTGTATAAATGACAATGGTCCCAAAAATGTCCGATGTGTCCGCCATAATGTCGCAGTCACAATAAAAATCGCTGATTGCCGCCATTACTAGTAAAAAAAAAAAAAATATTAATAAAAATGCTATAAAACTATCCCCTATTTTGTAAACGCTATAACTTTTGCGCAAACCAATCAATAATCGCTAATTGCGATTTTTTTTATACCAAAAATATGTAGAAGAATACGTATCGGCCGAAACTGAGGAAAAAAAAAGTTTTTTTATATATTTTTTGGGGATATTTATTATAGCAAAAAGCAAAAAATATTGCATTTTTTTCAAAATTGTCGCTCTATTTTTGTTTATAGCGCAAAAAATAAAAACCGCAGAGGCGATCAAATACCACCAAAAGAAAGCTCTATTTGTGGGAAAAAAAGGACGCCAATTTTGTTTGGGAGCCACGTCGCACGACCGCGCAATTGTCAGTTAAAGCGACGCAGTGCCGAATCGCAAAAAGGGGCCTGGTCCTTTGGCTGCCAATTGGTCCGGGGCTGAAGTGGTTAACCACTTCCCGCCCAAGGACGTCTTTGACTTTCAGTGGGAATATCTGAATGATGGGTGCAGCTACGGGCATCATTCAGATATCCTTGTTTTCAGCCGGCGATTCTGTGCACCATAAGAACGGTCATAGCGGCGGTCCTGCCTCTTGGGCGTTCTTACAGGCGACGGGAGGGGACACCACCCCCCTCATGCCGCCATCCGGTGCTTTTCCGGGCTCTCCCGTGCCATCGGGGACCCGGAGAAATAATCGTCCGCCGCCAGATGACGAGCATAGAGAATTTCCGGTGACCAGATGGTCACCAGTCATCTCTATGACTTCCGGAAGCCCCGGCGCGACGTTATGACGTCACGTCCGGGCCGCGCTTGTAAACAAAGCCGCGACCGCGGCTGATAAGCATGAGATTGTGGATTTTTTTTACCGATCTCATGCTTTCCAGCCTGGAGGAGAGATGTGGAGGTCTTATTGACCACCCCGCATCTCTCCATAAAGAGGACCTGTCACAATAGATTCCTATTACAAGGGATGTTTACATTCCTTGTAATAGGAATAAATGTGATCAAAAAAAAAAACAAATGTAAAAGAAAGTAACAATAACAAAAAATAAAGTAAAATAAAATAAAAAATAATTTAAAACGCCGCTGTCCCCGGAAGCTCGCGCTCAGAAACGAACGCACACGTTAGTCCCGCCCACATGTGTAAATGCCTGTTCAAACCACACATGTGCGGTATCGCCGCGTGCGTTAGAGCGCGAGAAACAATTCTAGACCTCCTCTGTAACTCTAAACATGTAACCTGTAAAAAAAAGGTTAAAGCTTCGCCTATGGAGATTTTTAAGTACCGAAGTTTGGCGTCATTCCCCGAGTGTGCGCAGTTTTAAAGCGTGACATGTTGGGTATCTATTTACTCGGCGTAAGGTCATCTTTCACATTATACAAAAAAATTGGGCTAAATTTACTCTTTTGTTATTTTTTAAATCATGAAACTGTTTTTTTTTATCCAAAAAAAACTTTTCGCAACGACCGCCATTTTATTCCCTAGGGTGTCTGCTAATAAAAAATATATATAATGTTTGGGAGTTCTGAGTAATTTTCTAGCAAAAATAAATGATGATTTTTACATGTAGGAGAGAAGTATATAGAATAGGCCCCGGTATGGGAGTGGTTAATCTCTTGTACCACCTGAGGCCAGTCACTTCACTGGGTATATGGAGGGGTTTACATCCACTTTAATTTAAAAAAAAAAGGTTTCTTCTATTGCTCTCAGCCGCCTCCAAATCAACAAATTTCTTTTTACTCTTCTGTGATGTCACTTCCTGTTAGAGGGTGGCTACATTCATTCTCCATGGTCCCAGTGTATGTAGGAATGTAGCCACCCTCTCTTGGTCGCTCCCCAGATTGGACTATGGTGGGATTTGTAGTGTGAACAGATCAGTGCACATCACTGCAACTAACATGAACTGCTTGTTCCAAATAAAACAGAAGTGAGGGGGAAATGGAGAGGTTCGAGAACATTCCAAGGAGAGAGAAAAACACAGTAAGGAACAATTTAATGAACAATAGATTACAGGATCATTAAAGTGGTTGTAAACCCTCCATACGCCCAGTGAGTTGACTGGTTTTAGGTGATACACAGAGATGAAACATATCCTCCTACATAGGTTGTACCTGTTTATCTGCAGTCTTTTCTTCTCTACAGCCATTCAAAGTCCAGAGTCCAAAATCCGGAGCTAAGAAAGCAGTGGGCGGAGAGCTGAAATGACACACTGCAGAGCTCAGTGGGGAGCGCTCTTGGAGCTGATTGGAGGGAAGGGACACACGCCCCCCTTCACACAGGAATAGAGCTGAAGCTGTCAATCACAGGCTGTGTGCTGGAGCTCCCTCCCCTGTCCCTTTTTTTTCTCTTGGTGTCAGGAAAACCAGTGATAAGTGACTCATGCAGATAGCAAGAGGAAGGAGGTAGCAGACAGAAATTACACTCAGTGCTCTGGACTGAGACAAGTACACACTATAGAGGGGTAGGCTTTTTTTTCATATTTCATGTCTGAGGTTTACAACCACTTTAACCACCTCCCGCCCGCCGTATTGTGAAATGACGGGCACAAGGTGGCTCTCTCATTCTGGGGGGGGGTGAGGAGGGCGAGTGGGCGAGAAGGGTGAGGAGGGCAAGGAGGGTGAGGGGGGCGAGGAGGGCGAGGGGGCGAGAAGGGCGAGGATGGTGAGAAGGGCAAGGAGGGCGAGAAGGGCGAGGAGGGCGAGGGGGCGAGAAGATCGAGGGGGGCCAGGAGGGTGAGGTTGTTGAGAAGGGCGAGGAGGGCAAGGGGGGCGAGGAGGGCGAGAAGGGCGAGAAGGGCGAGGGGGGCCAGGAGGGTGAGGATGGTGAGAAGAGCGAGGGGGGCGAGGAGGGCTAGGGGGCGAGGGGGGCCAGGAGGGTGAGGATGGTGAGAAGGGCGAGGAGGGCAAGGGGGGCGAGGAGGGCAAGGGGGGCGAGGAGGGCGAGAAGGGCGAGGGGGGCCAGGAGGGTGAGGATAGTGAGAAGAGCGAGGAGGGCGAGGAGGGCAAGGAGGGCAAGGAGGGCGAGGGGGGGGGCCAGGAGGGTGAGGATGGTGAGGAGGACGAGGGGGCGAGGAGGGCGAGGAGAGCAAGGATTGTGAGAAGGGCAAGGAGGGCGAGGGGGCCAGGAGGGTGAGGATGGTGAGGAGGACGAGGGGGCGAGGAGGGCAAGGATGGTGTGAAGGGCAAGGAGGGCGAGGAGTGCCGGGCTGCTCATTCTGTTTTTTTGCTGGTATTATAATTACAGAGACAACCTAAATATAGCTACAGGTCTATAATTATTATACCGGCTTTTTGATGGCAAGAACAGCGACTGTGAAATATAAAAGACCAGCGATTATATATACGTTCTGCAGAACTATAATGATTATTTTATATTTGTAATGTCCCGAAAGCTGAGAAATACAATATTTATGTATCTATAACCTGGAGTTCCAAGGAACGCGGTGCGCCCCGGTTTTACCTCTATATATTCTGGTGCTGAAATGATTGTCTGCCGTCCTTTCTGAACGCTGGGAAGCTGCATAAGCAGTCTTGTTCTAGCCAAGCCCTGTACACTGTCCCCTGGAGGTGCTGGAATGCTGAATCATACTTGGATGTCTGCCCTGGCGCCACCTTGTGGTGAAGTCTTGTAAGTAATGATGAGTCTATTTAAAGTGGAGGGCCACCCTAAAATAAAAAATTGCATTAATATAATAAAAAAAAATAAAAAAAAATAAATAAAAAATATAATTTTTTTTTAACTTACCTGAAACCGCTGTTGCTAGGCAGTTTCCCAATCTGCCTCTTCCTATTCTGCGGCGCTTCCTCCTCTTCGGCGAGCGGCCCTGTTGCCTTCTGGGACATGTGTGTGTCCCAGAAAACAACGGGGCCATTCACAAAGCACCGCGCGACTCACACGTTAAGATAGAGGCGCCGGCAGCCGATCCGATGGACGGATCGGCCTCGGGGGCGGCCGACATCGCGGGCTTGCTGGACAGGTAAGTGTCCTTATTAAAAGTCAGCAGCTACGGTGTTTGTAGCTGCTGACTTGAACCGCTTCCCGACCGCCAACTGCATATATACGTCAGCAGAATGGCACGAGCAGGCAAAAGCACGTACCTGTACGTCCCCTTTAAATTGCCTGCCCGTGGGTCGCGCTCGCGACCCGGTCGGGAGCTCCGTGACCGGGTCACGGAGCTGAAGAACGGGGAGAGGTATATGTAAACATACCTCTCCCCGCGCTTCCTACTCTGCCTGTCATTGATCGGCTGTTCCCGGTCATCGGGAAAGCCGATCAATGACGTCAGACGTCAGCCCCGCCCCCTAATGTAAAAAAAACACACAGGTCACAGCCCATAACCCCTCCCCTCCCCTAGTGGTTAACTCTTTCACTGCATGTGTCATTTATACAGGAATCAATGCATTTAAATAGCATTGATTTCTGTATAAATGACAATGGTCCCAAAAATGTGTCAAAAATGTCCGATGTGTCCGCCATAATGTCGCAGTCACAATAAAAATCGCTGATCGCCACCATTACTAATAAAAAAAAATATATTAATAAAAATGCTATAAAACTATCCCCTATTTTGTAAACGCTATAACTTTTGCGCAAACCAATCAATAATCGCTAATTGCGATTTTTTTTACCAAAAATATGTAGAAGAATACGTATCGGCCTAAACTGAGGAAAAAAAACGTTTTTTTATATATTTTTTGGGGATATTTATTATAGCAAAAAGCAAAAAATGTTGAATTTTTTTCAAAATTGACGCTCTATTTTTGTTTATAGCGCAAAAAATAAAAACCGCAGAGGCGATCAAATACCACCAAAAGAAAGCTCTATTTGTGGGAAAAAAAGGACGCCAATTTTGTTTGGGAGCCACGTCGCACGACCGCGCAATTGTCAGTTAAATCGACGCAGTGCCGAATCGCAAAAAGGGGCCTGGTCCTTTGGCTGCCAATTGGTCCGGGGCTGAAGTGGTTAAAAAAATCGCGTCTGGAACACCACTTTAACCACTTCAGCTCCGGTAGATTTACCCGCTTCATGACCAGGCCATTTTTTTTGCGATACGGCACTGCATTACTTTAAATGTGCGGTCATGTGACGCTGTACCCAAACAAAATGTATTTGCTATAATTAATATCCCCCACCCCCCAAAAAAGGCTGATATGTATTCTTCTACATATTTTTGGTAAAAAAAATAAAAACGCAATAAGCGTATATCGATTGGTTTGTGCAAAAGTTATAGCGTCTACAAAATAGGGGATATTTTTATGCCATTTTTATTATTAATTATTTTTTACTAGTAATGGCGGTGATCAGCGATTTTGCGACGTTGCGGCTGGAACGGATCGGACACTTTATACACTTTTTTGTGACCATTGACATTTATGCAGCGATCAGTGCTAAAAAAAAGCCACTGGCAGGGAAGGGGTTAACACTAAGGGGGCGATCAAGGGGTTAAGTGTTCCCTAGGGAGGTGTTTCTAACTGTGGGGGGGAGGGGACTGACTGGAGGAGCAGAAAAAGATCGCTGTTCCTGATCACTAAGAACAGCAGATCTCTCTCTACTTCTCTACTCTGTACTTCCCAGAACGTGATCGCTCATCAGAGAACCAGAACGGGCATCTGTCAATGTAAACAGACAGATGCCCGTTCTGGCTCTCTGGGGAGTGATCACAGGTTGCCGGCGGACATCAGGGCCGCCGGCCACGCACATCGGCTCCTGCGTCGCGCCACCGGGGACCTATAGCCCTAAGTCGTTTGGGAATCCCCGACGTACAGCGCTACTGCCAGGCCATTGTCCTCCAGAGGATACTCAACTGGCGCTTCCATACTCACTCCAAGCTATGGGTCTTCCCTTAGATATTTGGTCATACAACTCACGGACCGCTTTGACACGCTGCCAATTACCCCCCTGTTACTCAATGCGGTTAAAAGAGACCTCTCACAATGGACACAGACTGCCTTCACATGGCTAGGACGGGTAAACATCATCAAAATTAATATTTTGCCACATATGCTCTTCTTCCTACAGATGATACCGATAACCCTACCCAGACACTTCTTTGATCATTTGTCCAACATGATGCCCGGGTTTGTGTGGAATGCACGAAAAACCCAGAATAGCCCTAACGGTGCTGAGACGCCCAAAACGTGAGGGTGGTTTGGGAATTTCCGACAAACAGCACTTCTACCGGGCCATTGTCCTCCAGAGGACACTCAATTGGCGCTTCCATACTCACTCCAAGCTATGGGTCTCCCTGGAGAAATGCTTAGCGGGCAGGAATTTATCCTGTGCACCATGGTGTAGTGATCTAATATGTAGTTCGTAGATGGTATGTAGTTATTAAAAAGTACTTCTCCACAGCAACCCAATTCTTCCAGAGAGAGGCACTTTATTGGCTTCCAAAACAGAACAGTCTTACAGATGACAAAATCCAACAGGGTATCATGACAACGAATATTTTCTCTTAGACTTGTGCCTTCATAATCACAGACCCTTCTCTGAGATAGTTCTTCTTAGACTGAAAGCCATCTTATATCCCCTACACACACTGAATGGCTGAGCAATTTGCTTTGATCTGCTCCTGTCTTTCAGAGTGACAGCAGATCACCCCAAGCTGTGAACAGCTGTAGTCATAAAACTGCCCTAATCTGCATTCTTTAACATTAACAAGTCCCCTTTGATATGTGCGACTACTGATTAGATTAGGAGATGACACCTAAACACCCTTTTGAGGTGTAGAATAGACTTGAATCCCCAATCTATATTCTTGCATAATGAATTTTTCTTAGAATGCCTAAATAAAATGCCTATGTGAAATACATAAAAAACACTAAATATATCTAATATATATATATATATATATATATATATATATATATATATATATATTAGATATAACATACTACACATGGTTGCCCCGGGAATACGGGGGTTGTCTGATACAACCTCCCCATTGACAGCCCATGCGCTTTCAGTATGGAACCAGATCAACCCACTTCTGAGAGTGGCCACTCCTGTGTCCCCGCTGGCTCCGCTGGGCGGATTCCTATGGTTTCCTCCTGTGCTTTCCATGTGCTTTCAGTCAGGTGGCCGCCGTACACCTACGGGGATTCACGCAGAGGAGCCAACCTGCCGCCGTATAACAATGGCAGCTGGTCTGCAAATAGTTAAAGTAACGCAGTGCTGTATCGCAAAAAATGGCCTGTTTAGGAAGGGGGGTAAACCTTCTGGAGCTGAAGTGGTTAAAGTACCATTTTCGCTAAGTAGGAGTATCGCTCCTGGGAAGAACTATGGACTATGGGATTTGTAGTGCGCTCACAGTAGTGCAAATGACCCCAACTAATGTGCACTGCTTGTTAATGGAATTGAGGGGGAAAAAGAGAGGTTTGGTTACAAAGAGGCAGAAAAACACAGTAGGAAACACTTCTTATAAAAAAAAAGACTCCAGGGCCAATAAGTAGTTGAGGTGTATGGATTATTTTTGGAAAATAAGGATATAATTTAGAGAGTTACTTTAATTTTAGTACCTTTAGTTTTGGTTGAAAGTAGGTATTCTGGACGACCACCCGTCTATTAGGTACACCAACAGGGCCCTCAGATATCTGGAGACACCGAATTAAACGAGGAAGAGAAACAGAAGGCGCCACTCTAAAGCCCCATACACACGGTCGGACAATCCGCGGACCAGGTCGGTCGGATCCTGTCCGTCATACTTTGTCTGATGTTGGTTTTGCGTACACACGGTCGGACAAAGTTGTCGGAAAATCCGATCATTCTGAACGTGGTGACGTTTGTTGCCTACGACGGGACTACGTAGAGGCTAGTAGCCAATAGCTTTGGTCTTGTAATGTGATGTGAGCATGCGTAGCACTTTGTCCGGTCGGACAACCGTACACACGATCGGATTTGGTGTGATCGGACCGTGTTGTCTGCAAATCTTTCCAGCAGGAGATAAGACTTTGTCCGTCGGACAATCCGACGTACACTGTCCGATGGTGCATACACACGGTCTGATTTTTCAACAACATTGTCCGATCAGACAGAATCCATGAAAAAGTCCGACCGTGTGTATGCACCATCGGACAGTGTACGTCGGATCCTGCTTTCACACTGGGGCGGTGCGGGGCGGCGACGGTAAAGCAGCGCTATATTTAGCGCTGCTTTACCATCGTTTTACCCGCGGTATGCGGCCGCTAGCGGGGTGGTTTTAACCCCCGCTAGCGGCCGCAAAAGGGTTAAAAACCTCCGCAAAGCGCCGCTGCAGCGGCGGTTTGCAGGCGGTATCCCCGCGGTTTCCCATTGATTTCAATGGGAAGGAGCGGTATAGGAGCGGTAAATACACCGCTCCTTCACCGCTCCAAAGATGCTGCTAGCAGGACTTTTGTTGCGGTCCTGCTAGCGCACCGCTCCAGTGTGAAAGCCCGCCGGCTTTCACACTGGAGTGAATGGGGCCGGTTTTTTCAGGCGGTGTACAGGCGCTATTTTTAGCGCTGTACCGCCTGAAAACTGCCCCAGTGTGAAAGCAGCCTAAGTGCAATAAATAGTGGAAATGTTTAATGTAAAGGGTTAAAAATAGCTGTACTCACAAAAGTACTATGTTCAAGGGCGTGTGATACTGAGATGGTGAGCCGGATGTCCATGGAGGGTGTAGAACAAGCGATTTCCGTATCTGAGGAAAGAGCGCATGCTCTGAAAACGTTTGCCTATTGGACGAGACCGGCTCCCGCCCCCGGAAGTAAACCAATCCACCTGGTTGCTGGTGTGTGCGCTCCACTGACCAGGAAGTGTCAGCAGTGGATGCCCCAGCTCGTTTTTAGCAACAAGACAGCACCTCCAGGATACGGAAATCGCTTGTTCTACACCCTCCATGGACATCCGGCTCACCATCTCAGTATCACACGCCCTTGGACATAGTACTTTTGTGAGTACAGCTATTTTTAACCCTTTACATTGAAGATTTCCACTATTTATTGCACTTAGAGTGGCGCCTTCTGTTTCTCTTCCCAGTACCTCCAGAGGATTTCTTTGCCGCTTCTTAGATCTTCAAACTGGGCTGCCTTCTAAAAACTGCTGCTATTATTCTCCAAACCACATGACATGGACTGTCACAGAACAATATTTTAAGCTATTGCTTTTTTTGGTGACAATTCACATGCAAGTTTGACTGGCCCATCCTTCCCCTGTGCTTTTTTCCCTTCCCAAAGTTTTATCTCCCCCGTACCTTCCACTAACCCATTTGTTCCCTTCCCAGTAGCAATTAGATGATAAACAGATATTGCCAGAATCAGCGCAAATCCACTCTACCAAACCTGTATACCGAATTAAATGAGAAGCCGGTTGTGCATTCGTAAAATGTCTGCCTTTATTAGGTGTTTAACAGCTTATATGTGGTTCAACATACCAATAGGGGGGGGGGGGGGGAGTGGTTAATAAATGATGTATTGGTATAAAATATATAGTTATACAAGTCAATGACCCCTAAAATACATTTATCATGAGGTTACAAGAGTCAACAGGCCATCTGGATATGAGTCATAAGCCATGCATCCTGTCCCATGGCCTACAGCAGGGGTCGTCAACCCCCGGTCCCCGGCCCACTACCGGGCCGTGGCCCTTCTGCAGCCGGGCCGCGGGTGCGGGCGGCCGGCTAGAGACATGCTAGGCTGCCGGCGTGAGAGCGCTGGGTGGATGGAAGAAGCGAGTGGGCGGGCAAGCAGAGATGATATCATCTCTCTCCGCCCCCCGCATCACTGCTCTTCCGCCCTCAAAGCCAGTGCTCTGTCTCAGTGTCGGAGGTGCGGCGGAGAGCAGAGAGATGACGTCATCTCATACTGCCCGCCCCGCATCACCGCTCTCGTGAGGCTCCTCGCTGTGTGGTGGTTCAGCGGTGCAGATTGCCTGCCCCCCCCTCCGCCCGGACAGCTAATCAGGAATGGCAAAAGGGTGGAGCCAGAGAGTGACAGCCGGAGGAGTCCCAGACCCTCCCTCTGCCAGGTGAGACCGGCTGCAGCATGAGGAGGGAGACACCCTGCTACATTCAGAGGGGTGATCCCACAGAGATGTGATGTCATCAGTGACAGGTGAGCTGTGTGTGGGAGTACAGGTGAGGTGTGCTGGGACTTGTAGTTCACCCCCCTCAGCTGTCTGCCTGACAAACCACAAGGGGCGCTCCACTCACTCCGCATCTGGTGACAGGCAACGTGGCAGGTGGCGTGGCAAGTTACATTCCACATCTGGTGACAGGCAACGTGGCAAGTGACAATCCACATCTTGCGGCAGTAAGCATGGCAGGCGATGTGGCAAGTGACATTCCGCATCTGGTGACAGGCAGCGTGGCAAGTGACAATCCACATCTGGTAGCAGGCGACGGTGGCAGGTGACACACTCAGTGCTACCACTGATTCTACATTATGGTGAGTTGAACTATTTAATTTATTACTACAATGTAATAATAGAAATAATGTGCATCAATCACCCTGACACCATATCAAACATGGGGCCGGGATGATTGAAGCCCCAACACCAGCCATTGCCCGCAAAAAAACGTTTTCTTCCACGCAGCCGGTCCCCGGTGCCAAAAAGGTTGGGGACCACTGGCATACAGAACAGAGAACAAGAAAAGGACAAACCAACCCACAATGATATATATAGAGTACAGTGCTTGTGCAAGCATTTTTCTAAGCATTCTTTCACAGTTGAACTGGCAACGCATATCAAAGCATATCAAAATGGAGTCACAATGGTTTGGGCATATTATTATGTAGCGGCCATAACCCCTAGGGGCGGCCTTGACTTTCTGGGCTTACCAATTACCTCCTCGTAGCTTGTCGGTTGGTGTCTAGGGGTCCCCAGGGTTAGTACCCAGTGACTTCAGATGCTGACACATAAAAGTCCTTTTCAAGGTTTTTATTTTGCAGGGGTAACCTCCAACAATAACACAGTCTCTGGTGGGAATAGAGGGTACGGGTGATAAAACTCAGGCACTTTGAACTGCTGACATCCACTGAATGTCTCTAAATAACCCAGAGAGTAGCCACTCGCAGCTGGGTGCTTCACTGCCGGATAAACCTCTAGCCAGAGATGTAGCAGCCAACATGTGATCCGGAAACTTTGCAAAGTCTCTGCCACAGACTAGATTGTAACTCAAGATAAGTAGGAACCTTTCTCACAGTACCCGGATCTCTCAGTCTTCTTGGCGATACTGTGTGAAGTGTGGATTCTTTAGTGTCCATACATCTCAGCTCCCAGGCTCTTACCGAGCAGCCAGCTTGTTGGCCCTCCTCCGAAGAGTCCCCCCCTGGTCACTTGTACGAGTTGCCGTGTCCCTCCAATACCGAGAGCCCACCGGGACACCTCCGAATCCTCCTTCAGTTACTGGACCTCGGACCAGCCAGCTCCGAGACTTGGGAACAGACGGATCCCCACCCCAGACCATGAGGGCATCTGGGGCTGGTCGGATTGACCATGCTTGCGGGACGGCAGACACTCCTGGGCCCGGGACTCCTCGTGGGGGTGCCCTGGGCCAAAACCAGGAATCAAAGCAGCAGCCCGAACCCCGAACACGTGACTTCAGCACCTTAAATACCCCCTCCCAGACTACGCAGCGGGGGCCAGACACGCCCACTGATTGGCTCCTGGAAAGATTGGTACCTAAAACGTCCAACCAGGCCTGGTTCTCAGCCTGTCATGGGTGCCTCACTGCACCTATCACCAGGCGGAACCTCAGTACAGCCCAGCCAGACTGATGCCAAAGTAAATCCTGTACAATTAACCCCCAGAACTCCATTACAGTTCTGAGAAAAACGAAATTTGTACTGATAGCGCAAGTGTGACCACTACAATTACATTGGTAAAGTCCTCCAACCTTCTCTATTTATCTCTGGCCATTAGTTAACATTCACCAGTGAGCCTTTATAAAATGGGAAATAGACATGTGCACAACAAAAAAATTCGTTTATTTTCGTTTCGTTTTTTTTTCCGTTTCCGTTGATTCGTAACGATTCGTAAATTCTTACGTCGTCGGTGTTCGTATTCGTAACGATTCGTAAATTCGTAAGTCGTCGGTGTTCGTATTCGTAGCGATTCGTATTTTCGTAAGAGTTTTTTGTCGTTGATTCGTTTTTCCGTTAGTTTAATTTTCGTTTATTCGTTTATTCGAAATTCGGACGCATTCGTATTTATTTTTTAACATACGTAACATTCGTAGATTCGTAATCGGAGCATAATTCATAATTTTATGTAATGTGTATGCTATTATTACATTTTAAGAGACACGGAAAATTACGAATCGAAAAAAAAAAGTTACGAATGTACGAATTTTTTCGTTCAATCCATTCGAGGCACGTTAAGCAGCGCCATTGTAAGAGACACGGAAAATTACGAATCAAAAAAAAAAAAAAATAGTTACGAATGTACGAATTTTTTCGTTCAATCCATTCGAAGCATGTTAAGTAGCGCCATTGTAAGGGACACGTAAAATTACCAATTCCACAAAAAAAAGTTACGAATGTACGAATTTTTTCGTTCATTTGGATTTTCGTTGTTCCCGTTTTCGTTTTTCGGACTTTCTTCTTTCGTAGATTCGTTGTTTCTAATTATTTTTTTTCGGATTTTCGTTGTTTTCGGATTCGTTCGATTCGAACGATTCGTTATTCGTTAAAATTTTTAGCGAATCGTTTTGTTCATTCGTACGATAACGAATGAACGAAAATAATGAAAAAAAAAACGAAAAACAAAACGAATTGCACATGTCTAATGGGAAATAGATGTCGCTATGTTGCACCATATACGATGTAGAACCCTTTTACTTTCTACCCTATGAATGGGTTCTACATCTTCTAGAACTTTCTGTATGTCACGAAAACGGTGTCAGTGAAAGTCAGAATTTTACATTCTAATGAGGTAAGTCTATTAGCGGTATTCAGCTCTAACACGCAGTCCTCTCTTCTAATTGCAACAATTACACCCCCACACACCCCTTGTACTCATTGCCGTCACCGTGCCACTCAATGTCACCTGTGAGACCTTCCCACTGCTTTCCTTTGTGATCCCTTCCAGCAAAACATCCTTCAATAACGTGGGCAAGACCACCATGAATACTAAGAGAATGCAACGGAGATCGGAAAAAGCTGCAGAATTACAGGATGAAATGTGAATCATATACAGCGTGTTCAGGAAGGGGCTTACGTAACAGAAGATTTTTTTTTTTGTATAATCTTTATTTTTTAGAAGGCAAGTAACATGTCATGTCCAATATTTGTATCTGAATAAAGTCTCAAACCCACATGGGCTCCTTTCACATAAACATCACATACAATCAACTGAACAAGAAAATAATAATAAAAAGGAAAGGAAATTCCAGGTGAATATATGGAGAAATAGCCGAAGGGCTGTCCCCGTTAGGGATTTAGGGAAGTCTCATTGGAAGTATCACAGTGAACATATTTAGTATGCATATAAACCAATTGGTATAGGAGAGCCTCTGTGTGATAGCCCTACCTCGGGCGCTAAGCCAGCGGGTGCTATCATTAAAGTGGTTGTAAACCCTTACAATCTACTCTTGGCTACAGGTAAGCCTATAATAAGGCTTACCTGTAGCTACCCAAGATATCTCCTAAACCTGCATGGTTTAGGAGATATCCCCTGTATCTGCAGGTGCCGACGTCATTGGCACATGCGCATTGAAGCAATGGCGCGTACAATGGCACGAGTGTGCCGTTACCGGCAGCTCATGCGCACGCCGTTACCGGCGGTTCCCACCATATATGGAGAAGTGTACCCCTGTGTCCACAGCCCCACCAGCATAGCTTGGACCTGGAGGGATAAATACGTTGCAAGTCTGTTGGCACCGGGACATTATCTTAAAGTTTGTTTACTGAGTTTTAGAGTCGATAGAGCATGACTGGGTGAGCTGATATAAGTGAGTCAACTGGGTCTCGGTAAGTTCACGCCCCAAGTCTCTTTCCCATACCCGAATATAAGCAAGCTTATGCTGCGTACACACGACCGGACTTTCCGGCAGACTAGGTCCGATGGTCTTCCCGACGGACTTTCTGAACGAACGGACTTGGCCACACAAAAACGGACTAAGTCTGTTCGAAAGTCCGTTCGTTTTGAACGTGATGACGTAAGACTGGACTAAAAAAGGAAGTTCAATAGCCAGTAGCCAATAGCTGCCCTTGCATCGTATTTGGTCCGTCGGACCTGCATACAGACAGTTTTCCTGATAGGAATTGAGTCAGTCGGACAGATTTGAAAAGGCAACACCATCTGGTGAGTGCGGTCTCATTGGGAGAGGGATCACAAGGCACTTCGGTGTGGTGGAAGATAAAAGAGATTATTTATTGGATATATTTTGGTGGACATAGTTCCTTTGAAGATCGATTTATTTTCTAAACACAGTTATCAATGGACTTTTATGTGTGTTCACTATAACATTATTTCACGTGGTGTTATATACTCATATGGTTTAATTTTATTGTGTTCATTATTTTATTTTTTATATATATATTGACACTTTATTCACTACACGTTTGATTATAATCTATTTTTTCAGATTTGAAACATGTTCTATTTCTAGATCCGTCTGATTTTTTTAACGAAAAACGATCGGATTAGCCAGACCTAGTCTGCCGGAAAGTCCGGTCGTGTGTACGCGGCATTAGACTCGTGTGTGGCAGAGCCCAGTAGTCGGTATGAGGTATTGGTTCTTCATCTACAAAAAGGCGTTGAGGGAGGAAAGGTTTCTGCTTGAGTGGCCGTGTATCTCCAAAAAATTATGAAGTTGTCTATACCCCCAAAAGTCCATTCGTGAGCCCTTATGTCTAGCCTGCAGGGCATCAAAGCTCAAGAGCTTACCATCTTTCATGAGTTTACCACAACCGGCGTTACCATCGTCTACCCAGGGCCCAAAAAAGGCCATTTGCTCACCAGGAGGAAACCATAGGAGTCCGCCCAGCGGAGCTAGCGGGGACACAGGAGTGGCCACTCTCAGAAGTGGGTTGATCTGGTCCCATACTGAAAGCACACAGGCTGTCAACAGGGAGGTTGTATCAGACAACCCCCCGTGTTCCCGGGGCACCCATGGTGCATAGGATAAATAACTGCCCGCTAAGAATTTCTCAAGGGAGACCCATAGCTTGAAGTGAGTATGGAAGCACCAGTTGAGTATCCTCTGGAGAAGAATGGCCTAGTAGTAGTGCTGTATGTCTGGGATTCCCAAACCACCCTCACGTTTTGGGCGTCTCACCACCCTTAGGGCTATTCTGGGTTTTCGTGCATTACACACAAACCTGGACAGCATCTGTAGGAAGAAAAGTTGTTTACCCATCCTAGCCATGTGAAGGCAGTCTGCGTCCATTGTGAGAGGTCTCTTTTAACCGCATTGAGTAACGGGGGGTAATTGGCAGTGTAAAGAGTGTCAAAGCGGTCCGTGAGTTGTATGCCCAACGGGGAAGACTTAGCCCATGTGAAAGGGAAGGCAGTCCTGAGGCTATTAAAGGGGGAGTCAAATGGATAGGTAGGACTAGACATGTGCAATTCGTTTCGTTTTTCTTTTTTTTTCGTTATTTTCGTTCGTTCGTTTTCGTACGAATGAACGAATCGTTCGAATCGTACGAATCCGAATAACGAATCGTTAGAATCGTACGAATCCGATTAACAAATCATTCGAATCGAACGAATCCGAAAAACAATGAAAATCCGAAAAAAACTAATTAGAAACAACGAATGTACTAATGAAGAAAATCCGAAAAACGAAAACGAACGAAAAAATTTGTACATTCGTAACTTTTTTTTTTTGTTGAATTGGTAATTTTCCGTGTCCCTTACAATGGCGCTGCTTAACGTGCTCCGAATGGATTGAACAAAAAAATTCGTACATTCGTAACTTTTTTTTTTCGATTCGTAACTTTTCTTTTTCAATTCGTAATTTTTTTTTTCGATTCGTAACTTTTTTTTTTCGATTCGCAACTTTTTTTTTCGATTCGTAAATTATTAAAAAAAAAATTTCCGTGTCTCTTACAATGGCGCTGCTTAACGTGCTTCGAGTGGATTGAATTCGTACATTCGTAACTTTTTTTTTCAATTCGTAACTTTTTTTTTTTTTTTTCGATTCGTAAATTATTAAAATGTAATAATAGCATACACATTACATAAAATTATAAATTATGCTCCAATTACGAATCTACAAATGTTACGAATGTACGAATAAATACGAATGCGTCCGAAAATTAAACTAACGAAAAAACGAATCAACGAAAAAATAACTCTTACGAATGTACGAATCGTTACGAATCAACGGAAACGAAAAAAAACGAAACGATAAAAAACAAATTTTTTTCGGAAACGAAAAAAACTAATTTTTTTGTTGTGCACATGTCTAGGTAGGACTTCTGACTTTGCGTAGTTAATCTTAAAGTTGTAGTGGCTTAGTAGTGGCTCCAGCAGCAGGGTGAATAGGAGGGGCGAGAGGGGCCACCCCTGTCTCGTGCCGTTCGTGATCGGGAATTGCGAGGAGAAGATTCCATTTACTTTAACCTGCGTGCAGGGATTAGAATATAGGGCCATGATCGATGTCAATATACACGGTCCCAGCCCCAGGGTCTCTAGTACCGCTTTCAGATAGGACCAGTCGACGCGATCAAAAGCTTTTTTAGCATCTCTCGATAATATTATATAGGGATCTTGGCAGGTGCGTGTTCAGTGGATAAGTTGGATTGCTCTAAGAGAATTGTCTCTAGCCTCTCTACCCATAATAAAACCCGTTTGGTCAGGGTGGATGATTACAGGCATAAGGTGTTTAAGCCTATTAGCTAAGATTTTTGCCAGATTTTTAATGTCTACATTCAAGAGGGAGATGAGGCAGTAGCTCTGGGGGACAGTGGGGTCCTTGCCCTCCTTCTGAATCACAGTGATGTGAGTCAATAGCGCCTCTGGCGGGATAGCATTGCCCCCCACTATGTTAAAATACTTGCACATAGGTGCCGCCAGAAGGGAGAAGAAAGTCCTATAATATGGTTTGGTGAACCCATCAGGGCCAGGACTTTTCCCATTGGGCAAGGACTTCACTGTTTCCCCAAGCTCAGCTAGTGTGATCGGCAGCTCCAAATTGGGGCACTGATCTTCAGTTAGGGGAAGGACACCGGCCAAGGCCAAGTACTCCAAAACTGCCCTCTGTCTAGTCGCCTGTGCACCAAGGGGTAACCCAGAGTCTAAGTTGTATAATTTGGCGTAGTAATCCCGGAACCCTGAGGCTATTTTAGAAGACTGTACCGTCAGTTCTCCAGATGAGGAATGGAGCTTTTGTATGTACGCCTGAGCATGTTTTTTCCGGAGGGCCCTTGCGAGCATTCGACCGCATTTATTTCCATGTTCATAAAATGTATGAGAAATGTATCTGAACTGTTTACGGGTTTGACGGTCTAGCAAGCGCAGGAACAACTCCCTCAATTCGGTCAGTTTCTTCAATGCCTCGGGGTCTCCGCCATGCTTATGTTGGATTTCTGCCTTTTGAAGGGCTTCAAGTACTCTGCCCCGCATGCCTTCTTGAGTTTTGAGCCTAGGGAGATCAGCTCTCCCCTGACCACTGCCTTATGGCTTTCCCACACAATGCCCTCACCAAGGCCATCTGTGGTATTTTCCTTAAAGTATTGAGTTAAGATGTCCATTACCCCTGTCACTACTGCAGTGTCATCCAGCAGATTTTCATTCAGCCTCTATGTCCAGGCCCTATGGGTGCCTGATGGCAGGGTGAAGGTAATCATGGCCGGAGCATGATCTGACATAGTAATATTGCCAATGGACGCTGACTGCAAGGGCTCAAGGGTAGTGTGGTCTATGTATATATGGTCTATGCGGGTGTATACCTTATGTACTTTGGAATAGCAGCTAAAATCTCGACCCGAGGGGTGTAGTACTCTCCAACTGTCCATCAAAAGGTGTGACTGGAGGGTCCTACGAAAGTGTTTGAGGAACACGTAGGAATGTGAGGGCCTTGTATGGAACGTGTCAAGCAGGGAGTCTGGGCTAACGTTAAAGTCTCCCCCAAGGACCAGGAGACCCTCCTTAAATTCAGCCCGCTGCTCCAAGGCTGTGTCAATGAAGGTGAGTTGGTTAGTGTTAAGCCTCATACACACGATCGGACCGTGGACCAACTTTCCTGTGGATTTTTGTCCAAAGGGCAAGGGCAGGACTTTTTCAGCCAACTTTCACCAAATCACTTGGTTTTTCTGCTCTTTACCGCCACCTTTGGTCAACTTCTGTATTGTTGTCTGATCTTTTGCATTGGTTCTGCATTGGTTTGTACAAAAGTCTGTTGGTTTTGTGTACACACGGTCGGACTTTGGTCCATCGGACTTTTGTTGGCAGAAAGTTGGTCCGTTCGCACAGCCAACGAAAGTCCGATGAAACCTGGAAAAAGTTGGTCCGATGGAGCATACACACGGTCTGATGTTGGTCCAAAACAGCTAATTTGCATGTTGGTTGTCAAAAAGTCAGATCGTGTGTACGGGCCTTTAGGGGCATAGATCGTGGTGAACGTATACATTTGTCCAACAATGCTGCCCTTCGAGAAGACGTATCTTCCCAGAGGATCTATTTTATTCCCCATGGGCTGAAAGGGGCAGGATTTGTGGATTGTAATAGCTTTCCCCCTAGATTTAGATCCAGGGGAGATGCTAAGGAACCACTGGCCAAAGAAGTGAGTGGGCAGCTTAGGAGTTGACTGGGGTGTAAAATGGATTTCCTGCAAGAAAATCACCTGAGCCCCAGGTCTTTTTAGCTCCCACCACAACTTACTACGCTTGTTTGGGGAGTAGAGGCCCGGACATTATAGGAGCTTACCGTCAGAGTAGCCATGGAGGGTCTAGAGGACGGTTGGAGTGCCAAAAACTTTGGTGTGCTCGGTGTGGGCGAAGATGTAGGAAGTCGTTCTTGTGAGAAGAAGAGGAGGAAGGAGAAGGAAGAAGAAAGAAAATGCAACAGAAAAAGAACAAACATGTAACATTAGCAGTAGAAACATAATAAACAAAACAATGGCAGAAGCCATTGTAATGTTCTAAACATCTGTGAGTCATGCTCGGGACCCTCGTCCCATAGGGGGGAGGTTCCAAGCCCTGACCCAGGATCCCAATGGGGATCAATACCCAAGAAAGGGTAGTCTACGTGGGGAATGTGTGCCAACATGGGGGGAAGGAAAGGAATCTCTGTCTCCCTCCACCTGTCAGGGCTGGGCTCAACCCTCTTCCTTCTCTGAGCTGGCCGCTCAGCTGTCGGCTAATTGTCAGCTCCTATCTCTCTCCACACTTACTCAGCTGTTGATGATCCTTCTCCTCAGTCCTGCCTACTTAAGCCGTCCAGTCCAGAGCTGCAAGCCTGTTCATTGATGCTGCCTTTGTATCGAAGCACTCGATTCCGCTGCAGCTGCATGACACTCCACTTGCCATTGAGGCTCTTAACGGGAGACCTCTACAGCCTTCCCATGTGACTCATGAGGCGGTTCTGTTGTCCATGGCCGTAGGGGCTCTCCAGGGTCCATTAAGGCCTTTGAGAGTCTCAAGCTCGCTGTTCCACTACTTGATCTCTGACTTCTGGCTTGGCTGACTATCCATTCTGGTTACTGAACTTTGGCTATGTTTTGACTATGTTTTTTTTTTTTTTTTTTATATATCTTTATTTATCAGGAATTTTCTATTATAACAAGTTAACATACAATCACATTTATACAAAAGGTGTGAGCCTATTCCTTGTACATTTATATATTAAGTTATAACTCATATGTATAACCATTTACATTTCTTGTATCTCCATAAATTTACTAACACCTTTCATCTCCCTTACCCACCTCCATTTATTCCACAATTACCAACTCATTCATTCAAAAATTAAAAATTTAGAAAAATGGGAGAAAAGGAAAAAAAAAAAAAAAAAAAAAAAAAAAAAAAAAAAAAAAAAACGGGGGGAAGGGGAAGAGGGGAACCGGGAGTCCCCTATCTCTCTCTTATTAAATCCCTCCATCCTGGGTATAATATTTTAAATCGTAACCAAGTCTGCCAAGCATTATTTGCTTCCTCTCTATTTGCGTTCTCTTTTTCCGTTCTTGTCTCCAGTTTACACATTTCGTCCATCTCCCTCTCCCATTCTTCTATGTTAGGACCACTACTGTTTTTCCATTTCCTGGCAATAATAGTTCGTGCTGCCGTTAAGAAAAACTTCAGAGTTCCCTTCCTCACCCTTTTTACCGATCCCATATTCATGGACATTACTGACATCAGAATGTCGGGTTTAAGTTCTTTCCCTGTCATCAGAGCGTATGTTTTGTATATCTGTTCCCAGAAGTTGTATACTCCAGGACAGTCAAACCATATATGTGACATTGTTCCGACAGCTTGGAGACATCTCCAGCATATGTTACTATTCTCGGGATTAATTTTATTCATATCTGTTGGGCATCGGTACCATCTTGTCAACAATTTATAGTTTCTTTCTTGGTCTCTACTTGATTTGGATAGTTTGTGGATAATTTTAAAGGCTTCCTTCCATTTCTCTTTAGGAATATCTATTTCTAGTTCTTCTTCCCACCTTTTTACATATGTAATCTCTTTTATCCTATCGTTTTTCATTAGATATTTATATACAGTAGACAAGTTATGGGTCGGTTTCTGTTTTTCTATTAATATTTCTTCAAGGGTTGATAATGGTCTACTTATTGCGTCTTCTTTTGCTATACAAGAGATGTATTTATATAATTGCCAGTACTGAATCCAGTTGTTTTTATATTCTATACCCATAACTTCAAACCGTATTAACCTATCCTGTTCAATTATGTCTCTTATTCTAGTATCTTGTTCTTTCTTCCATTTTAGGAAGGATCCTGTTTTCATTGCTAATGGAAATTCAGGGTTGTCAAATAAGGGGGTCATTGGCCCTATATATGTTGATCCTTTGCCTAGTCTTATTAGTCCATCCCATACTTTCAGTACTTGGCCTGCAAAGAATGGCATATCTCCGTCTGGTGGACGTCTCTCCTTTCTAATCCATGGCAAGGACTTTAGGCTAATAGTTGAGATCTCTTCTTCCAATCTGACCCATTCTTTAGAGTCTTCATTTTGGAACCAATCAATTATTCTAGTTATTAGCGCCGCTTTTAGGTATGTCGAAATGTCTGGGAGTGCCAGTCCTCCTTCCTCCTTGGAGCGGGTCAGTATTGACCTGCTTATTCTAGCAGGTTTCCCGGCCCAGATAAAGCTTCCTATAATTTTGCGTATTTGATTTAACATTTTTTTTATGGGGAAGAGGGGTATGGCCTGAAATATATATAAAATCTTAGGTAGAATATCCATTTTTAATATATTTATCCTCCCTATCCAGGAATGATTCCCTTTTGCATATTGTTGTAGTAGCTTACTTATTTTATTTGTGATAGGGAGGTAATTAAGTTCGTATAGTTTGTCTAAATCTTTAGGGATATAAATTCCTAAGTATTTTACAGCTAAGGGTTGCCATTTAAAAGGGAAATTGGTCTTAATTATTTCTATTTTATTTTCGGGGAGTGTAATGTCCATTATTTCAGATTTATTATAGTTTACTTTGAAATTACTAACTCTGGCAAAGTTATCAAATTCTTGTATTAAATTAGGGAGTGTTATTACCGGATTTGTTATATATACCAATAGATCGTCTGCGTAAACAGACAGTTTGTACTCTGTCTCCCCCACCCTTAGCCCTTGTATATCTCTATTTTTCCGAATGGCTATTGCTAAATGTTCCATAATCAGCACATATAGTAGAGGAGACAGAGGACAGCCCTGTCTAGTTCCATTAGTTATCATTATAGGCTCAGAGATTTCTCCTGCTGCTCTAATTCTAGCCGTGGGTTTTTGGTATATTACCATTATTTTTTCCAATAACTTCGGTCCTATTCCCCACTGTTTTAGTGTCTCTTCGAGAAAACACCATCCCACCCTGTCGAACGCCTTTTCGGCGTCTACCGTCAATAGACAGGATGGGATGGTGTGTCTCTGGGCGTAATCAATGAGCGTTACTGTTTTTGAAGTATTATCTCTTGCTTCTCTTCCTTTTACAAAACCTGCTTGGTCCAGGTGTATATAACCTGGAAGTATAGGGGTTAGTCTGTTGGCTATGACTTTTGAATATATCCTGAGATCAATGTTTGTCAGTGAGATGGGTCGGTAACTGCCACAACTAGTAAGATCTTTTTCGGGTTTGGGTATTAGAGAGACGTAGGCTTGCATTCCCTGTGGGACGAAGGGTTGATTAATTGTTACTTCATTAAATAAATGTTTCAAGATTGGAATTAGTAGGTCTCTAAACGTTTTGTAAAACCTCGGGGTGAAGCCGTCTGGGCCTGGGCTTTTCCCTATTACTAGGGAATCCACTACTTTTTTAATTTCATCTTCTGTTATTTCCTCCTCAAGTTGCTCTTTTTCGGATATTGTTAGTGTTTGTATCGGAGTGTTCTTTATATATTCCTGCACCTGTTGTTGGTAATTTTCAGGATTCCTTTCTGCCAGAGGATTGGGGATGTTATATAGCTTAGTATAAAAGTTACGAAAGGTATCAACGATATCTTTTGGTTTGTGGGCATAGTTACCTGTTTCATCTTTAATTTTTACGATTGAGGTTAGATTTATTTGCTGGTGTATCTTCCTCGCTAATAATTTCCCCGGTTTATTTCCTTGGACGTAGTTCAAAGACCGTATTTTATCTCGGCTTAGTAAAGTTTCCTCATCTAGTAAAATTTTCAGTTCGTTTATTTTAGTAGTTAATTCTCCTAATAGCTCCTGCTCCCTATTTTGCTTGTGTTCTTTACTTATTCTTTCTATTTCTTTTGATAGTTGAGTTATTTTATTACCTTTCAATTTTTTTAATCTAGACCCGTGTTTGATAAATAGACCTCTTATGATGCATTTTAGTGTTTCCCATTGATTGGGTGGGGAAGTATTGTCTCCTAAATGATCTACTGAAAAATTCGCTATTGCTTCCCTGATCTCTGTTAGGCAAGTTTCATCAAATAACAAATTATCATTGAGTCTCCAGGAGTTCCTAGTTCTTTTTCCTTTATCTATAGTCAGAGTAATATAAATAGGTGCATGATCTGACCATATCGCACTGCCGATCTCTGGAGAAGAGATTTCGGGCAGCCCCTGTTGGTTTACCAGAAGGTAATCTAGTCGGTGATATGTTCCATGGACCTTTGATAGGAACGTATAGTCCCTATCTACCGGATAGGCCAATCTCCATGGGTCTACCAGATGATTTCTATTCAGCATTTCTGCAAACTTTTTTCTTAGCATATTTTTTTCCTTTTTTGGGGGAGCTGAGGTGTCCAATTCGGGATCGAAGATAAAGTTAAAGTCTCCGCCGATTACCGTAATCTCTTCTGCTTTACTCATAAAATCTGTGAGGAGTTGCGTCCCGAATTCAATTTGATCGTAGTTGGGCAGATATATATTAATAAGGGTGTATTTTTTGCCAAAGATGTTAACTTTTAGCAGGAGCCCTCTTCCGTCCTTGTTCCTATAGATTTCTAGTACTTGATGTGGTACAGATTTGTGTATTGTGATAGCAACCCCTCGAGATTTTGAGTAAGCGAAAGAGTCATGGTACCAGGTTGGATAATGCCTATTTCGGATAGCGGGTATGTGGTCTGAACAGAAATGTGTCTCTTGGAGCATAAGTATGCCAATATTTTGTCTATGGCATGACTGGAGAACTTGAGATCTTTTAGAGGGTGCATTTAATCCTCTAATATTGTATGAGCATATTTTTATCATATTGGAGATTCCACCAAGATGGAAGGTGAAAGGAGAGAGAGAGAGAGGAGGGGGAAGGGGAAGAAGAAAGAAAAAAAAAAAAAAAAAAAAAAAAAAAAAGAGGGGGAAAGTGTATTTATTATCTAAATAATGTCCTTTTAGTCAAATTTCACATTCATTCCATTCACTCTACATACATTTGTATCCTTAATCTACGACTAATCTAAGTCAACCCTTAATCAATAAGGTCCCTATTTGGGGTACATGAACACGTCCCCGAGCAGATCAGTGCCCTCCCCAATCATAATTATTAGTTGTATATTCTTTATATTAAGGAGGGAGGAAAAAGAAGAGAAAGGCAATGTCCTATATAGACATGGTGGGGGGGAGAGGTAGGGGTTAAGGGGGAACAGAAGGGGGAGAGAGGGAGGAAAAAAAAAAAAAAAAAAAAAAAAAAAAAAAAAGGGGGACAAGAAAATCTCTATACGTATATCTCTATATATATGACATATTTCTTCTATCAGGTTTGTATCTACTTAATTTCCTGTCCATATATGTGTATCCACCCCGTTGGTTTGATTCTTATCATTCCCCTGGTCATTGACCCATACCCAGAGGGACAAAACAAAACGCGAGAAAGAAAGAAAAAAAAAAAAAAAAAATAAATAAATAAATAAATAAATAAATAAATAAAAAAAAAAAAACCCACATATCCAAATTGGTGTGTTGGTACCATATTAATTGTCCCTTTTAAACCGTGAGATAATGTCAAACACCCCCACGGGAAGCGGGGGGGTTATAAAAAAAAAAAAAAAAAAAAAAAAAAGAAAAAAACGTTTCTTATTAGTGTGCACATATCTAGTGCTTATTTTATTGTCCATATTGGACAGTGAAGGTATTATTCCACAAAAAAAAAAAAAAAAAAAAAAAAAAAAAAAAAAGGGAAAAAGTTGAAATTAATTTTAGTGTTCATGTGTTTGGTGTCTACTTATTGTCCGTATTGGACAGTGAGAAAGGAAAAAAATAATAAAAAAAAAAAAAAAAAAAAAAAAAAAAAAAAAAAAAAAAAGGATTAGTGTTATTGATCCCATATTTAATGCCTTCTATATAGTGAAAAAAATTTTTCCCAAGGGAAAAAAAAAAAAAAAAAAAAAGCCCAGGAAAGGGGATAGCACTGGGGTGGGTCGTCTCATTTTCTATTCTCTAACATCTCCAACGACGGGAGGACAACTCCTACATAGCATGACTATATTTATCCAGTACATGTTCCTTTAAATACCTATCCATATATATATCTATATCAATACTAATATAGTTCTTACAGTCTTATACATTCTTATATTCATTACCCCCAATAAATTAAAAAAAAAAAAAAAAAAAAAAAAAAAAAGGGGAAACATTTTGTGCATATATTAGTGTTTTTGTGCCCTATTGATTGTCCTCAATGGACCTAAAACAAATGTTATTTACTCAAAAAAAAAAAAAAAAAAAGGGGTAAAAAAAAAAAAAAAAAAAAGGGGTATTCAATTTTTTTAAAAATAAAATATATTAGTGTTTGTGTTTTAATGGCATATGAGGCCGTGAAAAAATTTTCATACACCCAAAAAAAAAAAAAAAAAAAAAAAAAAAAAAAAAAAAAATAAAAAAAAAAATAAAAAAAGGGGGTGAATACATTGGTATTTTGATGCCATATTAAACCGTGAAAAATTGTTGTACACTCCCAATAAAAAAAAAAAAAAAAAAAAAAAAAAAAAAAAAAAATTGAGAATAGAAAAAAAAAAAAAAAAATTTTTGGGCTTACCCCGTCCTCCCCCCCCCCCCCCCCCCCCCCCCCCCAGTCCGCATTTGTCTATCTTCTTCTTCTAATTAGTCCCTCCGAGATATCCGAGTATGTTTGCGGCCAGGCCGGTAAGTCGATCAAGGGTAGGTCGAGATTTTTCAGAAAGTCTGGAAGGTCTTTTAAGTCCCGAAAAGTATTCTTCTGACCATTTTGGTGCACTATTATTTGGAATGGGGTGCCCCATTTATACAGGATATTTTTTTCTCTTAGTATATCCAATAGTGGCTTTAGGGCTTTCCTTTTAATCAAAGTGTGTTTGGACAAGTCCTGCAAAAAGATCAGTGGGGCCCCTTCGTATTCGAAGTTTCTTTGTTTCCTGGCTTCCGCCATAATATTTTCTTTAACCCGAAAAAAATGTATTCTAGAGATTACGTCTCTGGGTTTTGCTAGATCCTTGTCTTTTGGGCCTTGTGCTCTGTGCGCTCGATCGATTTCAATACCGGTTGTGTTTGGTTGCTTTAAGATTATATTGAATATTGCTTGTAATGTATCTTTCAATTTATCTGGTGTTATTGATTCTGGAAGCCCTCTAATTCTGATGTTGTTACGTCTGGTTCTATTCTCCATTTCATCATTTGAATTAAACATTTGGACTAAGAATCTATCGGTCTCCCGATTTCTTTCCTCTAGGCAAAAAATTTTTTGGTTCATATCTTCCATTTTCGCATTTATGTTTTCCACTCTTTTTTGTGTCTCCATTACTGCTGTTTTTATAGTTTGTATCTCACTTTTATAGGAAGTCTCTAGTCTGTGCACATATCTGTCCATATCCTCTCTTGTGGGTATTGTTTTTATATAGGATTGTATATCCCAATTTTGTCTATCCAGGGTTTCCTCCGTGTGTAGTATAGTGTGTTGTTCACTGTTTTCCATGGCAATATTAGTTACTACTTCTGAGTCTACCCCGGAGGTCCTAGAGTCTGTTATAGAGGTTTCAGGGTTTTCAGCTGATATTTGTGAGTTTGGATTTGGGTTTGGGTTTTTGAAAAACCCTGTTATGCCAGTTTTAGGATTCGGACTCGATTTCGGTGTTACTGTTGGGTTTTTTGATAACCCTCCTGTAGACCCTCTTTTGAATTTTTGTGCATGTGTGCTTTTAGGGGGCATTCCCCAAGAGAGGGAGAGGGTAATTTTAAAGCTTTTTTTAAACTTGGGGTGTGAATCCCCACTTGTTCAGTATAGTTCTGTATAATTTTCCTCCTTATTCCCTTCCTCCCTCTTGCTCCCTATTGGATATTTCCCGTAGCACCGTTTATCCGATATTAGGGGGACTTCAAGGGTCCATGTAGCTATAGAAATTGCATATAAATTGCATAGATTGCGTTTTTGTCCCTTTATGTGCTCTCTTAGGGTCCAAAGCAGGATATACCCTTCTCCTACGTGTGTCTAAAGCGGAGTATATGGAACCTATATGGGACCTTGTAAGGAGCTTATATGGTGTGCATATTTAAATTCCAAAGTATATTATACTCCGATCAGACGTAGGAAAAAATAAAATACGCAGGGATCATTGAGATTATACCCAGAAGAAACCAGAGCAAAATCCAGTTTTCTTTATTAGCTTTGTTTTAAAATGTTTAGCTTTTTATCTTGATCTTTCCCACTAGGACCTTCCGGCTATTCCAGCTAGTGATCCTATACAGTATATGGCTTTCAGCATACAGTCTATTATAGTCTATTAGGGTGCTGTAACCCTTATCTCAGGCTAATTTCAAGCTTATATCTGTTTAGGTAAAATCCCAAACAGTCTATAACAGTGCCAGTTGTTGTATTAAATAGAAAGGGATCTTACCTCCCATGCGTGTTGCTTCGAGTTGAGTAGTTTTTACCTGAGTTTTTTTTTTGTGTAGCTGTGCCTATGATATTCCTCGTTTGCTCTTGAGGACGTGTATGTCACTTTCGGGGCTTCGGTAGGCGCCGGAAATACCCGAACCTCTCTGTGTAGATCACTGTGCCGACACCTCTTCACCCGAATTCTCCTCGGGTTATTCCGCTGGGGCAGCAAAACGATGGAGCGCCGGAGCGGTGTCCACTGGTCCGACGAGGTAGGTCCTTCTTTTCCTGCGTTCGTGAAGTATGTATCCTCGGTATAGGATATCTATGAGGGTCCCAGGTACCGGCTTCTTTCCTCAGGGGTCTCGGTTCGTCCGACCTTACCGCTTTAGGGTGTATCTGCCACGTAAAGCAGAAGACTGTCTCCGGTGCTTTCTCAGTTCGGTAACGGAGTTTGTTGAGGCTCTTGCTAGTAACCTTGTCCCAATATCGTCAAGACAAGTACAAACATTATCGCTGGAGCTCTTCGGCTATACAACCAGGTAGTGTCTGTTTGTCAGATACTCGTTAGGGAACGCCCGCTCTCCACGTTCGCTCCCATTAGCTTATCAGTATCTGCAGCTGATTGATTGGGGAGGGGAAGAGCGAAGCTCAACACACGTCTGCTCCGGTCAGCGTCATCCCCCCAAGTGGTCTTGACTATGTTTTTTTAACTTTTATTATTAAACAAGTGTGATTTAACTGTACTTCTGTCTCGGTCTGATTTTATGGATCCTTCCTCTGCTCTGGGATCTCTGCTCTCCTGTGCTGTGTATGTTTCCTTTGCTGTGCACGCTGGGCTGCAGCAGCATGCAGGGGAGAGGACACAGGAGAGAGAGAGAGAAAGCTCCCAGCCGCTGCGCGGTGCACCCCACGCACCCGACCAAGATTGGCCCTGCCTGCAGGCCATTTGTAAGCAGTCCACGGGCCGTAAATGGCTCGGCGGGCCGGCACATTGAGACCCCTGATCGAAACCATTCCATTGTAGCTCTGGCTGTATGTTTAGGGTCATTGTCCTGATGGATGGTGAACCTCGCCCCAGTCTCAAGTCTTTTTCAGACTCTAACAGGTTTTCTTCTAAGATTGCCCTGTATTTGGCTCCATCCATCTTCCCATTAACTCTGACCAGCTTCTGTCAGACTTCCACGTACCTGACCGATGAGCCCGATATAGAGGATGGTCTCCCTTATGTGTCTGGCTCGCGGCCCCTGGTAGTATAGACAAGAGGCACGGGAGTGCAGAGTTGTATGAGAGCCTGGCGGGTGGTAGCAGGAGAGATGGCTCCGGATCCAGGTGCAGGTGGTTAGGTGATCACTTGACAGCAGGCTGACAGATCGATACACAGGCAGCGGATGCAGAGCAGGAGCGGAGCAGGCAGGTCGGGTCACAGGCAGGGTTGGCAACAGGCGGGCAACGAAGTACAGAGGAGCAGGCAGGTTCAGAGTCAAGACAGGCCGAGGTTAGGTGCAGGCCGAAGACAAAGGGTAAACCAAGGGCAAGCCCTTCAGTCAGGAGATCAAAGGTTCAAACAGGGTAACAGAAGCAAGGACAGAGGGAGCTGCAGATCAGACAGCACAGAGCAGAGTGCACTGACAGTTCAAATAGGCCGATTGGCGACGCACGCGCACACCGCAGGCGCCTGCACGCCAGCGCACACAACAGCACGTGCGCCAGCACGAACCGTCGCACACCGGCATGCACCAGAGCGCCCAGCACTGTGTCCATTCTGGGAACTTCTCAGACAGCTTCACCGTCCCTGCTGAAGAAAAGCATCCCCACAATATGATGCTGGTGTGTTCAGGGTGATGTGCAGTACTAGTTTTTCCCCACACATAGCGTTTTGCTTTTAGGCCAAAAAGTTACATTTTGGTCTCATCTGACCAGAACACCTTCTTCCACATGTTTGCTGTGTCCCCCCACATGGCTTCTCGCAAACTGCAAAGGGACTTTTCATGGCTTTTTTTCTACAATGTCTTTCTTCTTGTCACTCTTCCATAAAGGGCAGATTTGTGGAGAACACGACTTAAGCCCCATACACACGCTCGGACAATCCGCGGACCAGGTCAGTCGGACTTTGTCCGACGTACTTTGTCCGATGTTGGCGTTGCGTACACACGGTCGGACTACGTTGTCGGAATATCCGGTCCGGAAGAACGTCGTGACGTAAGTCGTCGTCCACGAGATTACAAAAGGGAAGTTCAGCACCACGTCAGGCACCCGTTGGGCTCCTTCTGCTGATCCCGTGTTTATCGAGAGTTAGTGGAAGTTTGGTGACTTAAGATTCGCGCTTCTCAGTTTTCTGACTCAGATCGTTACTGCTCTTCAGTTTGTGCTTGTCGTGCGTATCTGTTTATTAGTGCGTGTAGTCAGTTCGCATTTGTTGGTCATTGCGGCCTATATCTTGATATAGGACGCTTTGATTTGCACTGCTTATTGTCTGCTCGTTGCTGGTATTCACTTCGTTCTTTCAGGCCTTGCTGTTTATCGGTGCTTTCTGTTTGTCCGTTCTGACCAGCCGACCTTTTGTGACCTTCTGAGCGATGTTTCCCGTGCGTACTCGTCGCCGAGTTCGTGCTGTACGCGGAATTGGTGTCGGGCTTTTAGCTTTGACCCAAGACCCGTCCATGAACAGAGTGACGAGGAGTATGTGGACCAAGAATTGGTTGCTTCAGCGTGACCAGTTCTCGCACATGCCTTTGCTTCGTGAGATCCGGGAGAATAATCCTGATGATTTCAGGAACTTTCTCAGGATGACGGACCCCGATTTTCACCGTCTTTTGGCTTTGCTGACCCCCTTTATCAGCCGGCAGGATACCTGCATGAGACAAGCCATTACTCCGGAGCAGAGGCTTGTTGCCACGTTGAGGTACTTGGCGACAGGGAGAAGTCTTCAGGATTTGAAGTTCTCTTCAGGTATCTCTCCCCAGGCCCTGGGAATCATTATTCCAGAGACCTGTTCTGCCATCATTCAGGTCCTGCAGGAGGACTATATTAAGGTAACATTTCTACTTTACTATTCCCTTCTATGTATGCTCTGTTTGCTAATGACTTGTATTTTTGACCTCCTTCCCTAATTACCATGATTGCAATATGTTCTAATATGCTGTGCCCCTTTTCTCCTTCATGCATTTTTCCCTTCACTTACCTCACCAGCATGCTCTTCTGCCCCAATAGACACCTATGGCCTAGTCACTTAAGCAATGTCTTTTGTCTGCTGCATAGTATTGTTTGCCCCAAAACACCCCCTAAAATATGCACAAATGTTTGCTGTGTGGTTTACTTCATGTAGAGCCCCCTTTTTTTGTTCTTTTGGTGGGGGGGGGGGGGCAAACTCATTAGGAACCCCCTCCCCCAACTGCTCTGTCAGATGGTACCAATCCTTTATCTGCTGGCTTTCCCAAGGTCCATACACACTATATACCTACCTCTTTATAGTGCGCATCTTTAGGGATGAATTCAGCAAAGCATGTAGTGCAAGGGACTGCCTCCATACATTCCATTTCCTATTTTTTTGTCTTCTTTCCCTCCTATTAGCTTGCTTGGTAATTTAATAATGTCACACTGTGCCTGCCTTTTTTGGGGGGGGGGGGGGGGGTTGAAATGTTATTTTTTCTTTACTGTGGCCTGCCAATAGTGTTAAGTACAGAGGGTCTGGCCAAACTAGCCCACATTATTGAGCCATTTGCCAATCAATGAAGTGCAGAGGGTTAGCTGTCCACCACCCCCCCCCCCCCCAAAACCCCTAGTTATTGCCAATGGCCCATCAGAAGTGGGGGGATTGATGGGGGGGTGAGTAATCTGTGAAGGGGAGCCTCTACTTTTCTGTGCAAATACTTTCCAGCCTCCAATTTTAGACAATGCTCTTGTTCCAAGATGTTGATTGTCTAATCTGCTTGCAATGTTTAGGTGCAAAGTGACAAATTTTTTTTTCTTGTTTCACTCCACAGTTCCCTTCCACGCCACAGGAATGGCAGACTGTGGCCTCCCACTTTGCCAGCCGGTGGGACTTTCCTAACTGCGGAGGGGCAATTGATGGGAAACACGTCCGCATCGTCCCACCGCCCAACTCGGGGTCCTACTATTATAATTATAAAGGGTTTAATAGTGTAGTGATGTTGGCGGTGGTGTCGGCAACATACGAGTTTATGTATGTGGACGTGGGGATGAACGGCCGGATATCGGATGGTGGGGCCATTACGCACACGGAGTTCTACTGGCGTCTCCAAAGTGGCAGTCTGTGCTTGCCACCTCCAGAGGAGAATGCCGAAGGACTCCCCTTTGTCTTTGTCGCAGATGAAGCGTTTGCGTTGACTCCCCATGTGATGAGGCCGTTCCCGATGAGGACCCTCACCCCGGACCAGAGGGTCTTCAACTACAGGCTGTCCAGAGCCAGAAGAGTTGTGGAGAACGCTTTTGGCATCCTGGCCAGCCGCTTCCGCCTGTTCCTGACGGCATTTAACTTGGCGGAATACAAACTGAACCACATAGTTCTTGCCTGTTGCATATTGCACAACTTCCTCAAAAGACATAACAGGAACTATGTGGTGCCCGTTGGCCCAGATGTGGAGGGCCCTCCAAATGCCGAACTCACAGCCCTTCGAGTGGCACGTCCAGGCTTGCCCCCTCTAAATGCCCGTGTGGTCCGGGACCAATATATGCAGTACTTTGTGGGTAGGGGGGCCATTGCTCTGCCTGACGATGTGTGAGAGGCATTTTTTAATAAATCTGATATTTTAACCAACCTATGATTTCATGTCATTTCAGTCTTCTTTTTAGCTTATTTTACTTTGACATTTTTTCCCTTTGCCTTCGACAGTGGGAATGCACTTTCTGGGCAAAAGGAGGTAACAGTCTCTTCTTCCCAAAAAGATTATTCTCATGTTGTGTGTTTGCTACCTAATCTTTGGTCTAGAGAAGGTTTGTACTGCATAACTGACACCCAAAATACTCCTTTTCATCACCAGGTCTGACATGTGTGTATTCTCCAAAATGCTGTGCTCCGTGTTTTCGTACAAAGCACTGTGGGTGTCATTTACATAAGTCAAATCCGCTATGCTCTACAAGTGCATTGAAAAAGTTCCCCGGGAAAGAAAATTGGAGTGCAAAGTGGATTTGCCTTTAGTAAATAACACCCATTGCCCCCCATATCCTTTTCATTTTACATACATAATGCATTGTGTTTTTTAAATAAGGAAGCCACACATTTAGAAAAATAAAAGTTTACTAGGAAAACATTCCCAAGTGCGTTTACAATCTTCACGCCAAAACTGACAACATCTTGGTTATTTACAACATTGTTTACAAACATTCCGCAATTGGTAAAACCAGGCATGGAGCAAAACAGAACCTAGGAACTTGGAAAGTTCAACTTTGTAAAGTGAAGACAAGATCAGACATGACTATATGTTCAAAGTGTGTTTGATCTTGCCTTCATCACATGGGGGGGTCACCCCCGAAAAGTGGAAATTTGGAACATGCACACAATTTGGGTCTGAAAATGGTCATTAGATGGTAAAACACATGCCTAGAAGCTTCAAAAGTGCCATTTTCCATCATGGGGATGAATGGACGTTTTTTGGGGGTGCAACCCCTTCACCACAACCACTTTCGTAGTTCGTAAAGTGTTTGCACCCCCAAAAAAACGTTGCCATTCATCCACCATGGTGGGAGCTAGCACATGTGGACACAATGTGTGCATGTTCCAAATTTCAGACAGTTTTTAAGTTGCAAATGTGTTCTGAAGCTGGCACAAATGTGTGTTAATTACTTGGTGCGTTTTCATATTTTTCCTAAAATATCAATGATGTTCTTCAATTTTTGTTGAACATCATTGATGTTTTGCTTTATGTAATCTAGATCTCTATTGCAGACCATTATCTCTCCGATGAGTACGTGGGCACTCTCTGTGGTAAAGTGCGATTTTTCTTCCACAACATCCACGTCACCTAAAAACCACAAACAAACAAAAATGGGGTGTTGGAAATGAGGCAGCCATACATGGATTAGCTTACCAGTAGCTGTGTTCTCCCACACTCACCTGTTGTGGTGACAATTTCTCCAAGTTCGATGATCTCTCCTTCCTCCTCCTCCTCCTCCTCTGCTTCTGCTCTTTCCCCTTTTTTGGTAGGTGTTGGTTTGGGGGTTTCCTCAGACGGCCCAAGTTTTCGCTCCCCTATGAGAATGTCCAAAAGGAAGATTTAGCAACACAAGCTATTGAGGGCAGAAATAGGAAATGACAAACATTGCTTGAAAGTGACGGACACTATTTTAGTTTGGCCAGTTACAAATGTCAACTACATGAATGAAGTCACTTTGTAAAGGTGCTAAACTGACTAGCTTTTTGGTAGAAGTTTGTGTGATGGAGACCCCCCTCTAGTATCCACTGGAGCACATGTGTGGAAAAGCATAATAAAAAGGGGGTTTGGGTGTCCCAGCACTAGTGCTCTAGAGTCCAGATGGGTAAACAGCTACTGAGTGACCTCTCCTTTACATTGAATAAATTGGCTTTACATTCTTGATGACATTTCTAGTGAGAACAAACTTCCTTTCCCCAAAAAAACACCAAACATCGTATTATAAGTGGCCGAACGATCGAGGTTGCGTACGATCGAATGCACACACACACGACCATGACAGTGGCAGAAAGATCGAGGCTGAGTACGATCGAATGCACAGACGAACCTGAAAGTGGCCATTTTGGAATGTACAACTTGGTAAAAATCAAAACACAATGGAGCAGTATGCAAGCAAGAAATCAAACACAAAACACAACTACTTACTTTTTTGAAGAATTCTCTTGATCTTTCTGTACTGATCGGCCTCCCTCAGTTTCAGGTCTGACCAGCGTTTCCTGAGTTGCTCCTTGGATCGTTGTACCCCAAAATTATTGTACAGCCTTCTCACAACTTTAGACATGATCTTGGCCTTGCGGACATTGGGGTTGAGGTAAGGCCCATACTTCCCATCATAGTCGCTCCTCTTTAATATGTCCACCATCTCCAACATTTCTCCAAATGACATATTGGAGGCCTTGAATTTCAGGTTCCGGGATCGGGACGTTTCTGCCTCCGGACTTTCCTCGTCCTCCTCCTCGTTGGTGGGATATTTGTGGCGCACCTGCTGTGTCCCCGCCATGTGCTCTCCCCACTACGCCGTAAAGAGAAGGGGTGGGGAATAGACGAGAAAGATCGTCAGGGGCGGGCGGAGTTTGAAGCATGCGCAGTGTATATAAAACGTCACACGCCTGTGTCGTAGCCACGATCTGGGAGACGAGGGGAGAGAAAACTCACACGAGACGATCGCTACAAACGAAGGTACAATTTAACGTTGGTACATAACTAGCCTAGACTGATTTGAACTTGAGGCTTCTTTATGGAGAAGATTAGGAGAGTTTAGCCTGACATAATTTATAGGGTTTGGTGTGTTGTTGTGTCTTGCAGAGATTGATATGAAGGGATTCAACGACATGAGTTTTCTCCCCCTCTTCATTGCCAAATACAGGGATTTTCCCATATTGTGGCAGGGTATACACCCACATTACACCAACAAACCAAAGAGGCACGCAGCCCTGGAGGAACTTGTGGAATTTGTCAAGCCAAGGTTCCCCACGGCAACTGTTGATGATATTAGAAAGAAAATTGGCAGCCTGAGGAGTGCGTATATCAGGGAGAGGAAGAAGGTCGTGAAGTCTGAGGAAACTGCAACTTCAGCAGATGAGGTCTATGTCCCCAAGCTCTGGTACTATCAGAGTCTCCATTTTCTGAAGGACCAGGCTGATGTCACGGAGCCAACCTCAACTCCTCCTTCCACGCTTCCTTGCGCACAGCCCACCCCTGATGAGGCTTCCGAGGAGCAACCTGGGCCTTCCAGTCTGGAAGAGGTGGAGGAGCCCAGCTTGTTCCAGGTATAGTAGTTTTGTTACCATTTATGGGAATAATGAATGATGTTCACTTAATTCAGGATCGCCAATTGCTTAGTTCCTAACGTGTTTGACATATCAACAGACAGTGGTGTGGGAGACATTTGGGGCCAGAATCTAAACTGCTGGGCTGAGAATTGTATGGTTTTCTATTTGTAAACATTTTGCACCAGTCACTAGATGAGAATTGTGTGTGTTTGATGAACAAATAACTGAAACTATGTCCCTTTTTCCTACACAGGAAGACCTCAGCCAGGAGGTGGCTGTGGAAGGTGGCAGTCAGGAGGAGGCAGGGGTTAGTGGCAGCCACCAGCTGGGTAGTGGCAGCCAAGAGGGGGCTAGGCCTCGGAGCCTGACTGACACCCAAACCCCTCCCCTCCGCCCTCCGTACAAAAGGGCGAGAAGGGGGGGTTATGCGGCACAGTCAGCGCTCCGGATGATCAGAGAGGCTTCAGACTCCCTACATGCCACACCCGCCGACGAGGAGACCTTTGGCTCGGTGGTTGTCACAAAAATGATGGGTATGGAGGTGGGGCAACGCAACATGTGTGAGGGGCTCATCCTCCATGTCCTAAATAAGGGTAGGGCTGGGGAGATGACCCCACTCACACATGTTTGCCATAGCTACCATGCTCCGCCTCCTCCTCCTCCTCCTCCTCCTTCTGCCACCCCACCAGCACGACAGCCACAGCGTGGAAGGAAGCGTGGAAGGAAGACCTGAGAGTGACGACCTGCAATCAGTCTGGTGTGAGAGAAGATGGAGCCTCTTGTAGTACCAGAGCCTGGGGACCTAGATGGCATCTGCTGCAGTTCCGGATACTTTGGACTTCACGACCAGATTGCACTCCCCTTAATATACGTACTCCTCAGGCCCCCAATTTTCTACGCTTGGACAATGATGGTTGCCGTGGGGGGCCAAGACTTTGCAAATTCCCCAAGTTTCACCATGGCTGCGTTCCTCTTTGGTTTGTTGGTGTGACCTAAATAAAGGTTTTTTTGATTTGAAATAATCATTGACTATTGTGTTTTACTTTGCTACAATGACAGTTTTTCTTTGAGTAGGCTGGTACATTTCACTAATCCTAAAGTAGAATTAACAAGGGGCAACAACAACAAACAACCTCCTAGTAAATTTAAGCAAGAAATACAAATGTAAATAATGTGTTTTTGGTAATTTGAGACACACAACCCCCCTCCAAAAAAAAAAAAAAAAAAAACATTCAAATATGTATTCCCCAAAAAAAAAAAAAAAAAGACAAATCATGGTAAAAAAATAACAAAGATTCTTTTCCGTTCAGAGTAAAAATAAACATGTAGTGTATAAATGCTGCAAAGTAATAAAGAAGTAAGTTTGTGAGAAGTGCGGGTGAATAGGAGCAGCTAAAACATGTCATTCTTGTTGCATTGTAAAGAAAAAGAGAATGCGCTGCATTAAAGACATTTTAACATTGCAGCGTGACGAATGTGCTGTGTCGATTAGGAAAGGTAGTTTTACCTGACCGAGCGCTTCCGTCACAGAATTTCTTCTGAGCATGCGTAGCACTTTGTCCGTCGGACAAGCGTACACACGCTCGGATTTGGTGTGATCGGACCGGGTTGACGGGAAATCTTTCCAGCAGGAGATAAGACTTTGTCCGACGGACAAACCGACGAACACTGTCCGATGGTGCATACACACGGTCTGATTTTTCAACAACCTTGTCCGATCGGACCAAATTGATGAAAAAGTCCGACCGTGTGTATGGGGCTTTATAGTTGTCCTGTGGACAGATTCTCCCCCCTGAGCTGTGGATCTCTGCAGCTCCTCCATGCTAACTCTTACCATGGACCTCTTGGCTGCTTCTCTGATGAATGCTCTCCTGTTAGTTTAGGTGGACGGCCATGTCTTGGTAGGTTTGCAGTTGTGCCCATACTCTTTCCATTTTCAGATGATGGATTGAACAGAGCTCCGTGAGATGTTCAAAGCTTGGGATATTTTTTTATAACCTAACCCTGCTTTATACTTCTCCACAACTTTATCCCTGACCTGTCTGGTGTGTTCCTTGGCCTTCATGATGCTGTTTGTTCACTTAGGTTCTCTAACAAACCTATGAGGGCTTCACAGAACAGCTGTATTTATACTGAGATTAAATTACACACAGGTGGACTCTATTTACTAATTAGGTGACTTCTGAAGGCAATTGGTTCCACTAGATTTTAGTTAGGGGTATCAGAGTAAAGGGGGGCTGAATACAAATGCCCCCCCCACACTTTTCACATTTTATTTGTAAAAAAAATGTTGAAAAACATTTATCGTTTTCCTTCCACTTCACAATTATGTGCCACTTTGTGTTGGTCTATCAGATAAAATCCCAATAAAATACATTTACATTTTTGGTTGTAACCTGACAAAATGTGGAAAATTGTGAAGGGGTATGAATACTTTTTCAAAGCACTGTAGAAAATAAATATAAGGTAGGATTTGAAATACCCTCCACTGGACACAAACACTTCACAAAATGTTAAAAATCCATATACATTTTTATTTGGTTCAGGTAAAAAAAACATTGATAAGATCATATATCAAAAAAAGGAAAAACATTCATACTAAACTGCTAAATAATTTCCATCCCTGCAATGGGGGGTGATTGGTAGTATGAATGTTCTTGAACTTCATTTTCTATAGACTCTAGTAATGACGACCCCCACATTTCTTTATTAAAGATTTCCTTTAACCACTTCAGCCCCGGAAGATTTTACCCCCCTTCCTGACCAGAGCACTTTTTGCGATTCGGCACTGCGTCGTTTTAACTGACAATTGCGCGGTCGTGCAACGTTGTACCCAAACAAAATTTTTTTTTTCCCACAAATAGAGATTTCTTTTGGTGGTATTTGATCACCTCTGCGGTTTTTATTTTTTGTGCTATAAACAGAAAAAGAGCGATAATTTTGAAAAAAAAAAAAAGCAATATTTATAAATAAATATGCCCCAAAAATATATATAAAAAAATATGTTTCCTCAGTTTAGGCCGATATATATTCTTCTACATATTTTGGTAAAAAAAAAAAAAAATCACAATAAGCGTTATTGATTGGTTTGCGCAAAAGTTATAGCATCTACAAAATATGGGATTTTTTTATTTTTATTTAATTTTATTAGTAATGGCGGCGATCTGCGATTTTTATCGTGGCTGCGACATTATGGCGGACACATCGGACACTTTTGACATTATTTTGGGACCATTGTCATTTATACAGCGATCAGTGCTATAAAAATGCAGTGATTACTGTGTAAATGACACTGGCAGGGAAGGGGTTAAACACTAGGGGGCGATCAAGGGGTTAAGTGTGTCCTATGGAGTGATTCTAACTGTGGGGGGGAGGGGCTACCTAGGACAGGACAGCGATCACTGCTCCCGATCACAGGGAGCAATGGATCTCTGTCATGACACAAGGCAGAACGGGGAAATGCCTTGTTTACATAGGCATCTCCCCGCTCTACCTCTCCCCACCGCAATCACGGGCCGCCGGCGAACATTGAGTTCCCGGGACCCGTGGCGGGCGCGCAAAAGGTGGTAAATTTAACCACTTCCCTACCCGCGTATTGTCATATGACGCCCACAAGGTGGATCTCCCATCCTGGGGGGCGTCATATGACGTCCTCCCATTCCCGGCCACCTGGGGGGCGCGCGCGGCCGGCGGCGTCGCTCGGGACCCGGTGCGAGTGCCCGGCGGCCGTGATGTCCGCCGGGCACCCGCGATTGCCCGTTAAAACAACGGTACCGTGCGGGACCATGGAGCTGTGTGTGTAAACACACAGCTCCACGTCCTGTCAGCGAGAGGAGACCGATCATGTGATCCCAGTACGGAGGAACACCGATCGGTCTCCTCCCCTTGTGAGTCCCCTCCCCCCACAGTTAGAATCACTCCTATAGGGAACACATTAACCCCTGCAGCGCCCCCTAGTGTTAACCCCTTCCCTGCCAGTCACATTTATACAGTAATCAGTGCGATTTTATAGCAACGATCGCTGTGTAAATGTGAATGGTTCCAAAAATGTGTCAAAAGTGTCCGAAGTGTCCACCGCAATGTCGCAGTCACGAAAAAAAAAAAATCGCAGATCGCCGCCATTACTAGTAAAAAAAAAAAAAAATGCAATAAATTTTTCCCCTCTTTTGTAGACGCTATAACTTTTGCGCAAACCGATCAATATACGCTTATTGCGATTTTTTTTACCAAAAATATGTAGAAGAATACGTGTCGGCCTAAACTGAGTAAAAAAAAATTTTTTAAAAAAAAAAATGGGATATTTATTATAGCAAAAAGTAAAAAATATTGTGTTTTTTTTTCAAAATTGTCGCTCTTCTTTTGTTTATAGTGAAAAAAATAAAAACCGCAGGGGCGATCAAATACCACCAAAAGAAAGCTCTATTTGTGGGAAAAAAAGGACGTCAATTTTGTTTGGGTGTAACGGCGCACGACCGCGCAATTGTTAGTTAAATCAACGTAGTGCCGAATCGCAAAAAGTGCTCTGGTAAGGAAGGGTGTAAAATGGCCCGGTGCTGAAGTGGTTAAAGGGACGTACCTGTACGCCCATTTGCCTGCCTGTGCCATTCTGCCGACGTACATCTGTGTGTGGCAGTCGGCAAGCAGTTAAATGATCCCAAAAAAGAGTAGAACTAATGGAAAAAACTTTTTTTGGGGGGGGGGGGGTAGTGTAAGGGGAGGTCATTTTTTTTTTTTTTTTTTTTTATCAAATGTGTCCCATTGGGGAGATTTCCCTTCACTTCCTGTCCAATAGCCGAACAGGAAGTGAGAGGAAATCCCTCCAGAGTGGCTATCGCCAGAACTAGTGTCCCCATTGGAAGATTTCCCCTCTATTCCTGTACTCGTGGCATCCCAAAATGTGGGATTTTCTTTCACTTTTTTGGTGATGACTGTCACCTGGACAAACAGAGAGGGGTGAATCTCCCTAACAGGGACACAGACAGCAATATAAACCTAATAGGTGTTCTACTCCCCCTCTCCACTATTCAAAAGCTATAGAAGAGTTTTCGGTTCAGTTATACATTAAGGCTGTTACTCCCTCTGGTGGCCGATTCTTAGACTGCACATTCAGCTTCGTTCGGTGAAGAACCACTCCACCATCATTTTTATTGACGCGATCCTCATATTTCTGCTCAGAGGCGTTCAAAAAATATTCAACAAAAACAAAAAGTGCGTGATCACGGCAAAGTCGTTCCTGCCAATACCAAATGCTATTTTTAGGGCAGACATCGCCTGCGAAGAAAACTATGCGCTCGGTTTAATAAAGGGTCTAAAATTACGGCCCCAGGGTCGGCTCGCATAACACGTCACGCACGTCAACCTCCTGGAAGTCACATTAGGCCGTGTGCGCACAATGTGTTATTTGCATCAAGAAATAGACCGGCCAATGTTATAATACTACAGATGGGGGCTCCCCCAGCTGGGCGGTCCGGGGTACTGCATGGGTTTCAGGCGAGCCTGTAAATATCACGCTCAGGTCTTTTGATGTCAGCCATGTGGAAGAGCTGAGTAATGTCTGCTGTGGAAGGCGAAGGGGCAGCTGCCAACCAGCTGAGCTACTGTAATTCTCTGCCGCTTTCCAACGCCATGGACGCCTGGTCTTCAAAGCGCAGTGCTGGTAACCCTTTAGCTGCTACGCTTAACTGCATAGCGGCCGATATTTTAGAATAACATTTTAATAGTAAGCTGAAAGGCTGTTTACTTTGCAAGGGAATTTGCACTTTGCAAGGGAATGCAGTGAAAATTCGCTTTACAATGAATACCCAATCACGTGCAAGGAAAATTAAACAAAAAGGTATTGGATTGGATGATGGAAGTCAGCAGATCTTCACCTCATTCACTAAGTTAAACGGAAAATTCCTTTGCAAAGTGAACAGTCTATTTGCCTTTAGTAAATCAACTCAAGTATAGTAAATCAACCCCAGCATAGTAAATCAACCCCAGTATGGTAAATCAACCCCAGTATGGTAAATCAACCCCAGCATAGTAAATCAACCCCAGTATGGTAAATCAACCCCAGCATAGTAAATCAACCCCATTACGGAAAATCAACCCCAGCATATTAAATCAACCCCAGTATGGTAAATCAACCCCAGCATAGTAAATCAACCCCAGTATGGTAAATCAACCCCAGCATAGTAAATCAACCCCAGTATGGTAAATCAACCCCAGCATAGTAAATCAACCCCAGCATAGTAAATCAACCCCAGTATGGTAAATCAATGCCAGCATAGTAAATCAACCCCAGTATGGTAACTCAACCCCAGCATAGTAAATCAACCCCAGTATGGTAAATCAATGCCAGCATAGTAAATCAACCCCAGTATGGTAACTCAACCCCAGCATAGTAAATCAACCCCAGTATGGTAAATCAATGCCAGCATAGTAAATCAACCCCAGTATGGTAACTCAACCCCAGCATAGTAAATCAACCCCAGTATGGTAAATCAACCCCAGTTTGGTAAATCAACCCCAGCATAGTAAATCAACCCCAGTATGGTAAATCAACCCCAGTATGGTAAATCAACCCCAGCATAGTAAATCAACCCCAGTATGGTAAATCAACCGCAGCATAGTAAATCATCCCCAGCATAGTAAATCAACCCCAGCATAGTAAATCATCCCCAGCATAGTAAATCAACCCCACCATAGTAAATCAACCCCGGCATAGTAAATCAACCCCAGTATGGTAAATCAACCGCAGCATGGTAGTAAATCATCCCCAGCATAGTAAATCAACTCCAGCATAGTAAATCAACCCCAGTATGGTAAATCAACTCCAGTATGTATAAAATTGTTGTTCTGCCCAGGCCCGGAACAGGACTTAAAACAGGTCCAGGCATTCCAGTCTGAGCAGCTGGTTCCTCCAGGGACTGGGGGGCTTTTGGCGACGGGACATCCACAGAGATGGCCCCCCACTAACTGCCAACCCCAAAAGACCCCCACTGAGAGACCCCCATGTACTGCCCTTCCCCCACCCCAACTACCGCACCGTCCTACCACTGACAGAACCCTTTCCCCAACCACCACCCCCCAATAACAGACCTTCACCATCCAACTACTGATCCCCAACCCCTACTGACAGACCCCAAACCCCCCCAAATACCACACACTCCCTCCACTGACAGATCCCAAACCTTTCCCCTCCTCACCCAATCTTCATGCTACAGCCACTGTGAAATCCCGAATCCCCCGTATATATATCCCCACTGTTATCCTATGGCCAGTCCGGGCCTGGTTCTGTCCCAGTTTCATGTATTTTTTATTTCTTGTATAGAACTGCATGAGGTTATCATTTTTTTGTAGTATGCTGCCATCTAGTGGATGTTTTGGGCCAGTGCAACTAGTTTACTAATGTGATTTGGCTTCTCTCTCTGTCCACTCCTTCTATTTAGTGCTAGTTAGTTCAGTCCTAGCTATATACTTCCCATTTCTTCCATGTTCCCTAAGTTAGTGTTAGTACTTCACAGAGACAGGGCTTAGGAAAGTCATTGTCTTCTTAAGTCGGGTTGCAAGAAAGAAAATCACTCAATTCCCCTATCAACACAGTCAGTGTTGATGGGGGAATTGAGTGATTTTCACAGCACTGCCCCCCTTCACATCTCCCCCCCCCCCACACAGCACTGCTCCCCTTCACATCCCCCTCCCTCCAAGAGCACTTACCCCCCCTCTACATCCCACCCCCCCATACAGTACTTCCCGCTTCAAATCACCCCCCTTCACATCACCCCCCACCCACAGCACTGCCCCCCTTTACATCACATCTTTCCCCTACAACACTGCCCCCCTTCAGATGTCTGCCCCACAGCACTGCTCCCCTTCACAACCCCTCCACAGCACTGCTCCCCTTTAAATCCCCCCACAGCACTGCTCCTCTTCGCATCCCCTCCACAGCACTGCCCCCCCTTTACATCACATCTTTCCCCTACAACACTGCCCCCTTCAGATTTCCGCCCCACAGCACTGCTCCCCTTCACATGCCCTCCACAGCACTGCTCCCCTTTACATCCCCCCACAGCACTGCTCCTCTTCACATCCCCCCACAGCAGTGCTCCCCTTCGAAACCCCTCCACAGAACTGCTCCCCTTCACATCCCCTCCCCCACAGCACTGCTCCCCTTCACAACCTCCCCTACCCACAGCACTGCCCCCCTTCACATCCCCCCCACAGCACTGCCCCCCTTCACATCCCCCCCACAGCACTGCTCCTCTTAACATCCCCTCAACAGCACTGCTCCTCTTCACATCCCCTCAACAGCACTGCCCCTTCACATCCCCCCCCACACACAGCGCTGCTCCCCTTTACATCCCCTCCCCCCACAGCACTGCTCCCCTTCACATCCCCTCCCCCACCCACAGCACTGCCCCCTTCACATCCCCTCCACAGCACTGCCCCCCTTCACATCTCCCCTCAAACAGCACTGCTCCCCTTCACATCCCCCCCACCCACAGCACTGCTCCCCTTCACATTCCCCTCCCTCCAACAGCACTTACCCCCTCTACATCCCCCCCATACAGCACTGCCTCCCCGCTTCAAATCACCCCCCCTTCACATCACCCCCCCCACCCACAGCACTGCTCCCCTTCACATCCCCCTCCCTCCAACAGCACTTACCCCCTCTACATCCCCCCCATACAGCACTGCCTCCCCGCTTCAAATCACCCCCCCTTCACATCACCCCCCACCCATAGCACTGCCCCCCTTTAAATCCCATCTTTCCCCTACAACACTGCCCCCCTTCAGATGTCTGCCCCACAGCACTGCTCCCCTTAACAACCCCTCCACAACACTGCTCCCCTTCATGTCAGAGCTCACCTATACCTGAGAGCGCCGCCCCCCCCCCCATCACCACAGTGCCCCTGCCTTAAATCACAGAGTCTCCTCATCCATCTCTATTCCAGGGCAAACTGGGTCTCAAGATCATGGCACCCTGAGGGAACCCAAATGGCATCGCAGAGACCAAAATGTTTGACTCAACTCTTCTTATTTTTTATACTTATAATTAGAAGTTGAATACTATAAGGTTTTCTATGTCTCCCCATTTATGGGAAATTGAGGATAAAATGGAAGAGAGATTCATCCGAACGGAACGTTCTTATAACACGATGCGACCACCTTCTGTCAGCAAACTCCCCACGTCATTTCCACACCTTGTGCCCAGATGACCGAGGTTTACAACAGACTTGAAACCAGAGCATGTCCTCCAGTAATGCTTTTATCTGTTCTCTGGATGGATAAACATGGACACTAATGCTGGACTCCTCATGTTGTCCCTAATATGGGTTTTTACTTTTATGCTTTAGGCGATTGTAGAAGTATTAGTGCAATTGCAACAAAACAACTGAGTACTGTCCATGATACTTTCTTATTTGTACTAAGACCCATGTACACTGGGTGTTATCCCCGGTGCATGAGTCTCCGGTGCTTTGGTGCAGGTGAAAAGCACAGGCGCACCATCCAGCTCTGTCTGACAGTTGTCTATGACAACTCAGTCCCTGTGCTGGGAGAATGCAGGAGCAGGCTTTCAGCACAGAAACCTTGGCCATCCACACTTGAATGCCCACATGCCGCACATTTGCATCCATAAATGGCTGAGTGTCAGGTGACAGATGCACACCATTGGTGTCAGGAGTGCACCACTAAGATAGTGGACCCTTCGGCTAACTGCTGCAGATGGAGCTCTGGGTGGCTCAGGAAAGCAGGGCCACTGGAGAACCTACATTGATCACAATGGGAGCTAGAGCATGAGATTCCTCAGGGCGCAGAGTCTAAGAGCCAGCAGGTGTTCACCAGGGCCCCTAATGGTAGAGATGGACTTTGCTGCAACTGACTCCAGATCGTGGCCCCCAGGATCTCCCAGCTCACGCTCATGGAAGGCTACTGGTGGATAGAGAGGAAGCGGCCGTCAGGAGAAAAAGCCAAGGATCGGGATATTGATCAGACAGGGATAGACAGGAGAACACGCCAAAGGTCGGGGTATCAAGCAGACAGGGATAGTCAAAGAACAAGCCAAGGTCAGAAAACTGAATCAGACATAGAGCATACAGCAGGAACCACACAGGAAGCCTAACACGCCAATATTGAACGGCAAGGCTTGGCTTGCAGTGCACAGGTTAAAATAGTGTTTCCGGTTAGAGGCTGGGGTGGAGTCATGCTTGAGGGAAGATTACTTAAGCACACAGGTGAACAGTGATTGGTCTCTACGCTGAACACAACAGAGAGGTAAGCAGACAGACATGAACATCACTGCAGATTCATGACACTGAGGTTTCTGTTCTAAGAGCGTGCTTATCAGGATCTGGGTCACCTGCTGGTGGCATTGTGCTCCCCAGAGCAGAAAGTTGTAGTTCCAGTGTCCACCAGTGGGTGTCTCCAAGCAGCCAGCAGTTTCTAGTAATCAGTATCCAAGTGATGCTGGTTTCTGGGAGGGTATGTCTCTCCTCTGCTAGTACACTTTGCGTCCGTGTTTGGTTTTGCTTTGCAAGGAAATGAAAGAGGAGGGGGAGGTCAGGACTGGGATCAGGAACAAGGGGGGGGGGGCCTTATAAAGGCTCCCCTTGTTCCTGATCTTAGGCCTGACCCCCCCCCCCCTTTGCATTTTCGGTAATCCCAGTGACCTGTGTTGTGTTCCTCATCTTGTTTATATTGTAATTCAGTTAGGCTTCCTGTTACTTAGGCATTTTGGTTATATGGTTGTAGTTCACTTGTATCTTCACATTTACTTGTTTCCTGTTTGCTGGTGTTTGGATATTTTTTGTTTACTATTAATACATTTACTATATATTCTTGTCGTAGTTTATAAGTGTAGCCACGCAGATCTGGTCATCTCTGCTGCTTATTCCTGACATTGCTCCTGATCGAGTTGTTATAGACAGCTCTTGATCTGTAGTCATGACCTGGAACTGGTGGGATGGTTAAGGGTGCTTATACCCAGGCCTGGGACAAGGGCGGGTGGCAGAAGGGACACGTGTCCCGGGCACAGCCTCTCTGTGTATAGGCATGGGCACTCTGGGAGCTCAGCAGCTCCCTTCTCCCTTTTCACTGACATAGGACGTTTTTTCTTTTCAAATTATACCACCGACTCCCTTACCATTGTTAGCCCAGAATTTGTGCAACTTTTTAAACTTTTTGGGCTGCAGTGAACCACAAATATTTTGGCTCGCCTCAATATTGGCTCAATCTCCTTCTGCACCCAACAGGGATAGGTAGTGGTGAGGGGTTATAGATCGGGGCCCAGTCCCCTTCTCCACCCAACAGGAGCAGGTGGTGGTGGGGGTGATAGACAAGAGGGGCAGTTTTGAGGTGGTGGAGGCGCAGTCCCCATCTTTGCCCTGGGCACTGGATGACCTCTTCATTCCCTTCTGCAGTGACCCATTTTCAGCAGACAGGGCTAAAGCTGATGTCACAGAGCCGGTCCAGGCTCGGGGCAAGATCGTGACAATGCAGTCAAGATCCGCCCACATGCCTGCACCAGCAACCGGCTTGGCCTCTCAGCGAGCCGCCGAGAGCCTGAGTCGGCCGCTCCCGCCCCTCTATAGCCCAGCTCTCCAGTGAGTGAGGGGGGGGGGGGCAGACCAGAGAGCAGTGACTGACAGTCAGCAGCTCTCTGCTCAGGGAGTCCTGAGAACCGAGGGATTGGCGGTGTTTGATCTCTCAGTTCTCAGTTAGAGCCGTCGGGGGGGGGGGGGGGGGGGGAGGGGACAGATGCTGCATTCACCTGGGTAAGTATGATTCTTAAAGAAAAAAAACATACATCTTTTAACTTGTCTCATTCTGACTGTGGTGGAATGGAGCCGCACCTGCTTAAAGTTATTTCTTGATATTACTGGTTTTGGTTTCTTATTTGTTTCCAGCGGCCTCTAATATTTATTTATTTATTTTTACCATCGGTGTCACTTTCCCCCAGAGGACATATAAATGCTCTTTTGTTAGCCAAAGGTTGCAATATTGCAGACACCGGAACTGATCCTCTATCACCTTTTACTCTATGGTAGAGCTGCACGATTAATCGTTAAGAATCGTTATCACGATCTTGAAAAAAGTATTTCCCGATTCTTTCTATGTACAGAATTCTCTCTGCTCTGCTGAAGCCGACAGCCGTCAAAAGAAAGGAAAAAAAACAAAACGGGCAGTCTGCCAAGAAGCACAACATTCTTTAGCAGTGAAACTTAAGTATAAACATTGTAACAATTTGTCCTTTAGGTCAAAGGAATAGACTTTGGTGTGAAAATGAGGGAAGTTTAACCACTTAACCACTTCAGCCACGGAGGATTTGGCTGGCCAAAGACCAAAGCACTTTTTGCGATTCGGCACTGCGTCATTTGGTCGCGCGACGTGGCTCCCAAACGATCACGTACAATAACGTGATTTTGCGCCGCGGAACAAACCTGCCGCAGTAAAACTACGGCAGCTGGTCCGCAAGCGGTTAAGCACTAAATCTTTTTCTGACATTTTTTGGTTTTGTGGGAAGTTAAAATCATTTTTTTTGCTAGAAAATTACTTAGAACCCCCAAACATTAAATATATTTTTTTAGTAGAGACCCTAGAGAATAAAATGGTGGTTGTTTTGGAATTCTTTATGTCACACTGTATTTGCGAGCAGTCGTTCAAATGCAACTTTTTTGGCAAAAAAAATACACTTTAACCACATCCCGACCGGCGCATGGCGATGTACGTCAGCAGAATGGCACGGACAGGTACGTCCCCTTTAAATTACCTCCGTACCATCCCGTGCACACCGGTCGGGACCCCCGTGAGTCTGGTCGTGGGTCCCGCGGACCCGATCGCCGCGGGGATACCCGCGATCGTCTCACGGGACGCAGTGGTGTAACTAGAACCTTCAGGGCCCCGGTGCAAGAAACCATGAAGGGCCCCCCTGAACCCCAGCCGAGGCCCTTACCTCCGAGTCCGGTGGTGGAATTCCAGGGCTCGGTCACAGGTACGACTTTTGTGAGCCCTGTAGTTCCACTACTGGTATCAGCAGTTTATTTTATTATTTTTTATTTTATTTTAGGAGTCCCGTTGGGGGACTTTGGTGAGATATCAGAGGTATAAACAGACCTATGATGTTACACCTTTGAGACAAAGAGGAAGAAGGCAGAGGAAAATTGGGACCCTGTCCTCTGGGGAGAAGTGGGCCCTATCCCCAGGAGAGATTGGGTCCTTGTCCTTAGGGGAGATGGGGTCCCTGTCCCCATGTAAGTAGGAGTCCCTGTCCCTAAGGGAAATGGGGTCCCTGTCCTCTGGGGAGAAGTGGGCCCTGTCCCCAGGGGAGATGGGGTCCCTGTCCCCAGGGGAGACATGGGGTCCTTGTCCTCAGGTGAGAAGGGGTCCTTGTCCCCAAGGGAAATGGGGTCCCTGTCCTCTGGGGAGAAGTGGGTCCTGTCCCCAGGGGAAATGGGGTCCCTGTCCTTAGGGTAGATTGGGTCCCTGTCCCCATGTGAGAAGGGGTTTCTGCCCCCAAGGGAAATGGGGTCCCTGTCCTTTGGGAAGAAGTGGGCCCTGTTCCCAGGGGAGATGGGGTCCCCATTGGAGATGGGGTCCCTGTCCCCAGGTGAGAAGGGATGCTTGTCATCAGATGAGAAGGGGACTCTGACCTCAGGTGAGAAGGGGTCCCTGTCCCCATGGAAAATGGGGTCCCTGGCATTTAGGGAGAACTGGGCCCTGTCTCCAGGGGAGATGGGGTCCCTGTCCTTAGGGGACATATGTCCCAGAAAGACCTGTCAACATCTGTGTATTATGGGGAGGTGCTGGCAGACAAGCCTGCGGTGTCCTTTGGGGAGCCGGCTCTTATAGGGCTGCACTGCATCTGGGTGCTTAAAGTTTGTTTGCCCAGGAGAAGCATGCAGTGCAGTGTGAGCCGGACTCAGGGGGCGGGACTCTGGCTGGGGAGGACAGACACCGGACTGAGCAGCACTGCATGGAGCAGGAGAGGGGGACCCGGAGGAGCGGCAGAGGACACAGGTTGTGTGGGGAATAGACATGTGCATTCGTTTTCGTCCGAATGCATTTTCGTCTGAATTTCAGGTATTTTTGTTATCGTTTTAACAAACGATAACGAAAGTGCAGAATCCGAAAAACGAAAGATCCGACATAAACAAATGCTTTATTTTCGTTGTAACAACAGTTCGATATAGATAGGAGATTCAACGCTGACAATAACAATCTGTGTCCATTGAACCTGTGGTCGAATGTGCCTAAACTTAACTCTATTAGTCCAAGATTATTCTACATAGAGAGAAAAGATTTGACGTAGAAAGGAAAGATTCGACGTAGAAAGGAAAGATTCGACGTAGAAAGGAAAGATTCGACGTAGAAAGGAAAGATTCGACGTAGAGAGGAAAGATTCGACATAGAGAGAATAGATTGCTGCTGGAATTGGGTGGAATTGCAGCTAAACTATACAGAGTCTTACAGTTTAGCTGCTCCGTCGAATCTTCTTTGAACATTCGACAGACACCATAAGCCTTCAATGACAGATTCGACCTTAATTCATTTGAATTTTCGGACGAATGCAATTTTTAACGAAAAACGAAATAAATAAAAACGAATTTCGGGAGTAACTAAATAAATTTATTTTTCGGACGAAAACGAAATTCTGAAACGAAATATTTCAGTGTGCACATGCCTAGTGGGGAATGCACAACTAAAGAGCAGCCAGTGCGGTAGTCGAGCATGGAGCTCTGCTAGTCACCCCCCACCTCCAGCCATCCATGCGCCCGGTGCCTAACCGCCTATGCTGCCATCGGCCATATGTAGAGGGGGCGACATGGGCCCCTTGCAGCACAGGGCCCGGTTGCACTCGCGACTGCTGCACCCCCTATAGTTACGCCCCTGATGGGATGGCTGAACGGGGAGATGCTGAAGTAAACAGCATCTCCCTGTTCTGCCTAGCAACTAGTGACACTGATCTCTGCTCCCTGTGATTAGAGCAGAGATCAGTGTTCACTAAATCCCAGCCACGCCCCCCACAGTTAGTAACACGCCCCTAAGAACACTTAACCCCCTACACTGCCACCTAGTGGTTAACCCCTTCACTGCCAGTGTCATTTACACAGGAATCAGTGCATTTAACCACTTCCCGACCGCCCCCTGTAGATATACGTCGGCAGAATGGCACGTACAGGCAGAATCACGTACCTGTACGTGACATTCTTCCGGCGGTTGGGGGGTCCGATCGGACCCCCCTCCGCCGGCGGGGACGGTCGGGATCGCTTCAGGAGCGATCCGGGACGAGGGGACGGCCAGTGGTTTCTGGCCACCCCCTCGCGATCGCTCCTGGCCAATGAAAAACTTCCCCTTCCTGTCTATTGTATAGACAGGAAGGCGGAAGTGATGTCACGCTCGGTGCGCCGGTCTATGTGACCGGAGACGCCGAGCGGCGAACATCTAAAGGTTAGTGCACAACACTACACTGACACCAGTACAGTTAGGCACATATTCCACCCCCCTGTCACCCCCTGATCACCCCCCAGATCACCCCCTCCCCCCCCAGTCACAGTGTCACTAATTGCAGTGATCATTTTTTTACTGATCACTGCATTTAGTGTCAGTGTGACTGTAATAACTGTCAGGGCAGTTAGTTTTAGGTCCAAGGTAGCCCCCTACCCCCCCCTAATAAAGGTTTAACCCCTTGATTGCCCCCCAGGTAACCCTTTCACCCCCTTTTGCCAGTGTCACTAAGCGATCGTTTTTCTGATCGCTGTATTAGTGTCACTGCTGTCGCTAGGTAACCATTTTTTTTTTTTAGGTAACCGCCATGTTTATATAGGTTCATAAATAGTTTTATAGGTCAGGTACCCCCATATTACAACCTAAATAAAGGTTTTAACCCCTTGATTGCCCCTAGAGTTAACCCTTTCACCAGTGATCACTGTATAACTGTCACTGGTGACGCTGGTTAGCCAGTTAGTTATTTCGTTATTTAGGTTCCCCGTCAGGTTTTTATATAGCGTCAGGTACCCCCATATATTACCTAATAAAGGTTTTAACCCCCTGATTGCCCCTAGTTAACCCTTTCACCCCCTTTTGCCAGTGTCACTAAGCGATCGTTTTTCTGATCGCTGCATTAGTGTCGCTAGGTAACCATTTTTTTTTTTTAGGTAACCGCCATGTTTATATAGGTTCATAAATAGGTTTATAGGTCAGGTACCCCCATATTACAACCTAAATAAAGGTTTTAACCCCCTGATTGCCCCTAGAGTTAACCCTTTCACCAGTGATCACCGTATAAAATGTCACTGGTGACGCTGGTTAGCCAGTTAGTTATTTCGTTATTTAGGTTCCCCGTCAGGTTTTTATATAGCGTCAGGTACCCCCATATATTACCTAATAAAGGTTTAACCCCCTGATTGCCCCTAGTTAACCCTTTCACCCCCTTTTGCCAGTGTCACTAAGCGATCGTTTTTCTGATCGCTGCATTAGTGTCGCTAGGTAACCAGTTTTTTTTTGTATTACTGTTACGGGTGACGCTGGTTAGTTAGCTTGTTTTTTATACTGTCAGGGCACCCGCCATTTATTACCCAATAACGGTTTAACCCCCTGATCGCCCGGCGGGTGATATCAATTAGGTTTTAGGGTCAAATAAGGTCTGCGTCGCCCCAGGTTAGTGCCAGTACCGCAAACACCCACGCACAAAGCATACACCTCCCTTAGTGGCACAGTATCTGAACAGATCAATATCTGATCTGATCAGATCTATACTAGCGTCCCAGCAGTTTAGGGTTCCAAAAAAAACCGCATTGTTAGCGGGATCAGCCCAGATACCTGCTAGCACCTGCGTTTTCCCCCTCCGCCCAGCCCAGCCCACCCAAGTGCAGTATCGATCGATCACTGTCACTTACAAAACACTAAGCACACATAACTGCAGCGTTCGCAGAGTCAGGCCTGATCCCTGCGATCGCTAACAGTTTTTTTGTGGTAGCGTTTTGATTCAGTCGCTTCAGTCAGGAGCTTTTTTACCTGTGAATCTCAAAAAAATAAAAAAAAAAAAAATAGTTGTCGTTTTATTGTTCTCTCTCTCACTCTATTCTCTCTCTATTGTTGCTCTTTTTTTACTCCATTCTATTCTGCAATGTTTTATTATGTTTTATCATGTTTTATCATGCTTGCTTTTCAGGTATGTAATTTTGTTTACTGTGTTTTAGTGTTAAGCATTTTTTTGTTTTCAGGTGCGCCATTCAGTTGCAACGCGGATTTATTTATCTTGACAGCAACAGCGTTTGCTCCCACGATACATAAAGACGCGACTCCAACACTGTAGGAGGTGATTTCACCACCACAGTTAAAAAAAAGAGCATATATGCCGAAGCATGGGGGCAGCAGGGGGGGGGGGGAGCGATTGGCTCCTAATGCCACGTACATACGGTCGACATTCCGACCGTGTGTACACGGCATAACTTTTGCGGGAGGATGCCCCCATGCATCGGCATATATAAATGGTGCATGTATGCCCATCATTAGAAGTGGGTGGATGAAGGGAGGTATTCTAATGGTGGGCATACCCACCAATCAATCTCTTTTTTTCGTTCAGCCAAGAGGCTGCATGAAAAAAAAAAGATTACAATATATGTCCAGTATGTTGCTGGACTTTGAATGGTTATACCAGAATGATGCCTGCAGGTTTAGGTATCATCTTGGTATCATTCTTTTCAGCCAGTGATCGGCTTTCATGTAAAAGCAATTCTAGCGGGTAATTAGCCTCTAGACTGCTTTTACAAGCAGTGGGAGGGAATGTCCCCCCTCCCGGATATAAACCGCGCCATTGGGAAATTGGGAAAGCATTTTATCACACCAATCTTGGTGTGGTCAGATGCTTTGAGGGCAGAGGAAAGATCTAGGGTCTAATAGACCCCAATTTTTTCAAAAAAAGAGTACCTGTCACTGCCTATTGCTATCATAGGGGATATTTACATTCCCTGAGATAACAATAAAAATCATAACAAAGAAAAAAAATGGAAGGAACAGTTTAAAAATAAAATAAAAAAGCTAAATAAATAAAAAAAAAACAAAAAAAAAAAAAAAAAGCACCCCTGCCCCCCCTTCTCTTGCGCAAAGGCGTACACAAGCGTTGGTCTGGCGTCATATGTAAACAGCAATTGCACCATGCATGTGAGGTATCACCGCGAAGGTCAGATCGAGGGCAGTAATTTTAGCAGTAGACCTCCTCCGTGAATCTAATGTGGTATCATGTAAAGGCTTTTAAAGGCTTTTAAAAATGTATGTAGTTTATCTCCACTGCGTGTTTGTGCGCAATTTTAAAGCATGTCGTGTTTGGTATCCATGTACTCGGCCTAAGATCATATTTTTTATTTCATCAAAAATTTGAGCAATATAGTGTGTTTTAGTGCATTAAAATAAAAAAAAGTGTATTTTTTCCACAAAAAATGCGTTTGAAAAATCGCTGCGCAAATACTGTGTGGAAAAAAAAAATGCAACACCCACCATTTTAATCTGTAGGGCCTTTGCTTTAACATTATATATAGTGTTTGAGGGTTCAACGTAATTTTCTTGCAAAAAAAAAAATATGTTTTCATGTAAACAAAAAGTGTCAGAAAGGGCTTTGTCTACAAGTGGTTAGAAGAGTGGGTGACGTGTGACATAGGCTTCTAAATGTTGTGCATAAAATGCCAGGACAGTTCAAACCCCCCCCCAAATGACCCCATTTTGGAAAGTAGACACCCCAAGCTATTTGATGAGAGCAATGTTGAGCCCATTAAATATTTTTTTTTTTTGTCCCAAGAGATTGAATAATGAAAAAAAAAAAATATATATATTTTTTTTACAAAAAGTTGTCACTAAATGATATATTGCTCAAACATGTCATGGGCATATGTAGAAATACACCCCAAAATACATTCTGTTGCTTCTCCTGAGTACGGGGATACCACATGTGTGGGACTTTTTGGGAGCCTAGCTGCGTACGGAACCCCAAAAACCAATCACCGCCTTCAGGCTTTCTAAGGGTGTAATTTTTTTATTTCACTTCTCACTGCCAATCACAGTTTCGGAGGCCATGGAATGCCCAGATGGCATAAAACCCCCCAAAATGACCCCATTTTGGAAAGTAGACACCCCAAGCTATTTGCTGAGAGGTATTGTGAGTATTTTGCAGATGTCGCTTTTTGTCACAAAGTTTTGAAAATTGAAAAAAAAAAAAAAAAAAAATTTTTTTTTCTTTACTTTCTTCATTTTCAAAAACAAATGAGAGCTGTAAAATACTCACCATGCCTCTCAACAAATAGCTTGGGGTGTCTACTTTCCAAAATGGGGTCATTTGGGGGGGTTTTGTGCTATTTTGGCATTTTATGGCCTTCGAAACTGTGATAGGTAGTGAGGAGTGAAATCAAAAATTTGCACCCTTAGAAATCCTGAAGGCGGTGCTTGGGTTTCGGGGCCCCGTACGCGGCTAGGCTCCCAAAAAGTCCCACACATGTGGTATCCCCATACTCAGGAGAAGCAGCAAAATGTATTTTGGGGTGCAATTCCACATATAACTATGGCATGTGTGAGCAATATATCATTTAGTGACAACTTTTTGAAAAAAAAAAAAAATCTTTTTTATTTTTGTCTTTATTCAATCACTTGGGACTAAAAAAAAAAATATTCAATGGGCTCAACATGCCTCTCAGCAAATAGCTTGGGGTGTCTACTTTCCAAAATGGGGTCATTTGGGGGGGTTTTGTACTTCTCTGCCATTTTAGCACCTCAAGAAATGAAATAGGCAGTCATAAATTAAAAGCGGTGTAAATTCCAGAAAATGTACTCTAGTTTGTAGACGCTATAACTTTTGCGCAAACCAATAAATATACGCTTATTGGCATTTTTTTTACTAAAGACATGTGGCTGAATACATTTTGGCCCAAATGTTTGACTAAAATTGAGTTTATTAGATTTTTTTTTATAACAAAAAGTAGAAAATCTCTTTTTTTTTTTCAAAATTTTCGCTCTTTTTCCGTTTATATCGCAAAAAATAAAAATCACAGAGGCAATCAAATACCATCAAAAGAAAGCTCTATTTGTGGGAAGAAAAGGACGCAAATTTCGTTTGGTTACAAAATTGCATGACCGCGCAATTACCAGTTAAAGTAGTGCAGTGCGAAATTGAAAAAAGACCTCTGGTCCTTTGGCTGCCAAATGGTCCGGGGCTGAAGTGGTTAAATACCACTGGTTGCTGCATAAATGACAATGGTCCCAAAAATGTGTCAAAAATGTCCGATGTGTCCGCCATAATGTCACAGTCACAATAAAAATCGCTGATCGCCGCCATTACTAGTAAAAAAAAAAATTATTAATAAAAATGCTATAAAACTATCCCCTATTTTGTAAACGCTATAACTTCTGCGCAAACCAATCAATAATCGCTAATTGCGATTTTTTTTACCAAAAATATGTAGAAGAATACATATCGGCCTAAACTGAGGAAATATTTTTGGGGGATATTTATTATAGCAAACAGTAAAAAATAATGTGTTTTTTTTCAAAATTGTCGCTCTTTTTTTGTTTATAGCGTAAAAATAAAAACCGCAAGAGCGATCAAATACCACCAAAAGAAAGCTCTATTTGTGGGAAAAAAAGGATGTCGATTTTGTTTGGGAGCCACGTCGCACGACCGCGCAATTGTCAGTTAAAGCGTCGCAGTGCCGAATCGCAAAAAGTGGTCTGGTCTTAAGCCAGAAAAATGGTCCGGTCTGAAAGTGGTTAATGAATTAAAAAAAAAAACTAACCAGTAAAGTTAGCCCAATTTTTTTTGTATAATGTGAAAGATTTTACGCCGCGAGAATGATGATCTTTTTATTCTAAGCAAAAAAATCGGGATTCTCATTTTGCGCCGAATCGTGCAGCTCTACTCTATGGGCGTTCTGTAAATTATAAATATAAACCCATGAAAAAATGGAAACCTCAAAATAGTCAGTGCTACTTTGTAATTGTAATTGATCCATCTTTTAAATAAAAATAATTTAAAAAAATCTGCTATTCGGAACTAACAGCGGTAATTGACTGATCCTTGGAAAATAAATTCTGAGCTTCCTTGGATGTCTACTAATCCACCTTGCGACGACGTAGTCACAGGACCCTGATGGTTCTCATATATGTCTGAATGTTTGGTTACAATTAAAGCTTTTGAAGTTGTTTCTTTTGATGTGTTTCTGCTGATCAACTTTTACCTGCACCCAGATGTCCTATTAACCCATCTGTGTCCCCATGTGTTTGTGGCCTTTGAACGCAGAAATATCAAAGTGTATCTAAACCAAAAACCAAATACATAATATGTTGCATCCTTCATGAGTTGGATACTTTTTTTTTCCTTTTTTTCAAGCTTCTTTTGCTTTATTTTCACCTGGTAATCCTGCAAATCACACACTCTCTGTCCCTGGGTTGCTCCGTCACCTCTCCACTGTATCTATGGAGGAAGCCATGGTTGTCACCCTAAGCTACGCTCCTGATGTGGACTACAAACATGTTCATATCTTTTCATCTCGCAAACATTATGCCACCCCCAACCCCCGTCGGTCAGTCGGCCAGCCGGCCAGCCGGTCGGTAGCACTTACCCCATCACTGGCGCCTTCCTCTGCTTGGCGGCGCTGGCTCTCCACAGGTCATCACGGTGCTAGCGGCTTCTGTTTCCTCCCTCCTCCTCAGCGACCAATCGGAAGTCTTCTATTTCTGGCCAATCGGAAATCGGGTCTCACACCCGCTTCTCTTTGGCCGGATTGAGGAACAGTGTTTGAACAGTGAATATTCATTGGCTGTTGTAACACAGCCTACCCTAATTTCAAGCCTACTAGAGCCTCTGGCTCTAATCAGGTGCTATAACCGATTGCCGACCGGCTCACGCCGATATACGTCGGCAGAAGGGCACATACAGGCATATTAAAGAGGAAGTAAAGCCTCTTGAAAAAAAAAAAAAAAGACACCCTGCAAGGCAAAGGCATAATGAGCTAGTATGCATAGCATACTAGCTCATTATGAAAAACTTACCTTAAAACGAAGCCCCCGAAGCCGCCCTTATCCTCGATCTTCTTCGCCGCCATCCAGGGCCGGAGTGACTTCCGGGTCTCGCCGCTCCAGCGCTATCATTCGCTGGAGCGGCGATGATGTCACTCCCGCGCATGCGCACGAGATCAGCATATCGCCGTGATCTCGGCATCTTCAGTGCGCCCTCAGTGCGCCTGCGCGCCGCTGTCTACGCCGCATGCGCCGTAGACAGCGATGCCTTTTCATCGCTAAATATCTCCTAAACCATGTAGGTTTAGGAGATATTTATTGGACCTACAGGTAAGCCTTAATCTAGGCTTACCTGTAGGCCAAAGTCATATGGAAGGGTTTACTTCCACTTTAACGTACCTGTACGTTGCCCGCCGCGAGCTCCGTGAGTGTGACCGCAGGTCCCGTGTATATATTTAAGTGCACACTGAGTGGTTCACCTGTGCCCTCTTGCTCCGCCAACACCAGTGTGGCGGGTGCGATTGAGCACTTAGGTGAGCGCTCATCACATTTTCCACCTAAAATTGTGTGGCACTGGTCTAGCGCAGCTTTTATATTTTTTCCCGTGGACTCGATGTCCGCAGGGATACCCGCGAACGTCTCACAGAGAGGAAGAACGGGGAAATGATGATGTAAACAAGCATTTCCCCGTTGTGCCTAGTGACAGGACACTGATCACAGCTCCCTGTGATCGGGAGCGGTGATCAGTGTCGTGACACTTGTAGCCCATCCCCCCCACAGTTAGAATCACTCCCTAGGACACACTTGAACCTCTCCCCGCCCCCTAATGGTTAACCCCTTCACTGACAGTCACATTTACACAGTAATCAATGCATTTTTAATCGCACTGATCGAAAAATTGTTAACTACCTGCAAGACAAAGTCATAATGAGCTAGTATGACTAGCATACTAGCTCATTATGCATCACTTACCTTAGATCGGGGCCCCCGACGCCGTGTTCTTCTCACCCTCCGGCCGCATCCATCTCTAAACAGATACCCTTCCGGGTATCGCCACTCCGGCCAATCACAGTGCCGCTGCGGCGCTGTGATTGGCCAGAGCGGCGAGGACGTCGCTCCGCGCATGCGTGCGGGACACTTCAACTGCGGTGAGCCGCAGTTCTGAATGGGGATTAACCCTGTAAATGCACCGTTGTCTACGGCGCGCATGCGCGTGAATTTTAGGGTATACAACCACTTTAAACTCCTTGGGGAAGGAGGAGCTCTGAACTGTGGCAAACACCCAACTCCTAAGGACTGTGCAAAAAAATGCCCAAGCAGGGTACTGGCACCTGGCAAAACATGGACCCTGGTATAGAGACTTCATCCCTACCAACCCTTTGTGAAGTCTCCTGACTCTAGGACCCCTACCAGGATTTACAAATCCTAGAGGACACTGAACAACAAGTAAGAAGTCTCTGTTAAGCCCCATACACACGGTCGGACTTTTTCATGGATTCTGTCCGATCGGACAATGTTGTTGAAAAATCAGACCGTGTGTATGCACCATCGGACAGTGTACGTCGGATTGTCCGACGGACAAAGTCTTATCTCCTGCTGGAAAGATTTGCCGACAACACGGTCCGATCACACCAAATCCGATCGTGTGTACGGTTGTCCGACCGGACAAAGTGCTACGCATGCTCACATCACATTACAAGACCAAAGCTATTGGCTACTAGCCTCTACGTAGTTCCGTCGTAGGCAACAAACGTCACCACGTTCAGAATGATCGGATTTTCCGACAACTTTGTCCGACCGTGTGTACGCAAAACCAACATCAGACAAAGTATGACGGACAGGATCCGCCCGACCTGGTCCACGGATTGTCCGACCGTGTGTATGGGGCTTAAGAAGTGTAGCACTAACCCCCGAAGGAGCTGCTGGTTTTATTTGGGCTTACCGTTACCTCACTTACTTGTTTCTCCGTCTTGGGGGTCCCGTTGAAAGTGGTCCAAAGAAATGTTGAAACTGACACTGAATCCTCTTTTGGGTTATTTATTTAGAAAAAAGGACAAAGTCTCTCAATAGAGGGTAGAGGGTTAGGGGTGAGTTCAGGTACTTAGATTGCAGGGTGAAGATATCAGAAGAATCCAGAGAATATTACTGTCCCACAACTGGATTCCTGCAACCCCCGGATAGGTCTCTCTCACTAGGCCTAGCAGAGCAGCCGGTGGGATGCTCGATAAAAGTCTCTGCCACAGTCTTGTAAGTTACACTTGAGCGTCTCTGAGGGATTTGGATGAATTTTAAAGAACTAACATACGGTACCAGTTTCTCTCAGCCGATCCGGCGATACCGTATGAGTTGATCCAGGTTGCGTCCTTCAACTAAGTCTCCAGGCTCCTTTCAGAGAAGCCAGCCTTGCGCATGGCCTTCTCCTGAACGAGACCTCCCCTGGGGTTCTTCAGTTGCTGGGCCTCTCTCTTCAGATGAGACAGCACCGGACCTTCTTTGGATCAGTAGGCTCCGAAAGTCACATAGGCCTATCCCGAGACACAGGATGCATGGTCCCGCACCCCAGGCCATGAGGGCCACGGAGCTGGATCAGGAGGACCACCAGAACCAAAAAGATAGAAAATACCCCCGTGCCAACATGGCGTCGGTACCTTAAATACCACCCCCCAGAAATCACAGCAGGAGAACACTCCCACTGGGCTGGTTCCGAGAGACAAGTGGCATTCAATGCATCCAGCTAGACTGCTTTCTACTCTTGCCGGCGGTGACAGCGACACCTGCGCTCAAGGAGAACCCAGTGCAACCCAGCTGGACTGGTACTGAAACCAGAAATTTAAAGAAATTAGCCTGAAGCCCAACTGTGGCTTCAGGCAACTTAATTTTTCAAAAACAATAGCGCCTGCTCGTTAGGAGCCAGCGCTACAGAAGCGTGCAGTTTGGAGCCCCTCAACCTGTATGGATGAGAAGCCTGAGGACCAGTTTGATGCTTCTCATATAGTGACAGGGTGTTGTACTGTCTTATATATCTATATCGAGTTTTGTAAATGTGTTAAAAGATGTTTCTGTTGCTCATTCCTGCTGGGAGGTGCTGTAGAATCCTTGATTGTTGTATGCAGCATCCTTTGTACTATGCCAGAGTATTAGAGCCCAGGTCTGAACCTGCAACCTCTGCTGTGTCTGGTGATGTCTCTTCTTGCTGAGCCACCTAGGATGCTGGGCAGCAGCCTGGACAGTTTCATGAACAATGTTGCCTTGAACATTGTTTCTCTTGAACCTTGAACTTTTTGCTCCTCCCATGAATTTCCTATTTTAGCCATACCTTTCCACTTCCTGTTTGCCAGATTATTGTGCTCTCTCTCCAACCAATATCTCTTGTCACTCCTGCTGTTGTTCATATCTACGCTACCGCTCGTTACTGACCTTTGGCTTGTTCCTTGACTATGCTTCTGCTTCATCCCAACCTGGAACTGCTTTCTACAGATCTTTGGCTTGTTCTTTGACTACGCTTCTGCATGATCCCTACCTGCTTTCTACCAACCTTTGGCTTGTTTACTGACTACAAATCTGATTGATCCCTACTTGCTATATCTGCTACTGTACCTCGGCTTGTTCACCTCCTGGTGGGGTGATCCTGGGGACCATGGCCTGGTACTGTGAAGATATTTGCCAGCACACCATGGAAGGACACAAATAGCGTCCAAACGGTGATTTATTGCATGATCACAACACAAGGATAGTGCAACGTTTTGGAGCCACGCAGGGCCCCTTCGCCAGGCATGCGACCCTGCGTGGCTCCGAAACGTTGCACTATCCTTGTGTTGTCATCATGCAATAAATCACCAGTTTGGACGCTATTTGTGTCGTTCCATGGTGTGCTGGCAAATATCTTCACTGTGACTTGAAGCAGTATCCAGCTGGTTGTTGCTGCAGCACCCAAATCCGAGAGCGCATCCAGGAATGTGTGCGATGGGAATGTGAAGTACTACATGGCCTGGTACTAACACGCAGCAAAACCCATCTCCACCATCAGGAGCTCTAATGAATACTGGTTAGTGCTTAAACCTGGCACCTCGGGTGAGCCCACATCATCTGCCATGGAGACCTGCTTATGTACTTATCCTGCTGGTCAGTGGAAGCCTTTCTACTGCTACAGCTACTAGTCTCCGAGCCTGACCCCTGACTGGAGCATGTGAGTTCCTGTAAACCTTGGGGACAAACTCAACATCTTTAGCTGTCTCACCTCTTTAGTCTCCCTTAGACATGTGCAATTCGTTTAGTTTTCAATTTCCGAATTTCCGAAATTTCCGAAATTACAAATTTCCGAAATTTCCGAAATTCCGAAATTACGAATTTCCGAAATTACGAATTTCCGAAATTACGAATTTCCGAATTTCGAATTTCGAAATTTTCGGATTTCCGAATTTCCGAAATTACGAATTTCCGAAATTACGAATTTCCGAATTTCGAATTTTCGGATTTCCGAATTTTCAAATTTTCGGATTTCCGAATTTTCAAATTTTCGGATTTCCGAATATTTTCGAATTTTCAAATTTCTTAATTTTCGCATTTTCGGATTTCCGAATTTCCAAATTTCGAATTTTCGAATTTTCGGATTTTCGGATTTCCGAATTTTCGGATTTTCGGATTTCCAAATTTTCGGATTTTCGGATTTTCGAATTTTCGGATTTTCGGATTTCCGAATTTTCGGATTTTTCGGATTTCCGAATTTTCGGATTTTCGGATTTCCGAATTTTCGGATTTTCGGATTTCCAAATTTTCGGATTTTCGGATTTTCGAATTTTCGGATTTTCGGATTTCCAAATTTTCGGATTTTCGAATTTTCGGATTTTCGGAATTCGGAAATTCAAAAATTTGAAAAATCGAAAATCTGAACAAAAGAAAGAAAATCTGTTTAATTCTAAATAATAACTAACTATTAAATTATAGGTATAGTGAACGTAACAAGTACGAATTTATCCGAAGTTACGAATTATCTGAAATAACGAATGCCGGATCTAACCAAATGGAACGTAACAATCTAATAATAATAATAAATAACAATAATAATAATAAAACCTTTTTATTATTATTAATTATTTATTATTAATTTGTTCCGTTACATTTGTTTAGATGTGGCATTCGTTATTTCAGATAATTCGTAACTACGGATAAATTCATACTCGTTAATTTAATAGTTAGTTATTAATTAAACTGATTTTCTTTCTTTTTTTCAGATTTTCAAATTTTGGGATTTTCAAATCTTTGAATTCCCGAATTTCGAAAGTCCGAAAATTCGGAATTCCGAAAAACTAAAAATCCAAAATTCAGAAATTCAATAATTCGGAAATCCGAAAATTCGAAATTCGGAAATTCGGAAATTACCAAAATCCGAAAATTCGGAAATCCGAAAATACAAAATTCGGAAATCCGAAAATTCGAAATTCGGAAATTCGAAAATTCGAAATTCGGAATGACGAAATCCGCAAATCAAGAATTCGGAATTTCGTAAATTCGTAAATACGAAAATTCGGAAATACGAAAATACAAAATTTGGAAATCCGAAAATTCGAAATTCGGAAATTCGAAAATTCGAAATTCGGAAATTCGAAATTAGGAAATTCGAAAATCCAAATGATAGAAAAGTGAAAATTCCCGAAATTTCCCAATTTGCGAATTTCCAAATTCCTGAATTTTCGATTTTCCGAATTTTCGAAAAAAGCAAAAAAACGAATGAAGCAAAAACGAAAATGAACAAATTTTTTGTCAGTGCACATGTCTAGTCTCCCTCAGGGCTTGCTTGCGGAAACAGACAGGTTGAAGGCCAAGAGCAGGCCATGTTTACTACACAGGTGTTTGCAGAATTGATGGAGATGAGTCAGATGCGTAACCAGCCATCAGTCGGGTGTTGCCAGCCAGTGATATCCGGTTTGAATTGAAAGATAATGAAGAGTTGCCACTGGCGGTAGGTCAGCCAAGAGTAGCAGTAAATGACTTGACAGTGTAGCAGCTGGCAGCATTACTGAGATATCAACAAAGGCGCAGTATTCTGCTAAACATGAATTGGAGACACATGGCTTTTAGGGAACACCTGATAATAATTACTGCATCAACAACTCATGGTATATATTAGCATGGTGGACAGTAGGAAAAATGCTCCTTACACTGGTGTTCAATATGAACCATGCCATCCTTCCAATAGTGGTCAGTAGGAAGAATGCTTCTTACATTGGTGGACAGTGGGAGGAATTCCATCCTCAAACTGGTGCTCATTGGGAAGAATGTTTCTTACATTGGTGGTCAGTGGAAAGAATTCTCCTTACATTTGTGGTCAGTGGGAAGAATGCTCCTTACATTCGTGGGCAGTGGAAAGAATTCTCCTTACATTGGTGGTCAGTGGAAAGAATTCTCCTTACATTCGTGGTCAGTGGGAAGAATGCTCCTTACATTCGTGGTCAGTGGGAAGAATGCTCCTTACATTGGTGGTCAGTGGAAAGAATTCTCCTTACATTGGTGGTCAGTGGGAAGAATTCTCCTTCCATTGGTGGTCAGTGGGAAGAATGTTCCTTACATTGATGGTCAACGCAAAGAATGCTCCTTACATTCGTGGTCAGTGGGAAGAATGCTCCTTACATTCGTGGTCAGTGGGAAGAATGCTCCTTACATTGATGGTCAATTGGTAGAATGCTCCTTACATTGATGGTCAACGGAAAGAATGCTCCTTACATTCGTGGACAGTGGGAAGAATGCCTCTTACATTCGTGGTCAGTGGGAAGAATGCCCCTTACATTCGTGGTCAGTGTGAAAAATGCTGCTTACATTGGTGGTCAGTGGAATGAATGCCTCTTACTTTGGTGGCTAGGTGCAAGAATGCTCCTTACATTGTGGTCAGTGGGAAGAACGACCCCCTTATAGATAGCTAAAAAAATGTATTGGTGTCCTTGGGAACTTATCTGAGAGTAAGAATTTGCTGCGCAAGGAACCTTTAGAAAACTCTAGAGGAACCCTATTGGTTAAGTAAGGTTGCTTAGATGTGTATTTTTACAATCTACCTTTATACAAAAGAGATTTTGTTTAGGGCATGTATGCTTTTTTTCAGGTAATTTTACACTTTCTTACCCTCTGCTTAACCCTCTTACCCCTCAGAAGAAGGCTGTGGTACGCTTCATTACTTGCAGTTGTCCTAAAACAACAGAGCCTGAAGCTGCTCAATCACAAAAGGAGAACATCTGTATTTATCTGTCTATAAGAAGCCTGTTCTCTTCATTCTTGTATAATAAGTGGTATTTGGGAACTGTTTTGTCTCTACGCTACTGTACAAAATTTGTATGCCAAGCAGTTCGCTCTGCCCTCAGCAGTAAGCTTCTTGACCCATCGGAAGGAAGAATGATATTCATTTGGTATTCATTTGGGTTTCTGTGAGTAACTCGGTGAAAACAGTTAGCTCTACAAATAAATCTAAGACGTGAGATTTCCAGCAAGTCCTGTCCTACTTATTTTCTCTTTTGTGAGTCACCATCCATCTTCATATTCAGGAACTGAATGCCATGCCTCCAGCTTGAGGTTCCTACAAGGTTCTGAGCCAACCTCCAAACCTCAAGATGACTTCTTAAAGTGGTGGGACACCCTGAAAAAAAAAAACTTTAAAAAAATGTTAATAACAATTTAAAATGAAAAAAAAAAAAAAAAAAATTTTTTTTTTTTACTTACCAGAAATGGCTGTTGCTAGGCAGATCGTCCTAATCTGCCTCTTCCAGCTCCGCGGTGATCTTCTCTCCTCTGCTCCGAGCGCTGTCTTCTAGTGAATGGGGCGCGGTGTGTTATGGGAACTGTGTCCCACAACACATCGTGTTCCCCATTCACAAATTAGACTCGCGCATGCGCAGTAGGCCGCGCGCAGACTCGCGCATGCGCAGTAGGAAACGGGCAGCCGTATCCCTTACTGAGGATGGCGGCGCTGGAACCGGATCGCCGAGGGACATCTCGGCCTCCACAACCGACATCGCGGGCGCCCTGGGAGGGTAAGTGTACTTATTAAAAGTCAGCAGCTACTTTTTTTTTAGCTGCTGACTTTAAAAAAAAATTATTTTAAGGTGAAACACCGCTTTAACAATGTTCTAAATTTAAAGACAAACTTTGATCAATATTTGCCAAGTATAACATTAACATTCAAATTCGTTTTTTTTTTGTTAATTATTATATTAGTTGATTCTCTTTCAAATTAGTATATTTATGAACTGCTATGCAGCAACTTGGAGTAGACAACTTGAGATACGCCTCAGTTTTCTTTACTAACCACCAAAATAATCTTTTTCGTTCTATATTTTTATTGACACGACACTTTATATCATGACTGCAGTGGCGTGTGACCCTTCATCAAGAACTCCTCTTCACCCAGAAAATACTTCCATAACCTCCACCAAGACCTCCTCACCACCCAGTAAGACTTCCATACTCTTCACCAAGACCTCCCCTTCATTCAGTAATACTTCCATGCCCTCCACCAGGACCTCTTCACCACCCAGTGATACTTCTGTAGCGCTGGTATTTTTGCCTATTAATGCAAAGCAATGTTAATCTATGAGCAGTGTTATAACTTAGTATTTGGCACCATCTAGTGGCCAATATAGGAAATGGATTCTAATTATTTTCTTTTCTAGAGTATTAGAAAATATAACAGGAAGTGACTGTTCTGTTTACATTTTGCTATGACCTACCTACCCAGAATGCCAAGTGACCTACCCATGATCACTCAGTACTGAACTGCATGCTGGGTAGGCTATAAAAGGACACGCGCGGCCATTTTTTTTCTCTTCGGTACGCGTGGCCTGCCTGCAAGGACCTGTGAGGAGGTTTCCAGAGAGCGCGGCCTACAGCCACTGCAGAGCGGAACAACTAAAGACTTTGCCTTGTACCTGATGGATTGACTGTGTGACCGGATCGGGAAGGATCCAGAGACACCTGTCGGAGCCATCAGAGGGTCCCGGTTCATCTTGCGGAGCGGAGCGGTGTGACAGCGCCGGCCGGTGAGAAGCAAGACTGAATACACCGGAGTGGAGCTGTTTTATTCTCCAGGCCTAAGTTGGGTGAGAGGGCTGCTGCCCACAGTTTCTTAATGTACTTTTATACATCTAGACAACTAACACAGTGTTGCTGGGACCTGTAGTCCCACGGAAGAGAACTATCCAAAAAGACAGAGTTTAAACAGGCCTCAAGCCTACCCTTCACTGTACTACTGACACTGTGTTATACAAAGCCAATCACCCTGGAGGCAGCTACAGGTGTACCCCACTGCAGGAACAGTTCTAACACCCACTTTACGTTAACCCTTGTTTGTTTCTACTGTTGGATTACAATTTCTACAACACAGATAGCTAGCAGAAGAAAGAAGACCAAAGACTGCATCTCTCATTGCAAGGCCATGCATCCTATTAAAGTAGGGGGAGCTCCCTAGTAATTGTGTTGTACTTTATTATTAACCCTGCATTCCTGTAGCTACCAGAGTGTGATGGAAGTGGAAAGGTGCCCAGAGTTAAGGCATATTCACTCTGAGCACTAGTCCCAATTGGAGACGCACTCCCAGGGACCATCTAAGACAACTTTATGTGTTATAAATTGTGTTGAATACCTATTGTGCTGTCACATTATGTTTGTGTGACAGTGCGAACACTGTAATTACTATTTTACACCGGTTTCAGTAAACATACGCTCTTGGTTAAGTACAATTGGTGTGGAGTGTTGTTCCTTTTCTAGCAGGTGGAACCTCGGATACCCAGGTAATAACAAAGGTATATTGTTGTTATATTGCACATTGTGGGGTTATCCTATACCATTAGCTTCACACCAACATTGCACCACAAGTACAGGCCCAATCAATATCAGCAGCTCTTTCGGGGGTCAGTGCTACACTTCCATACCCTTCACCAAGAACTCTGCTTCACCCAGTAATCCGTCTATACCCTTCAACAAGACAATCTCACCCCACAGTAATCCTTCTACAAAGACCTCTGAATCACTCAGTAGCACTTTATCTCATTACAATAAGGACTATTACCCCACAGACAATCTCTCAGCACCTTATGCTAATCATTTTTCATTTTGTTCCTCTGCTCAATACCCTACTTTGCCCCAGTCACCCTTCCTAGGGGTCAGTGAGCACTGCAGATGCCCACCTGGTGGGGACCACAGGACAGAAACCACTAATCCTGCTTTTGTAAATTCAAGCTGCAAAGGTCAGCAAGAACAAAGACTTGGATAACATCTCCTAATAGTGCAGCAATACATTACAGGAACAGATGTAGTTAGGCAAATGTATTGTTCTGCTTTAATCACAGAAACAGTAATCGTTTTTGTATAGTCTGGTCAGTGTTTCACAGGATGGGAGTTTGATTGCTTCCCCCTGCCTTCAGAAGAAGTTTCTGGAGCTTAGGGTGGGAGAACTAAAATTCATAGCCAATTCCTGGGGTGGTGTGCCCAGATGGTGTCTGGCTTACTGTTAAATAGGCTGGAACCCTGGATGAATTGTCGTTTCTCCCCCTGTGGAAATGGATCCATGTACTCAAGGGAATGGGGGACTGCTTGCCTTCAGACCCTCCTTGGACTGGAAGCTGGGCTACTCTGCTGGAGGTTCCAACCCTGGACTGATCATTGCTAGGATCTTTAAGTAGAGCCAAGTCTCTGTGTCGCAGTGTTTGGTGGTCCCTCAGCTGCAAAAAACTAAATCATTTCAGCTATTCCTGCTAAACCTGTCCAGCAATTCTCCTGGTCCTCAGCTGCAGGAGGATACTGTATTGCTTCTGCTTAGAGATAGAGATAGATTCAAAAAGACATCCCCGGACTGTTTATTGACCCAGAGTGAATGAGATATTGCTATGTGCCTGGCTGCCTGCACTGATTAGAGGAAGAACCTGTGCACATCTACAGCAGCTCCTGCAGGGGTAGCGCTACATATACATGTAGTATTACATTGCTTTTATGTCCATGGACTTCTCTGTTAGAGCACCGCCAAGCTTGGACTTTCCTCTAAGAGACTTTGCCTGTGCAGGTAACCTGGGGCAGCCACAGTTGGGTTCAGTTAGGAAAAAGACATTACTGCATGTTATGCATGTTCTGCTGAAAGTTCAGTAAAGTTGTTTGAACTGCCGAAGGCCTGGTCTAAAGTTACTCAAGGTTTGCATGTGGGGTCCTGACGCCTCTCTAAGGAACAAGGATCTGAAATAGCACATTGGGGTCTGTGAATATCACGGCAATGCAAGGTTAGTTTGTGAGTCTAAGAGGAGAAGAAGTTGCTGGGGGTAACAACAGCAGGAAACAGCAGCCAGTTGTTGGTGTGGTACCTGGTTAGGTGAGGGGTTCTCTGGTAGCGAGGGGGGTTGGTGTTCTGACTCATTGCCTAGCTGTCTGTCTCTGCCAGTCTCGGGCAGCGGAACAGCATTACAGGGATCTATGGCCTAGTCACTAGGTATGTAATGCAAGAGTTGAGTGAGAACACGAATGAGCTCCGTGCCAAGTGCTCAACAGGACTCCATTCTGTGACTGGGAGTGAGGTAACAGAGGTACGCTGACTGGTGGAGTGGGCAGAGGCTCTGCATACCCCTCCTAATGCAACACATACTCCTGTACAAGTGTGTAGGACAAGGGAAACATCTTCTGTAGGGACACTGCATACAACATTACACACAAGTGGCTCATCTCTAAGTTGGCGGACTGTATTAATGTTTGATACTTCACATGACCGTGGCCCCCGGGCATTGGTGAGCACGCCTTTGGTCAATGTGTTACCCCTGTGCTAGTATGAGCAGCCCCGGACCCCACCTGGCATACCCCAAAGAACCCACCCGGGGGGTAGTCCCAGACCCAGAAATTGGCACCCAACGAGTTAACAGGAAGCATGGAGGAAAGGTCCATCACCCACTTACCCAACAACCGCATTATTTCCCCCCTAAGTTTTTGGCGCCCAATGTGGGGCTACGCATAGCGCATGCTCCTGAAGACCACACCTAAAGATACCATGGCTATAGTTTAGTTAGTTTTCTAGAACTTGCCCAGCAATACTCCAAGTGAACTGCACATGTATACCTCCTGGTTGGCTCCTGCACAAGATACCATTCCCCGATTGGTGGAGAAGTTGATAAGAGGAGTATATAGCAAAGAAACCTGGAATGATGCTCAGGTCCTCTGCGTGTGTGCTGCCAGGGAATAGTCCTCTCATGTGACCCAGAACTTGGCGCCCAACAAGTTAATGTTAAGCATGGAGGAAAGGTCCTTCACCCACTTACCGAAAAACTGCACCCCCATCCATACAAATACATGAGTCACCATGACAAATTGGTTCTTCCTAAGGCTTTTTCAGGTGCCTCGGCGGGATTCATAGATAGTGAACATTGTAATGGAGTTGGAAGCTTAGCATAAACACTTCTCCATAATTGTTGCATAACCACCAGGTATGGAAAAAAACGATGCTTGGCTCTGAATAGGGATGAGCCGAACACCCCCCCGTTCGGCTCGCATCAGAACCCGCGAACGGACCTAAAGTCCGTGCAAACTTTAGAACCCTATTAGTTATAATGGATGCGAACGTTCGAAATTAAAAGTGCTAATTTTAAAGGCTAATATGCATGTTAATGTCATAAAAAGTGTTTGGGGACCTGGGTCCTGCCCCAGGGGACATGTATCAATGCAAAAATTTTTTTTAAAAACGTCCGTTTTTTCAGGAGCAGTGATTTTAATAATGCTTAAATTGAAACAATAAAAGTGTAATATTCCTTTAAATTTCGTACCTGGGGGGTGTCTATAGTATTCATGTAAAGGGGCGCATGTTTCCCGTGTTTAGAACTGTCTCTGCGCAAAGTGTCATTTTTGAAAGTAAAAAAGCTATTTAAAATCACTCGCGGCTAATGTTAATTCACGGCTCCCGTAACACAGAGAACAGTGATTCATTGAAACTCATTCATAAAAAAAAGTCATTGATAAAAAATAAAAAAAATTCAAAAAATGAAAAAAAAAAAGCGTAGGGGTCCCCCCCAAATTCAATAACCAGGCCCTTCAGGTCTGGGATGGATAATTAAGGGGAACCCCAGCCAAAAAAAAAAAAAAAAAATGGCGTAGGGTCCCCCTCAAAATCCATACCAGACCCTTGAGGTCTGGTATGGATTTTAAGGGGAACCCTAGCCAAAAAAAATGGCGTGGGGTCCCCCTCAAAATCCATACCAGACCCTTATCCGAGCACGCAACCTGGCAGGCCGCAGGAAAAGAGGGGGGGACGAGAGCGGCCCCCCCTCTCGCCTGAACCGTACCAGGCCACATGCCCTCAACATTGGGAGGATGCTTTGGGGGTCTAAGACCCCTAAAGCACCTTGTCCCCATGTTGATGAGGACAAGGGCCTCTTCCCCACAACCCTGGCCGGTGGTTGTGGGGGTCTGCGGGCGGGGGGCTTATCGGAATCTGGAAGCCCCCTTTAACAAGGGGACCCCCAGATCCCGCCCCCCCCTGTGTGAAATGGTAAGGGGGTACAAAAGTACCCCTACCATTTCACCAAAAAAGTGGCAAAAATGGTAAAAATGACAGGAGACAGTCTTTGACAATTCCTTTATTAAAATCTTCTTTCTTCTTTCTTCATCCTTCGGATTCTTCATCTTCTCCTTCCTTCATCTTCTTCCATCTTCTTCTTCCATTTTCTTCTTCCTCCGATCCGCTTCTTCTTGCGCTGGTCTTCTCGTCCTTCTCGTCCGGCATCTTCTTCCGTCGGCGTCGGTGTCGGTGTCTTCTTGGGCCGCTCCGCGCAATGGGAGGCTCCCGCTGTGTGAGGCTCCGCTCCATCTGACAGGTCTTTTAAAATGGAGGGCACCTGGTGACCCCGCCCCCCTCTGACGTCATGGGGAAAGCCATCATGGAATTCCCCATGACGTCCCTGTGCGTCAGAGGGGGCGGGGTCACCAGGTGCCCTCCATTATAAAAGACCTGTCAGACGGAGCGGAGCCTCACACAGCGGGAGCCTCCCATTGCGCGGAGCGGCCCAAGAAGAGACAGAGACACCGACACCGACGCCGACGCCGACGCCAACGGAAGAAGATGCCGGACGAGAAGGACGAGAAGACCAGCGCAAGAAGAAGCGGATCGGAGGAAGAAGAAAATGGAAGAAGAAGATGGAAGAAGATGAAGGAAGGAGAAGATGAAGAAACCGAAGGATGAAGAAAGAAGAAAGAAGATTTTAATAAAGGAATTGTCAAAGACTGTCTCCTGTCATTTTTACCATTTTTGCCACTTTTTTGGTGAAATGGTAGGGGTACTTTTGTACCCCCTTACCATTTCACACAGGGGGGGGGCCGGGATCTGGGGGTCCCCTTGTTAAAGGGGGCTTCCAGATTCCGATAAGCCCCCCGCCCGCAGACCCCCACAACCACCGGCCAGGGTTGTGGGGAAGAGGCCCTTGTCCTCATCAACATGGGGACAAGGTGCTTTAGGGGTCTTAGACCCCCAAAGCATCCTCCCAATGTTGAGGGCATGTGGCCTGGTACGGTTCAGGCGAGAGGGGGGGCCGCTCTCGTCCCCCCCTCTTTTCCTGCGGCCTGCCAGGTTGCGTGCTCGGATAAGGGTCTGGTATGGATTTTGAGGGGGACCCCACGCCATTTTTTTTGGCTAGGGTTCCCCTTAAAATCCATACCAGACCTCAAGGGTCTGGTATGGATTTTGAGGGGGACCCTACGCCATTTTTTTTTTTTTTGGCTGGGGTTCCCCTTAATATCCATCCCAGACCTGAAGGGCCTGGTTATTGAATTTGGGGGGACCCCTACGCTTTTTTTTTAGTTTTTTAATAATGAATGACAGCTCTCTGTGTTACAGGAGCCATCAATTCATTAGCCGCGAGTGATTTAAATAGCTTTCTTCCTGCAAAAATGACACTTTTTTGCAGGAAAAGTTCTAAGCACAGGAAACCTGCCCTCCTTCACAGGCCACCTATAGACACCCCCCAGATGTGATACTGCAATGCTGTTCTAACAGCACGCACACACAAATTCACAGAAATAGAGCACATATTGTTGTCAGCAGTCAGCGGCACACTGACACGCTGACACTGTCTGAAACATAATATGCGAGGCCGCCGGCCTCTTATACCGTGGGGCGTGTACTAAAGCCCCTGAGCTATAATTGGCTACAGGCATCCTGCCTGTAGCCAATTATGGCTCTCCTCGCTGCCGGCGCTGTGATTGGCCAAGCATGCGGGGTCACAGTGCATGCTTGGCCAATCATCAGCCAGCATTGCACTGCGCGGGCCGCAATGCATTGCGGGGCCGCTCGCATCACACAAATTTGATGCGAGCGGCCTCAATAGTTCTGGGCTCGCCGAACGAGCGAACACCCGGTGCTCGATTCGAACATGGGTTCGAATCGAACACCGGGCTCATCCTTAGCTCTGAACAACCCCTAAAACAGTCAGGGGAGCACCCCAGCACCATGTGTGCTATTCTAGGGGGACATAGTACCATCGGGTTAGTACTTTATAATTGGTTTCCAGAACATTCACATTTTGGGAGGACGATTTGGTGGTACACCATATTTGGGACCACATTTCAGGGCCCAAGGTAACACCGAGGCCAGTTGTCTATTTTGCTACATAAGTATGGGTGGACATCAAAAATAATCATTGATCTGCATTTTTACACTATTATGGGCTCTACTATGTGGTGCCAAACATGCAATGGGGTTGATTTACTAAAACTAGAAAGTGCAAAATCTGGTGCAGCTCTGCATAGAAACCAATCAGCTTCCAGGGTTTTTTTTTTTTTAAAGCTGAAGTTAGAAGCTGATTGGCTACCATGCAGAGTTGCGCCAGATTCTGTACTCTCCAATTTTAGTAAATAAACCCAAGTGTGTGTTTGTAGTCTAATCATCTGAAATATAAGTTATATACTATATGCTATGCTTCTTTGTTTTTGTTTTTTTTCTCTATCTGGGTTTGCTAATGCTGAAGATTAAGTAACATAGTAAGAAAGTATTTTTGGAAAAAACACAAAAGCCCACCAAGCTCGACTTTTTCTAATTATAGTATGTACTATGGGCCAGAAAACCAACTAGTTACCTAAAATATAGATATATTGTCATCTGCTTATTATTCCAGTCAGGTTTTTTCTGCATACAGTACTTGTAATGAAAATTAATTATATGAGTTGCAACAGCCCAAAAGAAGATTTAAAAGCATAAAAGATGATATAATGTATATTTGTAAAAATATATTTTCACACTTGGCCAATTTAAATGACCTATTAAAGGTCTATTCATAAAAAATGGTGTGCACACATCTCACACTGTCACAAATAATCCCTGTAATTTGACTATGGATCATAATCTCCAGCCAGTGGCCATAATTAATTTTTTTCCTTGATTGAGGTACCGTAATTCATAAAATACCACATAATGGCCACTAGATGGAGCTGACAATTATAGGAAATATATATTTTAAAGCGGTTGTATACCCGTTTTTGCGATTTTTTTTGTAAACTACCTGCAAGACAAAGTCATAATGAGCTAGTATGACTAGCATACTAGCTCATTATGCATCACTTACCTTAGATCGGGGCCCCCGATGCCGTCCTCTTCTCCCCCTCCAGCCGCAGCCATCTCTCTTCCGGGTATTGCCGCTCCGGCCAATCACAGCACCGCTGCGGCGCTGTGATTGGCCAGAGCAGCGAAGACGCCGCTCCGCGAATGCACGCGGGACACTTCAACTGCGGTGAGCCGCAGTTCTGAATGGGGATTAACCCTGTAAATGCATGCGCGCCGTAGACAACATTGTAAAACGTTCTGTGCAAATATCTCCTAAACCGTGCAGGTTTAGGAGATATTTCTTGTACCTACAGTTAAGCCTTAATCTAGGCTTACCTGTAGGTACAAGTTGTAATTGATGGTATACAACCCCTTTAAGCAAATTAGAGGAATTTTTGCTGAGCTATCCGTACAGTTGGATAAAGTACTGTGTATCATAAAAATTGTCAATTTTTATTTAAAAAGCCTCTCTGCAGCTATTTACTATCTACACATATGGCCTAAAGTATGTAGGCACTTCTCCACGTGTTTCCTTTAACCTCCCTGGCGGTTTTCCCGAGTGTGGCTCGGGGTTAAATTTCAGTACCATTAGCGGTAACCCCGAGCCACACTCGGGATTGCATTGCAGGATCCTGGTGTGGTATACTTACCTTGTCCCCAGGATCCTGCGATGTCCCCCCGCTGTGTCCATGGGCTCTGTCCTCCGCCCGATGCCTCTCTGTGCCAGGCTCCGTTCCCTGCGAGCATCGCGGCGCACGGGGGCGGAGCCCAGCAGCAAATTCAAAAAACAGAAAATTCATAATACATACAGTACAGTGTAATCTAATGCCCCGTACACACGATCGGACTATCCGGTGGATTTGTCCGCCGGACAATCCGACCGTGTGTGGGCTCCGGCAGAATTTTTCTTCCCGGACTTAGAAAGAAGTTTTGACTCAAAATTATCCGCCGGACTCGGCAGTCCGGCGGACAATCCGGCCGTCTGTGTGCTAGTCCGCGGGACTTTTGAAATGAACGGACTTGCCGACACACAGAGTAAAGTCCGTTCATTTTGAACGTGACTCCAGGTAGACGGGACTAGCGAAGGAAGTCAATGCCGCCACCTCCCTCGGCGAGATTGACACCTTGCTAGCCCCGTCGCCTGGTATGGATTTAAAGGGGAATCCCTACGCCGAAAAAAGGTGTGGGGGTCCCCCCCAAATCCATATCAGACCCTTATCCGAGCACGCAGCCCAGCCAGTCAGGAAAGGGGGTGGGGACGAGCGAACGCCCCCCCCTCCTGAGCCATACCAGGCCGCGTGCTCTCAACATGGGGGGTGCCTTGGGGAAAGGGGGGCCCTGCGCCCCTTGTCCCTATATAAGTGGCCGCACAACATGTCTCGGCCATTGCAAGCGGAGACAGCATCGTGTCAACATCGGATGAAGAAAGAAGAAGGAGAAGAAGAAGCAGAAGCAGAAGGCGGCGGCGACAGCGACAGAAGAAGAACAGAAGAGCGGGACAAGACCCCCGAAGTCGGAACAAGACCCCCCAGACGGCGGCGGTGACGAAGGAGAAAGCCGGGCTCCTCCGCTAGTAAAAGAGCTAGCAGAAGATAGCAGAAGAGTCCGGCGAGAAGACCCCCGAAGACGGAAGAAGAGAAGACCCCCGGAGCTGTCTAATAAAGTATTTTAAAAACATGTGTTTTGTTTTTTTAGGTACACGTTTTTTCCCCAGGTGAATGGGAAGGGGTACATGGTACCCCATACTCATTCACATAGGGTGGGGGGCCGTGGTCTGGGGGCCCCCTTATTGAAGGGGGCTCCCGGATTCCGATAAGCCCCCCGCCTGCAGACCCCGACAACCAACGGCTAGGGTTGTCGGGAAGAGGCCCTTGTCCTCATCAACAAGGTGCTTTGGGGTAGGGGGGCCGCAGGGCCCCCCTTTCCCCAAGGCACCCCCCATGTTGAGGGCATGCGGCCTGGTACGGCTCAGGAGGGGGGGCGCTCGCTCCACCCCCTTTCCTGACCGGCCGGGCTGCCTGCTCGGATAAGGGTCTGATATGGATTTTTTCGGCGTAGGGATTCCCCTTTAAATCCATACTAAGCGACGGGGCTAGCAAGGTGTCAATCTCGCCGAGGGAGGCGGCTGCATTGACTTCCTTCGCTAGTCCCGTCTACCTGGAGTCACGTTCAAAATGAACGGACTTTACTCCGTGTGTCGGTAAGTCCATTTCAAAAGTCCCGCAGACATCCGCTAAAACTCCGGGCATGTGTGGGCAAGTCTGCACGTTCGGAAGGTCCAGCGCACCTCCGCTGGAAAGTCCGATCGTGTGTACGTGGGATTACAGATTACATTACTGTATGAAATTATTTCACATTCCTTTTGTCCCCAGTGCTTTGTCCAATGCCCTGCATGCAGTTTTATATTATATATTACTGTTCTTTCTGCCTGGAAACTTGATATTGTCCATGGCAACCAAAAAGTGTCCCTTTACGTCAAAAGTGGTTTTAGACCAGCTAGAAAACAGCGATAGTAAATTAGAACACTTGCAGAATTGAGCGATAGTGAATCGTGGGGAAATCAATTTTATTATTATTATTTTTATAATTATTTATATTTATTTATTATATTATAATTTATGATTTTGTGTTTCAAGCTTTATCATACCCGGGATATATACTAGACTCTTGTTTGGACAGATTTAAGTGAGTTATTACCAAGAATTACAGGCCTACAATATAAAATGCCAAATTTCTATGCAAAATAATTGAGACGCAAAAATCTGACATAAATCATACCGCCAGGGAGGCTACAGGGTACATAAGCAGTCTGCCAAAGCCCTGACCTCATAACTATTGAGTACCTTTGGAATAAATTAGAATACTGATTGTGAGCCAGGTCTTTATGTACAACATCTGTACCTGACCTGACAATGTACCGTACGCGCTTGGGCCCCTCCCCCTCAACTGTCGAGTGCGTGACGTTGGTGATGGTCCCTCCCCCTTTGGGCGCACTTAAGGCCATTCGCTGCACGCAGTTCCCTTCCTTTTTCCTCACAAAAACATGGCACGCTCACTTTTGGTAAGCTTTTGATTTTTCACTTGCATACAAGGCAAACACACAGGTGACCTAATGGCAGTGTTTTACTAGCCTTGGTCTTTTTCTCTTATCCATCCACTACATGGGTTATTGTGATTTCTTTTTACACTTCGTTTAGTACACCCTCAGGTGGTTTATATTACCACCGTTTTCACACCGTACCCCTTTCACCTTATCATTTTGTTGTGCTTTTTTAAGGACAGTTTCCCGCACATTTTTATTAAGTAATTTTTAACGCAGATATTTTTAAGATACAAAATCAAACTATATGACACAGTCTATATATGTGAAACTTGTTCACGGAGACGAGTGATCATACTAAATAGTCACATTTATTGGTTGACAGAAAACAAATATTTACATGAAATTAAAATACAGATTGCATTATTTGAACATTTTGACAATTAATGGAAATACCCTAAACTGGGCGTAGTAGTACCTTGGACACAATATCACCATGATAACTTCTTCAGTAGAATCAATAACCTTATACTTGACAATTTAACAGAATGTCTGTATTTCACACACACAGCCGTTACTATGCTGCAGGTAAGTAACGTTGAACAATGCGAAAATAATTTAGACATTTGTTTGTCAATAAAATTTGGTAACTATGCAAAAAGTAATATATAATGAAAAATTTGAATATTAGAGAAAAATCTATGAAAAGGCGATTATTGATTCTGGAGAATGATTATCAATACTAGAATATTCAATACATCAATAATTAAGAGAACATACCAGATAAAATCAACATGTTATATTTACCCATTCCAAAATGGCTATTAGTCTGGATTTAAGATGGCTACCGGGTTCAGAAATCTCCTTGGAGGTTAAAGCATATTTTCAGGCATGGTTGTCAGTCTATCTGGGAAGATGTTTCTCCCATTGTCCCTTCCCCCAGGGTGAGGGTGAGCCTCCTCTCAGGTTCGATACCCTGAGCGGTCCCTCCTTTTGACTATCTCTCTTGCTTCTTAAATACCCTCTCAAAACAATAAGATTATACAACTTGTAATATGTTCAGCCCAAAAGGTATGTGTCCCTTTCCTATTGGCAGGCAGACTTAATCACCCCTCCCAGTGGTCTAAATGTTTTTAAGGTAATTTCACCTTCAACCACCAGGTGTCTCACTTGTGTTTTGGTGCTGCTCTGTAAATTAATATATTTTATTTTATATGGTGTATTGTACCTTATTGAAAATATCTATATCTTTAGTATTTGGGAATTCTACTAACCCTATACTATCAAATACGCTTAGCATAATTATTGATTAATCACTTGCATAAAATGGTGATATATATACATATCATTGTATATCTGTAAAAATTTAGTCCATTTGAAAAAGACGCAGGTTTATATATATATATCAATCAACATCACCTACAATTTTTATCTATCTGGATACTTGTATAATTTGGGTATCTAATCAATATTTGTTTATCTAAACATGATTCAATTCTTATACATTTATATCATGATCATATGTTTGTCTTAATACTAATTTGTTCCTAAAACAATTCTATTAATAACCTTATATTTTCATATGTATTTTTTTTTATAACCGATTTCATCAACTCATCGGATACTAAAATTATAGTTTTCTTTTGTGACCTACACATATCACATATACTTCGAATGATTTATATTCACTGTATTCTGAATATATATATATTTTGAAAATATGTCTGGTTGCCTCTACTTTTAAAACCATGTTTTGAAATAGACTTTGAACAGTCCAATAAATGTTTTAGATAGCTTAGCTGTATCCACACTTTCCTAAGACTTCATACAATAGGTTTTGTCGGACAAGGTGTCAGCTATTGAATTTTGTCTTCATGGTTGTAAATTGTCCAAACAGTCTTTACTTGAACACAAAGGGTTCTTCCCAGTCACGGAACACCTCCAAGTGATGATACCTAGTAAGTTTGGCCTTCTCAAACTAATCAACAAAATAAGTACACACCTTTTGTTTGGTGACAAAGAGTACCATTGTTTCTGTTTTCTTTCTGGCTCAATACAGGCTTGTAAAACTTACAAGGTGGTTGGAGTAATTAATGGCTTGGGATACATGAGTTTCTATTGTGTCTTAACCACTTGCCGACCGGCGCACGACGATATACGTCGACAGAATGGCACGTACAGGCAGGAGGGCGTATATATAAGTCCCTCCTTTAGCCTGTCCGTGCCATCGGGAGCGCGCCGGGAGCGGCGCGCTCCCGCACCGGTCGGGACCCCCGTGAGTCCGATCGCGGTCCCCGCGGACTCGATCGCCGCGGGGACCCCCGCGATCGTCTCACGGGGCGGCTGAACGGGGAGATGCCGAGATAAACAGCATCTCCCCGTTCTGCCTAGCAACTAGTGACGCCGATCTCTGCTCCCTGTGATTGGAGCAGAGATCAGCATTCACTAGCTGACAGCCACGCCCCCCTACAGTAAAAAACACACCCCTAGGCATACTTAACTCTTACACTGCCACCTAGTGGTTAACCCCTTCACTGCCAGTGTCATTTATACAGAAATCAATGCATTTAAATGCATTAATTGCTGTAAAAAATGACAATGGTCCCAAAAATGTGTCAAAAATGTCCGATGTGTCCGCCATAATGTCGCAGTCACAAAAAAAATCGCAGATCTCCGCCATTACTAATAAAAAAAAAAAATATTAATAAAAATGCTATAAAACTATCCCCTATCTTGTAAACGCTATAACTTCTGCGCAAACTGATCAATAATCGCATATTGCGATTTTTTTTACCAAAAATATGTAGAAGAATACGTATCGGCCTAAACTGAGGAAAAAAAAAGTTTTTTTATATATTTTTTGGGGATATTTATTATAGCAAAAAATAAAAAATAATGCATTTTTTTCAAAATTGTCGCTCTATTTTTGTTTATAGTGTAAAAAATAAAAACCGCAGGGGCGATCAAATACCACCAAAAGAAAGCTCTATTTGTGGGAAAAAAAGGACGTCAATTTTGTTTGGGAGCCACGTCGCACGACCGCGCAATTGTCAGTTAAAGCGACGCAGTGCCGAATCGCAAAAAGGGGCCTGGTCCTTTGGCTGCAAATTGGTCCGGAAAGTGGTTAAAAGGTCTTCAATAGTTCAGATATTGTGACCTCACAGTTCACGTGTCTTTTTTGAAATTATACATTTCTGCCAGTGAATAGTGAATATATATTTCTTCATAAATTCACAACAATTTACATTTTAAGTTTTTATCCCCACTTATATTTTCACTAACCCATGGTCACTTTATTCATTATTACAGGTCACACCAAAATTATTTTGGATTTTCCTCATCATTGGCTACACTTTGGACATAAGGGGTCTGCGTCTCCCTTTGGGGGTTTCAGCTTGTGCGTTCCTTCTGGCTGTGGGGCATAGGATCACCTCAGCTCCCGGGAGGGACCACCCATATGGCTTTGGTTCTGCTCCTACTGCATACCGTCACTATTTACTGGCATGTAAGTACTCAGGGTGGATGACATTGTTGTGTCCTGTGGTACTTACTTCAATATTAGAATTAATTTATACCTTATACTTCCTTTATAGATACTCTCCACACATCTTCCCCTGATGAAGTGTTCCTACACAGAAACGCGTCGGGCTATAATGGATGTAGATATGTGCCCTACTAGGACTATCTGGATATGTTACACTTTCAAACATTTTTTATCAATTAGGCTGCCAACGTCTATGTGAATTGATCATGCTATACGATTGCCATATGCTCACCATGTATATATCTGTGAACATGATAACACTAGTTTTATACCTATGTACAAATATGATAATATTTATTTATGAATTTTTTACATGGAATTCATTTAATACTGATAATACTATATAATGTATATGTACAGATATGATAACAGTTACTCATGCAATTTATTATCGTTACGTATTGATTAATGCTTACTCCAATAATAACATTTCTTTGCATTGATCTACACGAGTCAACCACCTTATTTAACCTCCCTGGCGGTATGATTCTGGCTGGAATTTTGTGCTGAAAGCGGTACAATTATTTTGCATGGAAATTTGGCGTTTTTATATTGTAGGCATGCAATTCTTATGAATAACTCACTTAAATCTGTCCGAACCAGAGTCTAGTAGACATCCCGGGTATGATAAAGTTTGAAACACAAAATAATAAATTATAATATAATAAAAATATATATAAAAATGATTCAATAATGTAATCAAATCAAAAACACTGACATTTGCTCAGTTGCAGAATAGTCGCTGTCATTAAATTTATTGTTTGATGATAAATTGTGATTTTAATTTTTTATCGGTGTTTTCTAGCTGGTCTAAAACCACTTTTGACATAAAGGGACACTTTTTGGTTGCTATGGACAATCTCCAGTTTCCAGGCAGAAAAAAAATATTTTTATTATATAAAATGACATGCAGGGCCCTGGGCAGACCACTAGGGACAAAGGGGATGTGTATTTTTTGTATACAGTACTGTAATCTGTAAGATTACAGTACTGTATGTGTGTTGTGTTTTTAAACTTTTTTAAATTTGGCGCCGATCTCCGCTCCCGTGCGTCGTAACGTCGCAGGGAACGGAGATCAGCGGCACTCGGGCACTGTGTGAATCGAGCGAGCGGACGGCTCGCACACACAGCGGGGAGACATCGCAGGATCCAGGGGAAAAGGTAAGTAACTTCCCCCCTGCATCCTGCACGCAAGCCCGAGTCTGGCTCGGGGTTACTGCTCCCAGCAGAAAAAACTGGACCCGAGCCAGACTCGGGATTACCGCTAGGGAGGTTAAAGTCCCAATTTCCCTCTTTGTCCTGACCTGACAATGTGACCCCATGGGAGGGGGAGAACTTGACCACATGCCCTTTCCCTCAAGACTTTCAGGGCACGTCCGAGGACCTGCACCCTTCCAGTCATATACTGGGGGGAGAACCTCTGGGGGAATCTAGGATGGAAAAGGACCTGGGGGTCCTAGTAGATGATAGGCTCGGTAATGGCATGCAATGCCAAGCTTCTGCCAACAAAGCAAACAGAATATTGGCATGCATTAAAAAGGGGATCAACTCCAGAGATAAAACAATAATTCTCCCGCTCTACAAGACTCTGGTCCGGCCGCACCTAGAGTATGCCGTCCAGTTCTGGGCACCAGTCCTCAGGAAATCCCACTAGAAGGCATGCATGAGAAATCTCCAGAAACATGGGAGGGGGCCCCCAAGGTTTCCACTGCCTAGGAACCTCCAAAGTGTTTAATCTGGCACTGGCTGGCCTTCAGGCCGGTATAAAAGATCCTCCAGTCCCAGCCAAAAGGCCCAGCCCAGGAGACAGGTGTGGAAAAAGTGTGCAAGGAATACTGCAACCAAGGTGCCATACTAAAAATTTTGTGAATTGCCCCATTGTGAAATTTTCTGGCACGCCTAGTCTGCCACCCCCAGGGGCACTAGCACCGCAGGCTTTTCTCAGCCCAAGCCCTGGCCAGACAAATGCAGATCCATCCCTACTAGGAAGGCATTAGTTGTCAGGACTTCAATCTGCAACCTCTGAGGGGTCTGCTGCAACTCTTCTCGCTGTGCCTCCCAAGATGCTGGACAGCTCCCTGTATGTTTTCTTTGGACAATCTTGCCTTGTCTCTTGTGTCTGCTGAACCTTGAACTCTTTGCTCCTCCCATGAACTTCCTGATTTAACATCCTGATATATTATGTCTCTGCACTTCCTGTTTGCCAGATTACTCTCTCCAGCCAATATTTTGGCTACCACTTGTTACCGACCTTTGGCTTGTTCCTCGACTGTGCTTCTGCTTGATCCCAATCTGCAACCATTTGTTACTGACCTTTGGCTTGTTTACTGACTACGCTTCTGCTTAATCCCTACCTGCTATGTCTGCTACTGGACCCTGGTTTGCTCACCTCCTGGTGAGTCAATCCTGAGGACCGCAACCTGGTATTAACACGCAGCAAAACCCATCTCCACCATCAGGAGCTCTGGTGAACACCGTTTAGTGCGTAGACTCTGCACCTCTGGTGAGCCTGCATCATCCTCCAGGGTGGCCTGTTTTTGTACTTATCCTGCTGTTCTGTGGGAGCTTCTCTACTGCTATAGCTACTGGTCTCCGAACCTAACCTCTGACCAAGACATTAGTACTTAGGGAGACCTCTTCCTTCAACTGGGGCAGGCCTGGCAAACCCTGCCTGAATCAACCCAGGAGGAAAATAGACCTCCCACCATACCCACATTATTACATCAGGAATTACTAACTGGTGCCCTCATTGGGAAAAGAGACCGCTGTTTTGTCCCCGAAAACTGAAAAGAACAGATACTAAAGTTGGTCTTAGCCTAAAGGCCGAGAAGCAAACTTTTATACAATAATGTAGTAGTATACACAGAATGATTTTGCCTTGGCTTTAAATAAATGAAGTTTAAATATATATATATATATAGCTCCATTACCACTGAAATCCATAGCTGAGTGACATTAATGCATTTTGGATTAAACTTCATGATGGATGATAAACAGACTTGACCCTCCAATGTGTTTTTGAGCTGCCAGTGGTTACTAGAAAAATTTCAGACAGGAAATCTTGAGGAGCTTTGTGGTATCTGTGTGTGGAAATCATCATTTATTTACATAATGAACATATCACTATTCAAGGTATGCAGAGGATAGTAGGAATGCCCAATCGTATAAATATAGGGTCGTGATATTTTGAAGAAGGGACAACTGGCATGCACAGCTGTCTCACTGTTAGCTAGTTGCCAACTTTCTATACCTTCCCAAATTTGAAGATTTATTTCTGAATATTGCTATACTTGGTAATGGCATTTGGTTTTCCAAACTGACCAAATATACACTATATTGTCAAAAGTATTGGGATGCCTGCCTTTACACGCACATGAACTTTAATGGCATCCCAGTCTTAGTCCGTAGGGTTCAATATTGAGTTGACCCACGCTTTGTAGCTATAACAGCTTCAACTCTTCTGGGAAGGCCGTCCACAAGGTTTAGGAGGGTGTCTATGGAAATGTTTGACCATTGTTCCAGAAGAGCATTTGTGAGGTCAGGCACTGATGTGGTCGAGAAGACCTGGCTCACAGTCTCCACGCAAATTCATCTCAAAGGTGTTCTATCGGATTGAGGTGAGGACTCTGTGTAGGCCAGTCAAGTTCCTCCACCCCAAACTCACTCATCCATGTCTTTATGGACCTTACTTTGTGCACTGATGCGCAGTCATGTTGGAACAGGAAGGGGACATCCCCAAACTGTTCCCACAAAGTTGGGAGCATGAAATTGTTCAAAATGTCTTGGTATGCTGACACCTTAAGAGTTCCCTTCACTGGAACTAAGGGGGCAAAGCCCAACCCCTGAAAAACAACCCCCCACCATAATCCCCCCTCCACCAAATGATTTGGACCAGTGCACAAAGCAAGGTCCATAAAGACATGGATGAGCGAGTTTGGGGTGGAGGAACTTGACTGGCCTGCACAGTCCTGACCTCAACCCGATAAAACACCTTTGGAATGAATTAGCTTGGAGACTGCGAGTCCAACATCAGAGCCTGACCTCACAAATGCTCTTTTGGAAGAATTGTCAAACATTCCCATAGACACACTCCTAAACCTTGTGGACAGCCTTCCCAGAAGAGTTGAAGCTGCAAAGGGTGGGCCAACTCAATATTGAACCCTAGGGACAAAGACTGAGATGCCATGAAAGTTCATGTGCGTATAAAGGCAGGTGTACCAATACTTTTGACAATATAATGTATATATAATATTGTTTCCATGTGGATCAACCTCAAAAAGGGGAAGAGCGAAGAGTATAATACCCAAGAATAACAAGGTAGATGCGACAGAACCAGTCTTCATCACCACATATAAAAGATGGCCCAGTGTGAATTACAGATTGGTAAGTCAATAAGAAAGTAATAGAAGAACGTAGATGGATGACAAAAGAATCCTAAATAATCTCCTTATACATTCATAATAATGCATCCAATTCAAAATACATTTAATTCGAGATAAGGGTTTCTAACTTAAAGTGGTAGTAAACACACGCTGTTTAACCACTTCAGCCCCGGACCAATTGGCAGCCAAAGGACCAGGCCCCTTTTTGCGATTCGGCACTGCGTCGCTTTAACTGACAATTGCGCGGTCGTGCAACGTGGCTCCAAAACAAAATTGGCGTCCTTTTTTTCCCACAAATAGAGCTTTCTTTTGGTGGTATTTGATCGCCCCTGCGGTTTTTATTTTTTGCGCTATAAACAAAAATAGAGTGACAATTTTGAAAAAAATGCAATATTTTTTGCTTTTTGCTATAATAAATATCCCCAAAAAATATATAAAAAAACATTTTTTTTCCTCAGTTTAGGCCGATACGTATTCTTCTACATATTTTTGGTAAAAAAAATCGCAATTAGCGATTATTGATTGGTTTGCGCAAAAGTTATAGTGTTTACAAAATAGGGGATAGTTTTATAGCATTTTTATTAATATTTTTTTTTTACTAGTAATGGCGGCGATCAGCGATTTTTATTGTGACTGCGACATTATGGCGGACACATCGGACATTTTTGACACATTTTTGGGACCATTGTCATTTATACAGCAATCAATGCTATTTAAATGCATTAATTCCTGTATAAATGACAGTTGTAGTGAAGGGGTTAACCACTAGGGGGAGGGGAGGGTTTATGGGCTGTGACGTGTGTGTTTTTTTTTTTTACATTAGGGGGCGGGGCTGACGTCTGACGTCATTGATCTGCTTTCCCGATGACCGGGAGCAGCCAATCAATGACAGGCAGAGTAGGAAGCGCGGGGAGAGGTTTGTTTACACAGACCTCTCCCCGTTCTTCAGCTCCGTAACCCGACCGCGGGACACCAGCGGCGATCGGGTCCGCTGGTCCCGCGGCCGGGGTCAGGGAGCTCCCGACCGGGTCGCGAGCGCGCCGCTGGCGGCGCGCTCCCGACCTACGGGCAGGCAAATGCACGATCACGTACAGGTACGTGATTTTGCCTGCCCGTGCCATTCTGCTGACGTATATATGCAGTGGAAGCGGTTAATTTGTTAAGAAAAAAACAAAAAACAACAAAAAATATCTAAGTACCTTTTTCCTAATCAATATCCAGCTGTCACATGACCCGGCTCTCTCCCAGCCTGTCTGCAGGGAAACATAAGCAGGAGGAGCTTCTAGTCCTCTGCTGCTGGTCACATGTTAACCACTTTCAGACCGGACCATTTTGCTGGCTTAAGACCAGAGCACTTTTTGCGATTCGGCACTGCGTCGCTTTAACTGACAATTGTAACGTGGCTCCCAAACAAAATTGGCGTCCTTTTTTCCCCACATATAGAGCTTTCTTTTGGTGGTATTCGATCACCTCTATTATTTGCGCTATAAACAAAAAAATTTTGAAAAAAACTCATAATTTTTTACTTTTTGCTATAATAAATATCCCCCAAAATATATAAAAAAACATTTTTTTTCCTCAGTTCAGGCCGATACGTATTCTTCTACATATTTTTGGTAAAAAAAAATCGGAATAAGCGATTATTGATTGGTTTGCGCAAAAGTTATAGCATTTACAAAATAGGGGATAGTTTTATAGCATTTTTATTAATATTTTTTTTTTACTAGTAATGGCGGCGATCAGTGATTTTTATTGTGACTGCGACATTATGGCGGACACATCGGACATTTTTGACACATTTTTTGGGACCATTGTCATTTATACAGAAATCGGTGCTATACAAATGCACTGATTCCTGTGTAAAAGACACTGGCAGTAAAGGGGTTAACCAGGGGGTGGCAGTGTAGGGGGTTAAGTGTGTTCTAGGGGCGTGTTACTAACTGTGGGGGGCGCGGCTGAGTGTTAGTGATCACTGATCTCTGCTCCAATCACAGGGAGCAGAGATCAGTGTCACTTGTTGCTAGGCAGAATGGGGGGAGATGCTGTTTACTTTCGCATCTCCCCGTTCGTCCTCCCCGTGAGACGATCGAGACCGCGGGACCCGCAACCAGACTCACGGAGGTCCTGACCGTCGCGCACGTGATGGCACGGCGGCATATTCAAAGAGACGTACCTGTATGCCTGTCCGTGATATTCTGCCGACGTACATCTGTGTGCGCCGGTCGGGAAGTGGTTAAAAAAAAAACAGCCTTTAGAATACAGAGTAAAACTAAATAAATAATATCAATAAACTGTTTTAAATTGTCATACAAATATTTATATATTTTAGAAATCAAATCTTTTTTTTTTTTTTTTTAATTTTATTTTTATCTATTTTTCTTACAAACAAATCAAGGGAAATACAGAAGGGCGGGGAGCAATTAATATAATAACATAAAATAAACAAAGAGACCAGGACTGCCTTCTTCTTATCTTAACCACTTCCCGCCCGGTCAATAGCATATTGACGTCCGGGAAGTGGTTTCGTTATCCTGACTGGGCGTCATATGACGTCCTTCAGGATAACAGCCGCCGCGCGCCCGTGGGGGCGCGCATCGCGGCAATCGGTGGAGCGGTGTGTCAGTCTGACACACCGCTACACTGATCTCGGTAAAGAGCCTCCGGCGGAGGCTCTTTACCACGTGATCAGCCGTGTCCAATCACGGCTGATCACGATGTACACAGGAAGAGCCGTTGATCGGCTTTTCCTCACTCGCGTCTGACAGACGCGAGTAGAGGGGAGCCGATCGGCGGCTCTCCTGACAGGGGGGGTCTGCGCTGATTGTTTATCAGCGCAGCCCCCCCTCAGATGCCCACACTAGACCACTAGGGAAGCCCCCAGGACCACCAGGGAAGCCCCCAGGACCACCAGGGAAGCCCCCAGCATGTGGATGGCCAGGTACATCCCCCATGGCCATCCACATGTTAAAAAAAATTCAAAAAATATGCCAATCAGTGCCCACAGATGGGCACTGATTGGCACATCATATTTAATTTAAAAAAAAAGTAAAAAAAAAGGGATGCCCAGCAATGCCACCCATAAGTGCCATCAGTGCCACTCATCAGCGTCCATCAGTGCCACCTATCAGTGCCCATCCGTGCCCACCCATGCCCACCTATCAGTGCCCATCCATGCCACCTATCAGTGCCCATGCATGCCACCTATCAGTGCCCATCCATGCCACCTATCAGTGCCACCTATATGTGTGCATCAGTGCCACCCATAAGTACCCGTCAGTGCCGCCTATGAGTGCCCATCAGTGCCACCTGAGTGCCCATCAGTGCCGCATACCAGTGCCACCTATCAATGCCCATCAGTGCCACCTATCAGTGCCCATCAGTGCCGCCTATCAGTGCCCATCATCAGTGCCACCTCATCGGTGCCCCCTAATTGGTGCCACCTCATCGGTGCCCATCAGTGCCGCCTTATCAGTGCCCATTAGTGCCGCCTTATCAGTGCCGGTCATTGAAGAAGAAAACGCACTTATTTACCAAAAAAAATTAACAGTGACAAAGAAAAACGTGTTTTTTTGCAAAATTTTCGGTCTTTTTTTGTTTGTTGCGCAAAAAATAAAAATCGCAGAGGTGATCAAATACCACCAAAAGAAAGCTCTATTTGTTGGAACAAAATGATAAAAAATTTGTTTGGGTACAGTGTAGCGTGACCGCGCAATTGTCATTCAAATTGCGACATCGCTGAAAGCTGAAAATTGGCTTGGGCGGGAAGGTGTCTAAGTGTCTGGTATTGAAGTGGTTAATATATCCCTTTCACAATTACATCTTAAACTCTAATATAATGAATCCCGATTAGTCCCATATCCTTTAACCTATGATCCTATTTTACTTTTTTAAGTTCCCTGTGTGGTTTCCCTTTAGACCTCCCCTTCCTCTTTATATATTTACCCAACCTTCTTTTGCATCTCAATTTACCCCCCCCCCCACTCCCACCCCTCCCCCTGATCAGAAAAAAAAAAGAAAAAGAAAAAAAATAAAAATAGAGAAGAGATGAGAAAAAAAAAAAAAGAAAAAAAGAAAAAAAAAATTAAAAATAAATAAATAAAAAAAGGTGTTAAATACATTTCCTCTCCCTCCCTCCTCCCTACTCATCTCACCGCGGAAAAGATGGCATATCACTTATTGTCTTCTACTCTCAATCTCACCCACTTAGCCAACTTCCCCCCCCGAATTTTCTCCCAGCAGTATCTTCCCCTCCTCGGACTGTGTAAATCTATTCCACCCTCCCCATATTTTGTTATACCGTTCTTTTTTGTTTTGGCTAAAGGCCACTAGGTCCTCCATAGCTCCAATCTCCCTTACTTTGTTTAACCACCTTCCTATTGAGGGTGGCTCGGGGTCTTTCCAGGACAAGGTAATGTTTGCCTTGGCCGCATTAATCAACTGACATAGAATGGATTTGCTGTATGTCCGTTTCGGTATTTGAGTTGAATGAAGCAACAAAAGGGCCGGATCGTCTGGAATTATATTTTCAGTAAATTTTTGGGATATCCTTCGTACCTCTTCCCAGTAGTGCCTAATTTTTGAACATGTCCAAAATACATGGAGTAGGGATCCAGGTTCCTCTCCACATCTCCAGCATAATCCTGTTGTTTCCGGGTAGAATCTCTGAAGTTTAAGTGGGGTGTAATACCACTGCATCATTATCTTATAGTTTAATTCCTGCATTCTAGTGCACATTGAGGTATTCTGAGACATATATATTATATCTCTCCACTGAGACATGGTAAAGGTCCTATCTAGGTCCTTCTCCCACTTAGCCTTACATGGGGGCACATAGTCCTCTGATGGGGTGTTTAATATCCCAAACATTTTTGAAATCAACCGGGGGAGCGGTTCCTCGCCCTCGCAGTATTGTTCGAACATCGTTAAATGACGATCATATTTAACCGCTGGCCCCAGAGACCTCAAAAAATTCAATACCTGCATCGCCCGCCACGGCCTTAACTCAAAAGAGCCCCCTCTTTGCGTCAACCCTTCTAAAGTAGGCCATGCACCATTGTGAACAAAATGTGAGACCTGAAATATACCTCTCTCTTCTAAGTTTTTAAATGCTCCCACTTCGCTCCCTGGGGGGAACCCCGGATTCCCCAACACAGGGAGTAAAGGGGAGTCCTTGGAGGAGATTTTAGGGTCATGAATTAAAGAGGAACTGATACGTATTGTGGTCCCTATAGTTGGATGCTTCTTAATTCGCATTGGTATTCCTTCCGAGCACCAAGGTGCTCTCCGTAGGGGTATCTCACTAGCCTGCTGTTCTAGTTCTACCCATGTCTTGAGTTCTCCATGTCTGCACCAATCCACCAACCTCCCAAGGTGCACTGCATGATAGTATTTTACTATATTTGGGACTGCTAATCCACCGAAACCCCTGGGCATCATCATTATTCCTCTAGCTATCCTGGGTCGTTTCCCTGCCTAAATAAATTTTGTGAATAAAGAGCATATTTGACGGAGAAAGACCCTGGTGCCATTTATCTAATTGCTTCCGGACTGATTCAAATAAAGCAGGGAAATTTACCTCAAACGTCTTCCTTGTATTCGAGGGGATAAACGTGCCCAGGTATTTCAGCTTCTCAGTTACCCATTTAAAACTAAAGTTTTGTTGAATTGCAGTACAGTCCCCCTTCCGCATCGCCACACCCATCGCTTCCGACTTCGAATAATTTATTTTTAAATTCGAAAAGTTACCATATATTTCAAATTCCTTCAGGAGATTGGGGATTGAAATATGCGGTGCAGACAAGGAGAACAGGAGATCATCTGCATAGGCTGAGATTTTATAATTTCTATTTCCTATTTTTAAACCCTGGATATCTCTATTTTGCCTAATTTTACTTAATAAGGGTTCTACTGACAGGGAGAATAGCATAGGGGATAGAGGGCACCCCTGCCTAGTGCCATTAGATATTTTGAAAGGCTTGGAAAATATTCCATTTACCTTTACTTCTGCCTTTGGGCTTGTGTACACACTTTTGATCCACCTAATCATCTGGTCTCCCATGCCAACACATCTCAGCACCGCAAACAGATAGGACCATCTCACCCTATCGAAAAGCCTTCTCGGCATCGGTGCTTAAGAAAACGCTAGGAGTATCCGACATATTGGCATGGTAGACCAGATTAAGGACTTTGATGGTATTGTCCCTCGCTTCCCGCGAGGGGACAAACCCCACCTGATCCCGATCTATCAGATAACACAGAAAAGGCTGAATCCCGGTTGCCAAAATTTTAGTAAAAAGCTTCAAGTCCACATTTAAAAGAGAAATAGGTCTATAGCTGCCACATTCCGAGGGGTCCTTCCCTTCCTTCGGCAGCACAGTGATATGTGCCAGGAGAGTATCTGGTGGGAATGAGGCAGCCCTACCTAGGACATTGAAGACTTTTACCATCTGCCCACATAGCTGTGTAGAGAATTTTTTGTAATAGAACAGCGTAAAGCCGTCAGGACCGGGCGCCTTCCCCGGCTTCGCCGTTTTCATTGCCGCATTCAACTCCTCTACCGAAATGGGCTCTTCCAATCTGTTACGTTCTAGAGATGTTAATCTCGGCAAATTCGCTGAAGAAAGATATTCCTCCTGTGCCGATAGTGATATAGGGACTGATTCTAGGTTATATAATGAGGAATAGAATTCACCAAATCTCTGTGCTATTTCTTTGGGTTGTGAAATAAGTTTCCCATCTCTTCCTTTTATATATGGAATATAAGTATTCAAAGTTTTCCCTTTCAATTTGCCTGCTAACAGTTTGCTACACTTATCTCCTGATTCATAAACAGTCTTTCTGCCTCTCTGAATAATTGCTTTGGCTCTGAATCGTAAAATATCTGAGATCTGGCGCCTCAAATCCTCCAACTCTCTCCCTATTGAAGGTGTCTGATTCTTCTTATGTTGAATTTCCAGGTCGTGAATCCTCTGAAGGAGCCCCACCACCTGTTGGTCTCTTTCTTTCTTTACTCTTGATCCAATTTTGATCAGTATGCCCCTTATCACTGTTTTATGTGCCTCCCACACTATGGCCGGGTTGCTTTCCGGAGTCTCAGTTATCTGAAAATATTCCTCTATTTCCTTTGCTATTTCCTCCTGTATTACAGGGTTCTGTAGCAGGCTCTCGTTTAAACGCCATCTTCTTTCAGTAACCCCCCTCGTGCCATAGAGAGATATACATAAAGTGATCGGGGCATGGTCTGACCATGTTATACTTCCTATATGGACCTCTGTTATCCTAGTCAATAGGTAGTGGGGTATCAAAAAGAGGTCTATCCGCGTATACACCTGATGAGGGTTGGAGAAAAAGGTATAGTCCCTTTCTCCATCGTGCATTATACGCCATACATCTACCAATTGTAACTCATGCAATTTCTTCAATAGTCCTCTTCTAATACCATGAGAAACGGACGATGTCCCAGAGGACGTGTCCCATTTCGGATCTAAGGGGATGTTAAAATCCCCCCCCAAGATCAACTTTCCCTCTGATTTGTAAGGGTTTTTTTTAGAAACACATCTTGCCTTTCATTCGGAACATATACTGTGGCCAGTGTCACCTTCACACCTCCTATCGAGCCCTTCAGAAAAAGGTACCTTCCCTTCTCGTCTACCTTTTTATCTGTCATTATCCATGGGGTCCGATTCGATATCATAATCGAGACCCCCTTTGATTTTGCCTCCAAATTGGGGGCATGGTATACAGTTGGAAAAAATCTATTTTGGAGGAAAGGAAATCTACTTGCCTTAAAATGGGTTTCTTGTATAAAAGCTATGTCAATATACCTGTGTTTTAAATCATTGAGAAGCATTTTTCTTTTTTCTGGGACGTTTAGTCCCCTAACATTCATAGATGTTATCCTTAATTCCTCCATCTTGCCGTGGGACGAGCGAGAGGAGGGAAGGAGAAAAGAAAGAAAGGAAAAAAAAAAAAAAAAAAAAAAAAAAAGGAAGAAGAGAAAGAGAAAAGAAAAAAAAAAAAAAAAACTATTCCCTCCCCCCTCCCTAAGCTTACCTACCCACTTTACCTACCACTATATCTTCCCACCCCCTCCCTTCTCCTACTAAACCCCCTTACCCTTTCTAACCCCTAAGAGAGACACCCTTCTCTGAGCCCCCTCCTATGGCTCAGTAGGTGCAAAACTACTTATGGGGGTTGGTCCAAAATGGAAGGGAGACTCAGCTCCCCGCCCCCCAGGCATATTCCAACTCCTAATCTCATTGATCTCCATTGTATTTTCTCCTTATCTTTTCCTCTCCCAAACACAATCCTTCGGGGGGGGGGAGAAAAAAAAAAAAGGAAGAAACATTTCTCCATCGCAACCCTCCTTCTTATCTTATTACCTCCCCATCTCCCCCCTACCGGGATAGAAAGGAGCCCCCAAACCTCCCCTTCTCTTCATTTTCTCCTCCTCTTTACTTCCTCCTCTGGTGGGTCTCTAACTAATAATTTCTATATGCCTATCGGGCAATTCGCCCCTAGACAGTTATGTGTCAATTTGTGAGTACATAAATTTGTGAATACCTACTTATGGTGCGAGATACCATTCTCTCGCCCGTGAGAACAAAAAAAAAAAAAAGAAAGTTCTAGAAAGGGAGGTGAGGGAACCCCTCCCGCCCCCTCAAGTGCAGTAATACCTTCAATGCAATAAGTGCCCTTTGTGTCCGTGTGAAAAAATTAATATCTGTGCATACATGTATATATAATTCAAATACATTCTACGTATATTATATAAAACCAAAGAAAAAAAAAAAAAAAAAAGACAGTGTTTTTCAACACACCGATATTGATATCTTCTAGTGTTCTACTTGCCCCTTCAAATCCACCCCCCGAAAAAAAAGGGGGGGGGAATTACATACACCCCTAAGTATCCAAAACACACCAAAAAAAAAAAAAAAAGCAGGAATACAACCCCCATCCGTGAGTGGGAAAAAAAAAAAAAAGGGACCCATCAGAGCAGTAAAAACATCCGAGAACAGAACTAAAAAAAAAAATATTTTCCCTCCTCATCCATCTGATTCAACCCATCAGGTATACAGGTATACAGGGGCCACCTAAAGGGGCGTATCCTCCTCCACACCAAAAAGCAAAAAACAAAAGGATGAGGAAAAAAAAAAAAAACTTTTTGAGGGGATTTTGGGGGAGAGGGAGAAAAAAAAAAAAGGAGAGGGGGAGGGAAAACAAAAACAAAATCTTTCAGCCAAGGGTCAGATCAATGTGAACTTCTCCACCTCCTTCCTATATAGTTGAAAGTCTATTTCTTCTGATCCCCTTTATTGTTTTGTCGGCCCAATGGTTGTAGCCAGTTTGGAACCTCAACCGCCTCTTCTCCCAAAAATAGGAACAACTGAGGTAGGTCCGATGGTTGCCTCAGGACAAATGATTTAAGTTCCTTCTTTACAATTACAGAAAAGGGGTACCCCCAACGGTATGAGCCCCCTGACTTCCCGATTAAACCCAATAGTGGCCGTAGCATAGCTCTTCTCTGCAGGGTGGCCCTGGATAGGTCAGGTAAAATTTTAATCCTCATTCCCTCGTATGTCACCTCTTTTACATCCCATGCCTTCCTGCTGATAAGTTCCTTATGTGCAAACCTATGGAAACAGCATATCACATCTCTAGTCCTGTCCGGGTTAGTTAAGGGGGTACCCGACGCTCTATGTAGCCTTTCAAACTCCAAGTCTTTCTGGGGGACCTGGATGTCCAATTGCTGACATATTAAGACAATAGTGGATTCCAATGCCTCCCCTCCTACCGTCTCTGATACCCCCCTAAATCTTAGATTCTTCCTTCTGCTTCGATCTTCAAGCTCCTCTAAACGGAGCTGCATGAATGGGATATATAAGTTATTTTCTAACTGTACCTGTTCCATCTTCACCATCCGCTCCTCCATAGCAGCCTGTGCACTCTCTCCTGCAGATACTCTATCCGTCAGCAGATGGACCTCAGACCTCACCTCCTCCAGATCTCTCCTGTGTATCTCTTCAATCCTGGTCATCCACCCTTCTAGGTCTGCTCTGGTTGGGAGCGCCTGCAGATCTGCCCTTGTTGGAAGCGCCCTCAGGAGCGCTCTGAGGTCTGCATCTTCCCCTGCCATGTAGGGCACCGTGGCTGTGCCTTCCTCCTGTGACCGCCGGGGATATTCCTCTCCCACACTGCTCCTCGCTGCCGGCGCCACTAGTGTCTCGGGCGCACAAGGCGCACTAGGCGCAGGGATGACGTCACCCGCCTCTCGGGATCCTCCGCACAGCTTCTCCTCTCCCGTCTCCCGCTCCTGACCCCGTGCTGCCGCCGCTCTTGTCCGGGAGAAGTACTGGGGAATTTCCGGCTGGGTAGGTATTCTCTGTGCCCGCTGCTCACCCCCTTCCTTCCTTCTCATACCGACCGGGGGTATATCAGGTTTTTGCCCGCCACTATGGAGATCAAATACCGTCTCTTTGAGTTACATAATCTGCATAGCCTGGAGGCTTAGAGGGAGCTGAGCCTTCGTATGACTCTCCTACTCAGCCATCTTAGACCACGCCCCCGCTAGAAATCAAATCTTTATTATTTTTGGCAATACCATGGTGTGGGTGGATTTCTACCAGTCACAGGCTGTGTCACACCCCTCCAGCCTGTTTTTTAGAATAAAAGGGAGGCGAAGCCTCCATCAATGTACATGTAATATCCCACCCCCATTGTGTTTAGCTGTTTAGTAAGCATGGAGAAGGGAGGGAGTGGGCTGTCATTTACCACTGTATATACACCCACATGTGTGACTCTATAGTCACATGGGCTGCTCAGATGTGATAGGGAGGAAATACTCAGCATAGAAACTCACTGAAAACTGAGCATGTGCAGAGTTGCCACCACAGCTGCTAAATCCCTAGCTGAACTGGGAACATGAACAGAAGGGGGAGATAAAGAGCAGCAGGACCAACCAAGTTTTTTGCAGAATACAGAAAAGGAATCTCCTGGTGACTGAGTATCAGTGACGACCCGTCCATAGGGGGTGCACGGGTGCCTCCTCCCCTCCACCTAGCAGTCACAAAAAATAAAAAAAAAGCATTTTTGTTTTTTTTAAAAAGCCCCTTTAAAAAAAAATATATAGAAAAAAATGTTCTTGTGTTCGGGCGCCGGACACAGTGCACTATGGGAAGCGCCACAACAATGCAATCATGAGAGATTCATTTTCAGTCTTTTGACCTGCTTTGTGGGGCATTCCAAAGCGCCAAACAGTTTCCACCCGTAGTATTGCTAAGGGTTGTTCAAGTTAAGAGGTTCCTTTCGGTTTCCCTGTTCCATAGGGAAACTGGAAGTGACGTCGGCAGCTCCGTGGAATGCACGGCCTGAGCGGAGCTGCCTGTATGGTAAGTAAGTATTAGACACAGTGAGGCTGCATTTGATGGGCACAGTGAGGCTGCATTTGATGGGCACAGTGATGCTGCATTTGATGGGCAGATTGAGGCTGCATTTGATGAGGCACAGTGAGGCTGCATTTGATGGGCACAGTAAGGCTGCATTTGATGGGCACATTGAGGCTGCATTTGATGAGGCACAGTGAGGCTGCATTTGATGGGCACAGTGAGGCTGCATTTGATGGGGCACAGTGAGGCTGCATTTGATGGGCACAGTAAGGCTGCATTTGATGGGGCACAGTGAGGCTGCATTTGATGGGGCACAGTGGCTGCGTTTGATGGGGTACAGTGGTGGCAATTGATGGGCACAGTGGCTGCGTTTGATGGTACAGTGGCAGCAATTGATGGGCACAGTGGTGGCAATTGATGGGCACAGGGGCTGCATTTGATGGGCACAGTCACTGCGTTTGATGGTACAGTGGCTGTTCTGTCTCAAGGACATTCAGCTAAACCATTCTTATCCCATAAACATGATACCATATTTCTTCGATCGCAGTTTATTGGAACAAGCTAGGTGAAACTACAAATAACAAGAATAAACCTTGATAAGTACAATATCCCATAAATTTAGCATACATTTCAAAGACAAATATACACAGTACAATATGAGACAGTAAAACTTACTTTTTTAAGTTCAATAAGGGATTGATGGTAAGAGATTGAAACAAGACCTCTTGCAGTCTGAAAAGCACGATGAATGTGTCTCTTCCTGTGAGACTTTACCCAGAATACTTTGCTTTCCAAGTACTTCCTAGGTTATAAACTTTATTAATAAACTATACACACAGAAGCAATACCAAAAAAGGACGCTAGATGGCGCCTAAGCTCTGCAAATGATTCCTATAAAAGGTAACAACATTAAATGTCATTTACAACAACACAAATGCAGATAATCAGAATATATCCATCTGATGGACAGAACACTCCCCGCCTGACGTCAAGTGACGTCACTAACAGAGTCCTCCGTAGAAAGTAACAGAACAAGCTCAGTCACTGGTCTCAAGAACACTTTGGCCTCATTCTGTTGAAAGGTCTTGACCTCGACCTTACGGACAAGATTATCTTTGCTTGGCAGTACTTTGGTGACTAGACCTAAAGGCCACATGTTCCTTAGTGTCTGGCAATCTCTCATGAGCACAACATCACCAAGTTTAAGGTTAGGTTTTTCTGAGTGCCACTTCCTCCTTAGTTGAAGAGTAGATGTGTATTGCTCCCTCCACCGACTCCAGAAGGTATTGGCAAGAGTTTGAACTTGTCTCCATTGACGTTTGTAAAGGTCCTTCTCACAAAACTCTCCAGCTGGAGTACCTACAGGACCAGTCTTTTGCGTGAGCAACATGGTAGGTGTGAGAACCATTGGATCTTCAGAGTCACTTGAAATTGAAGTTAAGGGTCTGGCGTTAATGATGGCTGTAACCTCTGCCATAAATGTCACTAAACACTCGTGAGTAAGCCTTGCAGTTCCTACTTGTAGGAAGATAGAGTCAAGAATTCTGCGGGCTATGCCTATCGTCCTCTCCCACACACCTCCCATGTGAGAAGAGTGAGGTGGATTGAAGATCCACGTGCAGTCTTGCTTACTCAAATACCTTTTTACACTGGGGATGTCCAAGTTGGAAGGAATTTGCAGTTCTTTCACTGCTCCTACAAAGTTAGATCCTCTGTCAGAGTGAATGAGTTTCACTGGGCCTCGGATTGCAATGAAACGTCTAAGAGCATTAATGAAACTTGAAGTGTCCAGCCTGGGTATGGTGTGTTCAGGCAGTGGTGCAAGTTTTGCTTTTCCCATTACAAACCCTATGTGGCTATGTCCTTTAGTGTTTATGGTTTTCAGGAAAGCTACAGCAGCAATTGCTTTAACAGAAGCATCCGCAAACACACAAAGTCTTTGCATCTGAACATCTGCAGATGACAGAGGAGCATATGGGCGTGGAATTTTAAGATTAGATAGCGCTGTAAGTGAGTCCTTCCACTCTAGCCATAAGTTCTTCCTGTCGGTGGGAAGAGGGTGGTCCCAATCTAGCGACTCGCAGGTTAAGTCTCTGAGTAGTGCCTTACCCTGGATGGTGACAGGTGCTGCAAAGCCTAAAGGATCGTATAGGCTGTTTATGGTAGACAGGACACCTCTACGGGTAAAGGGTTTTTCCTCTGTGTTTACTTGGAAAGTGAAGGTGTCAGATCTTAAGTCCCAAAGCAAACCAAGGCTGCGTTGCATGGGGAGTGAGTCTGTGCCTAGATCTAAGTCCTTTAACTCGTTGGAATGGTCTTGGACAGGAAAGGCTTCTAAAACTTCTCTACTGTTGGAAGCAATCTTGTGGAGCCTTAAGTTGGAACACGCAAGCATTGCCTGAGTTCTTTTGAGGAGACTGATTGCGGCTTCATTTGTGGGTAGTGATTTCAAGCAATCATCTACATAGAAATCCTTGTCCACAAATTGTCTGACATCTGACCCATACTCTGACTCTCCCACTCTAGCAGAGTGTCTGAGGCCATATATAGCAACTGCAGGGGAAGGGCTGTTGCCAAATATGTGCACCTTCATGCGGTATTCTGTGATGTCTCCAAAGGGGTTGTTGTCCCTGAACCAGAGAAACCTCAAAAAGTTTCGGTGTTCTTCCTTAACAAGAAAGCAATAGAACATTTGTTGTATGTCTGCCATGAATGCGACTGAATCCTTGCGGAAGCGGAGAAGTACTCCCAATAGTCTGTTGTTGAGGTCAGGGCCAGAAAGAAGGACATCATTTAGAGAGACACCTTCATGCTTGGCGCTGGAATCAAACACCACTCTAATCTGCCCTGGCTTCTTAGGGTGATAGACGCCAAATATGGGTAAGTACCAACATTCTTCTGAGTCTTTGAGGTCTGGAGCTACCTCAGCATGGCCATTTTGGAATATTTTGCCCATGAAGGAAAAGAAATGTTCTCTCATCTCTGGTTTCCTTTGCAGATTGTGTCTTAAGGAAGTGAGGCGTTTATATGCTAGTTCCCTGTTGTTAGGCAAACGTTGTCTTTGTGGCCTAAAGGGAAGAGGTGCTATCCAGTTATTAGACACGTCTTTCTCCATACTGCTTTCCATAACCTCTAGGAAGATTCTATCCTCAATGGACATTGCTACCTGGTTGTCTTCCTTTGTTCTCCTGAACACTGAGTGTCCTAAGTCGCTTTGGTCATTGTCATAGGCATTGCTGTCACAGAGGGGACTTAAGAAAGGAAGAGGTACAGGGTTGTTGTGAGGTAGCTCCTTTATGAGGATGCGATTTTGACAGGGTTGGAAAAGAGAAGGACGACCATTCTCGAGGGTACTAGTGAGCAGATTATTAACAGATGCCGGTTTGTGTGCACCTCCCAGGCAAACATCACCTATAATGACCCACCCAAGATCCAGTTTTTGGGCATATGGAGCACTTTTAGGACCGTTGATCAGTTTCCTTACTTTGTGGACTTGCAAGATATCCCTCCCTAGGAGTAAGATTATCTGAGCCTGATCATCAAGTTCTGGTATGAGATGTGCTATGTGCTTCAAGTGAGTCTGGTGAGCTGCTGCGTCTGGTGTGGGAATCTCTGATCTGTTGTCTGGCATCTGGTTGCACTCTATTATGGTCGGTAAGGGTAGGCATGTCTTACCATCCATAGATTCAATTTGTAGGCCGTCAGCTCTTCTCCCCGCCGTTTCCACTGTACCTGCACAAGTCCTAAGGGAGTAGGGGCTGCTGGGGCCTTTAAGGTTTAGAATGTCAAAAAACACAGGTCTGGCTAGTGACTTATTACTCTGATCATCCAAAATGACGTAGAGCTTGACTGCTTTGTCTCTGCGTCCCTTTGGGTAAACTTTCACTAGACAGATTTTAGAGCAAGATCTGCCACCTGTACTTCCTTTGCAGACTTCAGTGCACTGTGAAGTGATTGCTGTGGTATCTGTACTAGAGTCTTTGGTCTCCCTGCCTTGCTCCTTGTCACCATGGACAGGTGGGAAGGTTCTTGGAGTAGGCTTTGGGTGTAAAGCTGTGTGGTGCTCTGTGCTGTCACACTCTGTGCATTTGACACTGACCTTACAGTCCTTGGCGAAGTGTGTAGACGAAGAGCAGCACTTGTAACAGATGTTGTTCTCTTTGAGGAAGGCTTTGCGTTCCTGGATGGTCTTTGTCCTGAAGGCTCTGCATTTCAGAAGAGGATGTGGCATCTTATGTAGAGGGCAGAACTTCGTAGGGTCATTGACTTGATCCTCTGGCTGAAACTCTGCAAATCTGTGAGAAGAAATGTTAGTTTTGTGCACTGCTACTGGAGCCCTGAGTTGCTTAGGGCCAGCAGAAGTGATGTAAGACACTGGAAAAATGAAGCTGGGGTCATCTTTCGTCCCTGCTTGTCTGTCTACAAAGTCCACAAACTCACTAAATGGTGGAAAGGGCACATTGTGTTTCCGTTTGTAGTTACAGCCATGAGCAATCCATCTTTCGTGTAACTCATAAGGAAGTTTTTGAGCTAAGGAGTTAATACCTCTAGCAGAGTCAAGATAAGAAAGGCCAGGTAAGTCACCTTCCGCTTTGGCAACTTGTAACTCCATACATAGGTCACTGAATTCTCTGAGTCTTTGATAACCTCTGCTAGGTATTTTTGGAAAGTCTTCTATCCTTTTAAACAGTGTACTCTCTATAGCCTCTGGTGAGCCATAACATCTATCCAGTCTGTTCCAGATGTTTGTAAGGCCTATCTCAGGGTGGTTTATATTAATGTCTCTGATCCTTTTGGCGTGTTCAGCAGAATCATTGCCAAGCCACTTTACAAGGAGTTCTATCTGTTGTCTGCAAGATAGATCTAGACCTTGGATAACACTCTGGAAAGAGGATCGCCACGCCCTGTAGTGTTGAGGGCGATCACTAAATTTGGCAAGTCCTTGGGTAACTAACTCGCGTTTGGCCAGGAACTTGGCAAAGTCTACAGTAGCCTGATTGGCGTTGGGGTAGGCTGCTGGTGTATTGTGGTGCGGTGTAAAGGCATACCTGATAGAAGTCTCTTCTTTAGGCTCTCTGGGCTCAAACTTGCATACGGTTGGCAGTTCGTACCGGCTCGATGCATACACCTTTGGAGTGAAGACAGGTGTTTGATGTTTGTATGAAGGTTGAGTACCTTGTGGAGTAGAAGGTTTGGTTGGGACTGGAACGTCTGGAACACTGTCAGATTTTTCTTGCCTGTGGCACTGGGGTCCAAGGTCGTCTTGTTGCTGCTTGATTTGGTGTGACTCCCTGACATCATGTTTAATTTCTTGTTGTGGGATGCTGCTTGGGTCACAGTGCTGGTAGACATAATCCGACGTGCGTTGCGATGAATCTTGGTGGTCTTCCTCTAGGCCTGGTATGCTGCTACCTGCTCTTGGCTCATCGTAGACGGCTGCTTCTAGAGCTTCTGCTTCTGCAATGGCGGCGGCAGCATCTCGTTCCACTGCCAGCTTCTCCATGTTAGCTTCTAAGATAGCTTGCTGCAGTTTCAGAGATGCCTCTTGCTGAGCTCTTTCGTCTTCCAGGCGTATTCTTTCCATCTCTCTCTCTTGTTCCATGCATACTCTTTCTTGCTCTCTCTCTTGTTCCTGTCTCACCCTTTCTACTTCAAGGTGGGCCTTTTCTTTTCTCATCTGCAGCTCTTGGTCTGCGAATGCGGCCCTGGCTCTTGCTGCTTCAGCTTTTGAACGGGCGATAGCTGCTGCATTTGCGACAGATGACCTAGATGAGCTTGCTTGTGATCGTGTTTTGTAAGAAGATGTTCTACTGTGAGACATGGCTGTGGGGAAGAAGCTGTCTTGCTGTATAGAGACCGTTCTAGTGTCGGTACTGCTTGACAGAGCGCGTCTCTGAGTAGCGTGGCTGCTTGCTTTGCCTCCCACAGGCCTGCTTCTTTAAGGCTTCTGACTGTATGGTACTGTGTAGCCCCAGGCTGTACAGACTTCCGAAGTCAGCTTATCTTCCCTTCAGAGGTCAGCTTAAAAATTTCACTGTTCTGTCTCAAGGACATTCAGCTAAACCATTCTTATCCCATAAACATGATACCATATTTCTTCGATCGCAGTTTATTGGAACAAGCTAGGTGAAACTACAAATAACAAGAATAAACCTTGATAAGTACAATATCCCATAAATTTAGCATACATTTCAAAGACAAATATACACAGTACAATATGAGACAGTAAAACTTACTTTTTTAAGTTCAATAAGGGATTGATGGTAAGAGATTGAAACAAGACCTCTTGCAGTCTGAAAAGCACGATGAATGTGTCTCTTCCTGTGAGACTTTACCCAGAATACTTTGCTTTCCAAGTACTTCCTAGGTTATAAACTTTATTAATAAACTATACACACAGAAGCAATACCAAAAAAGGACGCTAGATGGCGCCTAAGCTCTGCAAATGATTCCTATAAAAGGTAACAACATTAAATGTCATTTACAACAACACAAATGCAGATAATCAGAATATATCCATCTGATGGACAGAACAGTGGCTGCGTTTGATGGCACAGTGGCTGTGTTTGATGGTACAGTGGCTGCGTTTGATGGTACAGTGGCGGCAATTGATGGGCACAGTGGCTGTGTTTGATGGCACAGTGGCTGCGTTTGATGGCACAGTGGCTGCGTTTGATGGTACAGTGGCTGCGTTTGATGGTACAGTGGCTGCGTTTGATGGTACAGTGGAGGCAATTGATGGGCACAGTGGCTGCGTTTGATGGCACAGTGGCTGCGTTTGATGGTACAGTGGCTGCGTTTGATGGTACAGTGGCGGCAATTGATGGGCACAGTGGCTGCGTTTGATGGCACAGTGGCTGCGTTTGATGGTACAGTGGAGGCAATTGATGGGCACAGTGGCTGCGTTTGATGGTACAGTGGCTGCGTTTGATGGTACAGTGGCTGCGTTTGATGGTACAGTGGCGGCAATTGATGGGCACAGTGGCTGCGTTTGATGGCACAGTGGCTGCATTTGATGGTACAGTGGCGACAATTGATGGGCACAGTCACTGCGTTTGATGGCACAGTGGCTGCGTTTGATGGTACAGTGGCGGCAATTGATGGGCACAGTGGCTGTGATTGATGGGGGTTTTTTTTCAGAATTTTTCTGTTTGTTTTCGCCCCCCCCCCCCCCAAAAATTTTGAGCACCAGCCGCCACTGGTGAGTATGGACAACACGGAACACACCATTTATTCATCGTTTTTGATAATGTGGGTTTAGTGACACTTTAAATGACCTTCCGTTGTTAGAGTCTCATTATAACTACACATAACAAACTTCGCAATAGAACGTTTTGCTGCATTACCAAACATTGACTCATTCCATAAACGAGAAGCCATTGGCACAGAAGGTTGGTTGGTTATTCCATAGAATGTCTTCTGATTAGAACGCTCTCTCTCGTCTTCTCTTTTCCTTCCTTTTCTTTCCCCGAGGATTGGCTCTCCAGCCAACCTCACAATGCTCCATTCACGCCATTCAGTATAACGAGATGGGAGCCTTAGATAGGGACCCAGAGCCTGGACCTCAGCCTGGGAGTGCGGGAGCTTCAAATCATGATGAATAAACATTGAGGGATGATGTCACAATGTGTAAGCCGTGAGTTCTGTGCCGTCTCTATGGAATCTATAGGATAGTACGGGAGACTGTGACTTTTTTTCGGACTTGTCTTTCTGTTTTCTCCATTACCAAATCCTTCAAAGACCATTTATTGAGACCATTAAAACCACTTGCTGGACACTTTTTCACATTTTTCACATACATGTTAAAACTATTATTTTTTGCTAGAAAATTACTTAGAAAGCCCAAACATGATATACGGTATTTTTTGAAAGTAGGTAGTAAGTAGCAGAGGTGAAGCCATTTATGATAGCAATATGTGTTTTCATGATGCAGTTGGCTTGGAGGCCAACACAATGGCGACAAATGACGACGTGTGTTCTGCCCGCTTGGCGTCATTGGTTGTTATGGTGCTTGTGGCCGGCCCATCTGCACCGTGGAAGTGTACACTATATTGTCAAAAAGTATTGGGACGCCTGCCTTTACACGCACATGAACTTTAATCAGTGGTGTCACTAGGGTTGGTGTCACCTGGTGCGGTAATACATGGTGTCACCCCCCCACCACTAAGCAGGCTTGTGCATCAGTGTGGCTCTCCCCTCTTAACCTACCACAATGGATGCAGCTGGGATGGGATTGGGGGGAAGGGTGGAGCCAGGATTGGATTGGGTTGGTGGATAGAGCTGGAATGGGATCGGGGAATGGATGGAGCCTGGATAGGATCAGGGGAATGGATGGAGTAGAGAAAGAATCAGGGGGGGTGGATGAAGTGGGAATAGGATCAGGGGAATGAATGGAGCAGGGATAGGAACAGGGGGGATGGATGGAGCGGGGATAGGGTCAGGGGGATGAACGGAGCGGGGATAGGATCATGGGGGATGGATGGAGCGGGGATAGGATCAGGGGGAATGGATGGAGCAGGGATAGGATCAGGGGGGATGGATGGAGTGGGGATGGGATCAGGATCAGGGGGGATGGATGGAGTGGGGATGGGATCAGGATCAGGGGGGGTGGATGAGCGGGTATGGGATCGGGAGTGGGTGGAGCTGGATGGGATTGGGGGAGTGGATGGAGCCGGGATGGGATCTTTGATTTGGGGGGGGGGGTTAAAGGATATGTGCTAGGGGCTGCTTTGGAGGGGGAGAGGAATTGCGCTGGGGGGAGGGGGTAAAACTTCAAATCTGCCCCCCTCCTACTTCTAGTACAAGTCCTCTTTAACCCAAAACCAAAAGAGTACCCCCTAGCAGATATCCTCTAACCCCCCGACCCCTGGCAGCATAATTGTTACCTGACAATGCCCCCCCCCCCCCCCAACCACTATGTCCCCCTCCTCTGCAATACCCCTGTTGCATACTAGACATGTGCACAACAAAAAAATTTGTTTATTTTCGTTTCATTTTTTTCGTTTCCGAAAAAAATTCGTTTTTTTGTTTAGTTTTTTTTGTTTCTGTTGATTCGTAACGATTCGTACATTCGTAAGTCGTCGTTGTTCGTATTCGTAACGATTCGTACATTCGTAAGTCGTCGTTGTTCGTATTCGTAACGATTCGCACATTTGTAAGAGTTATTTTTCGTTGATTCGTTTATTCGTTAGTTTAATTTTCGTTCATTCGTTTATTCGAAATTCGGACGCATTCGTAGTTATTCGTAGATTCGTAACATTCGTAGATTCGTAATCGGAGCATAATTCATAATTTTATGTAATGTGTATGCTATTATTACATTTTAATAATTTACGAATCGAAAAAAAAAAGTTACGAATCGAAAAAAAAGTTACGAATGTACGAATTTTTTTGTTCAATCCATTCATTACGAATCGAAAAAAAAAAAAGTTACGATTCGAAAAAAAAGTTACGAATCGAAAAAAAAAGTTACGAATGTACGAATTTTTTTGTTCAATCCATTCGAAGCACGTTAAGCAGCACCATTGTAAGAGACACGGAAAATTACCAATTCAACAAAAAAAAAAGTTACTAATTTTTTTGTTCATTTTCGTTGTTCCTTTTTTCGTTTTTTCGAATTTTCGTTGTTTGGTTTTTCGGATTTTCGTTGCTTTTCGGATTTGTTCGATTCGAACGATTCGTTAATCGGATTCGTACGATTTGAACGATTCGTTATTCGGATTCGTTAGATTCGAACGATTCGTTCATTCGTACGAAAACGAACGAAAAAAAAAAAAAAAAAAAAAGAAAAAAAACCGAAACGAATTGCACATGTCTATTGCATACCTCAGGACAGGTGCTGTAGTGTGGATGGTGTCTGTGTCCCTCCTCATCCTCGGCTCTTCCTTCCAGCCTGTGTACACATCAAAGCCGAGGAGGAAGCGGCAGCGAGTGCAGCCGGTGGGGACAGAGATCTGATTGCGGCCACGTGTAGGAGGTGCGTGTCTGGGGATGGTCGGACGCCAGGCAACCAGTCTGTCTCTGCCTCACTCCCTCCTCCCCCACTCTCCCCGCACATCACACGGAGCAGAGGAGAGGAGATCCCAAAGGGGAAGGACCCCCCGCACTCCCATAGCAACGCCACTGACTTTAATGGCATCCCAGTCTTAGTCCGTAAGGTTCAATATTGAGTTGGCCCACCCTTTACAGCTATAGCAGCTTCAACCCTTTTGGGAAGGCTGTCCACAAGGTTTAGGAGTGTGTCTATGGGAATGTTTGACCATTCGCTCATCCATGTCTTTATGGACCTTGCTTTGTGCACTGATCCAAATCATTTGGTGGAGGGGGGATTATGGTGGGGGGGGTTGTTTTTGAGGGGTTGGGTTTGGCCCCTTAGTTCCAGTGAAGGAAACTTTTAAGGCGTCAGCATACCAAGACATTTTTGGACAATTTCATGCTCCCGAATTTTGTGGGAACAGTGTGGGGACGGCCCCTTCCTGTTCCAACATGACTGCGCACCAGTGCACAAAAACAAGGTTCATAAAGACATGGATGAGCAAGTTTGGGGTGGAGGAACTTGACTGGCCTGCACAGAGTCCTGACCTCAACCCGATAGAACACCTTTGGGGTGAATTAGAGCGGAGACTGTGCGCCAAGCCTTCTCATCCAACATCAGTGCCTGACCTCACAAATGCGCTTCAGGAAGAATGGTCAAAAATTCCCATAGACACACTGCTAAACCTTGTGGACGGCCTTCCCAGAAGAGTTGGAGCTGTTAAAGCTGCAAAGGGTGGGCCAACTCAATATTGAACCCTACGGACTAAGACTGGGAGGCCATTAAAGTTCATGTAAAGGCAGGTGCCCCAATACTTTTGTACAATATAGTGTATGAAGCAAATATCAGACTAGTTGCTGTGGGCTGGGTAAAATCTTGCAGCCAGTCAGATGTGGCCCTTGGGCCATAGGTTGGTGGGCCCATGGGATAGGCGGTACTAAGAGATTAAAAAGTATGGTCCTGACCTACTTATAAAGATTGCATTGGAAGGTGCCTAGATGGGCAAGGAGAATCCCCGGTTACATAAATCGGGGCCCCCAAACCTTTCAGTACTAGGGCCACATTATAATATTTACAACTATTCACAGGCTGAAAAAAATCAACATAAGAGTCCTCCCTTACATCGGGGTCCCTATCCAAGTTGCCGTTTATGTTGGGGTCTCCAATAGACTCTCCCTTAAATCAGAGTCCCCATAAGAGTTTCCCTTTACATCAAGGTCCCCATTAGTGTACTCCTTAAAGCGGAAGTAAACCGCAGAAAAAAACAAAAAAGAAATCTCCCTGCAAATTAAAGTCCTAATGTGCTAGTAGCATCGCCTACTAGCACATTATGAAAGACAACTGAAAATGAAGCCGTTCAGCGACGTGCTGTCACCGATGACAGGGCTTCCATCTTCACCCAGTGTTCCTTCCGGGTTCGCGGGCAGCCGCTGTTTGATTGGGTGGGGGAGCCGCGATGACGTCACGCATGCACGTGGGAGTAATGGCCACGGCACGGCTCTCTTTATGGAGAATACACACAATCAATTGAGAGCGCAGTGCGCATGCGCAGATGATGTCACCGGTGCTGCAAAGGTAAATATCTCCTAAACGGTGCACATTTAGGAGATATTTACTGTACCTACAGGTAAGCCTTATTATAGGCTTACCTGTAGGTATATATTTTAAAAGAGCCACTTTAAATCAGGGTCCTTATCAGGACCCCTTTTACATCCCATCAGCACCCCCCTTACATCAGTGTTCCCATCAGAATCCCGCTTCCCCCCTCCCATCAGTGTCCCCATCAGAGACCCCCCCTTACATCAGTGTCCCCATCAGAGACCCCCTTTACATCAGTGTCCCCATCAGAGACCCCCCCTTACATCAGTGCCCCCATCAGAGCCCCCCTCTTACATCAGAGTCCCCATCAGAGCCCCCCTCTTACATCAGTGTCCTCATCAGAGACCCCCCCCCCACATCAGTGTCCCCATCAGAGACCCCCTTACATCAGTGTACCCATGAGAGCCCCCCTCTTACATCAGTGTCCCCATCAAAGCCCCCTTACATCAGTGTACCCATCAGACCCCCCCTCATACATCAGTGTCCCCATCAAAGCCCCCCTTACATCAGGGTCCTCAAACGATTCCCCCTTACATAAGGGTCTTCATCAGTGACCCCCTTAGATCATAGTCCCCATAAGAGTCCCTCTTTAAATCAGGGTCCCTATTAATGTACTCCTTAAATCAGGGTCCCTATCAAAGCACCTCTTACATTTGAGTCCCATCAGTGTCCCCCTTACATGAGTGTTCCAATCAGAATCCCCCTTCCCCCCTTACATCAGTTTCCCCATCAGAGCCCCCCTCTTACATCAGTGTCCCCATCAGAGCCACCCTCTTACATCAGTGTCCCCATCAGAGCCCCCCTCTTACATCAGTGTCCCCATCAGAGCCACCCTCTTACATCAGTGTCCCCATCAGAGCCCCTCTCTTACATCAGTGTCCCCATCACAGCCCCCCTCTTACATCAGTGTCCCGATCACAGCCCCTCTCTTACATCAGTGTCCCCATCACAGCCCCCCCCCCTCTTACATCAGTGTCCCCATCACAGCCCCCTCTTACATCAGTGTCCCCATCAGAACTCCCCTCTTACATCAGTGTCCCCATCAGAGCCCCCCTCTTACATCAGTGTCACCATCACAGCCCCCCTCTTACATCAGTGTCCCCATCAGAGCCCCTCTCTTACATCAGTGTCCCCATCACAGCCCCCCTCTTACATCAGTGTCCCCATCAGAGCCCCTCTCTTACATCAGTGTCCCCATCACAGCCCCCCTCTTACATCAGTGTCACCATCACAGCCCCCCCTCTTACATCAGAGTCCCCATCAGAGCCCCTCTCTTACATCAGTGTCCCCATCACAGCCCCCCTCTTACATCAGTGTCCCCATCAGAGCCCCTCTCTTACATCAGTGTCCCCATCAGAGCCCCTCTCTTACATCAGTGTCCCCATCACAGCCCCCCTCTTACATCAGTGTCCCCATCAGAGCCCCTCTCTTACATCAGTGTCCCCATCACAGCCCCCCTCTTACATCAGTGTCCCCATCACAGCCCCCCTCTTACATCAGTGTCCCCATCACAGCCCCCCTCTTACATCAGTGTCCCCATCAGAGCCCCTCTCTTACATCAGTGTCCCCATCACAGCCCCCCTCTTACATCAGTGTCCCCATCAGAGCCCCTCTCTTACATCAGTGTCCCCATCACAGCCCCCCTCTTACATCAGTGTCCCCATCAAAGCCCCCCTCTTACATCAGTGTCCCCATCACAGTCCCCCTCTTACATCAGTGTCCCCATCAGAGCCCCCCCTCTTACATCAGAGTCCCCATCAGTGTCCCCCTCTTACATCAGTGTCCCCATCAGAGTCCCCCTTACATCAGTGTCCCCATCACAGCCCCTCTCTTACATCAGTGTCCCCATCACAGCCCCCCTCTTACATCAGTGTCCCCATCACAGCCCCTCTCTTACATCAGTGTCCCCATCACAGCCCCCCTCTTACATCAGTGTCCCCATCACAGCCCCTCTCTTACATCAGTGTCCCCATCAGAGTCCCCTTCTTACATCAGTGTCCCCATCAGAGTACCTCTCTTATATCAGTGTCCCCATCAGAGTCCCCCTCTTACATCAATGTCCCCATCAGAGCCCCCCTCTTACATCAGTGTCCCCACCAGAGTCCCCCTTACATCAGTGTCCCCATCACAGCCCCTCTCTTACATCAGTGTCCCCATCACAGCCCCCCTCTTACATCAGTGTCCCCATCACAGCCCCTCTCTTACATCAGTGTCCCCATCAGAGTCCCCTTCTTACATCAGTGTCCCCATCAGAGTACCTCTCTTATATCAGTGTCCCCATCAGAGTCCCCCTCTTACATCAATGTCCCCATCAGAGCCCCCCTCTTACATCAGTGTCCCCACCAGAGTCCTCCTTACATCACAGTCTCCATTTACATGGGATGGGGTTGAAGCAGAGACCACAGGCAGCTTCTGCTGACCTTAACCCTCAATCCGTGCACAATAAATATATGCCACCGACCCTAGCTAAGGGCCAGATAAAATCTTATAGCGGGTCCAATGTGGCCCACGGGCCGTAGGTTGGGGACCTCCGACTTTGAGCAATCTGCTCGTCCCTACAAATTATAATTGTTCTTGTTTACCAGCGATGGCACTTAGACTATAAGGGGTTAATGGGTACGGTTTATGTCATTGGTGGGCTAAAGCTCAAAATGTTCCATCAGCGTGTGTGTGGAAAACTCTGATGATAAAGATGAATCGCTGGTTAGGTCATCTCCATGGCACATTGTGACATTCCGAGGGTTTATCATCTGTCCCTTAATTGGAGCTTTATTCCCTGATTTATAGACGGTTCCTCGGATCCACATCTGTCCTAGGAGGCCTGTTCCATCTCCTGAACATTCCTGTCTGTCCCTCACATTGCGCAAGGTATGCTATAAACAGATTAAATATTCCCGTGCAAATTCCTTCCCTATCCTCACATCAGTCCACATTTATTCCCATTAACTCTTCCCGTCCGCTGATCCCGACGCGTTTCCATGCCTAGGGGAATGAGATCACCTACTGCCATCGGCACGCATTGTGGCGTTGAAGGGTTAAGTGTGAAATTTCTTGCGGGTTTCTGGGTCCGGAAGAGCGATATGTGATCCAGAACTGGGAGAGCACATTCAGTCTCCTCTTATTTTTATCTTTGAGTCATTTTTGACCGGTTGTGTTTCTTTTTTTTTTTTATTTGATCAGATTTTCTTTACCCTATATGATCTTTTCTGTATACGAAGAGGAATGTGACACGGTTGCCGGTTGGAGTCGGATTGCTCAATAAATATTGAAACAATCTGACTGCCGTGTTGAAACTTTTCTCTGTTTTATTACCCTGAAATCTCTTTTCCGCTACTGTGTATCAAAAATCCTGTTCAGTTATGAAAGCCCAACCAGGGAATGTTCTATGTTACTGATGGATGATGTTCAAATGCACCAAATAAGGAACATGTGGCCTTCGAAAAAACGGTCTGTGAACTTAAAACTGAATGCAAATTGAATGAAAATATGAAAATGCATATTTTTGCATAGATACAGTACATCTGTTCAGCTTGGACCAATATATACTATGTGTTTATATATATATATATATATATATATATATATATATATATACCGTATTTATCAGCATATAACACGCACTTTTTCCCCCTTAAAATCGGGGGAAAGTCGTGGGTGCGTGTTATACGCCGATACCCCCCCAAAAAAATGACAAAAATGGCAAGCGCCGCCGAAAAATAGCGAGCGCTGCCGAAAAAAACCGAAGCGCGGCCGAAAAAGACCAAAGCGCCCCCGGAAAAAGCCGAGCAGACTGTTCGGCTCTGCTCGTAGTCCCGCCTCCCTGCGCTCACTCCGGAAACAGCAGGGAGGCGGGACCGCGAGCTTAGCCGAACAGTCGGCTCGGCTTTTTCCGGGGGCGCTTCGGTCTTTTTCGGCGGCGCGCGCGACAGAGCGTCTCGGCGGCGGGTAATTTAAACCCGGAAAAGACTGAAAATTACGCTGGCAAGCTACAATGGCACTGGGCAAGGCTGCAATGACGCTGGGCAAGCTACAATGACACTGGGCAAGGCTGCAAATGACGCTGGGCAAGGCTGCAAATGACGCTGGGCAAGGCTGCAAATGACGCTGGGCAAGGCTGCAAATGACGCTGGGCAAGGCTGAAAATGACGCTGGGCAAGCTGCAATGACGCTGGGCAAGCTGCAAATGACGGTTAAAAGTAAGTTGTTTTTTTTCCCCTAAACTTCCCTCCTAAAACTTTTTTTCCTTAAAATGCCCTCCTAAACTTGGGGTGCGTGTTATACGCCGGTGCGTGTTATACACCGATAAATACGATATATATATATATATATATATATATACATACCCTGTTTACCCGAAAATAAGACCTAGCGTGATTGTCCGTGATGGCTGCAATATAAGCCCTACCCCCTAATAAGCCCTACCCTGTTTCCCCCCCGAAAATAAGCCCTACCCTGAAAATAAGACCTACAAGGACTTTAACCAGGGCTTATTTGGGGGGTAGGGCTTATATTGCAGCAGAAACCATGGGAACCCATCTCCCCACCCCTAAGGTCCCTTCATTGGCTCACGGTAAAAGATAGGATCACATTCAAGACCCTCTGCCTCACCCACAAATGTACACAAGGAAACGCTCCTCAATACCTTTGTGAGAAAATAGAAAAATACACACCAAATCGCAGACTTCGATTGACAAACCAAAATCGCCTTCTCATCCCCAAAGCCCGCTACAAATCGAAGGGAGAACGAAGATTCGCAGAACGGGGACCTCGACTATGGAATGCGCTACCAAACAACATCCGCTTGGAAGAAAACCATCAGGCCTTCAGGAAAAAACTCAAGACCCACCTCTTCTAATATCGCAGGACAACAAGAGCAGACAAGCGCCTTGAGGCGATTCAGTTCGCATTTGCAGCGCTATACAAATCATTCATTCATTCATTCATTCAATGTATAAAAAATTTTTTTTTTCCTCAGTTTAGGCCGATACGTATTCTTCTACATATTTTTGTTAAAAAAATCGCAATAAGCGATTATTGATTGGTTTGCGCAAAAGTTATAGCGTTTACAAAATAGGGGATAGTTTTATGGCATTTTTATGAATTTTTTTTTTTTTTACTATTAATGGCGGCGATCTGCAATTTTTATTGTGCCTGCGACATTATGGCGGACACATCGGACATTTTTGACACATTTTTGGGACCATTGTCATTTATACAGCAATCAGTGCTATTTAAATGCATTGATTCCTGTGTAAATGACACTGGCAGTGAAGGGGTTAACCAGGGGGTGGTAGTGTAGGGGTTAAGTGTTCCTAGGGGCGTGTTACTAACTGTGGGGGGCGTGGCTGTGTTTTAGTGAACACTGATCTCTGCTCCAATCACAGGGAGCAGAGATCAGTGTCACTAGTTGCTAGGCAGAACGGGGAGATGCTGTTTACTTCCGCATCTCCCCGTTCAGCCTTCCCGTGAGACGATCGCGGGTATCCCCGCGGCGTTCGAGTCCGTGGGACCAGCGATCGGACTCACAGGGGTCCCGACCGGCGTGCACGCGATGGCACCTGTACGCCCTTTTGCCTATCCGTGCCATTCTGTCGACGTACATCGTCGTGCGCCGGTCGGGAAGTGGTTAAAGCAGAGTTCCACCCAAAAATGGAATGTCCGCTTTAAGGGAAGGTGACCCCCTGACATCCCACATTTGGCATGTCATTTTCTTTTTGGGGGGGGGGGGGGGAGCGGATACCCTCTTTTTAGAGGGTTCCAGCTCCCACTTCCCCCTGGCACACCGCGGCAATGGAAGTAAGTTCACCTCCCCCCCTCACTCCTGGCAATCATCTGGGACACGTCACAGGTCCCAGATGATTGCCCAGCCAGTCACAACGCGGCTCGCGCATGTGCAGTGCGTGCCCGGCTGTGAAGCCACGGCCGGGCGCCCACAGTGACAATGCCGCTGCCGCAGAGAGGAGGGGAAGACGAGCTGGGCTTCGTTCCCCCGCAGCGCTGGACCCTGGGACAGGTAAGTGTCCGATTATTAAAAGTCAGCAGCTGCAGTATTTGTAGTTTTTAATTATTTATTTTTTTGTTGGAACTCCGCTTTAAGTTGGCAAAGTTTAGATAAAAATTAAGTTGGAGGAGGCGTGCCGCGCATTGTGCCATTGCTCATTCATTGGCTGAGGCCTTACACACTAGGGGGTTGGCTGCCTGCGCCCTTTAGCAACGGTTTCCAGGTCGGCGGCATCTAGCGCTTGCGCAAATGATATCGGGTGCGCAGTCGTCCTTCGCCATCACTATAAAAAGTTGAGGCGATGTTATATTTGTTTGCAAACCTTGCCAGTGTGGATGTACTCTACAGACCCCCGCAATACAGGTAAGTCATTTTTATCACTTACCCCAACAGGTCTAGTCTTCCTATGTAGGTAGTCGGTCCCTATGGGATGCTAATAATAGATTATAAGATACTGCGTTGTGGATATTATACTAGTAGGCTCTGTTTTTCCCTGTTTTCACAGCTTGAACAGATGCCAGCGGTTATTATATGGCAACAGCATTACTTAACGCAGGATTTCATAAAAAAAAAATCCCCTAGTTGTTTATTTTGTGATATTCCTCATTTAAAAGTACAAGGTAACTAATGACTACTCTGTATTATCATATTAGCGTAGTCTCCGATTTATGGAGTTCTGTGACTTTTTAAGGGGGGGGGGGGGATGTACATGAGTTGTATTTGGGGAATTCATTGATTTGACAGATGAGTCCTTTGGTACTATATTTCCCCGCTTTTTTCACCTTTTATACAGCTGTTTGTCTGTACCTTATCAGAAACTTTTATCGGAAGTACCAGTTGATCTGATCATACCCCACTGGGGTATACTTGCCTATTGGATGCCTGGCGCTTAGGAAAAGGAGCAGAGCGGAGGTCGCGACCGCTCTGAGAGGAACTGCTGCAGTGCTAAGCTAAGTCCCTTTGCCCCAGGGGGGCGGAGTGGCAGGTGCTGCCAGGGCCGCGATCTGGGCGTGGGGGGGTGGGATGCTGCCAGAGCTGCAAACCGTGGGGGGGGGGGGGTGGTGGGCACAGTGGCTGCATTTGATGGGCTCAGTGGCTGCATTTGATGGGCACAAGTGGCTGCATTTGATGGGCACAAGTGGCTGCATTTGATGGGCACAAGTGGCTGCATTTGATGGGCTCAGTGGCTGCATTTGATGGGCACAAGTGGCTGCATTTGATGGGCACAAGTGGCTGCATATGATGGCCACAAGTGGCTGCATTTGATGAGCACACATGGCTGCATATGAAGGGCATAAGTGGCTGCATATGATGGGCACAAGTGGCTGCATCTGATGGGCACAAGTGGCTGCGTTTGATGGGCACAGTGGCTGCATTTAATGGGAACAATGGCTGCATATGATGGGCACAATGGCTGCATACGATGGGCACAGTGGCTGCATATGAAGGGCACAAGTGGCTGCATATGATGGGCACAAGTGGCTGCGTATGATGGGCACAGTGGCTGCATTTGATGGGCACAATGGCTGCATATGATGGGCACAGGTGGCTGCATATGATGGGCACAGGTGGCTGCATATGATGGGCACAGTGGCTGCATATGATGGGCACAAGTGGCTGCGTTTGATGGGCACAGTGGCTGCGTTTGATGGGCACAGTGAGGCTGCAATTGATGGGGGGGTATTTTTCAGTATTTTTGCGCCCCCCCCCCCCAAAGATTTTGAGCACCAGCCGCCACTGCTCGCTACAGTATCACCATCTGGTTTTTGATCATGATGCCACCCTTGTTCCCTTCTTCTTCTTATCTAGGCAGTTTTCGTCTCCATTTCATCCCTTCTCTCCCTATTTTAGCTTTTTCCCCACCCTTACATTGAACTTAATTGCAGCATTCTCATGGTTCTGTTTCAAAAAATGACATTGTACTTTTTTGTTTATTAGAATATTAATCCTCCTTTATAATTACCCCTGATGAAAGGACTTTGAGCCTGACATGCATTGGGTACCGATAGAAATTACCCCGGATGTTGGACGCCCGACATTGGAGCGATACCGCTCTGTATATGTATCAACATATTTTCAGTACAAGTTATTGTTATAGATGTAACTGTGTTTCCTGTCAGTGTTTGTTTTACTAATCATCACCTGTAGATGATTTTTTAAGTATAGTCTTTTTGTCTTTATGTAATAAATTATAACTCTTTTTTAACAAAACCTTCCGTGTCTTTGCCAATTTAAAGTCCCAAATATTTTGGGGGGTACAAACCCTTTTTCTCCTATACATACAAGGATGTGGCAAACTCACTTGAATATCTGACATGGTGAGAGCCTCCATTTATCTATATATATGTAGCGGTCACACATTAACAAGTGTGCGTTATGCGTGGAAATTTTGTTTTTTCCCTCAGAACAGTAATGGGGTTCTGGGGGTTAATTGTACAGGATTTACTTTGGCATCAGTCTGGCTGGGCTGTACTAAGGTTCCGCCTGGTCATAGGTGCAGTGAGGCACCCATGACAGGCCGAGAACCAGGCCTGGTTGAACGTGTTAGGTACCAATCTTTCCCGGAGCCAATCAGTGGGTGCGCCTGGTCCCGCTGTGTAGTCTGGGGAGGGGTACTTAACCACTTCCCGACCGCCTAACGCCGATATACGTCGGCAAAATGGCACGGGCAGGCAAAATCACGTACCTGTACGTGATCGTGCATGTGCCTGCCTGTGGGTCGCGAGCGCGCCGCCAGCGGCGCGCTCGCGACCCGGTCGGGAGCTCCGTGACCCCGGCCGCGGGACCAGCGGACCCGATCGCCGCTGGTGTCCCGCGATCGGGTTACGGAGCTGAAGAACGGGGAGAGGTCTGTGTAAACAAACCTCTCCCCGCGCTTCCTACACTGCCTGTCATTGATTGGCTGTTCCCGGTCATCGGGAAAGCCGATCAGTGACGTCAGACGTCAGCCCCGCCCCCTAATGTAAAAAAACACAACACGTCACACTGACTCCTCCCCGCCCCCTAGTGGTTAACTCCTTCACTGCCACTGTCATTTACATAGGAATCAGTGCTATTTAAATAGCACTGATTTCTGTATAAATGACAAATGTCCCAAAAATGTGTCAAAAATGTCCGATGTGTCCGCCATAATGTCCCGGTCACAATAAAAATCGCTGATCGCCGCCATTACTAGTAAAAAAAAAAATATTAATAAAAATGCTATAAAACTATCCCCTATTTTGTAAACGCTATAACTTTTGCGCAAACCAATCAATAATCGCTAATTGCGATTTTTTTTACCAAAAATATGTCGAAGAATACGTATCGGCCTAAACTGAGAAAAAAAAAAAACATTTTTATATATTTTTGGGGATATTTATTATAGCAAAAAGTAAAAAATATTGCATTTTTTTCAAAATTGTCGCTCTATTTTTGTTTATAGCGCAAAAAATAAAAACCGCAGGGGCGATCAAATACCACCAAAAGAAAGCTCTATTTGTCGGAAAAAAAGGACGCCAATTTTGTTTTGGAGCCACGTCGCACGACCGCGCAATTGTCAGTTAAATCGACGCAGTGCCGAATCGCAAAAAGGGGCCTGGTCCTTTAGCTGCAAATTGGTCCGGGGCTGAAGTGGTTAAGGTGCTGAAGTCACGTGTTCGGGGTTCGGCCGCAGTCTTGCTTCCTGATTCTGGACTGGGGTAACCCCGCGAGGGGTCCCGGGCCTAGGAGCGTTTGCCGTCCCACAAACATGGTCAGTCTGACTAGCCCCATAGACCCGCATGGTCTGGGGTGGGGATTCGTCTGTTCCCGAGTCTCGGAGCCGGTTAGCCCGAGGCCCAGTAACTGAAGGAGGATTCAAGGCATCCCGGTGGGCTCTCGGTATTGGAGGGACACGGCAACTCGTACAAGTGACCAGGGGAGGACTCTACAGAGGAGGGCCAACAAGCTGACTGCTCAGTAAGAGCCTGGGAGCTGAGTTGTATGGACACCAAAGAATCCACACTTCCACAGTACTGCCAAGGAGACAGAGAAAGTTCCCGGTACTCTGAGAAAGGTTCCTATTCACCTTCGGTTGCAAGTTTATTCTGTGTCAGAGACATTTTGCAAGTTTCCGGATCACATTGTTGGCTTTTAAACCTCTGGCTAGAGGTTTATCTGGCATTGAAGTACCCAGCTGCGAGTGGCTACTCTCTGGGTTGATTAGAGACATTCCGTGGATGTCGGCAGTTCAAGGTGCCTGAGTTTCTTCACCCGTGCCCTCTATCTGGGACTGTGTTATGTTGGATGTTACCACTGCAGAATAAAAACCTTCAAAAGGACTTTTTATGTGTCAGCATCCAGAGTTGTTGGGTACTAACCCTGGGAACCCCTGGACATTCACCGACAAGCCACGAGGAGGTAACTGGTAAGCCCAAAAGTCAAGGCCGCCCCTCAGGGGGTTATGGGCGCTACATATATATTGTGGAGAGGTGACCCCGTGTAACGGTGTATATTAGCAAGGTACGCCTGATTTTGGAAGGCAGACTAATTGCACACCTGTGGGCTGGGTTTATATTCCTCTCAGGAAGAGAGCTCAGGGCTCGCACTTGGAGACAGCTCCACCCTACAGACAGGAGGCCTGGGCTAGGGGTCGGGCGGGTCCCAGGTGCAGATGGCTCCACGAGAGAGACACGAGGTCTCTAGGAGTCTAAGGCTGCAGGTGGCAGATGTGGCCCACGACCGAGCAGCACGAAGCTGAGCTAGTAAGCTCCAGGAGGTTTGAGTAACATTAACAGTGAGTAAGCTAGGAGGCTGAAGTTTGTGTTATACAAAGATGGGGGAACCCCCTGCGAGGGAAGATTACTGTTTTGTGTGAACTTTTCGTTTCTTTTGAATAAAATTGAGGCTGTCGTGCCCTTAACCACTATAGGATCTAATGTGTCGGGACGATGCCTGCGCGCCCCCTGAAGGGCGTGCGCGGCGCGCTCTGTGATCAGCGAGTCTGTGAGACTCGCTGGATCACAGATCCGAGTAAGGGGTCGATCCCGACCCCTTACCACGTGATCAGCTGTCAGCCAATGACAGCTGATCATGTGATATTAACCGAGCCGGTAATCGGCTTTTTTTCCTGCTCGCGCTGACAGCGAGAGGAGAAAAAAAAAAGCTGATCACCGGCGGCAGTGAGAGGGACATCAGTCCCTCTCACTGCAATATGCCCAGGGTGCCCACATTTTCTAATGAAAGTGCCCCCAGTGCCATCTGTCAGTGCCCCCAGTGCCATCTGTCAGTGCTCCCAGTGCCATCTGTCAGTGCCCCCAGTGCCATCTGTCAGTGCCCACAGTGCCATATGTCAGTGCCCACAGTGCCAGTGCTGCACATCAGTGTCACCTACCAGTGCTCATCAGTGTCCCCTACCAGTGCCCCCTACCAGTGCTCATCAGTGTCCCCTACCAGTTCCCAGTGCCACCTATCAGTGCCCATTAGTGCCACCTATCAGTGCCATCTATCAGTGCCCATCAGTGCCATCCATCCGTGCCACCCATCCGTGCCACCCATCCGTGCCCATCAGTGCCATCTTTGCTGTGCCCATCAGTACCGACTTATCTGTCCCCACCAGTGCAGCCTATCAGTGCCCACCAGTGCCGCCTATCAGTGCCAACCAGTGCCGCCTATCAGTGCCCACCAGTTCCAGTTCCATCTTTTTTTATATGTTTATCAAAAAATAAAAACCCCAGCTGTGATTAAATACCACCAAAAGAAAGCTCTATTTGTGGGAAAAAAATGGTAAAAATTTCATTTGGGTACAGTGTTGTATGACCGCGCAATTGTCATTCCAAGTGCGTCAGCGCCGAAAACTGAAAATTGGTCTGGTCACGAGGGGGGTTTAAGTGCAAAGTAATCAGGTGGTTAAAAATACAGTCTGGACTGACACGTGTTCCTGAAACCGCATGCACCACTTGAGCATAATCACCCCGTTATCTTACTCTCGTTCTATATACGGTGCCTTGCAAAAGTATTCATCCCCTCTGCTTTTTTACCTATTTTGTTACATTACAGCCTTTAGTTCAATGTTTTTTTTAATCTGAATTATATGTGATGGATCAGAACACAATAGTCTAAGTTGGTGAAGTAAAATTAGAAAAATAAACACATAAAACTATTTTTCAGAAATAAAAAAAACTGATAATTGGCATGTGCGTATGTATTCACCCCCTTTGTTATGAAGCCCATAAAAAGCTCTGGTGCCACCAATTACCTTCAGAAGTCACATCATTAGTGAAATGATGTCCACCTGTGTGCAATCTAAGTGTCACATGATCTGTCATTACATAGACACACCTTTTGTGAAAGGCCCCAGAGGCGGCAACGCCTAAGAAAGAGGCACCACTAACCAAACACTGCCATGAAGACCAAGGAACTCTCCAAACAAGGAAGGGACAATGTTGTTGAGAAGTACAAGTCAGGGTTGGGTTATAAAAAAATATCCAAATCTTTGATGATTCCTAGGAGCTCCATCAAATCTATCATAACCAAATGGAAAGAACATGGCACAACAGCAAACCTGCCAAGAGACGGCCGCACACCAAAACTCACGGACCGGGCAAGGAGGGCATTAATCAGAGAGGAGCACAGAGACCTAAGGTAACCCTGGAGGAGCTGCAGAGTTCCACAGCAGAGACTGGAGTATCTGTACATAGGACGACAATAAGCCGTACGCTCCATAGAGTTGGGCTTTATGGCAGAGTGGCCAGAAGAACGACATTACTTTCAGCAAAAAACAAAATGGCGCGTTTTGAGTGCTGAAATATATAATGATAGTAAAGTTATTTGTTCGATTAAATGCACCTGAAATTCTAAGTGCGAAATTCTGGAAATAGAGAACGGATTTGCTATTTCCAGGAATACATTCCAAAACCCGGAGCTATTCCTGGAAGTAGGGGAGAGCTAACATTCTTAAATAACTACTATATATTAGAGCTACAGGATTCTGGCTAAAATGAGAATCACCATTTTTTGTGCTAACGCCGCGTACACACGATCGGAAATTCTGCCAGCAAAAGACCGATGAGAGCTTTTGGTCGGAAAATGCGCCCGTGTGTAGGCTCCATCGGACTTTTGCTGGCCGAATTCCCCGCCAGCAAAAGATTGAGAGCAGACTCTCTATTTTTCGGCCGGACAAAAGTTCCAAACAGAAAATTCCGATCGTCTGTAGCAAATTCCGGGGCACAAAATTCCTACGCACGCTCGGAAACAATTTGACGCACGCTCGGGAGCATTGAACTTAATTTTCCCGGCTCGTCGTAGTGTTGCACGCCACCGCGTTCTTCACGGACGAAAGTTCAGAGAGCTTTTGTGTGACCGTGTGTATGCAAGCCAAGCTTGAGCGGAATTCCGTCAGAAAAACCATCCAAGATTTTTCTGACGGAAATTCCGCTCGTGTGTACGCGCCAATAGAATAAAGATCGCGATTGTCACGGCGTAACATCATCTTTCACATTAAACAAAAAAATGGGCAAACTTTACTGTTGTTTTTTTTTTTATTCATTGAGTGTATTTTTTCCCCCAAAAAATTGCGTTTGAAAGACCGCTGCGCAAATACCGTGTCACATAAAATATTGCAACCACCGCCATTTTATTCTCTAGGGTCTCTGCTAATATATATATATATATATACATATATATATAATGTTTGGGGGTTCCAGGGGCGGACTGACCATTCGGCCAATATTGCAACCACCGCCATTTTATTCTCTAGGGTCTGTGCTAAAAAAATATATAATATATATATATATATATATATATATATATATATATATATATATATATATATATATATAGTTACATAGTTAGTAAGGTTGAATAAAGACATCAGTCCATCCAGTTCAACCTGAGTGAGTGTCTACAATTGTCCCTATCCCTGTACATTGCACACTCACATCGGTCCCTACCCTCAAGGAGCCCACAATCCAAGGTCCCCATTCATATACTAGGCCAATTTCTGGACAGAAGCCAATTAACCTACCTGCATGTCTTTGGATTGTGGGAGGAAACCGGAGTACCCGGAGGAAACCCACGCAGGCACAGGGAGAACATGCAAACTCCAGGCAGGTAGTGTCGTGGTTGGGACTTGAACCAGCGACCCTTCTTACTGCTATGTGAGAGTGCTAACCACTACACCACTGTGCCGCCCATTAATACATCTAATATATATATATATATATATATATATATATATATATATATATATATATATATTATATATATATATATATATATATATATATATATATATATATATATATACGTTTGGGGGTTCCAGGGGCGGACTGACCATTCGGCCACTCGGGCACTACCCGAGGGCCCCGGGCCACTAAGGGGCCCCATCAGGGTTGCCAGCCTCAGTAAAACCAGGGACAGTATGTAAAAATCTGTGTTTTTTTTTTTACATCTGTCTCTGAAATGTCCCTTACCGACATACTTTTGGTCTACAAATCCAGAGATTATATCTGCCCCACCTCTCTAGTACCTTCTCAGCCAATAGAAACATGTCTGTGTATACTGTGTGTACATGTATGTGTATACTGTGTGATTGTATACGGTGTGTGTGTGTGTACTGTGTGGCCCCATAATCTCTGATTGCCTGGGGGCCCCATAATCTCCTATTGCCCGGGGGGGGCCCCATGAGTTGTCAGTCCACCCCTGGGGGGGGGGGGGGGGGGGCGGGGGGGGGGGGGGGGCCAGGGGGGGGGGGGGGGGGTTCTAAGTAATTTTCCAGCATAAAATACAGAATTTTAGCTTGTAAGCAGCAAGCGTCAGAAAAAGGATTAGTCTTTTAGTGGTTAAACTGACCTCATTTACAGACCGAAGTTCATTCCTTTGATCTAAAAGAACCAAATTGTACAATGTTTCTTTTTTTAAAACTCAGGGCTGAGCAATGCTGATAAACATTTGACAGCTCTTAGTAGAGAACAGCTCTGCACTTGTTACTTAAGCGGAGCTGCACCCGCACCAAAAATATTAAAAGTCAGCAGCTACAAATACTGCAGCTGCTGAATTTTAATAAATGGACACTTACCTGTCCCAGGTTCCAGCGGTGTCGGCAGAATGTGACGAGCGACCGCTCGTCTCTCGGCTGCCCCGCCGCCATCCTCTGTCAGGGAATCAGGAAGTGAAGACGCAACGTCTTCACTGCCCGGTTCCCTACTGCGCATGCGCGAGTCGCGCTGCACGTCTCTATTGGTCCCCGCTGTGTCCTGGGAACTGTGTTTCCCAAGACACAACGGGGCATCTCCGGATAGGGGCGGGGCAGTCCGGATAATTCGTCACGGAAGTGGGTGCAGATACCTGTATTATACAGGTATCTGCACCCCCCCTCCTCCCTGAAAGGTGCCAATTGTGGCACCGGAGGGGGGGAGGAATCCGATAAGCGGAAGTTCCACTTTAGGGTGGAGCTCCGCTTTAGAAATGTGGAAATGACGGATTAAAGTGATTTTAACCACTTAAGCCCCGGACCAATTTGCAGCTAAAGGGCACAAGATTCCAGTGTGGTTGTACAGTGAGTCTGACTAGTGCAGACCGGTTCTCGGTGACCCTGTGCCCCTAATAGACACAGGGTCACTTGCACATAGGAGGGGCCCGGAGGAGCTGGACAAGGAGATTCCAGTGCTCTCCAAGGTAAGCTGGGTTCCACAAGCCCCCCGCCCAAAGTGACTCCCGTCACAGGTTCCCTGCAGGCTCTGGAGCAGTTAAATCCTCCAGGACAGACGTATTCCTTCTTTTAATTTTACATTTTTTTTCATTCATTTATAAAACTGTATTTTTTCACCCACAAGAATATTTGTAAAATATCCGATATGGCCATTTTACAGAAAGGTTTGGAGACCCCTGTCCTGAAGAGAAGCCGTGCCCTTATAGAATCCATATGTTCCCAGAGATCAGTTTCAGGAGTAATACGGGGTTACGGATACCTTGTAAACCTTTGCTATTTGCTGCAGTAGAATGAGTTATGTTGTCTGACGTCACTTACTTACTTAGAAATGTGGAAATGACAGATTAAAGTGATTTTAACCACTTAAGCCCCGAACCAATTTGCAGCTAAAGGACACAATATTCCAGTGGGGTTGTACAGTGAGTCTGACTTGTGCAGGCCGGTTCTCGGTGACCCTGTGCCCCTAAAAGACACAGGGTCACTTGCACATAGGAGGGGCCTGGAGGAGCTGGACAAGGAGATTCCAGTGCTCTCCAAGGTAAGCTGGGTTCCACAAGCCCCCCGCCCAAAGTGACTCCCGTCACAGGTTCCCTGCAGGCTCTGGAGCAGTTAAATCCTCCAGGACAGGGGTCTTCAACGTATTCGTTCTTTTAATTTTACATTTTTTTTTCATTCATTTATAAAACTGTATTTTTTCACCCACAAGAATATTTGTAAAATATCCGATATGGTCATTTTACAGAAAGGTTTGGAGACCCCTGTCCTGAAGAGAAGCCGTGCCCTTATAGAATCCATATGTTCCCGGAGATCAGTTTCAGGAGTAATACGGGGTTACGGATACCTTGTAAACCTTTGCTATTTGCTGCAGTAGAATGAGTTATGTTGTCTGACGTCAGGGACTGGCTATGGACCGTTAGGATTTATGGGAGGGTTTATATGGGATTTTAAGAAGCAATCAGAAGAAGCCAAACATGTAATTTATAGGTGGTGATTATATGGAGACATTGGGAAGAATTATTTATTGTTTAATTATTTTCTTTTTTTCAGTCTGAGCTATTTTTCGAGCGGGTTACGTAAAGTGGAACTTTAGTCAGAAAACGAAGTCCTGCTTGTGCTGGAAGACTTCAAGCTGGCCCCCATTACAGCTATGTAAAAAAAATCCAAATAAGTGTCTATACCAGTGGCACTGGTGCTAAATATTGGGGGTGGGGTAGCAAACTAACGCCACGTAACCCCCCCGATCGCCACAAGCCCCCCCGACGTTAGATGTACGAGAAAGCGGCGGTGGCGGCACCACTACCCCCCGTGGGAGACTGACCATAACTTAGGATGCAGGGGGATGGAAGAGCCGGGCTGTTGCTTCTCCTCCTGGCTGAACAGGAAGTGTGCCCCTGATGCCCCGTACACACGGTCGGAAATTCCGACCACAAAATCCGTCGTACTTTGTCCGACACTGGTGTTGCGTTCACACGGTCGGACAAAGTTGTCGGAAAAGCCGATCATTCTGAACGTGGTGACGTTCGTTGCGTACTGACGGAACTACATAGAGGCTAGTAGCCAATAGCTTTGGTCTTGTAATGTGATCTGAGCATGCGTGGCACTTTGTCCGTCGGAATTCGCTACACACGATCGGAAAAAAAGTCCGATAGGACTTTGTTGTGGGAAAATTTGAGAGCAGGAGATAAAACTTTGTCCGTCGGAAAATCCGACGGAAAAAGTCCGATGGAGCCCACACACGGTCGGAATTTCCGACAACATTGTCCGATAGGACATTTTCCGTCGGAAAATCCAACCGTGTGTACGGGGCATGAGACTCAATTGGCCAGGGATTCCTAAGACTCCCTGGCCGATCGGGTCTCAGGATCTGCTTTCTGATTGGCCCAGGAGGCCAATCAGGAAGACAATAGCAAATATTAATTTTCTATTGTCACACAACTGGGTGGGCTCAGGGCACAGTTGTTCTCCCCCTGAGCCCACCCTTTTTTCTATAAGCCAATTAGAGCCTCAGGCTCCAATCATGTGCTTTCAAAAAAAAAAAAACACAGTTGGAATTCATGCACCCTGCATGTAGATTAGGGGCTAGGCGCATGGATTAGGGGGGCGGCGCCCTGTATGGACGCGCCGCCAATGGACTATACTGTTTAAATTCCAGTAGTACTCTGCCTCATCCTGCTCTGCACATACTCAGTTGCTCTCCATATTTGGCATTGTGCTAAAAATCAGAGCCACTAGAGGTACATCTGCTGAGAGACTAAAGATTTACTGCTGCTCAGGGGTTCTGGTCTTCAGCAAAATGTCCGCCCCCAGCAAGCAGAAACAGGGACAATGCTGGAGGAAATTTTTGGCACACACTTATTTTGGCAACATAATTAATTTTAATTTTAATGGTTCAAAGAATGTCACTTCATCAAATCTGGCCCTCTTTGAAAAAAGTTTGGACGCCCCTGCATTAGTTCTTACACTGTGGATTTGTTCTGCACAGAGGTATTATTTCTTATTTATTGTGCGTGAGATGCTGCAGTGCATGGGTGGGGTTGTAGAAAATGTCCCTAAAGGTGGACTAACATTTTAAGTATATACACTCACCGGCCACTTTATTAGGTACACCTTGCTAGTAGCGGGTTGGACCCCCTTTTGCCTTCATTCTTGGTGGCAGAGATAAAACAAGGTGTTGGAAACGTTCCTCATAAACTTTGGTCCATAGTGACATGATAGCATCACACAGTTGCTGCAGATTTGTCGGCTGCACATCCATGATGCCAATCTCCCATTCCACCACATCCCAAAGGTGCTCTATTGATGAGATGTGGTGAGTGTGGAGGCCATTGGAGGACAGTGACCTCATTGTCCAGTGGTGAGATGATTGGAGCTTTGTGACATGGTGGATTATCCTGCTGGAAGGAGCCATCAGAAGATGGGGACACTGTATGTCTCTTGCTAAAGAATATTATTTTTTATCAAACCAGATGTCCAAATAGTTAAAGTGGTTGTAAACCCTTCCAGTGAATGGCCTCAGGTGATACACAGAGATGAAACACATCCCCCTACATAAGTTGTACCTGTTTATCTGCAGTCTTCTCTTCTCTACATTCATTCAACGTGCAAAATGGGTACAGCTTGTTTCAGCTTAAATATACAAGGTGTTCTGTTAATGGCGGCAGTGCCGAATGAGCAACCCATTGTGGTCAGTGTGCACAGGGGAAGCAGTTCAGCACTGGACCTGAAAAATCGAGATTTCCAGCTTCTCAAGCAGCCCCTCAGGTATGAGGTATGAACCAATCAGCCATAACCTTAGGACCACCCACCATAACTCCTCGAGGCATGGACTCCACTAGACCTCTGAAGGTATGCTGTGGTATCTGTCATCAAGCTGTCAGTAGCAGAACCTTTAAGTCCTGTAAGTTGCGAGGTGGGGCCTCCATGGATCGGACTTGTTTTTCCAGCACATAACACAGATGCTCAATTGGACTCAGAGCTGGATAATTTGGAGGCCAAGTCAACACCTCAAACTTGCTGTTGTGTACCTCAAACCATTCCTGAATTAATCAGACCAGGTCACCCTCTTTCACTTCTCCGTGGTCCAGTTCTAATGCTTATGTGCCCATTGTAGGCGCTTTTGGCTGTGAACACGGGTCAGCATGGACACCCTGACTGGTCTGCGGCTACACAGCCACATACAGAGCAAACTGCGATGCTCTGTGTGTTCTGACACCTTTCTATCAGATATTAATTTTTTTAGCAATTTGAGCTCCAGTAGCTCTTCTATTGGATCTGACTATCCAGTCCAGTCTTCCCTCCCCCCCAATTCCATCAATGAGCCTTCCCTCCCCAACCCCATCAATAAGCCTTCCCTCTCCACCACCATCAGTGAGCCTTCACTCCCCAACCCCATCAACAAGCCTTCCCTCTCCACCTCCATCAATGAGCCTTCCCTCCCCACCTCCATCAATGAGCCTTCCCTCCCCACCTCCATCAATGAGCCTCCCCTTGTCTCCATTAATTAGTATTTTCTTCCCACCCCCATCAATGAGCCTATTTGTCCCACCTCCATAAATGAGCCCCCCCCCCACCTCCATCAATGAGCCTTCCCTCCCCACCTCCATCAATAAGCCTTCCCTCCCCACCTCCATCAATGAGCCTTCACTCTCTTTCTCCATCAATGAGCCTCACCTCCATCAATGACTCCCCCACCTCCATTAATAAGCCTTCCCTCCCCATCTCCATCAATGAGCCTTCCCCCTGCCTCCATCAATGAGCCTTCCCCCACCTCCATCAATGAGCCTTCCCTCCCCACCTCCATCAATGAGCCCCTCCCCCCCATTAACGAGCCTTCCCTCCCTACCTCCATCGATGAGCCTTCCCTCCCCAGTTCCATCAATGAGCCTTCTCTCCCCACCTCCATCAACGAGCATTCCCTCCCTAACCCCATCAATTAGTCTTCCCTCCCATCAATGAGCCTTCCCTCCCCACTAGGGATGGGCCCGGTGCTCGATGCGAACCCACGTTCGCATCGAGCACCGGGCGTTCGCTCGCTCGGCGAGCCCAGAACTATTTTGGCCGCTCGCATCACGTTCGTGTGATGCGAGCGGCCCCGCAATGCATTGCGGCCGGCGCGGCCGGCGCAGTGCATTGCTGGCTGATGATTGGCCAAGCATGCACTGTGACCCCGCATGCTTGGCCAATCACAGCCCCGGAAACTCGAAGAGCCATAATTGGCTACAGGCAGGACGCCTGTAGCCAATTACAGCTCAGGGGCTGTAGTACACGCCCCCCCCCCTATAAAAGGCCGCCACGCCGTCTGCGCCGGTCACATGCTGTTCCGGCGCAGATTGAGCAGGATAGTTCTGTGACACTCTGCTGGATTTAGTTAGGTAGAGAGATTCACTTACAGAGATTGAGTTAGATAGATTCAGTTACAAAGATTGATTGAGAAAGAGGGGCTTGTAGTGTGTTCGTGGCAGGCAGGCAGAGCTCCTATATTTTGTTACCAGAAGCACCTATAGGACTTGTAGTGTGTTCGTGGCAGGCAGGCAGAGCTCCTATATTTTGTTCCCAGAAGCACCTATAGGACTTGTAGTGTGTTAGTCCCATCACACACACAGAGCTATATTTTGTTCCCAGAAGCACCTATAGGACTTGAAGTGTGTTAGTCCCATCACACAGACCTATATTTTGTTCCCAGAAGCACCTATAGGACTTGAAGTGTGTTAGTCCCATCACACACACAGAGCTATATTTTGTTCCCAGAAGCACCTATAGGACTTGAAGTGTGTTAGTCCCATCACACACACAGAGCTATATTTTGTTCCCAGAGGCACCTATAGGACTTGAAGTGTGTTAGTCCCATCACACACACAGAGCTATATTTTCTTCCCAGAAGCACCTATAGGACTTGAAGTGTGTTAGTCCCATCACACACACAGAGCTATATTTTGTTCCCAGAAGCACCTATAGGACTTGAAGTGTGTTAGTCCCATCACACACACAGAGCTATATTTTGTTCCCAGAAGCACCTATAGGACTTGAAGTGTGTTAGTCCCATCACACACACAGAGCTATATTTTGTTCCCAGAGGCACCTATAGGACTTGAAGTGTGTTAGTCCCATCACACACACAGAGCTATATTTTCTTCCCAGAAGCACCTATAGGACTTGAAGTGTGTTAGTCCCATCACACACACAGAGCTATATTTTGTTCCCAGAAGCACCTATAGGACTTGAAGTGTGTTAGTCCCATCACACACACAGAGCTATATTTTGTTCCCAGAAGCACCTATAGGACTTGAAGTGTGTTAGTCCATCACACAGAGATCCTATATTTTGTTCCCAGAAGCAACTATAGGACTTGAAGTGTGTTAGTCCCATCACACAGACCTTTATTTTCTTCCCAGAAGCACCTATAGGACTTGAAGTGTGTTAGTCCCATCACACAGAGCTCCTCTATTTTCTTTGCAGAAGCACCCATAGGACTTCTAGTGTGTTAGTGGCATCACACAGAGCTCCTATATATTTTTCTCAGCAGCACCCACAGGACTTCTAGTGTGTTAGTGGCATCACACAGAGCTCCTCTATTTTCTTTGCATAAGCACCCACAGGACTTCTAGTGTGTTAGTGGCATCACACAGAGCTCCTCTATTTTCTTTGCAGAAGCACCCACAGGACTTCTAGTGTGTTAGTGGCATCACACAGAGCTCCTCTATTTTCTTTGCAGAAGCACCCACAGGACTTCTAGTGTGTTAGTGGCATCACACAGAGCTCCTCTATTTTCTTTGCATAAGCACCCACAGGACTTCTAGTGTGTTAGTGGCATCACACAGAGCTCCTCTATTTTCTTTGCAGAAGCACCCATAGGACTTCTAGTGTGTTAGTGGCATCACACAGAGCTCCTATATATTCTTCTCAGCAGCACCCACAGGACTTCTAGTGTGTTAGTGGCATCACACAGAGCTCCTCTATTTTCTTTGCAGAAGCACCCACAGGACTTCTAGTGTGTTAGTGGCATCACACAGAGCTCTCTATTTTCTTTGCAGAAGCACCCACAGGACTTCTAGTGTGTTAGTGGCATCACACAGAGCTCCTCTATTTTCTTTGCAGAAGCACCCATAGGACTTCTAGTGTGTTAGTGGCATCACACAGAGCTCCTATATATTCTTCTCAGCAGCACCCACAGGACTTCTAGTGTGTTAGTGGCATCACACAGAGCTCCTCTATTTTCTTTGCAGAAGCACCCATAGGACTTCTAGTGTGTTAGTGGCATCACACAGAGCTCCTATATATTCTTCTCAGCAGCACCCACAGGACTTCTAGTGTGTTAGTGGCATCACACAGAGCTCCTCTATTTTCTTTGCATAAGCACCCACAGGACTTCTAGTGTGTTAGTGGCATCACACAGAGCTCCTCTATTTTCTTTGCAGAAGCACCCACAGGACTTCTAGTGTGTTAGTGGCATCACACAGAGCTCCTCTATTTTCTTTGCAGAAGCACCCACAGGACTTCTAGTGTGTTAGTGGCATCACACAGAGCTCCTCTATTTTCTTTGCATAAGCACCCACAGGACTTCTAGTGTGTTAGTGGCATCACACAGAGCTCCTCTATTTTCTTTGCAGAAGCACCCATAGGACTTCTAGTGTGTTAGTGGCATCACACAGAGCTCCTATATATTCTTCTCAGCAGCACCCACAGGACTTCTAGTGTGTTAGTGGCATCACACAGAGCTCCTCTATTTTCTTTGCAGAAGCACCCACAGGACTTCTAGTGTGTTAGTGGCATCACACAGAGCTCCTCTATTTTCTTTGCAGAAGCACCCACAGGACTTCTAGTGTGTTAGTGGCATCACACAGAGCTCCTCTATTTTCTTTGCAGAAGCACCCATAGGACTTCTAGTGTGTTAGTGGCATCACACAGAGCTCCTATATATTCTTCTCAGCAGCACCCACAGGACTTCTAGTGTGTTAGTGGCATCACACAGAGCTCCTCTATTTTCTTTGCAGAAGCACCCATAGGACTTCTAGTGTGTTAGTGGCATCACACAGAGCTCCTATATATTCTTCTCAGCAGCACCCACAGGACTACCGACTACAATGGCTGGAAGACCGCCAAGGGGAGGCAGAGCGTGCAGAGCCAAGAACACAGGGCAGGCAGGCTCTGTTTCTAGTGGACGTGGCCGTGGACGTGGACGTGGTCGTGCATCGTCATCAGCACGTGGCCATGGGACACGCGCGTCTTTGTTTTCGGCAGCTGGACATGTGGAGCCGCATCATGCTGAAGGCTTGGTAGAATGGATGACCAAGCCCTCCTCATCCTCCTCATCCTCTCTCACCCAGGCTCAGGGTACTGACAGAGCATCATCAGCCACCCCTTCCCTAGACCCACCATGTCCTCCTGAGGAGTCCCCCGAACTCTTTGAGCACAGTGTTGGGTACATGCTCCAGGAGGATGCCCAACGATTCGAAGGCTCGGATGACGATACCCAGCTTGAGGAATCTGGCAGTACTGTTCCACCAGCTGCAGCTTACTGCCAGGTTTGCTCTAGTGGTGAAGAGGGGAGGGGATGATGAGGTCACTGACTCCACGTGGGTGCCTCAAGGGAGAGAGGATGAGGAGGAGGACGAGGAGGAGGAGGATGCGGCGTCACATGTCCAACGAGGCAGGATGCCCCCTGGAGGCCAGGTAGAGGCCAGCACAGCAACTGTACAACACCGCAGAGCTCCGCCTGTGCAGGGCGCTGCCTCTGCACGTTATCAGAAAAGTTCTTTGGTGTGGGCCTTTTTTGAGACGAGTGCAGCAGATCGCACCACTGCTATTTGCAATATTTGTCTCAAGCGTATCTCGCGTGGCCAAAACATCAGCCGCTTGGGCACGACAAGCATGACCAGACATATGGCGACCTGCCATGCAGCTCGTTGGCAGGCACACATAAAAGACCCACACCAAAGAACTAAGCGGACCTCTCCTTGCTCCTCCTCAGCTGGGATCTCCATCCCCACTACACCTTCAGTCCTCTCTGAAAGCTGCTCTGAGAGGACTGAAGGTGTAGAATTAGGTGTGTCACAACCAAGTACTTGCAGTACACCGACGTCCGATTGCAGCAGGCAAATTTCCCTGCCCCAGCTGCTGGACCGTAGAAAGAAGTACACTCCCAGCCATCCACATGCCCAGCGGTTGAATGCTAGCCTTGCTAAATTGCTAGCACTTCAACTGCTGCCTTTTCAGTTGGTAGACTCGGCCCCCTTCCGTGAGTTTGTTCAATGTGCGGTTCCTCAGTGGCAGGTTCCCAAACGCCACTTTTTCTCGCGGAAGGCGATTCCGTCTCTCTACCGGCATGTGGAGGGCAATGTCCATGCCTCGCTGGACAGGGCGGTCAGCGGTAAGGTGCATATTACCGCTGACTCATGGTCCAGCAGGCATGGACAGGGACGGTACCTTTCTTTCACGGCCCATTGGGTCACTCTATTGGCAGCTGGGAGGGATGCAGGACAAGGTGCAGTAGTGTTGGAGGTTGTTCCGCCACCACGCCTCCAAAACGCGACTACTGCTACTGGTTGTGACACACCTCTCTCCTCCACCCCCTCCTCTTCTTCTTCCTCCAGTGCTCTGTCCTTGGAACCAGCGGTGCTCCGTAGGCGTACAAGGGGCTACGCAAGTACGCAGGCAAAAAGATGCCATGCCGTGCTTGCGCTGGTGTGTTTGGGGGACAGGAGCCACACTGGGCCAGAGGTTCTGGCAGCTCTGCAGGGGCAGGCCGAGAGGTGGTTGACGCCACGTCAGCTTAAGCCAGGAATGGTCGTTTCTGACAATGGCACCAACCTCCTCTCCGCCCTGCGACAGGGGCAGCTCACCCATGTGCCCTGCATGGCTCACGTCCTCAACCTGGTGGTGCAGCGGTTCTTGGGCAGGTTCCCAGGCTTACAGGATGTCCTGAGGCAGGCCAGGAAAGTCTGTGTGCATTTCCGCCGATCTTATAATGCCAGTGCTCGGCTGACTGAGCTGCAAAAGGAGCTGAACCTGCCCAAGAACCGCCTAATATGTGACATGCCCACCAGGTGGAACTCAACGTTGGCCATGCTGCAGCGACTGCACACGCAGCAGAGGGCCATCAATGAGTACCTTTGCGACTACGGCACCAGGACAGGGTCAGGGGAGCTTGGTTTTTTTTCCCCACGTCAGTGGAGCATGATCAGGGATGCATGCACTGTCCTCTCACCATTTGAGGAGGCCACGAGGATGGTGAGCAGTGACAGTGCATGCATCAGTGACACTGTCCCTCTTGTCCACCTGTTGGAGCATACGCTGCGTGGGATAATGGACAGGGCACTTGAGGCAGAACAGAGGCAGGAAGAGGAGGACTTCCTTGCCTCTCAAGGCCCCCTTTATCCGGACAGTGTTCCTTCTGTCCCACCCATCACACAGGAAGAGGATGAGGAGGAGGAGGAGGAGGAGGATTGTGTGAGCATGGAGGTGGAGCCTGGCACTCAGCATCAGCAGCAGCAGTCTTTTAGGGATGATGTACAGTCCCAACAAACCAGTGGACTTGTACGTGGCTGGGAGGAGGTGGCTGGCGATCATGTCATCCTCAGTGACCCAGAAGACTCCGGACCGAATGCCTCAGCTAACCTACGCTGCATGGCCTCCCTGATCCTGCAAAGCCTGCGGAAGGATCCTCGTGTTCTTCGGATCAAGGAGAGGGACCATTACTGGCTGGCCACTCTCCTTGATCCGCGGTACAAGGGTAAGGTTGCGGACCTTATCTTGCCGTCGCAGAGGGAGCAGAGGATGAGACATCTCAGGGAGGCCTTGCAGAAAGGTCTGTGCAACGCATTCCCAGAAACTGGGAGGCTACAAACTCCTGGTCCTGGGCGACGAGTTGCTGAGGCTTCGGTCAGTGGCAGAAGGAGCGGTGGGGAAGGTGGACGTCTGACCGATGCGTTCAGACAATTTTTTAGTCCGCAGCCCCAAGGTATGATCGGTTCCAGCAACCATCGCCAGCGTCTGATATACATGGTGCAGGAATACCTTGGGGCAAGGTCAGACTTGGACACCTTTCCCACCGAAAATCCTCTGGCTTACTGGGTCCTGAGGATGGATCACTGGCCAGAGCTTGCACAGTATGCAATTGAGCTACTGGCCTGTCCTGCCTCCAGCGTTCTTTCCGAACGCACATTCAGTGCTGCTGGAGGATTTGTGACTGATCATAGGGTGCGCCTGTCCACCGCCTCGGTTGATCGACTGACATTCATCAAAATGAATCAGTCTTGGATCACCACCAGCTACCAGGCACCTGAGGCGGATATAACCGAATAATTTTTAATGTCACATCCCTTCAAGACTGCCTATGCTGATGCTGAGTGACTGTCCTCTTATGTTCACTGACTATCCTCTTCCTCCTCCTCAATGATCCATGCCACCACACCAGTGCCTAAGGCACAATTTTTCAGCCCCTGTTTAACAGGGGCGTGTACTTCCAATTTTTTAAAAAAATGCTTCACAACACGTGTGACTGCTGTGCTCCAAGTACAGTCTCTGTGAGGGGTTGCAGTGTTGTGGCACCAGCACCAGTGCCTAAGGCACAATTTTTCAGCCCCTGTTTAACAGGGGCGGGTACTTACAATTTTTTAAAAAAATGCTTCGCAACACGTGTGACTGCTGTGCTCCAAGTACAGTATCTGTGAGGGCCGGGTTGCAGTGTTGTGGCACCAGCACCAGTGCCTAAGGCACAATTTTTCAGCCCTGTTTAACAGGGGCGGGTACTTACAATTTTTTAAAAAAATGCTTCGCAACACGTGTGACTGCTGTGCTCCAAGTACAGTATCTGTGAGGGCCGGGTTGCAGTGTTGTGGCACCAGCACCAGTGCCTAAGGCACAATTTTTCAGCCCCTGTTTAACAGGGGCGGGTACTTACAATTTTTAAAAAAAATGCTTCGCTAAACGTGTGACTGCTGTGCTCCAAGTACAGTATCTGTGAGGGCCGGGTTGCAGTGTTGTGGCACCAGCACCAGTGCCTAAGGCACAATTTTTCAGCCCCTGTTTAACAGGGGCGTGTACTTCCAATTTTTTAAAAAAATGCTTCGCAACACGTGTGACTGCTGTGCTCCAAGTACAGTCTCTGTGAGGGGTTGCAGTGTTGTGGCACCAGCACCAGTGCCTAAGGCACAATTTTTCAGCCCCTGTTTAACAGGGGCGGGTAATTACAAATCTTGATCTAATAGTTCACAGCAGGGCCCATTCCTGCGCCCACCAAGAGTAACTATGAGGGCCTGCAGTCTTGTGGCAACACCGTCCACCACCACCGCCAAAGGCCCAATTTTTCTGCCCTGTTCATCAGGTGCTTGCAATTACAAATCTTGATCTAATAACTCACAACAGGGCCCATTCCTGCGCCCACCAAGAGTAACTGTGAGGGCCTACAGTCTTGTGGCAACACCGTCCACCACCACCGCCAAAGGCCCAATTTTTCTGCCCTGTTCATCAGGTGCTTGCAATTACAAATCTTGATCTAATAACTCACAGCAGGGCCCATTCCTGCGCCCACCAAGAGTAACTATGAGGGCCTACAGTCTTGTGGCAACACCGTCCACCACCACCGCCAAAGGCCCAATTTTTCTGCCCTGTTCATCAGGTGCTTGCAATTACAAATCTTGATCTAATAACTCACAGCAGGGCCCATTCCTGCGCCCACCAAGAGTAACTGTGAGAGCTTACAGTCTTGTGGCAACACCGTCCACCACCACCACCACCCCCAATTTTTCTGCCCTGTTCAACAGGTGCATGCAATTACAAATCTTGATCTATTAACTCATAGCAGGGCCCATTCCTGTGCCCACCAGTCTTGTGGCTACACCAACATCTAATAGGGCAAATTTCTGCAGAGTATATACGCCAGGCCCCTACTTTCAAACATCCAACTTACAAACGACTCCTACTTGCAAATGGAAAGAGAAAACAGGAAGTGAGAGGAAATCTACCCCTAGGAAGGGAAATTCTATCCTGTTAGATTTAATTTGGGAAAAAGGTATCTCCTCTCTACTGATACTTTATCACCAATCCTTGTTTCAATTAAAACCCCACTTTTCCAAAAACATTTGTCATTGGGACGGAAAGTGAGGTGACATGTTCTGAACAGATGTGCAAAGACAGCAAATGTTACAGGGGTGATAACCCCTCCCTATGTTCTCCAAAAAGCTTAAAAATAGATTTTTTTGGGATGGAGCTACACTTCATAATGTACCTGTTCAGATTCTACTTAAGAACAAACCTAAAGCCGCAAGTGGTTTTAAATGGCTTCTTTTTTTCCTTTACAAATGTCATTTTGTGCAAGGACAGTTCTAAACACGGGAAACACATGCCACTTCACAGGCATACTTTAGACACCCCCCAGGTACCATATTTAAAGGAAAATTTCACTTTTTTTTTTTCACTTTATGCATCATTAAAATGACTGCTCCCGAAAAAACGTTAGTTTTTAAAAGTTCTTTTTGCATTGATATATGTCCCCTGGGGCAGGACCCGGGTCCCCAAACCTGTTTTATGACATTAACATGCATATTGGCCGTTGTAATTAGCACTTTTGATTTCGAACGTTCGCGTCCATTATAACGTATAGGGTTCGAAAATTCGCGCGAACTTTCGGTCCGTTCGAAGGTTCTGGTTCGAACCGAACCCGGGGGTGTTCGGCTCATCCCTACTCCCCACCTCCAATGAGCCTTCCCTCCCCACCTCCATCAATAAGCCTTCCCTGTCCAACCCCATCAATGAGCCTTCCCTCCCCACCTCCTTCAGTGAGCCTTCCCTCCCCACCTCCTTCAGTGAGCCTTCCCTACCCACCTCCACCAATGAGCCTTCCCTCCTCACCTTCATCAATGACTCCCCCACCTCCATCAATGAGCCTTTCCTCCCCATCTCCATCAATGAGCCTTCCCCCTGCCTCCATCAATGAGCCTTCCCTCCCCACCTCCATCAATGAGCCTTCCCTCTCCACCTCCATTGGTGAACCTTCCCTCCACACCTCCATCAATGAGCCTTCCCTCCCCAACCCCATCAATGAGCCTACCCTCCCCACCTCCATCAATGAGCCTTCACTCCCCACCTCCATCAATAAGCCTTCACTCCCCACCCCCATCAATGAGCCTTCACTACCCACCCCCATCAATGAGCCTTCCCTCCCCAACCCCATCAATGAGCCTTCCCATCCCCACCTCCATCAGTGAGCCTTCCCTCCCATCATTGAGCCTTCACTCCCCAACCCCATCAATGAGCCTTTGTTCCCCATCTCCATTAATGAGCCTCCCCCTTCCGCCTCCATCAATGAGACTTCCCTCCCCACATCCATCAATGAGACTTCCCTCCCCACTTCCATCAATCAGCCTTCCCTCCCCACCTCCATCTATAAGCACCCCCTCCACCTTCATCAACAAGCCTTGGCCACCCATTGCCCTGTCATCGGTTGGCCGGTTTTCCTTCTTTGGACCACTTGCAGACCGGGAATATCTCACAAGCGCTGCAGTTTTGGAGTTGCTCTGACCCAGTCGCCTAGACATTACAATATGGTGCTCGTCAAAGTTGCTCAAATCCTTACGCTTGCCCAATTTGTCTGCTTTCAACACATCAACTTCAGAGACAACATGTTGACTTGCTGCCCAATATATCCCACCCACTTTCAGGTGCCATTGTAAGAAGATAATCAATGTTATTCACTTTACCCATCAGCGGTCATAATGCTATGGCTGATCAGTGTACATATGTACATTGTGCCAATCTGGACCAATGTAACTATACAATACAGATCATACCTGGAGTTCAGTTTTAGTTAGGAGGAAGCTCCTAGGGGCTGTTCCAGCAGACATCTGGGGATATCCCACGGGTGATATTGTCACTCTATTTTCTATAATTATCCTGCTGTTGATACTGAACCGTAAAGCCGCAGAGACAATCCCGGCTTTCATATAACATGAACCATGTGGACAGATAACACGTTGACAAAATGTTTTACAATCTCTTCTCATGGATCAACAAACTGGTTTTATGTTCTTTTTTTTCTTCCCCAGAGAGATTTCAAATGAAAATGCTCCAAAACATTAAAAACAGATACATGTTTATTACAATCTATAAGATACAAAGTATAGAGACATATAAGATACAATGTATAGAGACATAAAAGATAAAAAAGTATAGAGACATATAAAGATACAAAGTATAGAGACATATAAGATAAAAAGTATAGAGACATATAAAGATAAAAAGTATAGAGACATATAAAGATACAAAGTATAGAGACATATAAAGATACAAAGTATAGAGACATATAAGATACAAAGTATAGAGACATAAAAGATAAAAAGTATAGAGACATATAAGATAAAAAGTATAGAGACATATACAGTGCGTTGCGAAAGTATTCGGCCCCCTTGAACTTTTCAACCTTTTGCCACATTTCAGGCTTCAAACATAAAGATATAAACTTTTAATTTTTTGTGAAGAATCACCAACAAGTGGGACACAATTGTGAAGTGGAATGAAATCTATTGGATTTTTGAAACTTTTTTAACTAATAAAAAAATGAAAAGTGGGGTGTGCAAAATTATTTGGCCCCCTTGCGTTAATACTTTGTAGAGCCACCTTTTGCTGCGATTACAGCTGCAAGTCGCTTGGGGTATGTCTCTATCAGTCGCTTGGGGTATGTCTCTATCAGTTTTGCACATCGAGAGACTGAAATTCTTGCCCATTATTCCTTGCAAAACAGCTTCAGCTCAGTGAGGTTGGATGGAGAGCGTTTGTGAACAGCAGTTTTCAGCTCTTTCCACAGATTCTCGATTGGATTCAGGTCTGGACTTTGACTTGGCCATTCTAACACCTGGATACATTTATTTGTGAACCATTCCTTTGTAGATTTTGCTGTATGTTTGGGATCATTGTCTTGTTAGAAGATAAATCTCCGTCCCAGTCTCAGGTCTTTTGCAGACTCCAACAGGTTTTCATCCAGAATGGTCCTGTATTTGGCTGCATCCATCTTCCCCTCAATTTTAACCATCTTCCCTGTCCCTGCTGAAGAAAAGCAGGCCCAAACCATGATGCTGCCACCACCATGTTTGACAGTGGGGATGGTGTGTTGAGGGTGATGAGCTGTGTTGCTTTTTCGCCAAACATATCGTTTTGCATTGTGGCCAAAAAGTTCGATTTTGGTTTCATCGGACCAGAGCACCTTCTTCCACATGTTTGGTGTGTCTCCCAGGTGGCTTGTGGCAAACTTTAGACAAGACTTTTTATGGATATCTTTGAGAAATGGCTTTCTTCTTGCCACTCTTCCATAAAGGGCAGATTTGTGCAGTGTACGACTGATTGTTGTCCTATGGACAGACTCTCCCACCTCAGCTGTAGTTCTCTGCAGTTCATCCAGAGTGATCATGGGCCTCTTGGCTGCATCTCTGATCAGTCTTCTCCTTGTCTGAGCTGAAAGTTTAGAGAGACAGCCAGGTCTTGGTAGATTTGCAATGGTCTGATACTCCTTCCATTTCAAAATGATCGCTTGCACAGTGCTCCTTGGGATGTTTAAAGCTTGGGAAATCTTTTTGTATCCAAATCCGGCTTTAAACTTCTCCACAACAGTATTACGGACCTGCCTGGTGTGTTCCTTGGTCTTCATGATGCTCTCTGCGCTTTCAACAGAACCCTGAGACTATCACAGAGCAGGTGCATTTATACAGAGACTTGATTACACACAGGTGGATTCTATTTATCACCATCAGTCATTTAGGACAACATTGGATCATTCAGAGATCCTCGCTGAACTTCTGGAGTGAGTTTGCTGCACTGAAAGTAAAGGGGCCGAATAATTTTGCACGCACCACTTTTCAGTTTTTTATTTGCTAAAAAAGTTTCAAAAATCCAATAGATTTCATTCCACTTCACAATTGTGTCCCACTTGTTGGTGATTCTTCTCAAAAAATTAAAAGTTTATATCTTTATGTTTGAAGCCTGAAATGTGGCAAAAGGTTGAAAAGTTCAAGGGGGCCGAATACTTTCGCAAGGCACTGTAAGATACAAAGTATAGAGACATATAAAGATACAAAGTATAGAGACATAAAAGATAAAAAGTATAGAGACATATAAAGATACAAAGTATAGAGACATAAAAGATAAAAAGTATAGAGACATATAAAGATACAAAGTATAGAGACATAAAGATAAAAAGTATAGAGACATATAAGATACATTGTATAGAGACAGAAGAGCTCACAGATCAGGACCACCAGGACTATTATAGTACGGTGACCACCGATATCAGAATAGTCTGTTCTCGGGGTCCTACTGGATATTATTTACAGCACCAGATCCCGGAGCTCGCAGGACGGCCTGTATTTTCTGCAGATCACATACGGGTTAATTTCACATCAGCTCCCGTACAGACCATTTTTACGACATTCCTGTGGGTTGTGCACTTTTCGTCTGGAGGTTTTTTAAGGACATTTTTCTGTGAGTAACGAAATATTCTGCTTAGCAGTCGGATAATGTAGAATTCCAGAGACGTATGCACGAACAGAGAGATTCATTTAACAAAGAGATGTCAAAGTCGAAACTTTCTTGGGTCCACCAGCAAGACATTTCATAAATCTTTACACTCAATTGAAGTCACAGAAATAGATTATTATCCTTTTAATTTTTGTACTACCAACCACCATTATCATTTTATCTCCACTTTATTTTACACTGTACACCTGTAGTTACATAATTTTTAAGGTTGAGAAAAGACACAGCCCCATCCAGTCCAACCTTTGTATGTGTGTGTGATTTTTATTCTCTAACAATTCCCATAGCCCCATCAATTCTCATTCCTGAGAAAGACATCTATTTTTTTGAAGTTGCCCACACTCTTAGCTGGGGAACTCCTTCCTTGGGGAGGAAGTTAAACATTTTTACTGTTCTAACAGTAAAAACCCTTTCCTCAATCTAAGGTGATATCTCCTTTCTTCTAACCTCAAATCGTGGCTGCATGTCCTCGTCAGGGACTTTAGATTAAACAGTTTATTACAATTATTAAAGTCACCTTTGATATATCTGTACATTCATGTAATCATATCCCCTCTTAAGGGCCTTTTCTCCAGAGTGAATAACTGTAATTATGCCATCATTTCTCATAACTGAGCTCCTACATCCTTCATAGCTGAGCTCATACATCCCTTATAACTACTGTCTAGAACCGTATTAAAAGCAATACATCACTGAATAAAGATGAGAATTGACATGTTTAGTGTATCTCAACATGTTTCGCCCGTATTAGGGCTTCCTCAGGAGAACTGAACAATGTCATACAATATTCACTGAAACGAGAAAAATGGAATCAAATACAGAACACATAAAATGACACATGAAAAATAAATCGACATAGATTAGCCATCATATAGAAAATGAGTGGGTGGAGCTACAAACTCCAAAGCTGACCTGTGTGCTCATACCAGATGTCTTGCAGTCCATTAAAATGCTGAATACGTGAGATTCATTGCATGCGTCATAGAGAGGGAGATAGCAGCCAAGACCGAATAAGTCTCGGAATCCATCTATTGGATATATTATAGGGTTAATTACATATTATTGGCAGCCGAGATGATAAGTATGATAAAGAAGGGCATATAGTAAACCTACCTAGGAAATCTTTCACTGGGAAGGTGTATCAAAGAGTGTTTGAAAAAAGCATTTGTAAAATGCGCACAGCCGCGTTCAGATTTAACGCAGCAATGTGACCCCAATTTGCTCTGCAAAATAATGGGAAATTGTTTTAGAAAAATAGGAGACTGATCTAGCCTTATCAACATGGTGAAGATGATCACAAGAAACTTTGGCTTCAGATTTTTTACCTGTACAAAGTATTTTCATCCACAACTGCACAAGCCAGGATAAGGACTACCCAGATATAAAAACGGATATAGAGATATATAATCATCCCCTTTGAAGAGAAAGTGATTAAAGCGTTTTAGTGATCAAATTTTCAGCATATGTAATGATAGAGCTGTCTCTGAAAGTTTTCTTACCTTATCAATGTAACGGCAGAGGGTCAACCTCAGCTGGACTGCTCAAACTAGCTGCCCAGACCGGCCCCTTTTAAATCCCTCTCCACCGCTGTTTGGCGCAACTCTATACCCCATAGCTGAGCACCTCCATTTCCCATAGCTGAGTTCCTCCACCCCCTTTTCTGAGCTCCTCCATCTCCCATAGCTGGGTTCCTCCATCTCCCATAGCTAAGCTCCTCTATCCCCCATAGTTGAGTTCCTCCACCCCCCCACCCATAGTTGAGCTCCTCCATCCCCTGTTGCAGAGCTCCCCCATCCCCCATAGCTGTGCTCCTCCATCTCCCATAGCTGAGCTTCCCCATCCCCTATAGCTGAGAAACTCCATCTCTCATAGTTGAGTTCCTTCATCCCCCATAGACGAGCGCCACCATCTCCCATAGCTGAGCTCCGCTATCCCGTCTCTCATAGTTGAGTTCCTCCATCCCCCACAGCTGAGCTCTTCCATCCGCCATAGCTGAGCTTCTCCATCCCCCATAGCTGAGCCCCTCCATCCCTCCATAGCTGAGCTCTTCCATCCTCCATAGCTGAGCTCCTCCTTACCCCATAGCTGAGCTTATCGATCCCCCATAGCTGAGCAACTCTATCCCCCATAGCTGAGCGCCTCCATTTCCCATAGCTGAGTTCCTCCACCCCCCTTATCTGCGCTCTACCATCTCTCATAGTTGAGTTCCTTCATCCCCCATAGATGAGCTCCACCATCTCCCATAGTTGAGTTCCTCCATTCCCCACAGCTGAGCTCCAGTTAAAGCCTATTAGAGCCTCTGGCTCTAATCAGGTTCTTTCAACAAAAAACCTGACCGCTGTTATTCATATTCCCGATGACCCAAAAGGCGCCGGATACATGAAAAGGGGGCGGCCGCGGTGCTCCTGGATAGATTTATGCAATGCATGAATCTATCCACTGCATATAGGGGGGTGGCTGGAGAGAGAGGGCAGTGACTAGGAGTCCCTAATGGACAAGCTGCTGCTGCTGGACTAGCCTGCCAATACAGCCACCAGATGCAGCTTGCCACTAGTCTGCCATAACAGCCACCAGATGCAGCTTGCCACTAGCCTTCCATAACAGCCACCAGATGCAGCTTACCACCAGCCTGCCACCACAGCCACCAGATGCAGCTTGCTAACAAGCCTTCCATAAAAGCCACCAGATGCAGCTTGCCACTAGCCTGCCAATACAGCCACCAGATGCAGCTTGCCACTAGCCTGCCACCACAGCCACCAGATGCAGCTTGCCACTAGCCTGCCAATACAGCCACCAGATGCAGCTTGCCACTAGCCTGCCACCACAGCCACCATATGCAGCTTACCACTAGCCTGCTACTACAGCCACCATATGCAGCTTACCACTAGCCTGCTACTACAGCCGAAAGATGCAGCTTGCCACTGGCCAGCCACCGAGTGGCGGCTGTTTTTTTTGGGGGAGCAAACAACCCCCCCCCCGGGCCTTCAGTGGAGTGGCACTAGCACACCCATCGCGTGGCACTAACACACACACCCCCCACCACCACCCGCTGTTCTTACCCTGGATGTGAAAGCAGTAGTCGGATGTGGCCATCTTCCAGCGTGACTGGCTCGTGGAAAGCTGCTCTGGTGTGCTCTCCTAGCGCAGCTTCCGCGGTGTCTCCTCCAATAGGATCGCCCGACGTTTTGGCAAATCGGGAAACAGGTTTCATACCTGCTTCCTGATTGGCCAGGAGGAGGATCAGTGTTGTAACTGCAAATTTTCATTCGCTGTTGCAACACACCTGGGTGGGCTCCAGAAGCAATGCTCTGCATCCCGAGTCCACCCTATTTAAAGCCTATTAGAGCCTCTGGCTCTAATCAGGTTCTTAAAAAAAAACAAAAAAACCTGACTGCTGTTTTTCATATTCCCGATGACCCAAAAGGGGCCGGATACATGAAAAGGGGGAGCTGCGGTGCTCCTGGATAGATTTATGCAATGCATGAATCTATCCACTGCATATAGGGGGGTGGCTGGAGAGAGGGGGCAGTGACTAGGAGCCCCTAATGGACAGGCTGCTGCTGCCACCACAGCCACCAGATGCAGCTTGCCACTAGTCTGCCATAACAGCCACCAGATGCAGCTTGCCACTAGCCTGTCAATACAGCCACCAGATGCAGCTTGCCACTAGCCTGCCAATACAGCCACCAGATGCAGCTTGACACTAGCCTGCCAATACAGCCACCAGATGCAGCTTGCCACTAGCCTGCCAATACAGCCACCAGATGCAGCTTGCCACTAGCCTGCCAATACAGCCACCAGATGCAGCTTGCCACTAGCCTGCCAATACAGCCACCAGATGCAGCTTGCCACTAGCCTGCCAATACAGCCACCAGATGCAGCTTGCCACTAGTCTGCCATAACAGCCACCATATGCAGCTTGCCACTAGCCTGCCAATACAGCCACCAGATGCAGCTTGCCACTAGCCTGCCAATACAGCCACCAGATGCAGCTTGCCACTAGCCTGCTAATACAACCACCAGATGCAGCTTGCCACTGTGTAAGGGTTTTGTGGATAGTAAATCCTCTTGCAGCCTCTCCTCTAGCCTCTCCTCTAAGGTCTCCCTATACGAATCCGGCATTCAAGTTCAGCATCAGGGAAACCCGCACATGCGCACTACACTACAGGGTTCCGCTCCTACGGGGACTTTGAATTTATCATGGCGGACCCAATAGTGGTAGCAAGGCAGTGGTATCCTCACTCTGCTCTCCCACCACTCACCTCCTTTCAGCCTGTGTGCGGCTCAAACTACGGCCTTCCAGCTGTTCCGGAACTACACGTCCCATGAGGCATTGTAAAACTCTGACATTCATAGACATGATGGAAATTGTAGTTCCTGAACAAATGGAGGGCCGTAGTTTAGAGACCCCGGCTCTAAGGTGTCATTTATTGCTACGTTGATGGTGGTCTGCTTGCCCCACACTATAGTAACGCATGACTCTTATGTCCTCTCCTGAAAGCTAGGGAGTGGCCCTGCATGCCAATTGTCCTGGATCAGAGTCATACGGTGCCATGGTGCTTGCCACCGTCACCATAGCAACAAACGATGTCGTGCCTCCTGGCGTCAGAGGTTGTTATGGTGCTGACGGCAGGCAACTCATGACACTGATCCAGGGCAAACCGGATCCCTTGCTTGGGAAGTACTGAATTGGATGTACAGTGGAACCTTGGTTTACGAGTAACGCGGTTAACAAGCGTTTTGAAAGACGAGCAACTTTTTTTTTTTTAATTCTGACTCGGTTTGCGAGTGTTGTCAAGCTAATGGGGTGTGCAGTACTGCATTTGGCCAGAGGTGCTGGGTGCCGGGAGCACTCGGTTCGGAGCCGTTTGGAAATACTCGGAATCACTCGGAAATACTTGGAAATGCTCAGAAATTCTCAGTTCCTGAGTGTTTCCGAGCCTTTCCGAGACTTTCCGAGTTCAGCCAAGCTGTCCCCGAGTATTTCTGAGGCTCTCCGGTGCCCCCCCCCCACCTCTGGCCACATGTGGTATTGCATGTAATAGAAGTCAATGCGGAACGAATTATCTTAGTTTCCATTGACTTCTATGGGGAAACTCGCTTTGATATGCAAGAGCATTGTATTACAAGCATTCTCCTGGAACAGATTATGCTCGTAATCCAAGGTTCCACTGTATAGAAGCTCCTACGAATGCTCTTTGCTGACTCTTGCTAAACAGCAACAGCAGAAAACAACCAGTGTTGGTCATCTTACTTTAAAAAAGTAATTTAGTTAAGTTACAAATTACTTCTCCCAAAAAGTAATTGCGTTAGTAACTCAGTTACTACATTGGAAAAGTAATTAGTTACGCAGCAAATTAACTGACTTTTTTTTTTTATATTCTATACGTGTAACTAAGGGGCGGGTCTAGTATTACTGTAACCAAGGGGCGCATTTATTATTTTTGTTATATATCGTGTAACCAAGGGGCTGCTCTATTATTACTCTTACCAAGGGGCAGATCTGTTATAGCGTGTAAGCAAGGGGCGGGTCTATTATTATTATATCGTGTAAGGGGCGGGTCTATTATTATTATATGGTGTAAGGGGCGGATTTCTACAGAAGAGGGCGAATGTTAAATTAATGGGCAGAGCTCGATATATATAACAATAATAATAAATGCGCCCCTTGTTTACAATAATACTAGACCCACCCCTTAGTTACACAATAGACGCCCCTTGCAGAGTAGCACGAGCATCGGGAGCGTGCGGCATCGCCTCGTACAATTACATGTTAACTGCGCCTGCGCGGTGTAGAGTTTACTCAGAGCTGTTTAGGTTCGGCAATTTTCGGAAGCTCCGTAGTCCTTCGTACTGCGCAAGCGCTGCGCCTGCGCAGTACAGGGGGTCCTTATCCGGGCGGGGGAACTTTTTTGGCAGGACACCGGAATTACACTACTGCCATCTAGTGGCGGTAGATGTAATTGGGGTAACTAAGCCAAAGTAATGGGAACTGAGTTACCATGAGGGGAAAAGTAATCAGTTAGATTACTAGTTACCCTCTAAAGTTTATTTAAACTCAGTTACTTACATCACTGAAAACAACAAACGTTACAATAATTGTTACAATGTTACAATGAATGTTTCTCCGTCTTTTAAGTCAAGCAGAAGTTTTATAAAGCGTCAACTAAATGTAACAAGCTGGGGATGCCTGGCTCTGCTTAGCGTAGTCCAGTTCCATACCGATTACTGGATCATCTTAAAGAGCAATGCCAGACAAAAAGTGAAACCATCAGTAAGTTACTAATTCTATCCAACAAACACAACTGTGCTGATGTCAGCAAGTTCATTCATCTACAGTAAGCTGAGTGTTCAGCCAGAATCCAAACACCAACTCACAGGGTCATTGGGAGAATATTTCCTGATGCCTGTGGTGCTTCTTCCTTCCTTTCTGCTTCCTGTAGTACCAACAGGGATGGCAACAGCATAAGGCTGCTTAGGCAGCCGCCTTAGGTCGCCCAGGTCGGGGGGCAGTAAAATCCAAATCCCCGACCACTTGCTGGGGATTCAGATTTTTAAAATATTTGTCTTCTGTTCCCTAATGCTTCCCCCTCTCTCTTCCGGGAGCAGCGTGGAAGTTTTAGTTAGCCTCACCTCCTGCCAGCTGCCCGCAGCCAGTGAGGGGAAGTGGGGAATGCATAACCCCCCCCCCCCCTCATTACAAACTGACATTTAGTAACAGTTCAGCACAGCTCAAATGTTCAACACTGCTGGGCACCCTATAGGGCAGTGGTCTCCAAACTGTGGCCCTGGGGCCAGATGTGGCCCTTTGCTTGTGTTTATCCGGCCCTTGGGGTACTATGCCACCAACTGACACCAATGATGGGGCACTATGCCACCAACTAACACCAATGATGGGGCATCATTTCCCCCTACTGACACCATCAATGAGATACTGATCTTCTCATAGATATCAACAATGGGGCATTAATCCTCCCATTAAAACCAATGATGGGGCACTGATGCCGGGGCATTTTCTACTCCCACGGCCCACAGTCCGGCCCCCCTAAAGCCTGAAGGATAGTAAACTGGCCCTTTGATTAGAAAGTTTGGAGACCCCCTGCCATAGGGGAAGGAGGTAACAATGTATCAAAATGCACTTTCGCCTGTGTAGACAAAATCCTTGCATCGGCCCTGAGTACTAGACATGTGCAATTCGTTTCGTTTTTTTTCGTTTTTTCGTTTTTTTTCGTTATGTTCGTTCGTTCGTTTTCGTACGAATGAACGAATCGTTCGAATCGAACGAATCCGAATAACTAATCGTTCGAATCGTACGAATCCGAAAAACAACGAAAATCCGAAAAAAAATAATTAGAAACAACGAATGTACGAATGAAGAAAATCCGAAAAAAAATAATTAGAAACAACGAATGTACGAATGAAGAAAATCCGAAAAAACGAAAACAGGAACAACGAAAATGAACGAAAAAATTCGTACATTCGTAACTTTTTTTAACAACAATACCTTACCAAGGACAATATCCTTGCATCGGCTCTGAGTACTAGACATGTGCAATTCGTTTTGTTTTTTTCGTTTTTTCTTTTTTTTTTAGTTATTTTCGTTCGTTCGTTTTCGTACGAATGAACGAATCGTTCGAATCGTACGAATCCGAAAAACAACGAAAATCCGAAAAAAAATAATTAGAAACAACGAATGTACGAATGAAGAAAATCCGAAAACAGGAACAACGAAAATGAACCAAAAAATTCATACATTCGTAACTTTTTTTTTAGATTCGTAACTTTTTTTTTCGATTCGTAACTTTTTTTTTTTTGTTGAATTGGTAATTTTCCGTGTCTCTTACAATGGTGTTGCTTAACGTGCTTCGAATAGATTGAACGAAAAAATTCGTACATTCGTAACTTTTTTTTTTTTTTTTTTTTTTCGATTCGTAATTTTCCGTGTCTCTTACAATGGCGCTGCTTAACGTGCTTCGAATGGATTGAACGAAAAAATTCGTACATTCGTAATTTTTTTTCGATTCAGAACTTTTTTTTTCGATTCGTAAATTATTAAAATGTAATAATAGCATACACATTAGTGACATTACATAAAATTATGAATTATACTCCGATTACGAATCTACGAATGTTACGAATGTACGAATAAATACGAATGCTTCCGAATTTCGAATAAACGAAAATTAAACTAACGAAAAAACGAATCAACGAAAAAATAACTCTTACGAATGTACGAATCGTTACGAATACGAACACCGACGACTTACGAATGTACGAATCGTTACGAATCAACGGAAATGAAAAAAACGAAACGAAAATAAATGAATTTTTTTCGGAAACAAAAAAAAACGAAACGAAAATAAACAAATTTTTTCGTTGTGCACATGTCTACTGAGTACCAACCAATCACATTCAGGTATGTTAAAGCAGGTTTCAATCTGATTTTCTGGGAGCCTGGCACAGAAAATTTGGGTATAGGGCACCAAAAATAAATTTGTGTTAAGTTCACCTTTACATACATTTCTCAAAAAGGTCACCATGCATCACACTGTCCCCAATATATTAACCCCTTCATGCCTAAGGGTAAAACAAATCGAAATGCCTAAGCACAATTTTGTAACTTTGACATTGTGTTAGTAAAACCGTACATATCACCACAACTAATTTGTGGATTATACCGCGTTTTTTTTTTTCCAGGACAAATTGGTCTTTCATTTGGTAGTAAATGGTAAATGGTAATGGATATCTCCTGATTTTTTTATTTAATAGAAAGAATATAATATTTTACATTCAACCATACAGATAATATCAATATATACTAGAGCTGCATGAATAATTGTTTAGAATTAGACATGTGCAAATTTGTTTATTTTCGTTTCGTTTTTTCCGTTTCCGTTGATTCGTAACGATTCGTACATTGGTAAGTCGTCGGTGTTCGTATTCGTAACGATTCGTACATTCATAAGTCGTCGGTGTTCGTATTCGTAACGATTCGTACATTCGTAAGAGTTATTTTTTCGCTGATTCGTTTTTTCGTTAGTTTAATTTTCGTTTCTTCGAAATTCGCACGCATTCGTATTTATTCGTACATTCGTAACATTCGTAGATTCGTAATCGGAGCATAATTCATAATTTTATGTAATGTCACTAATGTGTATGGTATTATTACATTTTAATAATTTACGAATCGAAAAAAAAAGTTACGAATCGAAAAAAAATTACGAATGTACGAATTTTTTCGTTCAATCTATTCGAAGCACGTTAAGCAGAGCCATTGTAAGAGACACGGAAAATTACGAATCGAAAAAAAAAAAAAAAGTTACGAATGTACGAATTTTTTCATTCAATCTATTCGAAGCACGTTAAGCAACACCATTGTAAGGGACACGGAAAATTACCAATTCAACAAAAAAAAAAAAGTTACGAATGTACGAATTTTTTCGTTCATTTTCGTTGTTCCTGTTTTCGTTTTTCGGATTTTCTTCATTCGTACATTCGTTGTTTCTAATTAGTTTTTTTCGGATTTTCGTCTTTTTTCGTTTCGTTTTTTTCGTTTCCGTTGATTCGTAACGATTCGTACATTGGTAAGTCGTCAGTGTTCGTATTCGTAACGATTCGTACATTCGTAAGTCGTCGGTGTTCGTATTCGTAACGATTCGTACATTCGTAAGAGTTATTTTTTCGTTGATTCGTTTTTTCGTTAGTTTAATTTTCGTTTATTCGAAATTCGGACGCATTCGTATTTATTCGTAACATTCGTAGATTCGTAATCGGAGCATAATTCATAATTTTATGTAATGTCACTAATGTGTATGCTATTATTACATTTTAATAATTTACGAATCGAAAAAAAAAAAGTTCCGAATCGAAAAAAAAAAGTTCCGAATCGAAAAAAAAATTACGAATGTACGAATTTTTTTCGTTCAATCCATTCGAAGCACGTTAAGCAGCGCCATTTTAAGAGACACGGAAAATTACGAATCGAAAGAAAAAAAAAGTTACGAATGTATGAATTTTTTCGTTCAATCTATTCGAAGCACGTTAAGCAACACCATTGTAAGGGACACAGGAACATTTCCAATTCAACAAAAAAAAAAAGTTACGAATCGAAAAAAAAAAGTTACGAATGTACGAATTTTTTCGTTCAATCTATTCGAAGCACGTTAAGCAACACCATTGTAAGGGACACAGGAAAATTACCAATTCAACAAAAAAAAAAAGTTCCGAATGTACGAATTTTTTCGTTCATTTTCGTTGTTCCTGTTTTCGTTTTTCGGATTTTCTTCATTCGTACATTCATTGTTTCTAATTATTTTTTTTTGGATTTTCGTTGTTTTTCGGATTCGTTCAATTCGAATGATTCGTTAGTCGGATTCGTACGATTCGAACGATTCGTTATTCGGATTTGTTCGATTCGAACGATTCGTTCATTCGTACGAAAACGAACGAACGAAAATAACGAAAAAAAACGAAAAAACGAAAAAAACAAAACGAATTGCACATGTCTATTAAGAATCGTTATTGCAATTTTTTTCCCCCTTGTGATCTTGACAAAGTACTTCCCGATTCTTTCTATGCAGAGAATTCTCTCTGCTCTGCTAAACCCAACAGTCAAAAGGAAGGGGAAAAAAACGGGCAGTCTGCCAAAAATCACAACATTCTTTAGCAGTGGTACTTAAATATAAACATTGTAACAAGTTGTCCTTTAGATCAAAGGAATTGGTGTGTAAATGAGGGAAGTTAAAGTTAAAATCATATTTTTTTCTTTCTAGAAAATTACTTAGAACCCCCAATCATTATATATATATTTTTTAAATAGAGACCCTAGAGAATAAAATGTAAGTGTATATTTCTTGTTACCTCCATAGAATGGAAAATTGTGTATATTGCGTTGACTCATTGAGCGTATGCCTATTTTAGTCCATTCACTCCGGTAAGCCTTATCACAACCGGCGGTGGTCATATTGTATATTCACTCAACACTGATGTCACGAGGAACACGTTTTTTTTTTTTCTTCTCTTGATCCAGTTCATTTTTTTATACCATTATTCATCTATGGACTTATTAATAATTATAGGAGACTACATGGACTTTTTAATATATCATTTTGTGTTCATGGTTCATATTGCTTTTTACATACACATGGTTTTGTAGCTGTTGAAATAAAATCTGGAATCAAAATAACTTCTAAACGAACTATTAGCCAAGGGTGGTCATGGATTCCCTCTATTTATTCCATAAATGTATTAATTTATCTACTCCTATAATTAGCTAGTCTATTAAAACTCTGATCACATGTTACTGTTGATAGTACAATAATATAAGGTTAGCTATGAAAACAAAACACACTGCTTAATAAAACAAAGTCTTATTTATTTCCCAAGAAAATAGGAAAATGCTAACATGAAACACGAACACGATCGGAAATTCCGAACACAAAATCCGCCTGATTTTTTCCGACAGATTTTGTCCGAAACTGGTGTTGCATACACACGGTCGGACAAAGTTGTCGGAAAGTCCGATCATTCTGAACGTGGTGACGTTCATTCTGTACGACGGAACTACGTAGAGGCTAGTAGCCAATAGCTTTGGTCTCGTAATTGGATCTGAGCATGTGTGGCACTTTGTCCGTCGGAATTCTCTACACACGATCGGACTAAAGCCCCATACACACGGTCGGATTTTTGCATGGATTCTGTCCGATCGGACAATGTTGTTGAAAAATCAGACCGTGTGTATGCACCATCGGACAGTGTACGTCGGATTGTCCGACGGACAAAGTCCTATCTCCTGCTGGATAGATTTGCCGACAACACGGTCCGATCACACCAAATCCGATCGTGTGTACCGTTGTCCGACGGACAAAGTGCTACGCATGCTCAGATCACATTACAAGACCAAAGCTATTGGCTACTAGCCTCTACGTAGTCCCGTCGTAGGCAACAAACGTCACCACGTTCAGAATGATCGGATTTTCCGACAACTTTGTCCGACCGTGTGTACGCAAAACCAACATCGGACAAAGTATGACGGACATGATCCGACGGACCTGGTCCTCGGATAATCCGAGCGTGTGTATGGGGCTAAAGTCTGATCGGATTTTGTTGTCGGAAAATTTGAGAGCAGGTTTTTAAATTTTTTCTGTCGGGAATTCCGACGGAAAAAGTCAGATGGAGCCCACACACGTCCGGATTTTCCGACAACATGGTCCGATCGGACATTTTCGTTGGAATTCCCGACCGTGTTTATGGGGCATTCTGGAAGATATTACAAAGCATATAACAACAGAACATCACATATACTTATCGCAAAGGCTGTCCTCTAGATATTGTCTCCTCGGCTGGGCTCAAAATTATGGTAACAGAGAGCCATGAGGCTCAGGCACGAGCCAAAAGCGACTTCCCTCCTGTGTGCCCTTTTTACACATTCATTCAGACCCATTGGTAACCACCCCCAATAGCCTCCTGTCCAGTGAGATATTGTCAAGAGGTAGTCCTTTTAATATATTATATTACTGTCCGTCCTGCTGTATTGGCCTCTAGGGGCAGCATTCGTCTTAGCTGGCCCTTTGATCTTCTGTAGCAGGACATTCATCAATCATCTTGTCAGCTATGGTCCTTTTTGAAGCTCGCTTGCATAGCGTTATACCACCAGACGGATAGGAGCCAAGGTTTTGTTTAGCCTTGATGGAGGCCTGATCTCTGAATATTCTGATATGCTACAAAGCTTTGATGTGCAACTTGTTGCATTCCAACTTGGTTGCATCAACTAGAAAGAAACTCTAGAACTATGATATTAAACCATGTTGCCTTCAAACAGCAGTACAGAATCTTTAAGCGCTGCACATATTTATATTTCTTGTTACTATCATAACCCACCACTACCAAAGAAGAACCCATAAACTTTTTTGCGGACTGGAGTTTAACAAGACTGCCACTCAAAAAAAGAGGTTCAACCCAGAGGGTTCTTTACTGTAATGCCGCGTACACACAAACGGTTTTGCCGTCGGAATAAACTCTGAAGGTTTCTCCGATGGAATTCCGCTCTAGCGGTCTTGCCTACACACGGTCACACCAAAGTCCGACCGTCTAGAACGCGGTGACGTACAACACGTACGATGGGACTAGAAAAAGGAAGTGCAATAGCCAGTAACCAATAGCTTCCATCTCGTACTTGCTTCAGAGCATGCGTTGTTTTTGGTACGTTGGAACAGCATACAGAAGAGCGGTTTTCCCAATAGGAATTGGTTCCGTTGGAAAAATTTAGAACATGTTCTATTTCTAGGTCCGTCAGAATTTTCGATGTAAAAAGTCAGATGGGGCATACATGCGATCGGAATATATGATGAAAAGCTCCCGTGTGACTTTTTCTGTCGGAAATTCTGCTCATGTGTGCATAAGAGTGGTTAGGATGTGGAATTCCCTTCCACAGATGGTGGTCTCAGCGGGGGGGGGGGGGGGGGGCATCGATAGTTCAAAAAAACTATTAGATAAGCACCTGAACGACCACAACATACAGGGATATAAAATGTAATACTGACCTATAATCACACACATAGGTTGGACTTGATGGACTTGTGTCTTTTTTCAACCTCATCTACTATGTAACTATGTAAAATAAATTCTCATGCTCCTGATGATCACAACGATACCACATATGTGTATGTTAGTTGTTGTTTGTACCCGTAGTAACTGACACTGATGCTAATTTTAAAAAAACACCCTGCCCCAAAAAAGTGCCCCTGACCTTTGATTCTTACTTGACCCAAACACTAACCCTGGCACTGACCTAGATCAAACCCACAAGGGGGCAGGGTCATCTTCCCCCCGTGGTCACTATGCAGCAGGGCAACTGCTCAGCATGGGACCCGGAGCACAGCAGTGATCACTGTTATAGCGATATTGAATATATATTACATATTCAGTTTTGATTGAATATGTATACATACCTGTATAATTGTCCAATATGGAATAATGTAACAATGCAATAAAATCCAAATCTGGAATTCAGCTTTAATATCATATACTGTACATACTGTAGTTATTAATTCATCCCACCTTCAATATATTTCCCTTATAGGTCTCACTGACACCTTCAATATCGATGACAAGAAACCGCGGATAATACCCGGCTCCAAGGACGCCTTTTTCGGATATACAATACGGCAGCATCAGGTCGCTGGCAAAAAATGGTAAGTCTCATCATCTCAGAGAATTACTGGAATGTCATAAATTAAACTTTTGTTGCCAGCGGTTTAGACATTAATGGCTGTGTGTTGAGTTATTTTGAGGGGACGGCAAATTGACACTGTTATACAAGCTGTACACTCACTACTTTACATTGTAGCAAAGTGTAATTTCTTCAGTGTTGTCACATGAAAAGATAGAAGAAAAGATTTACGAAAATGTGACTGAGGGGTGTACTTACTTTTGTGAGATACTGTATCTCTCTCTCTCTCTCTCTCTCTCTCTCTCTCTCTCTCTCTCTCTATCTCTCTCTCTCTCTCTCTCTCTCTCTCTCTCTCTCTATATATATATATATATATATATATATATATATATATATATATATATTATAATAATAATAAAGTAAAAGAAAAAATATTTATATCATAACTTTTTAGATGTGCACATCATTTTAATTTATATTTATATCTATTTATAACAAGGGGGGTTCAACCCCCCTCCCCATGTAACTAGGTGCTCCGATGTAGGGGGGACTCTGATGTAAGAGGGGCTCTTATAGAATGTAAACTGATGTAAGGAGATGGGGGGGTTCTCTAATGAGATGGGGACTCTGATGGGGACCTTGATGTACTGTAAAGCCCCGTACACACGGTCGGAAAATCCAACCACCAAATCCATCGGATTTGGTCCGACGGATTTAGTCCGACACTGGTGTTGCATACACACGGTCGGACAAAGTTGTCGGAAAATCCGATCATTCTGAACGTGGTGACGTTTGTTGCCTACGACGGGACTACGTAGAGGCTAGTAGCCAATAGCTTTGGTCTTGTAATGTGATCTGAGCATGCGTGGCACTTTGTCCGTCGGAATTCGCTACACGCGATCGGAATTGGTGTGATCGGACTTTGTTGTCGGAAAATTTTTAGAGCAGGAGATACAACTTTGTCCGTCGGACAATCCGATGGAAAATGTGCCTACACACGGTCGGAATTTCCGACAACATTGTCCGATAGGACAGAATCCATCGGAAAATCCGACCGTGTGTATGGGGCTTAAGAGGGGGCTTTAATGTAGGGGTTCCACGGGGGAGGGGTTCAACCCTCCTCCCCTCCTATAACTGGGGCTCTGGTGGGGACTGTGATGTGAAGGGGGGCACTGATGCAAGAGGGGAACTGATGAGGACCTAGACGTAAGAAGGGACACATTGAAAGGGTTACATGGGGGGGGCTCTGATAGGGACTTTGATATAAGAGGGACCCTGATGGGAACCATTTCAGCTCAGCTATTTAGCCAGACCCTGATGGGAACCCTGATGAGGGGGGCTCTAATGGGAACTCTTATATAAGTGGGGGCACTCTGATGGGGACCCCAATGTAAGGGGGGGACCCTCTCCTGTATCATGTCTGCAGTCTCTGACCCTCTCCTGTATCATGTCTGCAGTCTCTGACCCTCTCCTGTATATGGGGGGCAGTCTCTGACCCTCTCCTGTATTATGTCTTCAGTCTCTGACCCGTTCCTGTATTATGTCTGCACTCTCTGACCCTCCCCCCATTAAACTGGGGCTCTAATGGGGACTCTGATGTAAGAGGGGCTCCTAAGGGAACTATGATGTAGGATGTGGCCCTCATACTGAAACGTTTGGAGATCCCTGCTGTAGTAGCACAAGGTTTCATGTTGTAGGTGGCAATAGAGTAAAGATTTCAGGTTGTTGGACTTGCGGAAGGGTTTTGTTTAATGATATTATTGCAAAATGTAATTTGCAAACAATATACGGTATATACAGTATAGTTTCACTCTGTAAAGAAACATTGTTCTGTATTCAGTGATGTGATGTGGCTGTGGGGTTTTATCACAGATAACACATGAAAGAACATGATCTCTCTGTATATAGACGCCATCCATTGCTTATATGAGAAATGGCGAGAATGCTTTCAATTAGCCTCCATTTGTTCCAGTAGGGAAGATGTCAGATGTGGTAACATCTCCTCTACCCATCATACAGACTTAATGTGGATTATGATTGTTTGAAAGGAAAGGCCATGAGTCAGTATAATGATGTTATCACACATACAGCACATGTTGCAATATTAGATGATTAACTCTGTGCTGTCTGGATACTTCCCTACCGTCCCCTTCTCCACTACGCAGGTCAGTGTGTTCTGTGATGTAGTCTTCTCCAGTATAAGGTTTGTGTGGTTTGCACTGGTCAGGAAAGCTATAACAAACAATGCTAAAGAAGTGACTTAGCTGTAAGTACGTGCTGGAGAGGAGAGTGGGGCATGATGGTGGGCAGGAGAGGAGTGTGAAGGGTATGACATTGGGCAGCATGTGCAGTGGAGGAGTGCACTGGGTATAAAAGTGGGAAGCATGTGCAGGAGAGGAGTGTGGAGGGTATAACAATGGGCAGTATGAGCAGGAGAGGAGTAAAGAGGGTATAAAAGTGGGCAGCATGTTCAGGAGAGGAGTGTAGGGGGTATAACAATGGGCAGTATGTGCAGGAGAGGAGTAAAGAGGGTATAAAAGTGGGCAGCATGTTCAGGAGAGGAGTGTAGGGGGTATAACAATGGGCAGTATGTGCAGGGGAGAAATGCAGAGAGTATAACATTTGGCAGTATGTGCAGGAGAGGAGTACAGATGGTATAACCTAGTGTAGTATGTGCATGAGACAGGTGCAGATGGTATTATGGAGGGTAGCATGTGCAGGAGAGGAGTGTGGGGGGTATAACAATGGGCAGTATGTGCAGGAGAGGAGTACAGAGGGTATAAAGGGGGCAGTATGTGCAGGGGAGAAATGCAGAGAGTATAACATTCGGCAGTATGTGCAGGAGAGGAGTGTGGTGGGTATAACAATGGGCAGTATGTGCAGGAGAGGAGTATAGAGGGTATATAAGTGGGCGGTATGTGCAGGGGAGAAATGCAAAGCGTATAACATTCGGCAGTACTGTATGTGCAGGAGAGGAGAAAAGATGGTATAACAGAGTGTAGTATGTACAGTAGAGAAGTGCAGTGGGAATATTGGAGGGTAATATGTACAGGAGAAGAGTGCAGAGAGTATAACAGTGGGCAGTATGTGCAGGAGACGAGTGCAGAGGGTATTATGGAGGGTAGCATGTACAATAGAGGACTGGGAAGGGTATAAAAGTGCACATAATGTGCATACCACCCTCCATTATACCCTCTTCATTCCTCTCCTGCACAAACTGCCCATTGTTATATCCTCTGTACTCCTTTCCCGCACATACTTCTCACTGTTATACCCTCCTCATTCCTCCTCCCCTGCACATACTGTCCATTGCTATACCTTCTTCACTCCTCCCCTGCACATACGTCCCACTATTATGACCCCCTCACTCCTCTCCTGTACATACCACCCTCCATTATGCCTTTTGCACTCCTCTCCTGCACATACTGGATGTATAATGGAGGGTGGTATGTGCAAGAGAGAAGTGCAGAGGTTATAACAGTGGACACTATGTGCAGGAGAGGAGAGTGGAGGGCATAACAGTGGGAAGTATGTGCAAGAGAGAAGTGCAGAGGGTATAACAGTGGACACTATGCGCAGGAGAGGAGCGAGGAGGGCATAACAGTGGGAAGTATGTGTGGGAGAGGAATGAGGAGGGCATAACAGTGGGAAGTATGTGTAGGAGAGGAGTGCAGAGGATATAACAGGGGGAAGTATGTGCAGGAGAGGTGTGCAGAGGGTATAACAGAGGGAAGTATGTGCAGGAGAGGCGTGCAGAGGGTATAACAGTGGACACTATGTGAAGGAGAGGAGAGTGGAGGGCATAACAGTGGGAAGTATATGCAGGAGAGGAGTACAGATGGTAAGACAGCAAGTATGTGCAGAAAAAAAGTGCAGAAAGATGGAGAGGGGACAATATGTGCAGTAGAGGAGTGTGGTAAATATGACAGGGGACAGTATGTACAGGGGAGTTAGGCCTAGGGTATTTGAGGGGAGCAGTATGTGTAGGAGAGGAGTGTGACAGTGTAATAGGGGATGGTATGTATATGAGAGTAAAGCAGAGGGTATGATAGGGGGCAGTATGCGTAGGAGAGGAGTGTGATGGGTATGATAGGCCGCGGTATGTGTAGGAGAGTAACGCCAAGGATATGAGAGGGGACAGCATGTAAAGGAGAGGAGTGCAGGTGGTATGATGGCAGACAATTTGTGCTGGAAATTAGTGTGGCAAGTATGACAGGGGGCACATTGTGCAGGGGTGTAGTGTAGTGGACATTAGGGGGGGCTGTGTGCAGAAGAGGAGTGTGGTGGTGGCTAATATAAGAGGGGACGGTAATGTGCAGGATAACAATGCAGAGGGTAAGATGGCAAACAGTATGTGCAGCAGAGGAGTGTAGAGGGTATGAGGGCGGGCAGATGCTGATTACCTTCAGTGAGAGAAGGGAAGGGAGAGAGGACTGATGAGTCATGCACTGACTCTTTCAGTTATTTGTAAATTGGAGCTTGTGCAATTGCGCTCTGTAAACAACATGTACTTTTCAACAAGGCAGAAAATACTAGTCTGGCAAAAATGTGAAAAGAAACCTAAAGCTCCACCTGCTGGTGAATATGAAAATACAAAATCTTCATATACAATAAGTCACAAATGGTATGTGTTTGCTTTTATAACCCTGAACATAATAAATAAAGACGTTTTAAAAAGACAAATACTGCAGCTGCTGACTTTTAAAATATGGACACTTACCTGTCCAGGACGCCCGTGATGTCCTCCCCCGAAGCCGATCTGTTCCTTGGCTCTCGGGTGGAGGGGCCGCCATCTTCGGTAAGTGAATCAGAAACTGAAGCTTTGCAGCTTCACAGCCTGGTTCCCTACTGAGCATGTGCGAGTCGTGCTGCGCGTCCTCACTGGTCCCTGCTGTCTTCTGGGAGCAACGGCGTAGCGTGGAGCTCATCTATAAAACCCTGTGTCCTGATCAATGGTTTGTGATGATATATATACGTCTCTCAGGTGCAAATAAATAGCGTGGAAATTCTCCCAGATAGGTACATGAATCATATGAGAGAAAGAAGAAGGGGTCCCAGATAGTGTAATATGTAAAAACATGGATGTTTTTATTAAGCCAAACTGCGATACTCACATTTAAAAACAAGGTACATGCTAGTCACCACAAGCGGTGAGCTGGCACACTGACGTCACTTCCGGTGCCTGTCGGTTTCAACGCGTATCGTCACGATCACGTGACTTCATCAGGGAATGAACCAGGGTTCTTCAGGGGTTCCTTGAGCTGTGACTGCATGACCCCCCAATCTGATGGTGCCTTGAGAGTTTTTGGGCCAGCGCGACTTGGTAGACCTAGCGGCATTAAACCCATCATCTTTTTAGCTGGCTGTAAGGGTGGCATTCTGACCACTACTGTAAGGAGGGCATTCTTCCCACTGGCCCTCAATGTAAGGGTGGCATTCTGACCACTGGCCACCAATGTAAGGGGGCATTCTCACCACTGGCCACCAATGTAAGGGTGGAATTCTGACCACTGGCCACCAATGTAAGGGGGGCATTCTGACCACTGGCCCTCAATGTAAGGAGGGCATTCTGACCACTGGCCCTCAATGTAAGGGGGGCATTCTGACCACTGGCCCTCAAAGTAAGAGTGGCATTCTGAACACTGGCCACCAATCTAAGGGGGGCATTCTGACCACTGGCCACCAATGTAAGGGGGACATTCTGACCACTGGCCACCAATGTAAGGGGGGAATTCTGACCACTGGCCACCAATGTAAGGGGGGGGGGGGGGCATTTTGCACCTAATGAGTTTCTGCAGGAGTTCCCTGAGACCTGCAAATTATTTCAAGGATTCCTCCTTGTTAAAAAGGTTGAAAAAGGCTGTTCTATGGTATTGCTAAAACGTGTACTTTCTTCAGATAGATTCAACATTGGAGGTTGGAGATTTCACCATGTACACCACCTCCTTAGAATTCAGAAATATTAACAGAGACAAATTTGGAGTTTGAAGGTGCAAACAATCAATAGAAATTTGTATTAGAAAAATATATAATTTTATTAAACAAATATAAATAGAAAACAATTAACATAAAAAAAGAGCACAATAGAGCTCAGCGGTCAAAAGGATAGGTGCCTCCACATGTTTCACCACAATCGTGGCTTCTTCTGGAGCTTTTGTAGGACCTTATTACATTACCACCCTTTAAGAAGGACACGATTCCAAGGAGTCCTCAGAGGCCGTCAAGAGCTCTAATAAGGTGTCTGCTTACCAAAAATAACCCTGTATTCACACCCTATTATATCCGAAAGTTTGACAAATTAGTGGACTGACACGAGTGTCCTCCCCAGGATGCACACTTCATATGCTAGCAACAAACTTCAGAAAAATGCCATCTGAACGGTTGCTTTTCTGAAAGTGCCAAAGCCAGGGAGGGTCAAGACAGTTGCTTTGTTCCACAAGGCATAACCCTTTCAACTTGATTTCATGGATATGCTGATATCAGGGTGGTCGGCCCTTCACACCACAAAGGAAAAGTAGTGGTGACCCATAAATGTTTGCTGGCTAATGTATAAACCTCATTGGATTCTATGGGGCCATGAGCCTCAGCTTCACCTTTCCTACAGCTTCTATCCTCTCTGGCACCTACGAAGGATATAGCATTTCCTACAATACCGTGACACTAGTACTGGAGAAGAGAAATGTAGTAGGGGGATCTGAACACAGTAGAAGGGTTAAATCCATTAGAACAAGAGAAACAAAGAAAGAGTTCTCCATATGTTTGCATTTTTGTGGTGTGTTTGTATCTCATTTGGGATCTGTAGGAATCTCCAGAGCTGGCTGGGCTTTATCTGGAGGAATTGGGTGGAGGAGGAGTCTAGATTTCACCACGATTGCCAAGACAGAGAACATAGCCCACATTAGTTTTAGGGAAAGCCACTGTGGTATTTGATGAGTTATCCTGAGTCCAAAACTGCACAGTGGCTTCCCAGGATATGAACCATCTGGATTTCATTCAGCTTATCCCATTGTGGATATACACATCCAAGAATGGTACTAGCCATGCATGTTGTGATTTACTGTTCCATAAAGCTAGGCAGTATGGATCAGCATTTCTCAACCTTTTTAACACGAAGGAACCCTTGAATCAAGTTTCCTGCTTCAGGGAACCCCGGCTAATTACTACATACACAGCTTACTGTACATTACTATGATGGTCAGTGGGAAGAATGTTCCTTACATTGGTGATCAGTGGGAAGAATGTTCCTTACATTGGTGGTCAGTGGGAAGAATGTTTCTTACATTGGTGATCAGTGGTAAGAATGTCCCTTACATTGGTGGTTAGTGGGAAGAATGTCCCTTACATTGGTGATCAGTGGGAAGCAGGGGCGTTGCTAGGTCTACAAAAGATCTGGGGCTAGAGCCCATAGCAGCGTAGTGAAGAAAGTCATACGCTTGGGCAGGCATACACATGTATATACCGTAATATACATGTGTGTGTGTGTATATCCCCAGAGAGCCCCCCACTTACATCAGGGTCCCCAGAGAGCCCCCCACCTACATCAGTGTCCCCAGAGAGCCCCCCTTACATCAGTGTCCCCAGAGAGCCTCCCTTACATCAGAGTCCTCAGAAAGCCCCACCTTACATCAGGGTCCCCAGAGAGCCCCTCACTTACATCAGGGTTCCCAGAGAATTCCCCTGACCTTAGGGTCCCCAGAGAGCCTCCCCCTTAAAATCAGGGTCACCAGAGACCCTCCCCCTTAAAATAAGGGTCCCCATAGATCCTCTAACTTACATCAGGGTCCCCAGAGAACCTCCCCTCCCCTTGGGGACCCCTGCAGAGACTCGATTCTATGGGCCCCAGATTTGGGGCTATAGCCCCAAAAGCCACCCCGACGACGCCACTGGTGGGAAGAATGACCCTTACATTGGTGATCAGTGAGTAGAATGTCCCTTATATTGGAGGTCAGTGGGAAGAATGCTCTTTACATTGGTGATCGGTGAGAAGAATGTTCCTTACATTGGTGATCAGTGAGAAGAATGTTCCTTACATTGGTGATCAGTGGGAAGAATGTCCCTTACATTGGTGATCAGTGGGAAGAATGTTCCTTACATTGGTGATCAGTGGGAAGAATGTTCCTTACATTGGTGATCAGTGAGAAGAATGTTCCTTACATTGGTGATCAGTGGGAAGAATGTCCCTTACATTGGTGATCAGTGAGAAGAATGTTCCTTACATTGGTGATCAGTGAGAAGAATGTTCCTTACATTGGTGATCAGTGGGAAGAATGTTCCTTACATTGGTGATCAGTGAGAAGAATAACCCTTACATTGGTGATCAGTGAGAAGAATGTTCTTTACATTGGTGATCAGTGGGAAGAATGTTCCTTACATTGGTGATCAGTGAGAAGAATAACCCTTACATTGGTGATCAGTGAGAAGAATGTTCCTTACATTGGTGATCAGTGGGAAGAATGTTCCTTACATTGGTGGTCAGTGGGAAGAATGTTCCTTACATTGGTGGTCAGTGGGAAGAATGTTCCTTACATTGGTGGTTAGTGGGAAGAATGTCCCTTACATTGGGGATCAGTGAGAAGAATGTTCCTTACATTGGTGGTCAGTGGGAAGAATGTACCTTACATTGGTGATCAGTGAGAAGAATGTTCCTTACATTGGTGATCAGTGGGAAGAATGTCCCTTACATTGGTGATCAGTGAGAAGAATGTTCCTTACATTGGTGATCAGTGGGAAGAATGTTCCTTACATTGGTGATCAGTGAGAAGAATAACCCTTACATTGGTGATCAGTGAGAAGAATGTTCCTTACATTGGTGATCAGTGGGAAGAATGTTCCTTACATTGGTGGTCAGTGGGAAGAATGTTCCTTACATTGGTGGTTAGTGGGAAGAATGTCCCTTACATTGGGGATCAGTGAGAAGAATGTTCCTTACATTGGTGATCAGTGAGAAGAATGTTCCTTAAGCCCCATACACACGGTCGGACTTTTTCATCAATTTGGTCCGATCGGACAAGGTTGTTGAAAAATCAGACCGTGTGTATGCACCATCGGACAGTGTTCGTCGGTTTGTCCGTCGGACAAAGTCTTATCTCCTGCTGGAAAGATTTCCCGTCAACCCGGTCCGATCACACCAAATCCGAGCGTGTGTACGCTTGTCCGACCGGACAAAGTGCTACGCATGCTCAGATCACATTACAAGACCAAAGCTATTGGCTACTAGCCTCTACGTAGTCCCGTCGTAGGCAACAAACGTCACCACGTTCAGAATGATCGGATTTTCCGACAACTTTGTCCGATCGTGTGTACGCAAAACCAACATCAGACAAAGTATGACGGACATGGTCCGACGGACCTGGTCCACGGATTGTCCGCGCGTGTGTATGGGGCTTTACATTGGTGATCAGTGGGAAGAATGTCCCTTACATTGGTGGTCAGTGAGAAGAATGTTCCTTACATTGGTGATCAGTGGGAAGAATGTTCCTTACATTGGTGGTCAGTGGGAAGAATGTTCCTTACATTGGTGGTTAGTGGAAAGAATATCCCTTACATTGGTGATCAGTGGGAAGCAGGGGCGTTGCTAGGTCTACAAAAGATCTGGGGCTAGAGCCCATAGCAGCGTAGTAAAGAAAGTCATACGCTTGGGCAGGCATACACATGTATATACCGTAATATACATGTGTGTGTGTATATCCCCAGAGAGCCCCCCACTTACATCAGGGTCCCCAGAGAGCCCCCCACTTACATCAGGGTCCCCAGAGATCCCCCCTTACATCAGTGTCCCCAGAGAGCCCCCCTTACATCAGGGTCCCCAGAAAGCCCCACCTTACATCAGGGTCCCCAGAGAGCCCCCCACTTACATCAGGGTTCCCAGAGAACTCCCCTTACATTAGGGTCCCCAGAGAGCCTCCCCCTTAAAATCAGGGTCACCAGAGACCCTCCCCCTTAAAATAAGGGTCCCCATAGATCCCCTAACTTACATCAGGGTCTCCAAAGAACCTCCCCTCCCCTTGGAGACCCCTGCAGAGACTCAGTGCTATGGGCCCCAGATTCGGGGCTATAGCCCCAAAAGCCACCCCCTAGCGACGCCACTGGTTGGAAGAATGTCCCTTACATTGGTGATCAGTGGGAAGAATGTCCCTTACATTGGTGGTCAGTGGGAAGAATGTCCCTTACATTGGTGATCAGTGAGAAGAATGTCCCTTATATTGGAGGACAGTGGGAAGAATGTCCCTTACATTGGTGATCAGTGAGAAGAATGTCCCTTATATTGGTGATCAGTGAGAAGAATGCTCCTTACATTGGTGATCAGTGAGAAGAATGTTCCTTACATTGGTGATCAGTGAGAAGAATGCTCCTTACATTGGTGATCAGTGAGAAGAACGTTCCTTACATTGGTGATCAGTGGGAAGAATGTTCCTTACATTGGTGGTCAGTGGGAAGAATTTTACTAACATTGGTGATCAGTGAGAAGAATGTTCCTTACATTGGTGATCAGTGAGAAGAATGTTCCTTACATTGGTGATCAGTGGGAAGAATGTTCCTTACATTGGTGATCAGTGGGAAGAATGTTCCTTACATTGGTGATCAGTGGGAAGAATGTTCCTTACATTGGTGATCAGTGAGAAGAATGATCCCTACATTGGTGATCAGTGGGAAGAATGTTCCTTACATTGGTGATCAGTGGGAAGAATGTTCCTTACATTGGTGATCAGTGAGAAGAATGATCCCTACATTGGTGATCAGTGGGAAGAATGTTCCTTACATTGGTGATCAGTGAGAAGAATGATCCCTACATTGGTGATCAGTGGGAAGAATGTTCCTTACATTGGTGATCAGTGGGAAGAATTTTCCTTACATTGGTGATCAGTGGGAAGAATTTTCCTTACATTGGTGATCAGTGGGAAGAATTTTCCTTACATTGGTGATCAGTGGGAAGAATGTCCCTTACATTGGTGATCAGTGGGAAGAATGTCCCTTACATTGGTGGTCAGTGGGAAGAATGTCCCTTACATTGGTGATCAGTGGGAAGAATGTTCCTTACATTGGTGATCAGTGGGAAGAATGTTCCCTTACATTGGTGATCAGTGGAGAAGAATGTTCCTTACATTGGTGGTCAGTGAGAAGAATGTTCCTTACATTGGTGATCAGTGGGAAGAATGTTCCTTACATTGGTGATCAGTGGGAAGAATGTTCCTTACATTGGTGATCAGTGAGAAGAATGTTCCTTACATTGGTGATCAGTGGGAAGAATGTTCCTTACATTGGTGATCAGTGAGAAGAATGTTCCTTACATTGGTGATCAGTGGGAAGAATGTTCCTAACATTGGTGATCAGTGGGAAGAATGTTCCTTACATTGGTGATCAGTGGGAAGAATGTTCCTTACATTGGTGATCAGTGAGAAGAATGTTCCTTACATTGGTGATCAGTGAGAAGAATTCTCCTTACATTGGTGATCAGTGGAAGAATGTTCCTTACATTGGTGATCAGTGAGAAGAATGATCCTTACATTGGTGATCAGTGGGAAGAATGTTTCTTACATTGGTGATCAGTGGGAAGAATGTTCCTTACATTGGTGATCAGTGAGAAGAATGATCCCTACATTGGTGATCAGTGGGAAGAATGTTCCTTACATTGGTGATCAGTGAGAAGAATGATCCCTACATTGGTGATCAGTGGGAAGAATGTTCCTTACATTGGTGATCAGTGAGAAGAATGATCCCTACATTGGTGATCAGTGGGAAGAATTTTCCTTACATTGGTGATCAGTGGGAAGAATTTTCCTTACATTGGTGATCAGTGGGAAGAATTTTCCTTACATTGGTGATCAGTGGGAAGAATGTCCCTTACATTGGTGGTTAGTGGAAAGAATGCCCCTTACATTGTTGATCAGTGGGAAGAATGTTCCTTACATTGGTGGTCAGTGGGAAGAAACCGGGGTCGGTGCAGGTGGACTTCAGGAGTAGTCAAGGCAAGCTTGGTCAATAACTGGAAACAAACACAGAGTAACAGGTTGCAAGTTAGCATGGGAACGCTGTAGACAAGACAGCACTCCTTTAGCACGGGTGCCCATGTGCACGTAAAGAGCCGTGAACAGGAATCTTCCAGAGTGAGCCATCCTGTCTGCTGGCACGCCCTTCCTGACAGCTGCTAAATACCATTTCCAGGTATAGGCTGTGCATCTCACCTCCAAGAGGCCCAAGACCTTCTACGCATTGGTCACTTTTCCTTATTTAGACAGTAACAAGGCATTTCCAGTGACTTTAGAACTTTACTAACTACTCGTCAAAAAACATTACAACATGCAATTGTTTTGTGCACAATAGAGTTCCAAAAATATGGCAATAAAGTGTCCGGAAGTTTGGCATAACCACCATGGAGTGGAGAGAGGAGTGTTAGACATGTCCAACGAATGTGGTAGACATGTCCCACCAACACTATGCAGGAGGGGGTGCTGTGGTGCCTACCTAATCACAAGATTTCTCAGGGTGTGACATCTTCAGGCCTCGTGGCGTCTCACCTCGCCCTCACCCAAGAAGGAGGGGCATTCCAACGCTATGGCCATTTCTGTGGCCTCCAGAGATATGTTATCCAAGAGGCTGCTGGAGCACGACACTTCATTTCTGCCTAAGCCAGGCACGCTTAAAAAAACGCTAATGTAAAAACGCTGTAAAGCGTAGCAAAGCTCACGTTTTTAATGCGCCATTCTACAGCTAAAGTTTCTGGCGTTTTTATAACGTCCAGTGTGCGTGAGGCCTTATTGTGGAGGTGGGGTGGAGACATGGACTTTACACCAATTTGCAGAGTAAAGTTCCACTTTAACGTTGAGCTGATACTGCTGTTCCAAGATCCCACGGTGAATGGTCACATGATCTAAAGCATATGTGGCTGGTCATATGACAACGGGATCCTGGAACCGTGATTTTTAGCACCCAGGGGGCTTCAGGACTGGTGCAAGGATTTTTGACACCCTAGGCAAAACCTAATTTTGCCGCCCCCCTGGCTCCACCCCTGACTCCACCCCCTTTGCTCTGTCCATGTATACCCCACCTTTTTGATGAAGTGCCCATCAAATGCAGCCCACCAGCCACCCATCAAATGCAGCCTCACCAGTGCCCATCAACGCAGCCCACCAACGCCCATCAAATGCAGCCTCACCAGTGCCCATCAACGCAGCCCACCAGCGCCCATCAGCCCAGCCCACCAGCGTCCATCAATGCAGCCCACCAGCGCCCATCAATGCAGCCCACCAGCGCCCATCAAATGCAGCCTCACCAGCGCCCATCAAAAATGCAGCCTCACCAGTGCCCATCAAATGCAGCCTCACCAGCGCCCATCAAATGCAGCCTCACCAGCACCCATCAAATGCAGCCTCACCAGCGCCCATCAAATCCAGCCTCACCAGCGCCCATCAAATGCAGCCTCACCAGCGCCCATCAAATGCAGCCTCACCAGCGCCCATCAAATGCTGCCTCACCAGCGCCCATCAAATGCTGCCTCACCAGCGCCCATCAAATGCTGCCTCACCAGCGCCCATCAAATGCAGCCTACTAGTGCCCATCAATTATTGTTTGCTTGTGTCTATTCATTTGGGAGTCGGGACACAGACACAGTCCTCCACCTCCGCTGCGACTCTGACACTATGTGCAAATGGAGCGGCCGCTGCCTGCTGATGCTGAGACTTAGTTGCTTGCTGCAGAGAGAAGAGAGTAGGAACACCAGTGGCCGGGTGCCCTAGGCAGCAGTGCGCCCTAGGCGGCTGCCTAGTTTGCCTAGTGGTAGCACCGGCCCTGGGGGGCTTTTATCACTTTCAGAATAGATTTTCCATTAGGGAGCAAATTTTTTATTTTTTTGATTACTGGCAGATCCAAAGTACTGGACTTTTCTTGTACAGGTGCTACAGAACTCTATTCAGATTTTATTGGCTACAACTGGAAGATCTTCCATATTTAATAGTAGAACTGATGCAGTGAGTAAGACTTCCATCAGCCAATTGTAAATCTACAGGGGGCTTGAAAACATTTTTTAAGCAGGAAGCTGAATGATCCAGAAAATTACTAATAACTGATAAATTGGGCGGGGCGCCTTCTCCAGAGATAGAATACAAAAGGAATGCTGATGTAATAAGACCAGAGTCCGATCCCTGAAGAGTTAGCCCAAGGACTGGAATTCTATGACCCCTGGCTCCCCTCTGGTTGTGTCTAAAGCTGTTTTCATAGGAAGACATATGTCTGAAATTGCTAGTTGCCTGGCTGTTATGCTGACCCACTGACTTCAGTAATTGCTGAGTCAGTGACTTATACATAGGCAGATTTGTAAAGTAAAAAAAGACACAAATTCTTGTTAGGGATAAGCTTGGGTTCAGCTTTAAACAGCCGCAGCCAGGGCACTCCTCACCCCACAACTTGCCGTAGACAACGGGAAGGGAACGCCGGTGACATCGCATGGCCATATAAGGTCAATACAGCGGAGTCCGAAATGACGAGGGCGGCCTCTTGCACGGTCCCGGTCCTTGGAGGTGGAGACAGGAACTGCTAGGGCAGCGGAAGGGTGCAGGTGCCTGTAGGCAGGTAGATAGCAGGTCAGGAACAAGCAGGAGTTGGCAACGGGCTGGCAGAGAAGTACACAGACGGCAGGCAGGCTCGTGGTCAGGGGCAGGCAGAGGTCGGCAACAAGTCAGGCAGCGAAGTACAGAATCAGGAGACAAAGCCGAAGTCAGAGGTTCAAGCCGGGGGTCGGTGCAGGTGAACAAGGCAGACAAGGTTGCAGGGGTGATCCAAGAGAGTAGTCAGGAAGAGCCGGGTGGTCAAGATCAGGTGAAGTCAGACAAAAGGCAACAGCAAGGTATGCAGGAACAAGCTGAGACCAGGGCCGGGACAAGGGGTGGGCAGGAGGGGCAGCTGCCCTGGGCACTGTGGTATCATATGAGGTGGGGGGGCACCACAAGGAGATTGGGGGAATGGGATTTATGTTGGGGCAGGGAATTTTGGGGGCAGCAGGGGGTAAGAATTGTTCTAGGAGGGAAAATTTGGAGGGGAGTGCTAGGAGTGGTGATTTAGGGGGATTTGTGTTAAGAAGAGGGATGGGGGAAGAGGATTTGTGCTAGAAGGGGGGGGGGTTGGTCTAGGATGGAGAAGTGGAATTTTTGCTGGGAGGGGGGAATCTGGAGTTGAGGGAGAAGATTTGTGCTCAAAGGGGAAATTTGAGGGGTAAAAGATTTGTGCTCGGAGGGGGGGACGGGGGTAGGATTTGTGCTGGGAAGGGGTCATTTCAGCATGGGTTTGTACTGGTAGGAGGGGGAATTTCTGCTTAGGAGGGTAAACATGCAGACTGGTCCTCAATTTTTTTGGGGGGAGGGGGGATTTTCCTGAACATAGTGCTCATACATCTTGGGGTGGGGGGGGGGGCGCAATTTGGCATGCTCGCCCTGGGCTCTAGATGACTTTGTCCCGGCACTGGCTGAGACAATCCAGCACTGATGCTAAGTGGCTGGTCGTTTAAATAGGGCGCCGTGCGTGATTCGCCGGAAGGCGCTTGCGCACAAGAAAATGCGCAGTGCGCACAAGAACGTGCGCAGTGCGCATGTCCGTTCCACAAATACAAACCTAAAAAACCTGGAACAAACCTAAAAAATATTAAGAAAATGTAATCTGCAACACAAAGTGGAATACACACAAATACAATTGGAAAAACAAATATGGTTGTGCTCTCTACCCTAATGCCCCGTACACACGGTCGGAAATTCCGACCACAAAATCCGTCTGATTTTTTCCGACGGATTTTGTCCGACACTGGTGTTGCATACACACGGTCGGACAAAGTTGTTGGAAAATACGATCATTCTGAACGTGGTGATGTTCGTTGCGTACGACGGGACTACGTAGAGGCTAGTAGCCAATAGCTTTGGTCTTCTAATGTGATCTGAGCATGCGTGGCACTTTGTCTGTCGGAATTCGCTACACACGATCGGAAAAAGTCCGATCGGACTTTGTTGTCGGAAAATTTGAGAGCAGGATCAAATGTCCGATGGAGCCCACACACGGTCGGATTTTCCGACAACATGGTCCGATAGGACATTTTCCGTCGGAAATTCCGACCGTGTGTACGGGGCATTAGCCTTATAAACGTGATAATAAGTGGTTAAATGTGACAAATCAAATATAACTTAAAAAGTCCCACACATAAATAGTAAACTCTATTGCCGCGTACACACAGTCGGAATTTTGGTAGGAAAAAGCTCTGATGGTTTTCTCGACAGAATTCCGACGGGATTTCGCTCAAGCTGTCTTACATACGCACGGTCACACCAAATTCCCGACCGTCAAGAACGCGGTGATGTACAACACATACGAGGGGACTAGGAAGATTAATACCCAGTAGCCAATAGCTTCCGTCACGTAGTTGAATCTGAGCAAGCGCGAGTCTTTGCGCATCGGAATTGCATACACACTAACGCATTTTGGGATAGGTACTTTTTCCGACTGAAAAATTGAGAACCTGCTCCCAATCTTTTGCTGGCCAAAATTCCGCCAGCAAAAGTCCGATGGAGCATACACACGATCGCATTTTCCGACCAAAAGCTCTCATCGATCTTTTGCTGGACGAATTTCCGTGTGTGCGGCACATAATAGTGTTTAGTGACACTAAGTGAAGATTCAAATGACAGTCAGTCAGACTTCCAATCGACCAATATCTAACAAATAGTGAGGATAACGGCTTGTGATCAGTTCCAAGTGTGACTTTTCTTGCAGACCCACCACCATAAGAAGTGTGCGCTTACCAGCTGCACAGACAAACAGTGCCCGTGGCTAACACCCAGCCAGGGCCTTTTTCTCACTGGAAGCTTGCATGCAGCTTAATGCATAGAGGTGCAAACGTGGCTCAGTAAAAAAAAATGTAATAAATAGCCATAGGTAAAACACGCTTGGTCATTTATTCGAGTATTTAAAAAAAAAAAAAAAACGCCAAATAGGCAAAAAATCAGCAATAGTAAACTTATATATGAGGCCGGCTGGCTACAATACACACGCCCGTGCTTACAAACAACGGGACGTAGCGCGTGGTGTCAGTACTTCACTCCTCCCTATGCGTTTCGTCACAGGTTTGACGTCGTCATGGGGAACAATATTAGATGCATCCCCTTTTTTTTTATTATTCAAAGTGTTCGGTCTTTTTTTGATTATAGCGCACAAAATAAAAACCGCAGAGCTGATCAAATACCACCAAAAGAAAGCTTTATTTGTGGGGGAAAAAGGACGTCATTTGTGTACAGCGTTGCACGACCGCGCAATTGTCAGTTAAGGCAAAGCAGTGCTGTAGCGCAACAAAAAAAAATGGCCTAGTCATGAAAGGGGGTAAATCTTCCGGAGGCCAAGTGGTTAAAGATGGCCCTGCATATTGCTGATGTTCAAATAAAGAGAGAGTTAAAAATATAAAAGTAAAGATGCTATTACATCAGTTTTCAAAACTTTGCTTCTCACCCGGATCCCTAGAAGATTATTTAGTTCTCACAAGTCACAACCACGATGTGATAGAATTATGAGTACGACTCCCTTGAGGAGGTATCATGAGGAGGTCACGAGTTTGGGGCGCCCTTGATATCAGACAGTTCACGTCCCCTTCTATTGAATGTGGGAATTCCCTATATCTCTGTGTTTTAAGTTCCAAGACAAACATAAAAAATAAAAATGTCTTTATACATTTCCCCTTTCACATAATTGACGGCGTCTTCTGACCCATATCTGTTGTTGAAAAACATTTTATCAGGTTTTAGAAATAAATATTGAAACAAAATTAGAAGAACACAATAAAGCCAACAAAATAAACAAAGGAACCCTGCGAGTAGGATCTAGAAGAGTGGTCTCCAACCTGCGGCCCTTTGCTTGCTTTTATCTGGCCTTTGGGGCACTCTTTTATTCACTGACATCAAGGAGAGGGGCATGGTTCCTGCCAATGCCACCAATGATGGGGCATAATTCCTACCAATGATACCAACAATGGGCCACAATTCCTTTCTAATGACAGCAACAATATGGCACAATTCCTACTAATGACTCCAACAACGAGGCACAGTTCCTACCAATGACACCAATGATGGGGCACAATACTTTCTAATGGCACCAACGATGGGGCCCATTGACAACAATGATGGGAAACGATTTCCCCCAATTACACCCACAATGGGGCCCAATGACAACAATGATAGGGCACAATTCCTCCCAATGACACCATAAATGTGGCCCAATGACAACAATGATGGGGTACAATTCCTCTCAATGGCCCCAACAATGGGGCCCAATGACACCAATGATGGGGCACAATTCCTCCCAATGCCACCAACGATGGGGCATAATTCCTACCAATGATACCAACAATGAGCCACAATTCCTTTCTAATGACACCAACAATATGGCACAATTCCTACCAATGACTCCAACAATAAGCTACAGTTCCTACCAATGACACTAATGATGGGGCACAATACTTTCCAATGACACCAACGATGGGGCCCAATGACAACAATGATGGGACATAATTCCTCCCAATGACACCAACGATAGGGCCCAATGACAACAAGGATAGGGCATAATTCCTCCCAATGACACCAACAATGTGGGCCAATGACAACAATGACGGGCTACAATTCCTCTCAATGGCCCCAACAATGTGCCTCAATGACACCAATGATGGGGCACAATTCCTCCCAATGACACCAATGATGCACAATTCCTCCCAATGATACCAACAATGGGCCACAATTCCTTTCTAATGACACCAACAATATGGCACAATTCCTACCAATGACTCCAACAACGAGGCACAGTTCCTACCTATGACACCAATGATGGGGCACAATACTTTCCAATGGCACCAATGATGGGGGGAATAACAACAATGATGTGACTCGATTTCTCCCACTGACACTAACAATGGGGCCCAATGACAACAATGATAGGGCACAATTCCTCCCAATGACACCAACAATGTGGCCCTGATGCTCTAAGAGGCTTTAAAATAGGGTGGGCTCGGGGCGATGAGAATCCAGGTGTGTGAGTATAGCGAATGAATTTTCCCTATTCTCACACTGAATCGACTCTCCGCCAATCAAGAAGCGCGGGACTGAGACACATTTCCCGATTGGCCAAAAGGAGAAGTGTTCTGATTGGTCAGCCGAGAAAGAGGGAGGAGACGGAAGCCACCGAGCAGGGGAAGGAGAAACTGCTTGTGATGCCCGTGGAGGATATCCGGGGCACATGTCTAGCGTGATTGCCCGCTAGACATGTGCAATTCATTTGTTTTTTAATGAATTTCGCCAAATTTGGAAATTCGGAAACATCCAAATTAACAAACAACCGTTTAACAAATTTTTTAGAACATTCGTAAATTTGAATATTCGAAAATTCGTAAATTTGAAAATTTGGAAATTCGTATATTCGTAAATTTGAAAATCCAAAAACTAACTATTAAATTATAGGTATTGGAATTTCCTTTCAAATGGAACATAACAAATTAATAATAATAATAAAAAAAAAAATAATAATAATAAAACCTTTTTATTATTGTTATTTATTATTAATTAGTTCCGTTCTATTTGTTTAAAGGCGGCATTCGTTATTTCGGGTTAATTCGTAACTTCGGATAAATTCGTATTCGTTAATCTTTATGTTCACCTACAGCCAAATTTGAAAGGAAATTCCTATACCTAGAATTTAATAGTTAGTTATTGTTAGTTAGTTATTATTTAGAATTTTCAAATTTTCGCATTTTCTTTCTTATTTTCGGATTTTCTTTATTATTTTCGGATTTTCGAATTTACGAATTTACGAACTTTCGAATTTCTGAGTTTACAAATCTTCAAATTTACGAATCTTTCGAATTTACAAATTGCGAATGACCCGATAAAAGATAAAAAAAATTATGAAACGAAAACAAACAAATTTTTCGGCAGTGCACATGTCTATTGCCATTGATAGGGTAAGTGCACCGGCCGACCGTCCAACCCTACCGGACTCGGGGGGGGGGGGGGGGGGGGTTGGGCGTCAATTGGCGTGTGCACTTTTTTCCGCCCCCCAAAAAAAATTACCACCAGCCGCCACTGCCTGCCGGTGCACCTGGCCCCTCCCCTCTACTGAGTGCCCCCCATAGCAAGCTTCTTGCTATAGGAGCACTCGCGTGTGTTCGCTCCCGAGGCCCGCTCTGTGTGTCCATTGACACACTCGGCCCCACCCCCCCTCTTGCCTCACTGGTTGGGATTGACCAATTGCTCCTGCTGCTGCCTCTCTGTCCAATGAGGAGAGAGAGAGCTGAGGGAGCCATTGCTCTCGTGCACATCGCTGGATCGAGATCAGGCTCTCAGGTAAGTATAAGGTTGGGCTGGGGGGGTGGGGGAGGGCTGCTGCATGGAGAAGGATTTTTACCTTAATGCATCAGGGTAAGAAACCTTCAGCCACTGGAACCCCTTTAAGATGTCCTGCAAAAATGTAAAAATGCTGCACTGTTAATATCATTAAATCTACAGCTGGCTAATAATTCCCCCCATACTTCTATAAATCACACATTTCTTTCTTAAAATACAAGTAATGAATTACTTTTTTCTATTGCCAAATTGTAAAGCTCACAGGCTCCCACTGATTCCATGCATGATCCGTCCGCTCCATTCCTAGAAGAATGCGGATGCCTCCGAGGGTTCTCATGAAATTATTTTCTTTCTTATTTCAAAGAATGGGGGGGGGGGGGTTCAGGGGATCGTCAATTATGTATGTTTTAAATGAAGTGGCCATAGCTGCCTTTATTTGTTCTAAATGTAACCAGATATCTTAGACAATAATCACCCCCATTAACCCCCCCCCCCCCGCTGCTAAAAGAGTGTAGGTGAGTATAAGTGGTGGAGGGCGATCGTTATAGAGTCTGTTCCTTTTGTTCACCAGGTTCACCTTTACCAGAGACGTAACTAGAGCCTTCAGGGCCCCCAGTGCAAGAAACCATGAAAGGGCCCCCCTGATCGCCGAGGCCCTCAGGGTCCTTCCCTCTGAGCCTGGGGCCCTTCCCTCGGAAACTTGGGGCCCTTCCCACTGATCCCGGGGCCCTTTACACCCATCATGGGTGTCACGGAATCACTTCCCACACTTGTGTGCTTCCCTCATATATCGTTTCCTCCCAGTCTGAATATAGATATCAGATATTCCAACCGCTTGCAACCAATAACTAGGCAGTACTCAATTTGGCTGCTGAACATGAATTGTTTATTTGAACACAGGCACACAGAGATATTCAAACTTCTCATCAGTAGACTGTCCAATCCGCAGGGAGAGCTGTTGGAGGAATCCCCCCCCCCCCCCCTCTCACAACTTATCCACATAGACATATACAGACACATTAGAACAATGGGATACAGCTTCACCTAACAAAAACATAGCAACCCCCACCCCACCTCAAACCATCTAGCAATGGTCTCTGATGAACGGTGGACTTTATCTTCATATATTCTTTAAGTCAGCCTGAGGTTCTCGGTCACTCTGTGCCCCTAATAGACACAGGGTAGCTTTCACATAGGAGGGGCTGGGAGAGCTGGACAAGGAGCTTCCAGTGCTCTCCAAGGTAACCTGTGTTCAACAAGCCCCCCCCCCCCCCGCCCAAAGTGACTCCCGTCACAATGGGGCCCTTTATAAGCCCTGGTTCACATTTCTGCCACTTGTCATGCGACTTGCGATCTGGGTTAAAGCAACGACCCTGTGAGTGCTGTGAGTAGTAGTGCATGTTCTATAACAGGGGTCTTCAGACTTTCTAAACAAAGGGCCAGTTTACTGTCCTAACGGGGCCAGACTAGGGCCAGTGGGAGTAGAAACTGTCCTGGCGTCCAGTGGGAGTAAACAATGCTCTATATTTGGTGTCAGTGGGAGAAATAGTGCCCCATTGATGGCATCAGTGGAAGGAATAATGCCCCATTGTTGGCATCAGTGAAAGGAACAGTGCCCAATTGTTGGTATCAGGGAAAGGAATAGTGCCCCGTTGTTGCTGTCAGTTGGAGGAATAGTGACCCATTATTGGTGTCAGTTGGAGGAATAGTGCCCCATTGTTGGTGTCAGTGAAAGAAATAGTGTCCCATTGTTGGTTTCAGTTTAAAGGAATAGTGTCCTATTGTTGGTATCAGTGAAAGGAATAGTGCCCCGTTGTTGCTGTCAGTTGGAGGAATGGTGACCCATTATTGGTGTCAGTTGGAGGAATAGTGCCCCATTGTTGGTGTCAGTGAAAGAAATAGTGTCCCATTGTTGGTTTCAGTTTAAAGGAAGAGTGCCCAATTGTTGGTATCAGTGAAAGGAATAGTGCCCCGTTGTTGCTGTCAGTTGGAGGAATAGTGACCCATTATTGGTGTCAGTTGGAGGAATAGTGCCCCATTATTGGTGTCAGTTGGAGGAATAGTGCCCCATTGTTGGTGTCAGTGAAAGGAATAGTGTCCCATTATTGGTTTCAATTGGAGGAATAGTGTCCTATTGTTGGTATCAGTGGGAGGAATAGTGCCCCGTTGTTGGTGTCATTGTTGGTGTCAGTGGGAGGAATAGTGCCCCATTGTTGGTGTCGGTGAAAGGAATAGTGCCCCATTGTTGGTTTCAGTTGGAGGAATAGTGTCCTATTGTTGGTGTCAGTGGGAGGAATATTGCCCCGTTGTTGGTGTCATTGTTGGTGTCAGTGGGAGGAATAGTGCCCCATTCTTGGTTTCAGTTGGAGGAATAGTGTCCTATTGTTGGTGTCAGTGGGAGGAATATTGCCCCCGTTGTTTGTGTCATTGTTGGTGTCAGTAGGAGGAAAAGTGCCCCATTGTTGATGTCAATGGAAGGATTAGTGCCCCATCGTTGGTGTCAACGGAACATATATTAGTATCTAATATCACTCACCTGCCACATCCATATACACAAATCAACCACAAAAAATATCAGTGTAGAGTGTTCTGTTTCGTGCCTGTAAAATCCGATCAGTATTGATATTTTTTTGTGGTTGATTGGTGTCAATGGAAGGAATTCTACCCTTTCGTTGGTGTCAGTGGATGGAATAGTGGCCCATCATTGGTTTTAGTGGTAGGAATAGTGTCCCATCATTGGTATTAGTGGTAGGAATAGTGCCCCATTATTGGTATTAGTGGGAGGAATAGTGCCCTATCATTGGTGTCCTTTGGAAGAAATAATGCCCCAATGTTGGTGTCAGTGGGAGGAATAGTGTCCCATTGTTGGTGCCAATGGAAGGAATTGTACCCCATCATTGGTGTCAGTGGGAGAAATTCTGCCCTTTTGATGGTGTCATTGGGAGGAATAATGCCCCAATTGTTGGTGTCAGTGGATTTAAAGTGGTGTTTCAGCTTAAAAATTTTTTTTTTTAAAAGTCAGCAGCTAAAAAAAAAGTCGCTGCTGACTTTTAATAAGTACACTTACCCTCCCAGGGCGCCCGCGATGTCGTTCGTGGAGGCCGAGATGTCTCTCTGCGATCCGGATGCAGCGCCGCCGTCCTCAGTAAGGGAAACGGCTTTGCGCGGCCTACTGCGCATGCGCGAGTCGGCGCGTGGCCTACTGCGCATGTGCGAGTGGGATTTGTGAATGGGGAACGCGATGTGTTGTGGGACACCGTTTCCATAACACACTGCGCCCCATTTACTAGAAGACGGGAGAGAAGATCACCGCGGCGCTGGAGGAGGCAGATTAGGACAATCTGCCTAGCAACAGCCATTTCTGGTAAGTAAAAAAAAATTATTTTTTTTTTTTCTTTTGAAATTGTTACTAACATTTTTTAAAGTTTTTGTTTTCAGGGTGTCCCACCACTTTAATAATGCCCAAAGGGCCAGATAGAGGCCAGCAAAGGGCAGCAGTTTTGGGACCACTGCTCTATAAAATACGTGGTAGAAATGAATGATCATGAGAAATTCGATCACAGGTGGTTGTAATGGAAGCACTTGTTATCACGCTCAGGGGATACCGACAGGCAGCAATCCTCCATTAATCATCTGTAGCAGACATACCTTGCTACGATCATGTATGGCCACCCTTAGATCAGGCAGACTGCCCGCCACATGTTCCAGTCCGAAAAGAGACACAAAGACGTATCAAAGACGTATCGCTCGCAACTCTTTGATCTGAGCCTGGAAATGACTTCCTTCTGGAGATAATCCCATGATTACAGGGATGCATTGTCAGCCCGTCACATTGATCGTTTGGTGATATGTCTTGTGTTTTCTTTTTTCATTATTTTTCTGCCACGATCGTTCAAATGTCCGTTCATCATAGGAATGGAGTAAATGATCTCCATTGCCTTCTATTGTTCATGGTTAGATGATGATGGACACTTGGCTCCATGTGGTTGTGATAAAAACATATTTTCCTGAAAAAAAAAATAGTAGGGGGATCCAGAAGGAGGGGATCTATTTCTGGAGAGGACGGAGGTCTAATGTTGCTAGACAGAACTTCTGTTGCTCCTGAGGGATCTATTGTTGCTGGGGGTGGGTCTTATGTTGCAGGGGGGGGTCAATCATTGCTGGGAGGAATCTACTGTTGAGGGAGGGGTCTTTGTAGCTGGCTGTGCTGGAGGGTCTATTGATGCTGGCTGTTAAGGAATCTATTGTTGCTGGAGGGGATCTATTTTTGGGGAGGAAGGAGGTCTACTGTTGCTTGACAGAACTTCTGTTGCTCGTGAGTGATCTATTGTTGCTGGTGTGGGTCTTATGTTGCAGGGGGGGGGGGGGCCAATCATTGCTGGGAGGAATCTACTGTTGAGGGAGGGGTCTTTGTAGCTGGCTGCTGGAGGGTCTATTGATGATGGCTGCTGGGGAATCTATTGTTGCTGGAGGGGATCTTTTTTTGCAGGGGGGGTTTATTGTTGCTGATGGGGGATCTATTGTTGCTGGGGGTGGGTCTTATGTTGCAGGGGGTCATTCCAGTACAGCTCTGCCCCCCTTCATTTTATAAGTAAATTAAAGTTAGTTTTTATATATCTGCCTTGGATCTATTTGGGGGAGGAAGGAGGTCTACTGATGCTGGGGAGGACTTCTGTTGCTCGTGAGTGATCTATTGTGATCTATAGTGATCTAAGCGCTACGTAAACTGTTGGCGCTATAAAAATCCTGTATAATATTGTTGCTGGGTGTGGGTCTTATGTTACAGGGGGGGGGGTCAATCATTGCTGGGAGGAATCTACTGTTAAGGGAGGGGTCTTTGTAGCAGGCTGTGCTGGAGGGTCTATTGATGCTGGCTGTTGAGAAATCTATTGTTGCTGGAGGGGATCTATTTTTGGGGAGGAAGGAGGTCTACTGTTGCTTGACAGGAGTTCTGTTGCTCCTGAGGGATCTATTGTTGCTGGGTGTGGGTCTTATGTTGCAGGGGGGGTCAATCATTATTGGGAGGAATCTACTGTTGAGGGTGGGGTCTTTGTAGCTGACTGCTGGAGGGTCTATTGATGCTGGCTGTTGCGAAATCTATTGTTGCTGGAGGGGATCTATTTTGGGGAGGAAGGAGGTCTACTGATGCTGGGGAGGACTTCTGTTGCTCGTGAGTGATCTATAGTGATCTAAGCACTACCTAAACTGTTGGCGCTATAAAAATCCTGTATAATATTGTTGCTGGGTGTGGGTCTTATGTTACAGGAGGGGGGGTCAATCATTGCTGGGAGGAATCTACTGTTGAGGGAGGGGTCTTTGTAGCTGGATGCTGGAGGGTCTATTGCTGCTGGATGGAATCTATTGTTGCTGGATGGAATCTATTTTTGGGGAGAAAGGAGGTCTACTGTTGTTGGGGAGGACTTCTGTTGCTCGTGGGGGATCTATTGTTGCTGGGTCTTATGTTGCAGGGGGTCATTCCAGTACAGCTCTGCCCCCCTTCATTTTATAAGTAAATTAAAGTTAGTTTTTATATATTTGCCTTGGATCTATTTGGGGGGGGGGTGGGGGGGGGGGGGGGAGGTCTACTGATGCTGGGGAGGACTTTTGTTGCTCGTGAGTGATCTATTGTTGCTGGTGTGGGTCTTATGTTGCAGGGGAGGTCAATCATTGCTGGGAGGAATCTACTGTTGAGGGTGGGGTCTTTGTAGCTGACTGCTGGAGGGTCTATTGATGCTGGCTGTTAAGGAATCTATTGTTGCTGGAGGGGATCTATTTTGGGGGAGGAAGGAGGTCTACTGATGCTGGGAAGGACTTCTGTTGCTCGTGAGTGATCTATAGTGATCTAAGCGCTACGTAAACTGTTGGCGCTATAAAAATCCTGTATAATATTGTTGCTGGGGGTGGGTCTTATGTTACAGGGGGGGGGGGGTCAATCATTGCTGGGAGGAATCTACTGTTGAGGGAGGGGTCTTTGTAGCTGGCTGTGCTGGAGGGTCTATTGATGCTGGCTGTTGAGAAATCTATTGTTGCTGGAGGGGATCTATTTTAGGGGAGGGAGGAGGTCTAATGTTGCTTGACAGGACTTCTGTTGCTCGTGAGGGATCTATTGTTGCTGGTGTGGGTCTTATGTTGCAGGGGGGGGTCAATCATTGCTGGGAGGAATCTACTGTTGAGGGAGGGGTCTTTGTAGCTGGCTGTGCTGGAGGGTCTATTGATGCTGGCTGTTGAGAAATCTATTGTTGCTGGAGGGGATCTATTTTAGGGGAGGAAGGAGGTCTACTGATGCTGGGGAGGACTTCTGTTGCTTGTGAGTGATCTATTGTGATCTATAGTGATCTAAGCGCTACGTAAACTGTTGGTGCTATAGAAATCCTGTATAATATTGTTGCTGGGTGTGGGTCTTATGTTGCAGGGGGGGTCAATCATTGCTGGGAGGAATCTACTGTTGAGGGAGGGGTCTTTGTAGCTGGCTGTGCTGGAGGGTCTATTGATGCTGGCTGTTGAGAGATCTATTGTTGCTGGAGGGGATCTATTTTAGGGGAGGGAGGAGGTCTAATGTTGCTTGACAGGACTTCTGTTGCTCGTGAGGGATCTATTGTTGCTGGGGGTGGGTCTTATGTTGCAGGGGGGTCAATCATTGCTGGGAGGAATCTGCTGTTGAGGGTGGGGTCTTTGTAGCTGGCTGCTGGAGGGTCTATTGATGCTGGCTGTTGAGAAATCTATTGTTGCTGGAGGGGATCTATTTTTGGAGAGGAAGGAGGTCTACTGTTGCTAGACAGGACTTCTGTTGCTCGTGAGTGATCTATTGTTGCTGGGTGTGGGTCTTATGTTGCAGGGGTGGGGTCAATCATTGCTGGAAAGAATCTACTGTTGAGGGAGGGGTCTTTGTAGCTGGCTGTGCTGGAGGGTCTATTGCTGCTGGCTGTTGAGAAATCTATTGTTGCTGGAGGGGATCTATTTTTGGGGAGGAAGGAGGTCTAATGTTACTAGACAGGACTTCTGTTGCTCGTGAGTGATCTATTGTTGCTGGTGTGGGTCTTATGTTGCAGGGGGGTCAACCATTGCTGGGAGGAATCTACTGTTGAGGGAGGGGTCTTTGTAGCTGACTGCTGGAGGGTCTATTGCTGCTGGCTGTTGAGAAATCTATTGTTGCTGGAGGGGATCTATTTTTGGGGAGGAAAGAGGTCTAATGTTGCTATACAGGACTTCTGTTGCTCGTGAGTGATCTATTGTTGCTGGGGGTGGGTCTTATGTTGCAGGGGGGGGGGTCAATCATTGCTGGGAGGAATCTACTGTTGAGGGAGGGGTCTTTGTAGCTGGATGCTGGAGGGTCTATTGCTGCTGGATGGAATCTATTGTTGCTGGATGGAATCTATTTTTGGGGAGAAAGGAGGTCTACTGTTGTTGGGGAGGACTTATGTTGCTCGTGGGGGATCTATTGTTGCTGGGTCTTATGTTGCAGGGGGTCATTCCAGTACAGCTCTGCCCCCCTTCATTTTATAAGTAAATTAAAGTTAGTTTTTATATATTTGCCTTGGATCTATTTGGGGGGGGGGGGGGGGTCTACTGATGCTGGGGAGGACTTTTGTTGCTCGTGAGTGATCTATTGTTGCTGGTGTGGGTCTTATGTTGCAGGGGGGGTCAATCATTGCTGGGAGGAATCTACTGTTGAGGGTGGGGTCTTTGTAGCTGACTGCTGGAGGGTCTATTGATGCTGGCTGTTAAGGAATCTATTGTTGCTGGAGGGGATCTATTTTGGGGGAGGAAGGAGGTCTACTGATGCTGGGAAGGACTTCTGTTGCTCGTGAGTGATCTATAGTGATCTAAGCGCTACGTAAACTGTTGGCGCTATAAAAATCCTGTATAATATTGTTGCTGGGGGTGGGTCTTATGTTACAGGGGGGGGGGGTCAATCATTGCTGGGAGGAATCTACTGTTGAGGGAGGGGTCTTTGTAGCTGGCTGTGCTGGAGGGTCTATTGATGCTGGCTGTTGAGAAATCTATTGTTGCTGGAGGGGATCTATTTTAGGGGAGGGAGGAGGTCTAATGTTGCTTGACAGGACTTCTGTTGCTCGTGAGGGATCTATTGTTGCTGGTGTGGGTCTTATGTTGCAGGGGGGGTCAATCATTGCTGGGAGGAATCTACTGTTGAGGGAGGGGTCTTTGTAGCTGGCTGTGCTGGAGGGTCTATTGATGCTGGCTGTTGAGAAATCTATTGTTGCTGGAGGGGATCTATTTTAGGGGAGGAAGGAGGTCTACTGATGCTGGGGAGGACTTCTGTTGCTTGTGAGTGATCTATTGTGATCTATAGTGATCTAAGCGCTACGTAAACTGTTGGTGCTATAGAAATCCTGTATAATATTGTTGCTGGGTGTGGGTCTTATGTTGCAGGGGGGGTCAATCATTGCTGGGAGGAATCTACTGTTGAGGGAGGGGTCTTTGTAGCTGGCTGTGCTGGAGGGTCTATTGATGCTGGCTGTTGAGAGATCTATTGTTGCTGGAGGGGATCTATTTTAGGGGAGGGAGGAGGTCTAATGTTGCTTGACAGGACTTCTGTTGCTCGTGAGGGATCTATTGTTGCTGGTGTGGGTCTTATGTTGCAGGGGGGGGTCAATCATTGCTGGGAGGAATCTACTGTTAAGAGAGGGGTCTTTGTAGCTGACTGCTGGAGGGTCTATTGATGCTGGCTGTTAAGGAATCTATTGTTGCTGGAGGGGATCTATTTTGGGGGAGGAAGGAGGTCTACTGTTGCTTGACAGGACTTCTGCTGCTCCTGAGGGATCTATTGTTGCTGGGTGTGGGTCTTATGTTGCAGGGGGGGGGGCGGTCAATCATTGCTGGGAGGAATCTACTGTTGAGGGAGGGGTCTTTGTAGCTGGCTGCTGGAGGGTCTATTGATGATGGCTGCTGGGAAGTCTATTGTTGCTGGATGGAATCTTTTTTTGCAGGGGGGGGTCTATTGTTGCTGATGGGGGATATATTGTTGCTGGGGGTGGGTCTTATGTTGCAGGGGGTCATTCCAGTACAGCTCTGCCCCCCCCCCTTCATTTTATAAGTAAATTAAAGTTAGTTTTTATATATATATATATATGCCTAGAGTTGTTTTTGCATCCCCAGGAAGACTCAGTATAATGATCTACAGACGTCCAATGTGTATAGAGATTAGTCACGTCCCTTCTGGATACACAATGGTGGGCTGGTTGTGATTGTGATGAGTACGGACGCTGAGATAATACCGTTATGTAACAGGAATTACTGAGCCTGCGGATCTAGGGTAATCTGACGTTGACCCAAGGGAAGATCTCATTAATTCCGAAGACTATGGAACGGTTTCAATGGATGAACGACTCTCCTAGATCAGAAGGCGTCAAGTGTTGGAGGAGCGCCAAGCTCTGCGCGCCGGGAGGAAACCAAAGTGATGTAAGAGCCGTTCTTTGTAAACAACCGTTTGGAAAACGGCAATGAGCATCGAGAGGTGAGCCACGACGAGCGATTCCAACCAGGAGAAGACCGACCCCTTCATCAGTGTTGCCAACCGTCAGTATTTTTACTGGCAGCCAGTAAAAAAACAGGCAATTTTCTCCTGCCCGTAAATGCCAGTAAAAGTAAAAGGTTGCCAGTAAAAAATATGGCTGTGACACTCGCCTTGGTCCAGAGCCAGCTGAGGTCATCTGAGTGCCTGCTACAGTGTGATCGGGCGGCACTGGCGGAGGCGGTGCCTGAGCAGCAGTGTGATGTCATAGTGCAATGGAGCCAAGCAGAGGGGCCAGAGCCTCGTATGCGGGTCTGCGGTATGGGAGCAAGGTGGGCTGGGACCAGGACCATCAGTGCTGTTTAGAATGGAGTGGACTGCAGGGGCCACTTGGCTTGGAGAGAGACTGTCACTGTGACTCAGGGGGGGACGTGTTGTGTCGGTGAGGTCGCATCCTCATCTGTGCTGCTGCACACTGCTGTCAGTGTCACTGGGAGAGTGAATTTTATGTGGGCGCCGCCCATTCTAATTTCTGTCCTGTCCCTGAGATACTTACCGTATTTATCAGCCTATAACACACACCGGCGTATAACACGCACCCCAAGTTTAGGAGGGCATTTTAAGGAAAAAAAGTTTTAGGAGGGAAGTTTAGGAAAAAAAACCACTTACATTTAAGCGTCATTTGCAGCCTGCCCAGCGTCATTTGCAGCTTTGCCCAGTGTGATTTGCAACTTGCCCAGTGTGATTTGCAACTTGCCCAGTGTGATTTGCAACTTGCCCAGTGTGATTTGCAGCTTGCCCAGCGTCATTTGCAGCTTGCCCAGCGTCATTTGCAGCTTTGCCCAGTGTGATTTGCAGCTTGTCAGCGTCATTTGCAGCTTGCCCAGCGTCATTTGCAGCTTGCCCAGCGTCATTTGCAGCTTGCCCAGCGTCATTTGCAGCTTTGCCCAGTGTGATTTGCAGCTTGTCAGCGTCATTTGCAGCCTTGCCCATCGTCATTTGCAGCTTGCCCAGCGTCATTTGCAGCTTGCCCAGCGTCATTTGCAGCTTTGCCCAGTGTGTTTTGCAGCTTGCCCAGTGTGTTTTGCAGCTTGTCAGTGTCATTTGCAGGTTACCCACATTTAAATTTGCCGCCTAGAAAGACCGCGGCGTGGGAAAAGACCGAGCGGCGCCGGAAAAACCCGAGCTGTCTGTTCGGCTCGGCTCGCAGTCCCGCCTCCCTGCTGTTTCGGAAGCGAGCGCAGGGAGGCGGGACTGCAAGCGGCGCCGGAAAAACCCGAGCCGTCTGTTCGGCTCGGCTCGCAGTCCCGCCTCCCTGCTGTTTCGGAAACGAGCGCAGGGAGGCGGGACTGCGAGCGGCGCCGGAAAAACCCGAACCATCTAGTCGGCTCGTCTCGCAGTCCCGCCTCCCTGCTGTTTCGGAAGCGAGCGCAGGGAGGCGGGACTGCGAGCAGAGCCGAACAGACAGATCGGTCTTTTTCGGCGGCGCTCGTTTTTTTTCGGCGGTGCACGGTTTTTATTGACGGCGGTCGCTGTTTTTCGGCGCCGTTTGATTTTTTTTTTGCACTTTTTTTGGGGGGATGAGCGTATAACACGCACCCACGAGGAACCCCAAATGGGAATACTGAAGTAGGGTGGAGGTTCTACTCTCATGGTGAACCCTGGATATGGTCCTCTTGCTGGGATACCGCCAGCTTGTCCCCCCTCGCCCAGACGGGGCATTACAAGTCCCAGCCTGTCCCTTCCTATCCCTTCCTCTTCCTCGCCTATCCCGTCCTCTCCATGTGGAGTTCATTCGGAGACCAGAGCCTGGAAACTCACATGCGGCAAATCCTCTTTGTATTTTAGTTTTTCAAGGAATTTCGGTCACATTCGAAAAAAAAAACACTTGCGAAATTCATCATCCAGCATCTGTTATTTTGAAGACGTTTGTTGAAAGGTAATACGCCGAATTCCAGGCCATTGTAGTAGAGAGTTTTAGTAATGCCAAATCCATCTTCAATAATTGCCCCAGGACGTATCTTAATAAATAAAATAAAAAATGGGAATAAAATGCGGAGGGGTATAAAAGGGTTTGTTTACCGAGAGGAAATGAGCAGTGATGTAAGTAACTGAGTTAAAATAAACTGAGTTACGTAACGCAGTTACTTTAGAAGGTAACTAGTAATCTAACTGATTACTTTTCCCCTCATGGTAACTCAGTTCCCATTACTTTGGCTTAGTTACCCCAATTACATCTACCGCCACTAGATGGCAGTAGTGTAATTCCGGTGTCCTGATGAAAAAGTTCCCCCGCCGGATAAGGACCCCCTGTACTGCGCAGGCGCAGGGCTTGCGCAGTACGAAGGACTACGGAGCTTCCGAAAATTGCCGAACCTAAACAGCTCTGAGTGAACTCTACACCGCGCAGGCGCAGTTAACATGTAATTGTACTAGGCCAGTGATGGCAAACCTTTTTGAGCCCGAGTGCCCAAACAAATAAATACATTGGTTTTGTGTTGCAAAGTGCCAACACGGCAATTCGCGAGAGAGGGGGGGCTGAGCGAAAAAGAGGGGTTGTGTGAGAGGGGGTTGTGAGAAAGAGAGAGGGGGAGAGAGGGGTGTGAGATGCTGAAAGGGAGGGGGGCTGAGAGGGGCAGAGAGAGAGGGGTGTGAGATATGCTGAAAGAGAGGGAAGGGGGACAGAGGGAAGGGGGATAGAGGGAAGGGGGACAGAGAGGGGTGTGAGAGAGATGCTGAGGGAGAGGGGCTGAGGGAGAGGGGCTGAGGGAAGGGGGACAGAGAGAGAGAAGGGGGACAGAGAGAGAGAAGGGGGACAGAGAGAGAGAAGGGGGACAGAGAGAGAGAAGGGGGACAGAGAGAGAGAAGGGTGCGAGAGAGAGGTGAGCTGAGAGAGAGGTGAGCTGAGAGAGAGGGGGGAACAGAGAGAGGGGGACACAAAAAGAGGGAGGGGGGCTGAGAGGAGAGAGAGACCTCTAGCTCTGTCCTGGACCCTCTCGTGTGCCCACAGAGATGGCTCTGCGTGCCAGCTGTGGCACGCGTGCCATAGGTTCGCCATCACTGTACTAGGCGATGTCGCACGCTCCCGATGCTCGTGCTACTCTGCAAGGGGCGTCTATCGTGTAAGTAAGGGGCGGGTCTAGTATTACTGTAACCAAGGGGCGCATTTATTATTATTGTTATATATCGAGCTCTGCCCATTAATTTAACATTCGCCCTCTTCTGTAGCCATCCGCCCCCTTACACGATATAATAATAATAGACCCGCCCCTTACACCATATAATAATAATAGACCCGCCCCTTACACCATATAATAATAGACCCGCCCCTTACACCATATAATAATAATAGACCCGCCCCTTACACCATATAATAATAATAGACCCGCCCCTTACACCATATAATAATAATAGACCCGCCCCTTGCTCACACGCTATAACAGATCTGCCCCTTGGTTAGAGTAATAATAGAGCAGCCCCTTGGTTACACGATATATAACAATAATAATAAATGCGCCCCTTGGTTACAGTAATACTAGACTCGCCCCTTAGTTACACATATAGAATATTTTAAAAAAAAAGTCAGTTACTTTGCTGCGTAACTAATTACTTTTCCAATGTAGTAACTGAGTTACTAACGCAATTACTTTTTGGGAGAAGTAATTTGTAACTTAACTAATTACTTTTTTTAAGTAAGATGACCAACACTGGGAATGACAATGTGCAATTTGGGAGTAATCCACAGAGAATAGTAACTGCTCTTCCTTCAATATTCTGACTTCCCCCCCAAATGATGAGGATTAAGAAAATACACTATATTACCAAAAGTATTGGAACACCACTTCAGCCCCGGACCAATTTGCAGCCAAAGGGCCAGGCCCCTTTTTGCCATTCGTCGCTTTAACTGACAATTGCGCGGTCGTGCGACGTGGCTCCCAAAGAAAATTGGCGTCCTTTTTTCCCCACAAATAGAGCTTTCTTTTGGTGGTATTTGATCGCCCCTGCGGTTTTTATTTTTTGCGCTATAAACAAAAATAGAGCGACAATTTAGAAAACAATGCAATATTTTTTACTTTTTGCTATAATATCCCCAAAAAAATATATAAAAAAACATTTTTTTTCCCTCAGTTTAGGCCGATACGTATTCTTCTACATATTTTTGGTAAAAAAAAATCGCAATTAGCGATTATTGATTTGTTTGCGCAAAAGTTATAGCGTTTACAAGATAGGGGATAGTTTTATAGCATTTTTATTAATATTTTTTTTTTTTTTACTAGTAATGGCGGCGATCAGCGATTTTTATTGTGACTGCGACATTATGGCGGACACATCGGACATTTTTGACACATTTTTGGGACCATTGTCATTTATACAGCAATCAATGCTATTTAAATGCACTGATTCCTATGTAAATGACAGTGGCAGTGAAGGAGTAAACCACTAGGGGGCGGGGAGGGGCTAAGTGTGACGTGTTGTGATTTTTTACAGTAGGGGGCGTGGCTGTACGTCTGACGTCATTGATCGGCTTTCCCGATGACAGGGAACAGCCGATCAGTGACAGGCAGTGTAGGAAGCGCGGGGAGAGGTTTGTTTACACAGACCTCTCCTCGTTCTTCAGCTCTGTGACCCGATCGCGGGACACCAGCGGCGATCGGGTCCGCTGGTCCCACGGCCGTGGTCACGGAGCTCCCGACCGGGTAGTGAGCGCGCCGCCGCCGGCCACGCGCGCAACCCCACGGCTAGGCAATTAAAAAATAATATTTTTTTTTTTTTTTAAATGGAACCTGCAAGGCAAAGGCATAATAAGCTAGTATGCATAGCATACTAGCTCATTATGAATAACTTACCTGAGAACGTAGCCCCCGAAGCGACCCTCGTCCACGTCCTCCTCCGCTGCCATCAATCCCGGAGTGACTTCTGGGTCTCGCTGCTCCGGTGCTGTCATTCGCCGGAGTCGCGATGACGTCACTCCCCGCGCATGCGCACGGGAGCCGTAGACAGAGGTGACTGTAAATATCTTTTGTAAATATCTCCTAAACTGTGTAGGTTTAGGAGATATTTCTTGGACCTACAGGTGAACCTTAATCTAGGCTTACCTGTAGGCCAAAGTGGTTTGTAAGGGTTTACAACCACTTTAATGGCCCCCCAGTCTTAGTCCGTAGGGTTCAATATTGAGTTGGCCCACCCTTTGCAGCTATAACAGCTTCACCTCTTCTGGGAAGGCCGTCCACAAGGTTTAGGAGTGTGTCTACGGGAATGTTCGACCATTCTTCCAGAAGTGCATTTGTCAGGCCCCTGATGTTGGGCGAGAAGGCCCTGCTCACAGTCTCCATTCTAATTCATCCCAAAGGTGTTCTATCGGGTTGAGCTTAGAACTGTGCAGGCCAGTGCTCCGCCCCCAAACCCACTCATCCATGTCTCTATGGACCTTGCTTTGTGCAACCCAGTCCCCAGTTGGCATCCCAGTCTTAGTCTGTAGGGTTTTAATATTGAGTTGGCCCACCCTTTGCATCTATAAGTGCTTCAACTCTTCTGGGAAGGCCGTCCACAAGGTTTAGGAGTGTGTCTATGGGAATGTTTGACCATACTTCCAGAAACGCATTTGTGAGGTCAGGCACTGATGTGGATGAGAAGGCCTGGCTCGCAGTTTCCACTCTAATTCATCCCAAAGGTGTTCTATCAGGTGGAGGTCAGGACTCTTGTGCATGCCAGTCAAGTTGTTCCACCCCAAACCCGTTCATCCATGACTTTATGGACCTTGCTTTGTGCTGCATATGAGGGGCACAAGTGGCTGCATATGATGGGCACAATGGCTGCATATGATGGGCACGGTGGCTGTGTTTGATGGGCACAATGGCTGCGTTTGATGGGCACAGTGGCTGTGTATGATGGGCACAATGGCTGAATTTGATGGGCACAGTGGCTGCATTTGATGGGCACAGTGGCTGCATTTGATGGGCACAGTGGCTGCATTTGATGGGCACAAGTGGCTGCATATGATGGACACAATGGCTGCATTTGATGGGCACAAGTGGCTGCATATGATGGACACAATGGCTGCATATGATGGGCACAGTGGCTGCATATGATGGGCACATTGGCTGCGTTTGATGGGCACAAGTGGCTGCATATGATGGGCACAGTGGCTGCATATGATGGGCACAGTGGCTGCATATGATGGGCACAGTGGCTGCGTTTGATGAGCACAAGTGGCTGCATATGATGGGCACAATGGCTGCATATGATGGGCACAATGGCTGCATATGATGGGCACGGTGGCTGCGTTTGATGGGCACAATGGCTGCGTTTGATGGGCACAGTGGCTGCATTTGATGGGCACAATGGCTGAATTTGATGGGCACAGTGGCTGCATTTGATGGGCACAAGTGGCTGCATATGATGGACACAGTGGCTGCATTTGATAGGCATAGTGGCTGAATTTGATGGGCACAAGTGGCTGCATATGATGGGCACAATGGCTGCATATGATGGGCACAGTGGCTGCATATGATGGGCACAGTGGCTGCGTTTGATGGGCACAATTGCTGCATTTGATGGGCACAGTGGCTGCATTTGATGGGCATAGTGGCTGCATTTGATGGGCACAATGGCTGCATATGATGGGCACAGTGGCTGCATATGATGGGCACAGTGGCTGCGTTTGATGGGCACAATGGCTGCAATTAATGGGCACAATTGCTGTATTCAATGATACAGTGAGGCTGCAATTGATGGGGGGGAAGTTTTCAGTATTTTTCCGTTTGTTTGCCCCCCCCCCCCCCCCCCCCCCCCCCCCCCCCCCCCCCAAAAAAAAAAATTGAGCACCAGCCGCCACTGCCCTAGATGCTGGAAAAACCTGCCCCAGTACTGAATGTAACAGATCTTTTATTGGAAAATATTTTAAAAGCACAAAATGTTGAAAATTGAAATTGGCCCTAGTATGTATATGTATAAATGTTAGCTAGGGACTTTAGATTGTAAGCTCCATGAGGGTAGGGACTGATCCGAATGTACAATACAGATGTAAAGCACTGTGTACATTGATGGCACTATATAATAGACATGTGCACAATAGAAAAAAAAATTTTCGTTTAGTTTCTGTTCGTTTCCGTTGTTTCGTAACGATTCGTATTTTCGTTAGAGTTATTTTTTCGTTGATTCGTTTTTCCGTTAGTTTAATTTTCGTTTATTTGAAATTCGGACGCATTCGTATTTTCGTAGATTTAGTTACATTCGTACTTTCGTTAGATTGATTTGCTCGTACTTTCGTAACATTGTTTTCGTAGATTCGTAATCGGAGCATAATTCATAATTTTATGTAATGTGTATGCTATTATTACATTGTAAGAGACACGGAAAATTACGAATCGAAAAAAAAAAGTTACGAATGTACGAATTTTTTCGTTCAATCCATTCGAAGCACGTTAAGCAGCGCCATTGTAAGAGACACGGAAAATTACGAATCGAAAAAAAAAAGTTACGAATGTACACATTTTTTTCGTTCATTTTGATTTTCGTTGTTCCCGTTTTAGGGTAGGGACTGATGCGAATGTACAATACAGATGTAAAGCACTGTGTACATTGACGGCACTATATAATAGACATGTGCACAATAGAAAAAACATTTTTTTTCGTTTCTGTTCGTTTCCGTTGATTCGTAACGATTCGTATTTTCGTAAGAGTTATTTTTTCGTTCATTCGTTTTTCCGTTAGTTCAATTTTCGTTTGTTCGAAATTCGGACGCATTCGTATTTTCGTAGATTTAGTTACATTCGTACTTTCGTAAGATTGATTTATTCGTACTTTCGTAACATTGTTTTCGTAGATTCGTAATCGGAGCATAATTCATAATGTTATGTAATGTGTATGCTATTATTACATTGTAAGAGACACGGAAAAAAAATTATTACATTGTAAGAGACAAAAAAAAAAATTTCCGTGAAAAAATTCGTACATTCGTAACTTTTTTTTTTTTTTTTTCGATTCGTAATTTTCCGTGTCCCTTACAATGGCGCTGCTTAACCTGCTTCGAATGGATTGAACGAAAAAATTCGAACATTCGTAACTTTTTTTTTTCGATTCGTAATTTTCCGTGTCTCTTACAATGTAATAATAGCATACACATTACATAAAATTATGAATTATGCTCCGATTACGAATCTACGAAAACAATGTTACGAAAGTACGAATAAATCAATCTTACGAAAAGCGGAACGGAAAAACGAATCAACGAAAAAATAACTCTTACGAAAATACGAATACGTTATATTCGTTCATTCGTTATCGTACGAATGAACGAATGATTCGCTAAAAAATTTAACGAATTATCGAATCGAACAAATATGAAAAACAACGAAAATCCGAAATAACCAAAATTAGAAACAACGAAACTACGAAAGAAGAAAATCCGAAAAACTAAAACGGGAACAACGAAAATCAAAATGAACGAAAAAATTCGTACAGTCGTAACTTTTTTTTTTTTTTTTTTTCGATTCATAATTTTCCGTGTCTCTTACAATGGTGCTGCTTATCGTGCTTCGAATGGATTGAACGAAAAAATTTGTACATTCGTAACTTTTTTTTTGATTCGTAATTTTCCGTGTCCCTTACAATGGCGCTGCTTAACGTGCTTCGAATGGATTGAACGAAAAAATTCGTACATTCGTAACTTTTTTTTTTTCGATTCGGAATTTTCCGTGTGTCTCTTACAATGTAACAATAGCATACACATTACATAAAATTATGAATTATGCTTCGATTACGAAAACAATGTTACGAAAGTACGAATAAATCAATCTAACGAAAGTACGAATGTAACTAAATCTACGAAAATACGAATGCGTCCGAATTTCGAATAAACGAAAATTAAACTAACGGAAAAACGAATCAACGAAACAATAACTCTTACGAAAATACGAATACGTTATATTCGTTCATTCGTTATCGTACGAATGATTCGCTAAAAATTTTAACGAATTATCGAATCAAACAAATATGAAAATCAAAATGAACGAAAAAATTCGTAACTTTTTTTTTTTCGATTCGTAATTTTCCGTGTCTCTTACAATGTAATAATAGCATACACATTACATAAAATTATGTGATGTACGAATTTTTTCGTTCATTTTGATTTTCGTTGTTCCCGTTTTTAGTTTTTCGGATTTTCTTCTTTCGTAGTTTCGTTGTTTTTTAATTTGGTTATTTCGGATTTTCGTTGTTTTTCATATTCGTTCGATTCGATAATTGGTTAAAATTTTTAGCGAATCATTCGTTCATTCGTACGATAACGAATGAACGAATGTAACGAATTTTAACGGAAAACGAAATTAAACGAAACGAATTGCACATGTCTACTATATGAGCACCTGTAGGGAAATAAAATAAAATTGTACCTACAGTATATAGAGCAGCCACAACTTCTTTTGACCAGTTCAGCTTTACGTCTTGTACAAGTATAAAACATTCAAGGCCAGGTTCCTTTTTCTTTCAGCAGCTTCGCTTATTGCCGTATTTCTTCTCTAGTTTTTATGACAGCAGCGAAATGTGTTTTGGCTGTCACTTCCTCCCATGTAGGAACCCTTCAGGCGTAGGTTGGGCGTGTGTCTTGATGCGGTCAGGGCTGGAGTCCTCGGTGCCCGGCTCTATTATTTCACTTGGAACAGATCAGGTCTCACATGCAAAGGTCCCCGAAGATTGTAATGGTGCCAGACGTTACTGACGGCAAAGTCTCCAGCAAGCATGGAAGAGGTGTTAGGCCAGGCTTCCAGCAAATGTAGAACCAAGTCTTCCATGTCACTTCCTGAGCATTTTACTAAATCCTACCAAAAAACCTATTACCTATTACAGATTACATACACTATATTGCCAAAAGTATTGGGACACCTGCCTTTACACGCCCATCAACTTTAACCGCTTCCCGACCGCCTCATACGTCGGCAGAATGGCACGGCTAGGCAAAACCACGTACAGGTACGTGGCCCTTCAAAAGCCTAGCCGTGGGACCCGGTCGGGAGCTCCGTGACCACGGCCACGGGAACCAGCGGACCCGATTGCCGCTGGTGTCCCCGCGATCGGGTCACAGAGCTGAAGAACGGGGAGAGGTCTGTGTAAACCAGGGATCCTCAAACTACGGCCCTCCAGCTGTTGCAGAACTACACATCCCATGAGGCATTGTAAAACTCTGACATTTACAGACATGACTAGGCATGATGGGAATTGTAGTTCCTGAACAACTGGAGGGCCACAGTTTGAAGACCCCTGGTGTAAACAAACCTCTCCCCGCGCTTCCAACACTGCCTGTCACTGATCGGCTGTTCCCTGTCATCGGGGAAAGCCGATCAATGACGTCAGACGTAAAGCCACGCCCCCTAATGTAAAAAAAAAAAACACACGTCGCACACCATAACCCCTCCCCGCCCCCTAGTGGTTAACTCTTTCACTGCCAGTGTCATTTATACAGGAATCAATGCATTTAAATAGCACTGATTGCTGTATAAATGACAACGGTCCCAAAAATGTGTCAAAAATGTCCGATGTGTCCGCCATAATGTCGCAGTCACAATAAAAATCGCTGATCGCCGCCATTACTAGTAAAAAAAAAAAAAAATATTAATAAAAATGCTATAAAACTATCCCCTATTTTGTAAACGCTATAACTTTTGCGCAAACCAATCAATAATCGCAATTTTTTTTACCAAAAATATGTAGAAGAATACGTATCGGCCTAAACTGAGGAAAAAAAAAAATTCTTTTATATATTTTTTGGGGGATATTTATTTTTGTTTATAGCGCAAAAAATAAAAACCACAGGGGCGATCAAATACCACCAAAAGAAAGCTCTATTTGTGGGAAAAAAAAGGACATCAATTTTGTTTGGGAGCCACGTCGCACGACCGCGCAATTGTCAGTTGAAGCGACACAGTGCCGAATCGCAAAAAGGGGCCTGGTCCTTTGGCTGCAAATTGGTCCGGGGCTGAAGTGGTTAATGGCATCCCAGTCTTAGTCCGTAGGGTTCAATATTGAGTTGGCCCGCCCTTTGCCGCTAAAAAAGAAACATTCCCATAGACACACTCCTAAACCTTGTGGACGGCCTTCCCTGAAGAGTTGAAGCTGTTATGGCTGCAAAGGGTGGGGCCAACTCAATATTGAACCCTCCGGACTAAGACTGGGATGCCATTAAAGCGGAGTTCCACTCAAAAATGGAACTTCCGCTTTAACCACTCCTCACCCCCTTACATGCCACATTTGGCATGTAATTTTTTTGGGGGGGCTTCATTAGGAGGGGGACTTCCTGTCCCATTTCATCCTTCCGCTCAGGAACCGCCTAGGCGACTCCTCCCTCTAGGCGATCTCCTGGGACACGTGACAGGTCCCAGGAGATCGCCTATCCACTCCGGGAGCGCAGCGCGGCTCGCGCATGCGCCGTGCGTGCCCGGCCGTGAAAAGGAAAGCTGTCACGGCTGGGTGCCCTTAGTGGAAATGGCGGCGCCGGCGAAGAGGAGGGGGAGAGGAGCGACACCCCGTTCGGCCGCATCGCTGGACCGTGGAACAGGTAAGTGTCATTTTTTTAAAAAGTCAGCAACTACACTTTTTGTAGCTGCTGACTTTTAAAATGCCTGGAACTCCCCTTTAAAGTTCATGTGCATGTGAAGGCAGTTGTCCCAATACTTTTGACAAATAGTGTATTTATCTATTACCGATAACATATGTGCATTTTGTGAGCATTCGCATCATAAAAGATCCAGACTACAATACAGAGAGTGTCTGTGTACTTCCTGCCAGAACATTGGATTGTTCCTTGAAACTTGTAACTAGCAAATGTTGGAGCATTGGAGATTTCACCTGCAAGGTTTTCAGTACTATTGATTTATGAAGGTACCATTAGATACAACTTTATTCTTTTTTTTTTCTTCTAGACCAACCTTTCTCAACCCTTATACCCCTGAGGAACCCTTGAAAAATATTTCGGGTCTCAGGGAACCCCTACTAAAACCAGTGCATTGAGGGTCAGTGGGAAGATGCCCCCCTTTACATTGTAGTCCGAATGCCATCCATACAGACAGCTAAAAAGATCATTGATATAATTTCACTAACATTGCCAAATGGTTTTGAACCTGGAACTACGCAGGCAAAATTAAATAGAAGACCAATCAGCCACAGCTCAAGGAACCCCTAGCAATCCGTAGAGGAACTCTAGGGTTCTATGGAATGCTGGTTGAGAATGGCTGCTTCACAATGTTTAGAAATGTTTTTAGCTGGATCAGATTCCCTTTACAGCAGCGAGCTTTGGAAACGTTTATGGAATATTTTGATTGCTTCAGGGAATTACGGTAAACCTCCTTCTTCCTGCTGGTGATATCTTTACTAATAACTAAAGATCTGTATAGAGAAATCAGGACCTCCTTCCTCCTGCTGGTGACCCCTCTAGTGATATAAAGATCTATATAGAGGAATCAGGACCTCCTTCCTTCTACTGCTGACCTCTCTAGTGATATAAAAGATCTATATAGAGGAATCAGGACCTCCTTCCCCCTGGTGACCCCTCTAGTCATATAAAGATCTATAGAGGAATCAGGACCTCCTGCTGGTGACCCCTCTAGTGATAAAGATCTATATAGAGGAATCAGGACCTCCTTCCTCCTGCTGGTGCCCTCCTCTAGTCATATAAAGATCTATATAGAGGAATCAGGACCTCCTTCCTCCTGCTGGTGATCCCTCTAGTGATATAAAGATCTATATAGAGGAATCAGGACCTCCTTCCTCCTGCTGGTGATCCCTCTAGTGATATAAAGATCTATATAGAGGAATCAGGACCTCCTTCCTCCTGCTGGTGACCCCTCTAGTGATGAAAAGATCTATATAGAGGGATTAGGACCTCCTTCCTCCTGCTGGTGATCCCTCTAGTGATATAAAGATCTATATAGAGGGATTAGGACCTCCTTCCTCCTGCTGGTGACCCCTCTAGTGATGAAAAGATCTATATAGAGGAATCAGGACCTCCTTCCTCCTGCTGGTGACCCCTCTAGTGATATAAAGATCTATATAGAGGAATCAGGACCTCCTTCCTCCTGCTGGTGATCCCTCTAGTGATATAAAAATCTATATATAGGAATCAGGACCTCCTTCCTCCCGCTGGTGAACCCTCTAGTGATATAAAGATCTATATAGAGGAATCAGGACCTCCTTCCTCCTGCTGGTGACCCCTCTATAGATATAAAGATCTATATAGAGGAATCAGGACCTCCTTCCTCCTGCTGGTGATCCCTCTAGTGATATAAAAGATCTATATAGAGGAATCAGGACCTCCTTCCTCCTGCTGGTGATCCCTCTAGTGATATGAAGATCTATATAGAGGAATCAGGACCTCCTTCCTCCTGCTGGTGACCCCTCTAGTCATATAAAGATCTATATAGAGGAATCAGGACCTCCTTCCTTCTACTGGTGACCCCTCTAGTGATATAAAGATCTATATAGAGGGATCAGGACCTCCTTCCTCCTGCTGGTGACCCCTCTATAGATATAAAGATCTATATAGAGGAATCAGGACCTCCTTCCTCCTTCTGGTGATCCCTCTAGTGATAACTAAAGATCTATATAGAGGAATCAGGACCTCCTTCCTCCTGCTGGTGACCCCTCTATAGATATAAATATCTATATAGAGGAATCAGGACCTCCTTCCTCCTGCTGGTGACCCCTCTATAGATATAAAGATCTATATAGAGCAACCAGGACCTCCTTCCTCCTGCTGGTGACCCCTCTATAGATATAAAGATCTATATAGAGGAATCAGGACCTCCTTCCTCTTACTGGTGACCCCTCTAGTGATATAAAGATCTAAATAGAGGAATCAGGACCTCCTTCCTCCTGCTGGTGGCCCCTCTAGTGATATAAAGATCTATATAGAGGAATCAGGACCTCCTTCCTTCTACTGGTGACCCCTCTAGTGATATAAAGATCTATATAGAGGGATCAGGACCTCCTTCCTCCTGCTGGTGATCCCTCTATAGATATAAAGATCTAAATAGAGGAATCGGGACCTCCTTCCTCCTGCCGGTGACCCCTCTATAGATATAAAGATCTATATAGAGGAATCAGGACCTCCTTCCTCCTGCTGGTGATCCCTCTATAGATATAAAGATCTAAATAGAGGAATCAGGACCTCCTTCCTCCTTCTGGTGACCCTTCTAGTGATAACTAAAGTTCTAAATAGAGGAATCAGGACCTCCTTCCTCCTGCTGGTGACCCCTCTATAGATATAAAGATCTATATAGAGGAATCAGGACCTCCTTCCTCCCGCTGGTGACCCCTCTAGTGATATAAAGATCTATATAGAGCAACCAGGACCTCCTTCCTCCTGCTGGTGACCCCTCTATAGATATAAAGATCTATATAGAGCAACCAGGACCTCCTTCCTCCTGCTGGTGACCCCTCTAGTGATATAAAGATCTATATAGAGGAATCAGGACCTCCTTCCTCCTGCTGGTGACCCTTCTATAGATATAAAGATCTATATAGAGGAATCAGGACCTCCTTGCTGGTGACCCCTCTAGTGATATAAAGATCTATATAGAGGAATCAGGACCTCCTTGCTGGTGACCCCTCTAATGATAAAAAGATCTATATAGAGGAATCAGGACCTCCTTCCTCCTGCTGGTGACCATCTAGTGATATAAAGATCTATATAGAGGAATCAGGACCTCCTTCCTCCTGCTGGTGACCCTCTAGTGATATAAAGATCTATATAGAGGAATCAGGACCTCCTTCCTCCTGATGAAGACCCCTCTAGAGATATAAAGATCTATATAGAGGAATCAGGGCCTCCTCCCTCCTGCTGGGGACCCCTCTAGTGATATAAAGATCTATATAGAGGAATCAGGACCTCCTTTCTCCTGATGAAGACCCCTCTAGAGATATAAAGATCTATATAGAGGAATCAGGGCCTCCTTCCTCCTGCTGGTGACCGCTCTAGAGATATAAAGATCAATATAGAGGAATCAGGACCTCCTTCCTTCTACTGGTGACCCCTCTAGTGATATAAAGATCTATATAGAGGGATCAGGACCTCCTTCCTCCTGCTGGTCATCCCTCTATAGATATAAAGATCTAAATAGAGGAATCGGGACCTCCTTCCTCCTGCCGGTGACCCCTCTATAGATATAAAGATCTATATAGAGGAATCAGGACCTCCTTCCTCCTGCTGGTGATCCCTCTATAGATATAAAGATCTAAATAGAGGAATCAGGACCTCCTTCCTCCTTCTGGTGACCCTTCTAGTGATAACTAAAGTTCTAAATAGAGGAATCAGGACCTCCTTCCTCCTGCTGGTGACCCCTCTATAGATATAAAGATCTATATAGAGGAATCAGGACCTCCTTCCTCCCGCTGGTGACCCCTCTAGTGATATAAAGATCTATATAGAGCAACCAGGACCTCCTTCCTCCTGCTGGTGACCCCTCTATAGATATAAAGATCTATATAGAGCAACCAGGACCTCCTTCCTCCTGCTGGTGACCCCTCTAGTGATATAAAGATCTATATAGAGGAATCAGGACCTCCTTCCTCCTGCTGGTGACCCTTCTATAGATATAAAGATCTATATAGAGGAATCAGGACCTCCTTCCTCCTGCTGGTGACCATCTAGTGATATAAAGATCTATATAGAGGAATCAGGACCTCCTTCCTCCTGATGAAGACCCCTCTAGAGATATAAAGATCTATATAGAGGAATCAGGGCCTCCTCCCTCCTGCTGGGGACCCCTCTAGTGATATAAAGATCTATATAGAGGAATCAGGACCTCCTTTCTCCTGATGAAGACCCCTCTAGAGATATAAAGATCTATATAGAGGAATCAGGGCCTCCTTCCTCCTGCTGGTGACCCCTCTAGAGATATAAAGATCAATATAGAGGAATCAGGACCTTCTTCCTCCTGCTGGTGACCCCTCTAGTGATATAAAGATATATATATAGAGGAATCAGGACCTCCTACCTCCTGCTGGTGACCCCTCTAGTGATGTAAAGATCTATATAGAGGAATCAGGACCTCCTTCCTCCTGCTGGTGATCCCTCTATAGATATAAAGATCTAAATAGAGGAATCGGGACCTCCTTCCTCCTGCCGGTGACCCCTCTATAGATATAAAGATCTATATAGAGGAATCAGGACCTCCTTCCTCCTGCTGGTGATCCCTCTATAGATATAAAGATCTAAATAGAGGAATCAGGACCTCCTTCCTCCTTCTGGTGACCCTTCTAGTGTTAACTAAAGTTCTAAATAGAGGAATCAGGACCTCCTTCCTCCTGCTGGTGACCCCTCTATAGATATAAAGATCTATATAGAGGAATCAGGACCTCCTTCCTCCCGCTGGTGACCCCTCTAGTGATATAAAGATCTATATAGAGCAACCAGGACCTCCTTCCTCCTGCTGGTGACCCCTCTATAGATATAAAGATCTATATAGAGCAACCAGGACCTCCTTCCTCCTGCTGGTGACCCCTCTAGTGATATAAAGATCTATATAGAGGAATCAGGACCTCCTTCCTCCTGCTGGTGACCCTTCTATAGATATAAAGATCTATATAGAGGAATCAGGACCTCCTTCCTCCTGCTGGTGACCATCTAGTGATATAAAGATCTATATAGAGGAATCAGGACCTCCTTCCTCCTGATGAAGACCCCTCTAGAGATATAAAGATCTATATAGAGGAATCAGGGCCTCCTCCCTCCTGCTGGGGACCCCTCTAGTGATATAAAGATCTATATAGAGGAATCAGGACCTCCTTTCTCCTGATGAAGACCCCTCTAGAGATATAAAGATCTATATAGAGGAATCAGGGCCTCCTTCCTCCTGCTGGTGACCGCTCTAGAGATATAAAGATCAATATAGAGGAATCAGGACCTTCTTCCTCCTGCTGGTGACCCCTCTAGTGATATAAAGATATATATATAGAGGAATCAGGACCTCCTTCCTCCTGCTGGTGACCCCTCTAGTGATGTAAAGATCTATATAGAGGAATCAGGACCTCCTTCCTCCTGCTGGTGATCCCTCTAGTGATATAAAGATCTATATAGAGGAATCAGGACCTCCTTCCTCCTGCTGGTGATCCCTCTAGTGATATAAAGATCTATATAGAGGAATCAGGACCTCCTTCCTCCTGCTGGTGACCCCTCTAGTGATGTAAAGATCTATATAGAGGAATCAGGACCTCCTTCCTCCTCCTGGTGACCCCTCTAGTGATGTAAATATCTATATAGAGGAATCAGGACCTCCTTCCTCCTGCTGGTGATCCCTCTAGTGATATAAAGATCTATATAGAGGAATTAGGACCTCCTTCCTCCTGCTGGTGACCCCTCTAGTGATATAAAGATCTATATAGAGGAATCAGGACCTCCTTCCTCCTCCTGGTGACCCCTCTAGTGATATAAAGATCTATATAGAGGAATCAGGACCTCCTTCCTCCTGCTGGTGACCCCTCTAGAGATATAAAGATCAATATAGAGGAATCAGGACCTTCTTCCTCCTGCTGGTGACCCCTCTAGTGATATAAAGATATATATATAGGAATCAGGACCTCCTTCCTCCTGCTGGTGATCCCTCTATAGATATAAAGATCTAAATAGAGGAATCAGGACCTCCTTCCTCCTGCTGGTGATCCCTCTATAGATATAAAGATCTATATAGAGGAATCAGGGCCTCCTTCCTTCTACTGGTGACCCCTCTATAGATATAAAGATCTATATAGTAGAGTCAGGACCTCCTTCCTCCTGCTGGTGACCCCTCTAGTGATATAAAGATCTATATAGAGGAATCAGGACCTCCTTCCTCCTGCTGGTGACCCCTCTAGTGATATAAAGATCTATATAGAGGAATCAGGACCTCCTTCCTCCTGCTGGTACACCGAGACATACACTTTTGAAAGACACAAGTGTGCACGCCTGTTTGTTTTAAGCGAAGGAGAGATCTTTTGGTGGTTGAACTATCTATAAATATCCAGCTGTGGTTTTATATCTACAGTAAATCTACTTTTGAACTTTCGTCAACCGCTCTTTTTATGTGACTTTGAAAAGAGCCATTTTAATAAGTGAGATGACACAGAACATCTTCATTTCTGGACGTCTTCTGGCCAAATCTTCGTCTTGATCTTGTGCAGCGGTTATTTAAGTTTCAGAAGTCTGCTCGGTTGCTGAGTTACGCTTCTGCAGTTGCTTATATTTTCCTGGCTCCACTCCCTTTGCCCAGATGTTAAAAGGTTTCCTCCTTTATGTCTGTCGCTTCAGAATGTCCCCGCCGTGGCACGGCCACATGTGCACGGCACAAAGCACCGACGGTTTAGCCTGGCCTCATATATAGGCAGCTAATTATAGACAAGGGTCGATGCGTGTACTTTTGGGTACAAAAATACACTTGTCGTTGGTTGTGCCACACACTCGTCTTATTCATAGCTCGATGTCTCTGGCAGCAATCACCCAACGAGACGATACGTTCACTTTCCTCACATCTGCTTCTTGCTGAGTAGTTTTGGCCGCTGGCAGCATTTAGTCTCAGACTTGTGGATAGAATCCCAAACCCGATTCGTCTGCCGAGAGTCAACCCAAGACCTATAAAATAAAATTACATCTTTCCCACTCCCAACCTGCAACTGCGCGTGTGGATTCATTAAGTTTCAATGGAGTCAGCAAACTTTGTCCTGACTGTTGCTGAAAAAAAAAAAATGGAATGTCTGAATTTCACACAGGGGGGGGGGGGCGGGATCTGGGGGTCCCCTTGTTAAAGGGGGCTTCCAGATTCCGATAAGCCCCCCGCCCGCAGACCCCCACAACCAATGGCCAGGGTTGTGGGGAAGAGGCCCTTGTCCTCATCAACATGGGGACAAGGTGCTTTAAGGGTCTTAGACCCCCAAAGCATCCTCCCAATGTTGAGGGCATGTGGCCTGGTACGGTTCAGGCGGGAGGGGGGGCCGCTCTCGTCCCCCCCTCTTTTCCTGTACTTTGGGTACAAAAATACACTTGTCGTTGGTTGTGCCACACACTCGTCTTATTCATAGCTCGATGTCTCTGGCGGCAATCACCCAACGAGACCATACGTTCACTTTCCTCACATCTGCTTCTTGCTGAGTAGTTTTGGCCGCTGGCAGCATTTAGTCTCAGACTTGTGGATAGAATCCCAAACCCCATTCGTCTGCCGAGAGTCAACCCAAGACCTATAAAATAAAATTACATCTTTCCCACTCCCAACCTGCAACTGCGCGTGTGGATTCGTTAAGTTTCAATGGAGTCAGCAAACTTTGTCCTGACTTTTGCTAAAAAAAAAAAAAAAAAAAAAATGGAATGTCTGAAGATAAAAATTTCCGCTAAATCAACAATTACTTCCATCCCAAAATATAAACTGGAACATTGGTTTACAAATTCATGGGTAATTACATTCATAGAGTAACGGATACCCAATGCGTTTGGATCGGCAACTGCTGGAGTGTTGTTCGTTTTTCTTTGAACGTATGACTTCTTCCTAAAGCCTCAACCGGAGGAAAGATTTCATTGCGGTACGCAGCCGTGCAGTGGAAAGTGTAGTAAAGGCCAGAGGCGTAGCTTGAAGCTTGTGGGCCCCCGATGGAAAAGTTTACCTGCCCCCCCCCCCCCCCCCCCCACCCCCCCCCCACCACCCACCACTTCCACCGTGTGTGCAGATACACCCACCGCACGCCAAGATACTCAAAGTGGCTTAAGGGTTTAGAGTTCCCAGAGTTCCTCCTTACATCAGAGGACAGGGATCACCGCTGGAGAATCAGAGGACAGGGATCACCGCTGGAGAATCAGAGGACAGGGATCACCGCTGGAGAATCAGAGGACAGGGATCACCGCTGGAGAATCAGAGGACAGGGATCACCGCTGGAGAATCAGAAGACAGAGATCACTGCTGGAGAATTAGAAGACAGAGATCACTGCTGGAGAATGAAAGGACAGGGATCACCGCTGAAGAATCAGGGGACAGGGATCACCGCTGGAGAATCAGAGGACAGGGATCACCGCTGGAGAATCAGAGGACAGGGATCACCGCTGGAGAATCAGAGGACAGGTATCACCGCTGGAGAATGAGAGGACAGGTATCACCGCTGGAGAATCAGAGGGCAGGGATCACCGCTGGAGAATCAGAGGACAGGGATCACCGCTGGAGAATCAGAGGACAGGGATCACCGCTGGAGAATCAGAGGACAGGGATCACCGCTGGAGAATCAGAGGACAGGGATCACCGCTGGAGAATCAGAGGACATGGATCACCGCTGGAGAATCAGAGGACATGGATCACCGCTGGAGAATCAGAGGACATGGATCACCGCTGGAGAATCAGAGGAAAGGGATCACCGCTGGAGAATCAGAAGACTTTGAACATGGCATGGTTGTTGGTGCCAGACGGCTGGTCTGAGTATTTCTGGGTTTTTCACACACAACCATCTCTCGGGTTTACAGAGAATGGTCCAAAAAAGAGAAAATATCCAGTGAGTGGCAGTTGTGTGGAGGAAAATGCCTTGTTGATGTCAGAGGTCAGAGGAGAATGAGCAGACTGGTTCCATATAATAGAAAGGCAACAGTAACTCAAATAACCACTCGTTACACCCAAGGTATGCAGAATACCATCTATGAACACACAACACATCCAACCTTGAATCAGATGGGCTACAGCAGCAGAAGACCACACCAGGTGCCACTCCTGTCAGCTAAGAACAGGATACTGAGGCTACAGTTCCCACAGGAAAATCGGACAATAGAAGATTGGAAAAACGTTGCCTGGTCCGATGAGTCTGGATTTCAGCTGTGACATTCAGATGGTGGGGTCAGAATTTGGCGCATGGATCCATCCTGCCTTGTATCTCTGGTTCAGGCTGGTGGTGGGGGGTGTAATGGTGTGGGGGATATTTTCTTGGCACACTTTGGGCCCCTTAGTACCAATTGATCATGGTTTATACACCACCGCCTACCTGAGTATTGTTGCTGAGCATGTCCATCCCTTTATGACTACAGTGTCCCCATCTTCTGATGGCTCCTTCCAGCAGGATAATGCACCATGTCACAAAGCTCCAATCATCTCACCACTGGACAATGAGGTCACTGTCCTCCAATGGCCTCCACACTCACCACATCTCATCCAATAGAGCACCTTTGGGATGTGGTCTGCAAATCTGCAGCAACTGCGTGATGCTATCAGGTCACTATGGAGAAAAATCTCTGAGGAACATTTCCAACACCTTATTGTATCTATGCCACCAAGAATATAGGCAAATGGGGGTCCAACTCGCTACTAGCAAGGGGGACCTAATAAGTGATCGCTGAGTGAATATACTTAAAGCGTTAGTCCACCTTTAGGGACATTTTCTACAACCCCACCCATGCACTGCGGCATCTCACGCACAATAAATAAGAAATAATACCTCTGTGTAGAACAAATCCACAGTGTATGAACTAATGCAAGGGTGTCCAAACTTTTTTCAAAGAGGGACAAATTTCATGAAGTGAACATACTTGAGGGCCGACCGCTTTGCCTGATGTTCTTTGAACCATTAAAATCCAGTCTAAAGCCCCATACACACGCGCGGATTATCCGAGGACCAGGTCCGTCAGACCATGTCCGTCATACTTTGTCTGATGTTGGTTTTGCGTACACACGGTCGGACAAAGTTGTCGGAAAATCCGATCATTCTGAACGTGGTGACATTTGTTGCCTACGACGGGACTACGTAGAGGCTAGTAGCCAATAGCTTTGGTCTTGTAATGTGATCTGAGCATGCGTAGGACTTTGTCCGGTCGGACTACCATACACACGATCGAATTTGGTGTGATCGGACCGTGTTGTCGGAAAATCTATCCAGCAGGAGATAGGACTTTGTCCGTCGGACAATACGACGTACACTGTCCGATGGTGCATACACACGGTCTGATTTTTCAACAACATTGTCCGATCGGACAGAATCCATGCGAAAATCCGACCGTGTGTATGGGGCTTAAGTGTGTTCGTCCGAGCACTAATACACCGCCCAACAAGAATTCTCTTGCCTTTGTGGCGACGAGTCTAAGGATAAGCTCCGGGCGTGTTATTTGGATATACCGTATTTATCGGCGTATAACACGCACCTTCACTTTAAGAGGGAAAAAAACTTAAATTTTAAATAAAGAACTGTGAAGCAAAATAAGGGTCAGTGCCCATCAATGCAGTCTAATCAGTGCCCATCTGCAGCCTAACAAGTGCCATGAATGCAGCCTCACCATTGCCACGAATGCAGAATCACCATTGCCACGAATGCAGCCCCACCATTGCCACGAATGCAGCCCCACCATTGCCATGAATGCAGCCTCATCATTGCCATGAATGCAGCCCCACCATTGCCATGAATGCTGCCTCACCATTGCCATGAATGCCGACTCACCATTACCATGAATGCCGACTCACCATTGCCACAAATGCAGCCTCGCCATTGCCATGAATGCAGCCTCACCATTTCCATGAATGCAGCACCGCTATTGACATGAATGCAGCACCCCTATTGACATGAATGCAGCACCCCTATTGACATGAATGCAGCACCCCCATTGCCATGAATGAAGCCCCACCATTGCCACAAATGCAGCCTCACCATTGCCATGAATGTAGCACCCCTATTGACATGAATGCAGCACACCCCATTGACATGAATGCAGCACCCCCATTGACATGAATGCAGCACCCCATTGCCATGAATGCAGCCCCACCATTGCCATGAATGCAACCCCACCAATGCCATGAATGCAGCACCCCCTTGCCATGAATGCAGCACCCCCCATTGCCATGAATGCAGACTCACCATTATCATGAATGCAGACTCACCGTTGCCATCAGTGCAGCCTGATCCATGCCTTTCTGCAGCCTCGGAGGGGACAGGGAGGGGGGGAGCGGGACAAGCGCCAACACATTACATACAGGAGAAACTCCTTGTTTTCTCGGCAGCCTCTTTAATACAAAGTCCCGCCTCCTATGATGGACAGAACAGTCGTCCAATGGCAGCGCAGGAGACGGGACTTCCTATTACAGAGGCCGCAGAGTAAACAGGAAATGCTCACTGTATGTACGGCACACGTCCCGCCCCCCCCCCCCTATCCCCTCCAAGGCAGCCAGTATATATATCTTTAGTGGCCCCCGGCACTCTGGGATTACCAGGCGGGCCGTTCAAAACCGGAACATGGACATGGCTGAACTAATGTGTATAATAATAAACTCAAACTATATACATTAGCCAAGTGTGTGGTTGCTGCAAACACCATACTGTGTTCCCACCAGTAATGAAATAATAAATATGAATAAGTGTTGCGCATACCAGAAAAAATAAACTAATACTGTAAAACAAGTAACCTCAAATGATCCGTGATGGAAATATATCAAATTATCAAAATAAATCAATTCACACTGCATAAAAGTAAAGTAAACTAAAAAGTGCATAATAGTCCATATCAAATGATAAATAAGGTGTCTAGTTTTGTTTCTTCAGTGCAGACAGTTTCAGTGTGCCAACATATAAACAAATGGTGTGCTGCCACCCGATCGAAACGCCTCAGTGCTCCAAGTATTCTCACCTCAATAAATAATCAAATAAACATTTAATTACGTATAGAAATCCTCCTCCATCGATGCTCAACACTTTGTAGTCCTTTTCAGTGGATTTAGATATCCTCCGGTGTTGGTCCCTTTAAGACTCCCTCACATGCGCTCATCCATATGTTAGGCTAAAAACAACGTGACCTCCCATAGTGTAATATTGTGAGTAAAAATCGTTTTATTAAAGGAGTAACTCATCAGAAAAGCAGTAAAAACACCTTTGGTATCATATACTCAGCATTAAAAGATCTCCAACACATCACTTCCAGTTTGGGATGCCCTACACGTTACATCACGCCCACGTGACTTCATCAGGGGCTGCTTGGGTGCCACCCTTGTAATCTGCTTGCTCTGGAGGCACTCAGCAGCCAAGAGCGCCGGAACAGGAGGATCGGGGCTGCTCTGTGCAAAACCATTACACAGAGCAAAAAAAAACAAAAGCTTTAATATAATTTTAAGCTAAACTGACGCATTTCACCCTGATTGGGCCTATTTGTAAGCCCAATTGGATGAAATGCGTCAGAGGACATAGAGTGGAGACTGTACACTAAAGCCTCGTACACACGATTGGATTTTCCGACAGGAATTGTGTGATGACAGGCTGTTGGCGGAAAATCCGACCGTTTGTACGCTCCATCAGACAATTGTTGTCGGATTTTCCGCGGACAAATGTTGGATGGCAGGCTTATAAATTTTCCGCGGACAAATGTCTGTTGTCGCATTTTCCGAGCGTGTGTACACAAGTCCGTCAAAAGTCCAAAGTACAAGCACGCATGCTCGGAAGCGAGGACGAGCCGGAAGCGGTCGGTCTTGTAAACTCGCGTTCATAATGGAGAATTAACATTCGTGACGCGGCAAATTATGAAATCTGGAAATGCAGCGCACAATTCTCTTCTTCTTTAATGGGATAATAATGAAGCTGCTTTGCTGCTGATACTGATGGAGTTATTGCAAAACATATTTTCAAAGGCTTTTTTTTCTAGTGATATCAAGAATAATATTATTATGCTTGTTTTTTTGGGGGGATTTTACCACAACACTATTATCCCAGAGTTTTTAAGATCAAAGATACAACTATGTTGGTGTCCCTTGTTAACTACTTCCCACCCGGCCACTGTACATATACGGGCGGGTGGGAGCCGTCTACTCCTGATAGGACGTTCTGGAACGTCCTTCAGAAGTAGCGGGATCGCGTGCCCGCGCAGCGGCGTGATCCCGATGCGCTCGTGTCACCCGGACGCGGCGCATCTCGGATCGGCAGGAGGGCTCTGAGATTGGCCCTCCTGATCACATGACGGCCATGTCAAATCACAGCCGTCATGTGATGTAAGCAAACAGCCGGTTGCTGGGCAATCGGCTCTCCTCTCCTCACACGGAAGTCGTCGTTGAGGAGAGGAGAGCGGATCGCTGCAGCCGGCTGGTGATCAGTGAGTATTAGCTGTTTTTTTACAGCTTTTTACTCACTGATAACCAGTGTAGTGTCACCACAGTGTAAACACACATGTCCCCACACATGTCCCCAAAACACACATGTCCCCAAAACACACATGTCCCCAAATAAAAACACATGTCCCCAAATAATAAAAACACATGTCCCCCACATATGTCCCAGTAAAATCACATGTGCCAATGATTATCTGCACACATATGTCCGTGATCACCTGCACACATCTGTACATGATCATTTGCGTACATCTGTCCGTGATCACGCGAACCAATTATTATACACTTAACGGAATTTTTTTTACAAAAAACATGTAGCAGAATACATTTTGGCTTAAAGTTATGACAAAATTTGATTTTATTGGATTTCTTTTAAAAAAGAAAGGAGAAAATATTGTTTTTTTTCAAAATTTCCGCTATGTTTTCGCTTATATTGCAAAAAAAAAAAAAAAAACGGAGTCGCGAATAAATACCACCAAACTAAAGCTCTATTTGTGCGAACAAAATGATAAAAAATTCATTTGGTTGCAGCATTGCATGACCGCGCAATTGTCACTGAAAGTGCGAGAGCGCTGAAAGCTGAAAATTGGTCTGGGAAGGAAGGGGGCGAAAGTGCCCGGTATTGTAGTGGTTAATTTACATTGTATTTTTTTAAATGTAACTGCCGACTCCCAAACTGTCAATTGAAGTAAAACACATAGCCAAGTATTATTCTCCACCATTTATTTTATTGTGCATTAAAAAAAGAAAAACAAATAAAATTAGACATGATATCTGACAATAGAACTTAACCAAAAAGTGCATTCTATGCATCCAAAAATATAGAAAATATACCAAATCAAATCATTATTATTCAACCAAAAAATAAAATAAAAGCCTCATGCATGTGTCCTGCTTCTTAATATAGGGGGTCACCAATGCCAAGAGTTGGTGAAAGCAGGGGTCCGTCATCCGGAGATAATTCCAAAATCATCCAGGTTATATTCTCCTGGAGCTCCCGCAGCAAAGGCATATGACATAATTGGTCACGATTAATAAAGCAACCAATTTTTGGTCCAAGAAATCCTCCTCCTCCTGTTCCTGGACTGGTCTTGGGTCAAAGCAATAACTCCAATAATAAATAACATGTTATGTCCTCCGATTCCGCAACATGGCTGGTTGACGAACGGACGTTCAGAAATGAACTGAAAAACACGAAATGAAAAGTGCGAATGAACACTCATCAAACTTCTACTAACACAACATTAGCAGAAGGAGCCCAAAGGGTGGTGCATGACAATTGAACTTCCTCTTTATCGTCTTGTAGTACGTCACTACGTTCGTGTTTGTTGGCCGACAATTCCTTGCTAAGACAAGTTCCTGGCCAACGCCCTTCGGACAAAAGTCTGATGTTTTGTCTGCGGAAAATCCTATCGTGTGTGCGGGGCTTAAGTTGGCTTTTACGACTTTTACGGAGAGGGGATTTGCACTTTACTTTTTCTACACTACACAATCGTTATACAAAATGCCAACATATGCGTGGCATAGAAGCATTCCTTATTATTACCTGTCTGTACCATATCATTCATATCCATCGGCTGTGTCTTAGTTTCCTATCGTCTGGCTATATCATGTGCTAGGTCATCATTTTTTGCAAAAAAAAAAAAAGCATTAGCAAGTTTCATGTTACCTCTGATGGCACAGAAAGGCACATAGCACAGAGTTTCCAGTAATGGCTGCCAAGTGTGTATAATGAGACTGGCGGCGGGATCTGTGGGTTACACCTGCATGCATTCAATTTAATATATTTTATACATAATTTGTAACTACGGAAATAAAATACTGGAGCTCTGATTTCTTTTGTACCTCGATTTTATGTGCGTTGGTTCTACCACAGAAAACAGCCGGACCATTGTACAGGACGCAGTATTGCGATGGCATCCATTCAAGTCCATTCTGTAGTGTTCTACCTGGCACTGATTTCCAGGGACAGTCCCAGTCCTTAAAATGCCCCCACCAATTTTTTGCACTCGCTGGGCCCAATTTACTTGGTTATAATGCATGCGTTATTTGATAATCTGACAATTTGGATATTCCAATAGACATGTGCACAACAAAAAAATTTCGTTTATTTTCGTTTCGTTTTTTTTTTCGTTTCCGTTGATTCGTAACGATTCGTAAATTCGTACTTCGTCGGTGTTCGTATTCGTAAGGATTCGTATTTTCTTTAGAGTTATTTTTTCGTTGATTCGTTTTTCCATTAGTTTAATTTTGGTTTATTCGTTTATTCGAAATTCGGACGCATTCGTATTTATTCGTACATTTGTAACATTCGTAGATTCGTAATCGGAGCATAATTCATAATTTCATGTAATGTGTATGCTATTATTACATTTTAAGAGACACGGAAAATTACGAATTGAAAAAAAAAGTTACGAATGTACAAATTTTTTTCGTTCAATCCATTCGAAGTACGTTAAGCAGCGCCATTGTAAGAGACACGGAAAATTACGAATCGAAAAAAAAAAAAAAAAGTTACGAATGTGCGAATTTTTTCGTTCAATCCATTCGAGGCATGTTAAGCAGCGCCATTGTAAGGGACACGGAAAATTACCAATTCAACAAAAAAAAAAAAAGGTTACGAATGTACGAATTTTTTCGTTCATTTTGATTTTCGTTGTTCCCGTTTTCATTTTTCGGATTTTCTTCTTTCGTAGATTCGTTGTTTCTAATTTGTTTTTTTTTCGGATTTTCGTTGTTTTCGGATTCGTTCGATTTGAACGATTCGTTATTCGTTAAAATTTTTACCGAATCGTTCGTTCATTCGTACGATAACGAATGAACGAAAATAACGAAAAAAAACGAAAAACGAAAAAAAATGAAACGAATTGCACATGTCTATATTCCAATAATATCTATGAAAAAACGTAAATGTAGGATGTCAAGTTTTAATTTATTTCTGATCTTTTTTAGGTTGAATTTAAATACATGAGCCCTAAAAGTAAAAAGACAGTCAAACATATGCAACATTTTATTTTTTGGAGGGGATAAATATATTGTTGTTTACTGTTTCTATGCTGTTTATATACTGCAAAAGGGGCATATTTCACTATGCTGGTCATCTTTAAAGAGAATCTGTCAATTTGCCCTCAGATACAGCCAGTACTGTGGGTAAGAGGGAGCATGTGACCTTCTCCCCTTACACTCAGGATGGAGTGTTCAGCCCCCTCTCAGTAGAGACCCCTTCCTCCTCACCAGTACAGACACCCCTCCAGTAGAGACCCCCTTCAAACAAATAAGGACCCCCTCTCCAGTATAGACCCACTCCTTCACTACCAGTACAGGCCCACTCACCTCCAGGAAAGGCCCTACCCTCCCCACCAGTACAGACACCCCTCCAGTAGAGACCCCCTTCAAACCAATAAAGACCCCCTCTCCAGTATAGACCCACTCCTTCACTACCAGTAAAGACCCACTCACCTCCAGGAAAGGCCCCACCCTCCCCACCAGTACAGACACCCCTCCAGTAGAGACCCCCTTCAAACCAATAAAGACCCCCTCTCCAGTATAGACCCACTCCTTCACTACCAGTACAGGCCCACTCACCTCCAGGAAAGGCCCCACCCTCCCCACCAGTACAGACACTCCTCCAGTAGAGGCCCCCTTTGAACCAATAAAGATCCCCTTTCCAGTACAGACCCACTCCCTCACTACCAGTACAGACCCCCCCCCCCCCCCTCTCCAGTAAAGGCCCCTGTCTTTCCCACCAGTACAGACTGCCCCTCCAGCATAGACTCCTCCAGTACAGACACCCCTCCAGTAGAGACCCCCTTCAAACCAATAAAGACCCCCTCTACAGTATAGAACAACTCCTTCACTACCAGTACAGACCCACTCACCTCTAGGAAAGGCCCCACCTCCCCCACCAGTACAGACACCCCTCCAGTAGAGACCCCCTTTAAACCAATAAAGACCCCCCTCTACAGTATAGACCCACTCCTTCACTACCAGTACAGGCCCACTCATCTCCAGTAAAGGCCCCACCTTCCCCACCAGTACAGACACTCCTCCAGTAGAGGCCCCCTTTGAACCAATAAAGATCCCCTTTCCAGTACAGACCCACTCCCTCACTACCAGTACAGACCCCCGCCCCCTCCAGTAAAGGCCCCTGTCTTTCCCACCAGTACAGACTGCCCCTCCAGCATAGACTCCTCCAGTACAGACACCCCTCCAGTAGAGACCCCCTTCAAACCAACAAAGACCCCCTCTACAGTATAGACCAACTCCTTCACTACCAGTACAGACCCACTCACCTCCAGGAAAGGCCCCACCCTCCCCACCAGTACAGACACTCCTCCAGTGGAGGCCCCCTTTGAACCAATTAAGATCCCCTTTCCAGTACAGACCCACTCCCTCACTTCCAGTACAGACCCCCCCCCCTCTCCAGTAAAGGCCCCTGTCTTTCCCACCAGTACAGACTGCCCCTCCAGCATAGACTCCTCCAGTACAGACACCCTTCCAGTAGAGACCCCCTTCAAACCAATAAAGACCACCTCCCCAGTACAGACCCACTCTTTCACTACCATTACACCCTCCAGTAATGGCCCCCATCCTCCCCACTAGTAAAACCTCCCCCTCCAGCAAAGACCCCTCTACCAGTACAGACCTCCTCCCTCCCCACCAGTTTACACCCCTCCTCCAGTACAGACCTCCTCCCTCCCCACCAGTCCCCCCCCACCAATACAGACTCTCCCCACCAGTACAGACTCCCCTCCCTCCTGTACAGAGCCTCCCCTCTAGTACAGACCCCCCCCCCCCCCCCCCCAATACAGACTCTTTCCCTCACCACCAGTACAGCCCCCCCTTGTACAGAGCCTCTCCTCCAGTAGAGACCTCCTCCCTCCTTTACAGACCTTTTCCTCCGTTAAGTTCATTCAGTGATGGACTGAGAGTTGCAGGTGCAGCAGGAAGTCCTTCCCGGTGCTGAGCAGAAGTTTTCCTCAGTTTGCTAGATCACTGATCTGCAGGAGGCTAATTCATATGCAAATTATGTGGTCATCTCATTCATACACCAGTTCATTCATATGGAAATCTTGAGTTTACCTCAACATCTTGTCTGTGTACGAGGATTTGGGTAAAAGGCTGATATTAGCTCTCGGTCTGCTGTAACGGTTTGGAGGGCAGGAGACACTGTTTGGCGAATGGAAGTACCTAATCGGGGTGCCAAGCGGTTCCGTCACTAGGCTGGTGTACCCTCTTTTGTTTGTTTTTCAGTAGCTACAGGACATCCCCAGTCCTAGAGGGCAGCACGGCTTCAAGCGATTGTCCCTATGTAAAGTAGAATAATATCTATACCAGTGATGGCGAACCTATGGCACGCGTGCCACAACTGGCACGCAGAGCCATCTCTGTGGGCACACGAGAGGGTCCAGGACAGAGCTAGAGGTCTCTCTCTCCTCTCAGCCCCCCATCCCTCTCTTTCAGCCCCCTCTGTGTGTCCCCCCTCTTTGTGTCCCCCTGTTTCTGTTCTCCCTCTCTCTCAGCATCTCTCGCGCACCCCTCTCTCTCTGTCCCTCTTCTCTGTTCCCCCTCCCTCTCTCTGTTCCTCCTCTCTCTCAGCATTTTTCTCACACCCCTCTCTCTCAGCCCCTCTCTTTCACACCCCCTCCCTCTCTCTCAGCCCCCCTCTCTCTCTCAGCCCCCTCCCTCTCTCTGTTCCCTCTCTCTTTCAGTATATAGTTACATAGTTACATAGTTAGTTAGGTTGAAAAAAGACACAAGTCCATCCAGTTATATCTCTCACCACCCTCTCTCTCTGCCCCCCTCTCTCTTAACCCCCCTCCCTCTCAGCATTTCTCTCACACCCCTCTCTCTCAGCCCCTCTCCCTCTCTCTCAGCCCCCCTCCCTCTCTCTGTTCCCTCTCTCTTTCAGTATATAGTTACATAGTTAGTTAGGTTGAAAAAAGACATAAGTTCATCCAGTTATATCTCTCACCTCCCTCTCTCTCTGCCCCCCTCTCTCACACCCCCTCCCTCTCTCTCAGCCCCCCTCTCTCTCTCAGCCCCCTCCCTCTCTCTGTTCCCTCTCTCTTTCAGTATATAGTTACATAGTTACATAGTTAGTTAGGTTGAAAAAAGACACAAGTCCATCCAGTTATATCTCTCACCCCCTCTCTCTCTGCCCCCTCTCTCTTAACCCCCCTCCCTCTCAGCATCTCTCTCACACCCCTCTCTCTCAGCCCCTCTCCCTCTCTCTCAGCCCCCCTCCCTCTCTCTGTTCCCTCTCTCTTTCAGTATATAGTTACATAGTTACATAGTTAGTTAGGTTGAAAAAAGACATAAGTTCATCCAGTTATATCTCTCACCTCCCTCTCTCTCTGCCCCCCTCTCTCACACCCCCTCCCTCTCTCTCAGCCCCCCTCTCTCTCTCAGCCCCCTCCCTCTCTCTGTTCCCTCTCTCTTTCAGTATATAGTTACATAGTTAGTTAGGTTGAAAAAAGACACAAGTCCATCCAGTTATATCTCTCACCCCCCTCTCTCTCTGCCCCCTCTCTCTTAACCCCCCTCCCTCTCAGCATCTCTCTCACACCCCTCTCTCTCAGCCCCCCTCCCTCTCTCTCAGGCCCCCACCCTCTCAGCATCTCTCTCACACCCCCCTCTCTCTCTGTTCCCCTCCCTCTCTCTGTTTCCCCTCTCTCTCAGCATATCTCTCACACCCCTCTCTCTCTCTCTATCCCCCCTCCCTCTCTCTCTATCCCCCCTCCCTCCCTCTCTCAGCCCCTCTCCCTCTCTCTGTTCTCTCTCTTTCAGCATATCTCTGCCCCCCCTCTCTCTCTCTCGCGCGCGAATTGCCGTGTTGGCACTTTTCAACACAAAACCAATGTATTTATTTCAGTTTGGGCACTCTGGCTCAAAAATGTTCTCCATCACTGATCTACGCTCTACTGTGCTATCACACTTATGCACAGGAGACTATTTGTATTGCTGTTTTTGGTATCTCAACCATCTACCTGGATAGAAATACAAACATTCCCTTTGCTGCATTTGATCAATTCAGTTAGCTTTCCATTCAACTGGAAACAAACGTCTCCTCCAACCTTATGTGGCTTATGAAAGTCTGATGCCTCGTGCACACGATCGGACTTTCCCACAACAAAACCGTGGAATTTTGTTCGAAGGTTGTTGGCATACACACGGTCACACAAATGTTGGCCAACAATTACGAACGTAGTGACGTGCAAGACGTATGGCGAGCCGATAAAAGTTCAATAGTCATGCGCCGCCCACTGGGCTCCTTCTGCTAATGTTGTGTTTGGTGAGCATTGATACCGAGCATGCGTGATTGTACTTTTGTGCGATGGACTTGTGTCCACACCATCGGAAAGTCAGACAACAAACATTTGTTGGCGGAAAATGTGAGACCCTGCTAGCCAACATTTGTTGGCGGAAAGTCCGACAACAAATGTCCGATGGAGCGTACAAACGGTCGGACTTACCGCCAACAAGCTCACATCCAACATTTCCCGTGGGAAAAATCAGATGGTGTGTACGCGGCATAAGACTTGTATGTAGACTATAAAAATATCTTATCGCCACACACAATCATCAAGGTGAAAGGTTCAGAAAGACCTGGTCCTGCTGGGGAGATTTTACCTTCACCAAAAAGGGTCTTCAAACTGCGGCTCGAGGGCCTGATGCATCTCTTTGCCTTTATCTGGCCCTTAGGGCTCTATTCCTCCCACTGATTTGAGGCACTATTACTAACGCCAACATTGAGGCATAATTTCCCCAACCGACGCTAACGATGGGGCACTATTCCTCCCACTGACACCAATGATGGGACACTATTCCTCCCACTGATACCAATGATGGGGTACTATTCCTCCCACTGACACCAATGATGAGACACTATTCCTCCCACTGACACCAACGATGGGACTCTATTCCTCCCACTGACACCAATGATGAGACACTATTCCTCCCACTGACACCAACGATGGGACTCTATTCCTCCCACTGACACCAACGATGGGGCACTAGTCCTCCTCTTACTGACACCAATGATGGGGTACAATTCCTCCCACTGATACCAATGATGAGACACTATTCCTCCCACTGACACCAATGATGGGGTACTATTCCTCCCACTGATACCAATGATGGGGCACTATTCCTCACGCTGACACTAACGATGGGGCACTATTCCTCCCACTGACACCAATGATGGGGCACTATTCCTCCCACTGACACCAATGATGGGGCACTTTTCCTCCCACTGACACCAATGATGGGACACTATTCATTCCACTGACACCAATGATGGGGGCACTATTCCTCCCTCTGATAGCAATGATGGGGCACTATTCCTCCCACTGACACCAAATTGGGGCTCGTTCCCCCAACTAATAGCAATGATGGGGTACTATTCCTCCCACTGATACCAATGATGGGGCACTATTTTTCCCACTGACACCAATGATGGGGCACTATTCCTCCCACTGATACCAATGATGGGGCACTATTCCTCCTCCTACTGACCACAGGCACTATGTAAATGAACACCACACCTGAGGCATTGGGACATTTTCTACCCTCACCAGCCCCACAAAAGTCTCAAGGACTGTAAACTGGCCCTTTGACTGGAAAGTTTGGGCCCCCCGGCTTAGGGGATCTCCTGAATAGGGGTCCGTGGATATCATTCACCTTTTTTGCTTCTGGGGGTATCCTAGAAACTGTCCAGAAAACCTGTATTTTGCCTTGAATGGAAAAACAAATGTCAGATTTGATGGAAAGTGGTGACAACCAGTCCTTGCAGTATTTGTGTAAACTGATCTGACCATTAATCAGCCTTCCGCTCTTTTCACAGCACCCGACTTGAGTCACAACCTGTAAATATAGAAGAGAAATGTAATATTCCCCTTATACTGCTAAAACGATCAGATCCTGACTGATGCCGCTGACCTCAGACTTCTGTATAACCCACAGACTTCGCCTGCCCGTCACTTGTGGCTTTCCTCAAACTTCCGAATCTTCTGCAAACTGCGTCATGACGTCTTCCATATTCTTCCTCGAAGTACAATATATCTGTTTATTCTCATTGGGCTCGTATTGTAATCCGGTTTCCCATCACACTTTGTCCTTCTCTTAGGTTTTGTCATTCTTTGGTATAATTAATAAAGCTTAAAGCGATGGTTAAAATTCCGAAACAAGAGAAACACATTGGAGTCATCATTCATGGTAACTATTAGATTGTAAGCTCTTCTGAGCAGGTCCCTCCCAATCCTTTTGTATTTTATTGTATTATAACTGTATTGTCTCCCTTTTATATTGTAAAGCGATGCGTATACTGTTGGCGCTATAAAAACTTAAAAATACTGAACCCTCCCCATCAATTGCAGCCTCACTGTGCCCATCAATTGCAGCCATTGTGCCCATCATATGCAGCCACTTGAGCCCATCATATGCAGCCACTGTGCCCGTCATATGGTGCCACTTGTGCCCGTCAAATGCAGCCACTTGTGCTCGTCAAATGCAGCCACTTGTGCTCGTCAAATGCAGCCACTTGTGCCCATCAAATGCAGCCACTGTGCCCGTCATATGCTGCCACTTGTGCCCGCCATATGCAGCCACTTGTGCCAGTAAAATGCAGCCACTTGTGCTTGTCAAATGCAGCCACTGTGCCTGTCATATGGTGCCACTTGTGCCCGTCATATGGTGCCACTTGTGCTCGTCAAATGCAGCCACTTGTGCCCATCAAATGCAGCCACTGTGCCCGTCATATGCTGCCACTTGTGCCCGCCATATGCAGCCACTTGTGCCCGTCAAATGCAGCCACTTGTGCTTGTCAAATGCAGCCACTTGTACCCGTCATATGCAGCCATTGTGCCCATCAAACGCAGCCATTGTGTCCATCAAATGCAGCCACTTGTGCCCATCATATGCAGCCGCTGTGCCCGTCATATGGTGCCACTTGTGCCCATCATATGCAGCCACTTGTGCTCGTCAAATGCAGCCACTTCTGCCCATCAAATGCAGTCATTTGAGCCCATCATATGCAGCCACTGTGCCCATCATATGCTGCCACTTGTGCCCGCCATATGCAGCCACTTGTGCTTGTCAAATGCAGCCACTTGTACCCATCATATGCAGCCATTGTGTCCATCAAACGCAGCCATTGTGTCCATCAAATGCAGCCACTTGTGCCCATCATATGCAGCCACTGTACCCACGACCCCCCCACTTGCGGCTCTGGCAGCACCCAACCCCCACCCCCCACGCGTCTCTGGCTGCAGCACCCCCCCGCGCGCACATGCGGCTCTGGCAGCACTGAACCCCCGCGCACGTGGCTCTGGCAGAGGGGGGCAGCTCATCCAGCGTGTCTTGTCCGCTACTCTTCCTAAGCACCAGGCATCCAATAGGGTGGCCTGGCGCTTTGGCCAATCAGGAAACAGGTCTGCCACCCTGCCTCCTGATTGGCGGGGAGGAAGGTTAGTGTGAAAATAGCGAAAATGTATTTGCATCGTCACACAATTGGGTGGGATCAGGGCGCACTCTCTGAGCAGTCATGTTGGAACAGGAAGGGGCCGTCCCCAAACTGTTCCCACAAAGTTGGGAGCATGAAATTGTCCAAATATCTTGGTATGGCGATGCCTTAAGAGTTCCCTTCACTGGAACTAAGGGGCCAAACCCAACCCCTGAAAAACAACCCCACACCATAATCCCCCCTCCACCAAATGGTTTGGACCAGCGCACAAAGCAAGGTCCATAAAGACATGGATGAGCGAGTTTGGGGCGGAGGAACTTGACTGGCCTAGCTGTTCTACACAATAATAGGCTGCAGTGGGGACACAGAGATGATAGTAGGGACAGCTGAAGGCAGTATCAACTAGACATGTGCACAACCAAAAAATTTGTTTATTTTCGTTTCGTTTTTTTCGTTTCCGAAAAAAAATCGTTTTTTTTCGTTTAGTTTTTTTCGTTTCCGTCGATTCGTAACGATTCATACATTCGTAAGTCGTCGTTGTTCGGATTCGTAACGATTCGTACATTCGTAAGTCGTCGTTGTTCGGATTCGTAACGATTCGTACATTCGTAAGAGTTATTTTTTCGTTTTTTTTTTCGTTAGTTTAATTTTCGGACACATTCGTATTTATTCGTACATTCGTAACATTCGTAGATTCGTAATCGGAGCATAATTCCTAATTTGATGTAATGTGTATGCTATTATTACACTTTAATAATTTACGAATCGAAAAAAAAAGTTACGAATCGAAAAAAAAAAGTTACGAATCGAAAAAAAAAATTACGAATGTATGAATTTTTTTGTTCTATAGAGACACGGAAAATTACAAATCGAAAAAAAAAAAAAAAAAAAGTTACGAATCGAAAAAAAAAAGTTACGAATCGAAAAGAAAAAGTTACGAATCGAAAAAAAAGTTACGAATGTATGAATTTTTTGGTTCAATAGAGACACGGAAAAATTACAAATCGAAAAAAATAAATAAAAAAGTTACGAATCGAAAAAAAAGTTACGAATCGAAAAAAAAAAGTTACGAATCGAAAAAAAAGTTACGAATGTACTAATTTTTTTGTTCAATCCATTCGAAGCACGTTTAGCAGCACCATTGTAAGGGACACGGAAAATGACCAATTCAACAAAAAAAAAAAAGTTACAAATTTTTTCGTTCGTTTTCGTTCGTTTTTGTTTTTCGGATTTTCTTCATTAGTACATTCGTTGTTTCTAATTAGTTTTTTTCGGATTTTCGTTGTTTTTCGGATTCGTACGATTCGAACGATTCGTTACGATTCGTTATTCGTATTCGTACGATTCGAATGATTCGTTCATTCGTACGAAAACGAACGAACGAAAATAACGAAAAAAAAAACGAAAACGAAACGAATTGCACATGTCTAGTATCAACCAGGTATATTTCCCTCTACACAAAGCAGTAGTACGCCGGCTGTTTGAAGTGGACTACTGTTGTTATGGCAGCAGCTAGCTGTCATAACACCCGGTATCCTCTTCAACAGCGGGCGGTCCGCTTTCAGATTCGGATTCGCCGCAAGATCATGTTTATCAGGGGCGGGAGAGGACCCCATTCCTGTTGCACTCCGGTGGTCTCCGCCGCTTACCGGAGCCGTCGGTAATGGTGGAGACGATTGGGTCCTCTCCCCTCACAGGCTGGATGCCGAGTGAGGGAAAGATGGCCCCCGCTCGGCTCTGCACCATTGGATGGCGGAAGCGACGTCAAATGTCTCTTCTGCCCAATGGTCTTAAAGGGGAATCTTTTCTTATTTATTTTTTGCAAAAAAAATAAAAAATTACATTTATTTTTTTTTATTGCATTTTAGTGTAAATATGAGATCTGAGGCCTTTTTGACCCCCCCCAGATCTCACATTAAAGAGAACCTGTCATGCTTTTCTTCTATTACAAGGGATGTTTACATCCCTTGTAATAGGAATAAAAGTGACCCAAAATTTTTGTTTTAAAAGGACAGTGTCAAAAAAAAAAAAAAGTAAAATAAATAATAAAAGAAAAAAAGAAATGTAAAGCGCCCCATCCCCCCGAGCTCGCGCGCAGAAGCAAACACATACGTAAGTCGTCTCCGCATATGAAAACGATGTTCAAACCACACATGTGAGGTATCACCGCAATCGTTAGAGCGAGAGCAATAATTCTAGCACTAGCCCTCCTCTGGAACTCTAAACATGTAACCTGTAGAAATTTTTAAACGTCACCCATGGAGATTTTTAAGGGTAAAAGTTTGTCGCCATTCCACGAGCGGGCGCAATTTTGAAGCGTGAAATGTTGGGTATCAATTTACTCGGCGTAACATTATCTTTCACAATATAAAAATAGAATAAAAAATGGGCTAACTTTATTTTTTAACTTCTTGCTGACCGCCCACTGTCAAATGACGGCGGGACGGTGCAGCTCTTGTGGCGGGCCGACGTCATATGACGGCGCTCGCTTTTTGGCCATCAGGGGGCGCGCGCGCGTGCCCGCCGCGTAGCTGGGAAGCCGATAAGCGTGCCAGGCGGCCGCGATGACCGCCAGGCACCCGCGATTGCCCGGTAATTGAGCAGGACGTGGATCTGTGTGTGTAAACACACAGATCCACGTCCTGTCAGAGGAGAGGAGACCGATGGTGTGTCCCTTGTACATAGGGACACCGATCGGTCCCCTCCCCCAGTCAGTCCCCTCCCCCCACAGTTAGAATCACTCATATAGGGAACATATTAACCCCTGCAGCGCCCCCTAGTGTTAACCCCTTCAATGCCAGTCACATTTATACAGAAATCATTGCATTTTTATAGCACGGATCGCTGTATAAATGTGAATGGTCCCAAAAATGTGTCAAAAGTGTCCGATATGTCCGCTGCAATGTCGCAGTCATGATAAAAATCGCAGATCGCCGCCATTACTAGTAAAAAAAAAATAATAATAAAAATGCTATAAATCTTTCCCCTATTTTGTAGACGCTATAACTTTTGCGCAAACCAATCAATAGACGCTTATTGCGATTTTTTTTTACCAAAAATATGTAGAAGAATACGTATCGGTCTAAACTGAGGAAAAAATTTGTTAAAAAAAAAAAAAATTGGATATTTATTATAATAAAAAGTAAAAAATATTGCGTTTTTTCAAACTTGTCCCTCTTAATTTGTTTATAGCGCAAGAAATAAAAACCGCAGAGGTGATCAAATACCACCAAAATAAAGCTCTATCTGTGGGAAAAAAATGAAAAAAATGTTATTTGGGTACAGCGTTGCATGACCGCGCAATTGTCATTCAAAATGCGACAGCGCTGAAAGCTGAAAAATGGCTTGGTCAGGAAGGGGGTGTTCGTACCTGGTAGGCAAGTGGTTAATTTAAAAAAGTGGATTTTTCCCAAACAAAACAAAAAGTATTGCAACGACCGTTATTTTTTTTCTTCTTATATATATATAATGTTTTAAGGGTTCTAAGTAATTTTCTAGCAAAGAAAACGGATTTTAACTTGTAAACACCAAGTCTGAAAAATAGGCCCGGTCCTTAAGTGGAACTATATATAGACCTCTCCCATGTCTTTGTGATGAGATGTGATAGGGAAGCCATAGAGCACTGAAATAAACAACATTTCCACACTGAAATATAGATTATAACCAGTGTTGGTCATCTTACTTTAAAAAAGTAATTAGTTAAGTTACAAATTACTTCTCCCAAAAAGTAATTGCGTTAGTAACTCAGTTACTACATTGGAAAAGTAATTAGTTACGCAGCAAAGTAACTGTGACTTTTTTTTAAAATATTCTATACGTGTAACTAAGGGGCGGGTCTAGTATTACTGTAACCAAGGGGCGCATTTATTATTATTGTTATATATTGTGTAACCACAAGGGGCTGCTCTATTATTACTCTAACCAAGGGGCAGATCTGTTATAGCGTGTAAGGGGCGGGTCTATTATTATTATATGGTGTAAGGGGCGGGTCTATTATTATTATATGGTGTAAGGGGCGGATGGCTACAGAAGAGGGCGAATGTTAAATTAATGGGCGGAGCTCGATATATAACAATAATAATAAATGCGCCCCTTGGTTACAGTAATACTAGACCCGCCCCTTACTTACACGATAGACGCCTCTTGCAGAGTAGCATGAGCATCAGGAGTGTGCGGCATCGCCTCGTACAATTTCATGTTAACTGCGCCTGCGCGGTGTAGAGTTCACTCAGAGCTGTTTAGGTTCGGCAATTTTCGGAAGCTCCGTAGTCCTTCGTACTGCGCAAGCCCTGCGCCTGCGCAGTACAGGGGGTCCTTATCCGGCGGGGGAATTTTTTCGGCAGGACACCGGAATTACACTACTGCCATCTAGTGGCGGTAGATGTAATTGGGGTAACTAAGCCAAAGTAATGGGAACTGAGTTACCATGAGGGGAAAAGTAATCAGTTAGATTACTAGTTACCCTCTAAAGTAACTGCGTTACGTAACCCAGTTTATTTTAACTCAGTTACTTACATCACTGATTATAACTGAATCATCCCCTTGTCATACAAGCACCTTTCTTTTTTCTTTTTTATCTGTTAGCTAAAACTGCATATTAGCAAATTCATGTATAGAATATCTGTAAATGACAGAATTATTACTTGGCTACAAGGCAGGAAATTCTTACATTGCAAGACAAAAAAAAACTATTTCCAACCATTATGTGTTTTAATGCAGAACATAAAAATGATGATTTGTATTCTGAAGCCTCTGATATATCTGCTTCTAGATAGCACTAAGCTGCCTCAATACTCCTGGGAGGCTCTCCAGTAGGATTTTGGCAACCGTAATACATGGAGGGATACAGTAGATGTGCAGTTTGTTCACAGATCTTAAGGAAGCGCTCCAGACTTGCTTAACCGCTTCAGCCCCCGGAAGATTTTACTCCCCTTCCTGACCGGAGCACTTTTTGCGATTCGGCACTGCAGCGCTTTAACTGACAATTGCGCGGTCTTACGACGATGTACCCAAAAAAATTGACAACCTTTTCCCCCACAAATAGAGCTTTCTTTTGGTGGTACAGTAAACCCCCCTCCATCGCTGGGGTTATGTTCCGGACCCACCCGCGAAAAGTGAAAAACCGCGAAATAGAAAGACCCCATTTAAATACACCCTAGGCATGTTTTGTTAATTTTTTAATAGCATTTAAAGGTCTTTAAACACAATTTTATGCAATAGAAACACATTAAAGATAGAGAGAGAGATCAAGAGGATTTTTAAAACACAAAAATATGGTCTTAACAGTACAGTATACTGTACAGTACAGTAGAAAATAGAGTACATAACTGCGAAAATGGCGAAATATTAGTGCAATATCAGAATAACAGGTCCTAATTAAAATACCGCAATATACCGGGACCGCAAAAACTGAACCGCGATATAGCGGGGGTTTACTGTATTTGATCACCTCTGCGGTTTAAATTTTTTGCGCTATAAAAGAAAAAATTGTGATAATTTTTTAGAAAAAAGCAATATTTTTAAATTTTTGCTATAATAAATATCCCTCAAAAATATATATTTCTCAGTTTAGGCTGACCTGGAATTTAATTTCCAGGTCAAGGTCGATATATATTCTTCTACATATTTTTGGTAAAAAAAAAAAATCACAATAAGCGTATATTTATTGGTTTGCACAAAAGTTATAGCGTCTACAAAATGGGGGATAGTTTTATGGCATTTTTATTATTTTTTTTATTAGTAATGGCGGCGATCTGCGATTTTTATCGAGACTGCGACATTATGGCGGACTCATCGGACACTTTTGACACTATTTTGGGACCATTGTCATTTATACCGCGATCAGTGCTATAAAAATGCACTGATTACTGTGTAAAGGACACTGGCAGGGAAGGGGTTAAACACTAGGGGGCGGTCAAGGGGTTAAGTGTGTCCTAGGGAGTGATTCTAACTGTGGGGGGATGGGCTACCACTGACATGACAGCGATCACTAGCAGTAGATCCCTGTCATGTCACTAGGCAGGACGGGGAAATGCCTTGTTTACATAGGCATCTCCCCATTCTGCGGCTCCGTGACACGATCGCGGGACACCGGCGGACATCGAGTCCGCGGAACCGGCGGGCACGGTCACGCAGTACGTGGCGGGCACGCTCGCGCCCGCTAGCCCCACCAATTAAAGGGGGCATACAGGTACGCCCATTTGCCCACCGCTGCCATTGTGCCGATGTATATCGGCGTGCAGTGGTTAAAGTGGTTGAAAACCTCTGACATGAAATATGAACAAAGCCTATCCCTCTATAGTGTGTACTTGTCTTAATTCAGAGCACTAAGTGTCATTTTTGTCTGCTCCCCCGTTTCTCTGCTATCTGTTTTCCTGGCTGACACCAAGAGAAAAAGGTGACGGGGGGAGCTTCAGCACACAGCCTGTTACTGACAGCCTCAGCTCTTTTCCTGTGTGGTAGTGTGCCCCTTCCCTCCAATTAGCCCTCACGGAGCTCTGCGGTGTGAACCTTCAGCTGTCCCCTGCTATATGAAAGATCATACAAGCTGTATAAAATCTGGACCATCGGAATAGAAGCCAGATGAGAGGGTGATCCAGGAGGGCACCATCCTGTAGGGCATTAAAAAACCGGACCAGATGGGGGACCAAGAGGTCTTGAAATTTACGGTAATAGAGGGCTGGGAAACCGTCGGGACCCAGAGCCGAACCTGTTTTTGTACTTTTAACCGCCGCCAGGATCTCCCATTACGTGAAAGGCCCTTCCATACGCGTTCTATGTTCATCTGTTATCTTTGGAAGTTGAACCTCTGCCGAATATTGCGCTGAGGATCTTCCCGTATGGGGGCTTTATACAAAGCGGAGTAGAACTTTCTAAAGACTTTTAGCAACGGGGGTTTTGAGAGTGAGAGCTGGCTGAACAGTGCAAATTTGGGATCACACTGGCACGCATTTGAGGATTAAGCTTATGGGCCAACAAGGAACCAATTTTGTCCTTATGCATCTAAAAACGCGTAGAGGCCCATCGCACAATTTTTATTGGTTTTAAAGGGTATAACAATCACACCCACACAGGAGCTAAAACATCTGATAAAGTTTGCAAACAATCAGGAAGAAGTGAACAAACACATCAGCAAATTATCTGGACCTGGTACAACATGTTGCTTGAAGGCCCTTTATGAATTTGGAATAGCGAATAGGTGGTCTGAACTATAGAATGGGCAGCAGAAATGTAACTAGAACCCCCAGTGAAAGAAACCATGATGAGCCCCCCTGACCCTCACTTTTCTCAGAGCCTGGTGGTGGAACACCAGGGCCGGTTGCAAGTGCAACCTTTGCAACCCTGGTAGTTCCACCACTTGTGTCAGTAGTTTTTTATTTTTTTACAATATTTTTTTGTTTTTACATTTTCAGCAGCCCGTTGGGGGGCTTTGGTGAGATATCAGGGGTCCAAACAGACCTCTGATGTTCCACCTTTGAGAGTACACAACCACCAATCTCCTGCTCTGCTGCCTCAGCTGCACAGAATGAATGGACAGAAATCTGTACAGAGTTTGCTGTGCTTCATTATTGAATGGACACAGGAGCGATAAGTACCGATCACAGACTCTGTCCATTCACAAAAGGAAGGGGCCAGTGAATTACATATTTACGGGGTCCCTTCACGCTCTCCATCCTGACACATCCCCCACAGCAGCCGGTGGGAGAAGGGAAGGGGGGAAGCTGGCAGCGCTGCGGGGAGGGGTGGCCATCAGAGAACATAGGGGGGCCCCGGGGCAGCATGGCCTGAATAGGAGAGGTAGTGGCATACAAAGGAACTGTTCCCCTCCATTCTCCTCTTGCAGTGGCTGAATGCCTGCGGGAGGAAAGGGAGGAGAAGCTGTCTTTCAGCGGCTGCAGGAAGAGAATGGAGGGCATTGGTTTCTCCTATATGCCACTGCCCCTCCTATTCAAGTGTACAGAGGAGCCACACAGACACTCTGGAGCATGGGGCCGGTCACAATCGCAACCCCTGTAGGTACACCCCTGGTGGGCAGATAAGTCCAGATAGGAAAAGATGTGGGGTGGAGAGCAGATAGGAAAACTGGTAGGGGAAGAGACCAGGAAAGGCCATGGTTGGGTCAATGTAGAGGTCAGGGTAGGGAGGCCAAGACAATACAAAGAGAAGGGTAATGAGAAAGGGATACAGCAGAATGTATCCAAGTGTACAGAGGAGCCAGACGGACACTCTGGAGCATGGGGCCGGGTCACAATCGCAACCCCTGTAGGTACGCCCCTGGTGGGCAGATAAGTCCAGATAGGAAAAGATGTGGAGTGGAGAGCAGATAGGAAAACTGGTAGGGGAAGAGACAAGGAAAGGCCATGGTTGGGTCAATGGCAGAGGTCAGGGTAGGGAGGCCAAGACAATACAAAGAGAAGGGTAACAGGAATGGGATACAGCAGAATGTATCCCCCGCAGACTATAGCCAGAGGGCCAGGTAAATGGACAATAACTCGAAGAGTTTGAGGATGGTAAGACATAAGCAAGCCACGGTTCACATGTTTTGAGAAATTGGGCTGGTTGTGTCATTAAGAATACTAGACAGTTTCTCGAAAACTAACATTGAGTTCATATGGCCTTTTGACTTATAAGATGACTGTGGGGATTCTTCTAAGCTTTGGCTATCATTTGCTTCACAGCCAGAATTAAATATGTAGCCAACTTCTGTTGGTATGAAAAGTGGCCTTAAATTGTGTGATGGAGGAGGGCCAACCACACATCCTTGGGTCCTGTTATCTCAAAGTCCTGTCTATTTCTCAAGCAGTACTGATATTTATGGCCCTTCTTTAAAGTAAACATATTATCTGGGCTAGCATGACCAAAGTTGGTTCATTTCATCTGAAGTGAAGTCAACCCACCTTCAAACACCTTCAAACACTTCATGCCCAACATGAATGGGCTATTTCTTCACTTGGCCAGATGTTTCAAGCGTACACAGGTGCACTTTTCAGCACTTCACCATGATTATCTCTTTAGTTAATCAGACCCTATGATTATGTTGTAGGCCAAGGGACACATTAACCCTTGGCCTACAACATAAGACTAGAAGAGTTTGAGGACGGTAAGACATAAGCAAACCACGGTTCACATGTTTTGAGAAATTTGGGTTGGTTGTGTCATTAAGAATACTAGACAGTTTATCGAAAACTAAGATTGGGTTCATATGGCCTTTGACTTAAAGGATGACTGTGGGAATTCTTCTAAGCTTTGGCTATCATTTGCTTCACAGCCAGAATCAAATATTTAGCCAACTTCTGTTGGTATGAAAAGTGGCCTTAAATTGTGTGATGGAGAAGGGCCAATCTCACATCCTTGGGTCCTGTTATCTCAAAGTCCTGTCTATTTCTCAAGCAATACTGATATTTATGGCCCTTCTTTAAAGTAATTATATTATCTGGGCTAGTATGACAAACGTTGGTTCATTTCAGCTGAAGTGAAATCAACCCACCTTCAAACACCTTCAAACGCTTCATGCCCAACATGAATGGGCTACTTCTTCACTTGGCCAGATGTTTGACGTGGACACAGGTGCACTTTTCGGCACTTCACCATGATTCTCTCTTTAGTAAATCAGACCCTATGATTATGTTGTAGGCCAAGGGACACATTAACCCTTGGCCTACAACATAAGACTAGAAGAGTTTGAGGATGGTAAGACATAAGCAAGCCACGGTTCACATGTTTTGAGAAATTTGGGTTGGTTGGTTGTGTCATTAAGAATACTAGACAGTTTCTCGAAAAATAACATTGAGTTCATATGGCCTTTTGACTTATAAGATGACTGTGGGGATTCTTCTAAGCTTTGGCTATCATTTGCTTCACAGACAGAATTAAATATGTAGCCAACTTCTGTTGAAAAGTGGCCTTAAATTGTGTGATGGAGGAGGGCCAACCACACATCCTTGGGTCCTGTTATCTCAAAGTCCTGTCTATTTCTCAAGCAGTACTGATATTTATGGCCCTTCTTTAAGGTAAACATATTATCTGGGCTAGTATGACAAACGTTGGTTCATTTCAGCTGAAGTGAAGTCAACCCACCTTCAAACACCTTCAAACACTTCATGCCCAACATGAATGGGCTACTTCTTCACTTGGCCAGATGTTTCAAGCGTACACAGGTGCACTTTTCAGCACTTCACCATGATTATCTCTTTAGATAATCAGACCCTATGATTATGTTGTAGGCCAAGGGACACATTAACCCTTGGCCTACAACATAAGACTAGAAGAGTTTGAGGATGGTAAGACATAAGCAAGCCACGGTTCACGTGTTTTGAGAAATTTGGGTTGGTTGTGCCATTAAGAATACTAGACAGTTTCTCGAAAACTAACATTGAGTTCATATGGCCTTTTGACTTATAAGATGACTGTGGGGATTCTTCTAAGCTTTGGCTATCATTTGCTTCACAGCCAGAATTAAATATGTAGCCAACTTCTGTTGGTATGAAAAGTGGCCTTAAATTGTGTGATGGAGGAGGGCCAACCACACATCCTTGGGTCCTGTTATCTCAAAGTCCTGTCTATTTCTCAAGCAGTACTGATATTTATGGCCCTTCTTTAAAGTAAACATATTATCTGGGCTAGCATGACCAAAGTTGGTTCATTTCATCTGAAGTGAAGTCAACCCACCTTCAAACACCTTCAAACACTTCATGCCCAACATGAATGGGCTACTTCTTCACTTGGCCAGATGTTTCAAGCGTACACAGGTGCACTTTTCGGCACTTCACCATGATTATCTCTTTAGTTAATCAGACCCTATGATTATGTTGTAGGCCAAGGGACACATTAACCCTTAGCCTACAACATAAGACTAGAAGAGTTTGAGGATGGTAAGACATAAGCAAACCACGGTTCAAGTTTTGAGAAATTTGGGTTGGTTGTGTCATTAAGAATACTAGACAGTTTCTCGAAAACTAACATTGAGTTCATATGGCCTTTGACTTATAAGACGACTGTGGGAATTCTTCTAAGCTTTGGCTATCATTTTCTTCACAGCCAGAATCAAATATGTAGCCAACTTCTGTTGGTATGAAAAGTGGCCTTAAATTGTGTGATGGAGGAGGGCCAACCTCACATCCTTGGGTCCTGTTATTTCAAAGTCCTGTCTATTTCTCAAGCAGTACTGGTATTTATGGCCCTTCTTTAAGGTAAACATATTATCTGGGCTAGTATGACAAACGTTGGTTCATTTCAGCTGAAGTGAATTCAACCCACCTTCAAACACCTTCAAACACTTCATGCCCAACATGAATGGGCTACTTCTTCACTTGGCCAGATGTTTGACGTGGACACAGGTGCACTTTTCGGCACTTCACCATGATTATCTCTTTAGTAAATCAGACCCTATGATTATGTTGTAGGCCAAGGGACACATTAACCCTTGGCCTACAACATAAGACTAGAAGAGTTTGAGGATGGTAAGACATAAACAAGCCACGGTTCACATGTTTTGAGAAATTTGGGTTGGTTGTGTCATTAAGAATACTAGACAGTTTCTCGAAAACTAACATTGAGTTCATATGGCCTTTGACTTCAGCTGAAGTGAAGTCAACCCACCTTCAAACACCTTCAAACACTTAATGCACAACATGAATGGGCTACTTCTTCACTTGGCCAGATGTTTGATGTGTACACAGGTGCACTTTTCGGCACTTCACCATGATTCTCTCTTTAGTAGTTCAGACCCCAAGATTATGTTGTAGGCCAAGGGACACATTAACCAATGTTTATTTAGTTCATTGTGATATATTTCACTCCCTCGTTTTATATTGAATTTTGCTTCCAAAAATTTATGTGACGGGACATATCCAGCTTAGATTAGTGACGCACAAATATGTCCAACTCTTTGGCCGAAAGCGAGTCTGTTAAGCCTTTTGGAAGCAGCCCAGTCATCTGGGAAACAGTATCATTTCCCTGCTAAAGATGCTTTGGTAGTTTTTCTTTTATATATTTGGTAGTTTTTCTTTTATATATTCTCATAGGACTTTATCAGATGCTTCTCAGCAACACTCAGTAAGATATGTGACCCCTGCAGTATGGCGGCTTTGTAAGACATGGTTGGTTGTTGTAGAAATTGTATCCAGCCCAAATCTTTGTCAAAACTGAAAGCTTAATTACTGAGAAATGTAAAAATACCAATAGCACCCTGGCTTTGGTATAAAGCACTTTTCGACCAATCACGTTCATTCCACTGGGCCAGGGGTCTCCATGCTTTCTAAACAAAGGGCCAGCTTAATGGTCCTTCAGACTTAAGAGGGGTGTGGCAGAGAGTTGCCCTGCCAAGGTCTACAAAGAGATTTTGACCCAGGATTCGCAACCAGGCAGGTTGAGGGGCTCCAGGGGGTTTTGCTTAATGCAGAGGAAGCTGGGTATTCAGTTTTCTCATCGTTTTTTGGGACCTGGAGCCTGGAGGTGTCTAAGAGATCAGGGTGGGATAAAATCTCCAACCCTGGGTCCAGGTATTCAGAAAAGCCAGCATGGTAATCAGGGCTGGTGCTAAGATTTTGGACATCCTAAGCGAAACCTCATTTTGCCGCTCCCCTGGCTCCACGCCCATTGTCCTGCCCATGTACACCCGACCTTTTTAATGAAGTACCCATCAAATGCAGTCTCACCAGCGCCCATTAAATTCAGCCTCACCAGCGCCCATCAATGCAGCCTACAAGCACCCATCAATGCAGCCTCACCAGCACCCATCAATGCAGCCTCACCAGCACCCATCAAATGCAGCTTCACCAGCACCCATCAAATTCAGCCTCACCAGCACCCATCAAATGCAGCCTCACCAGCACCCATCAATGCAGCCTCACCAGCACCCATCAATGCAGCCTACCAGTGCCCATCAATGCAGCCTCACCAGCACCCATGAAATTCAGCCTCACCAGCACCCATCAAATGCAGCCTCACCAGCACCCATCAAATGCAGCCTCACCAGCACCCATCAGATGCAGCCTCCCCAGTGCCCATCAATGCAGCCTACCAGCGCCCATCAATGCAGCCTACAAGCACTCATCAATGCAGCCTCACCAGCACCCATCAATGCAGCCTACAAGCACTCATCAATGCAGCCTCACCAGCCCCCATCAATGCAGCCTCACCAGCACCCATCAAATGCAGCCTCACCAGCACCCATCAAATGCAGCCTCACCAGCGCCCATCAATGCAGCCTCACCAGCGCCCATCAAATGCAGCCTCACCAGCACCCATCAATGCAGCCTACCAGTGCCCATCAATGCAGCCTACCAGTGCCCATCAATGCAGCCTACCAGTGCCCATCAATGAATGTTTGCTTGCTTCCATTCATTCGGGAGTGGGGAAACAGACACAGTCCTCCACCGCAGCTGTGCCTCTGACACTATGTGCGAACAGAGCGGCGGCTGCCTGATGATGCTGAGACTTAGTTGCTTGCTGCAGAGAGAAGAGGGAAGTGGCCGGGCGCCCTAGGCGGCTGCCTAGTTTGCCTAGTGGTAGCACCGGCCCTGATGGTAATTGGTCAGGTGTGTGCTGGGCTTTTTAGTAGTGATCTGACAATGGTTCTGGGCTTCACCCCCGGCAGACAGAGGAGGTCCCCGCCAGGAGTCAGGAGGGCTTCACGTAGGAGCCAAAGCAGCAAGGGGCTGCCTATTATGTGCACAGAGTGTGTATGAAGACTGTGAGAGGCAGACAGAGGGTAAGGCCAAAGCAGGAGTGTTGTATGTATAATCCAGGAGGCTGAATGACTATTTCTTTGCAAGAGTGAAATACTGAAAACCCCTGTGAGGGAAACCTGATTTGATTATCTGGAACTTTGAACTTCCTTTTAATAAAATTGGGCAAGAAAAGCCCTTAAAAAACAAGAAAGTGAGTGGCGGGTCCTGTAAAGCTCTACCATTCGATGCTAGTTCCCACGGGGGGGGGGGGGGGGGGGGGGGGCAGACTGTGGCCATTTGGAGTAGAAAAGGTCTCAACATCAGTTGAATAAGCAATGCCAATCTTTGGTGTCAGTGGAAGGAATAGTGCCCATCATTGGTGTCAGTGGGGGGGGGGGGGGGGATTTTGGCCCATCTTTGGTGTCAGTGGAAGGAATAGTGCCCATCATTGGTGTCAGTGGGGGGAGTTGTGCCCTATCGTTGGTGTCATTGGGAAGAATTGGGCCCCATCATTGGTGTCATTGGGCCTCATTGTTAGTGTCATTGGGAGCAATTCTGCCACTTCATTGTTGTCAGTGGGGGAAGGGGATTTTGCCCCATCTTTGGTGTCAGTGGAAGGAATAGTGCCCATCGTTGGTGTCAGTGGGGGGAGTTGTGCCCTATCGTTGGTGTCATTGTGTCATTGGGAAGAATTGTGCCCCATCATTGGTGTCACTAGGAGCAATTCTGCCACTTCATTGTTGTCAGTGGGGGGGGGGGGATTTTGCCCCATCTTTGGTCAGTGGAAGGAATAGTGCCCATCATTGGTGTCAGTGGGGGGAGTTTCGCCCTATCGTTGTTGTCATTGGGAAGAATTGTGCCCCATCATTGTTGTCATTGGGCCTCATTGTTAGTTTTACTGGGAGCAATTCTGCCACTTCATTGTTGTCAGTGGGGAGGGGGGATTTTGCCCCATCTTCGGTGTCAGTGGAAGGAATAGTGCCCATCGTTGGTGTCAGTGGGGGGAGTTGTGCCCTACCGTTGGTGTCATTGGGAAGAATTGTGCCCCATCATTGGTGTCATTGGGCCTCATTGTTAGTTTTACTGGGAGCAATTCTGCCACTTCATTGTTGTCAGTGGGGGGGGATTTTGCCCCATCTTCGGTGTCAGTGGAAGGAATAGTGCCCATCGTTGGTGTCAGTGGGGGGAGTTGTGCCCTATCGTTGGTGTCATTGGGAAGAATTGTGCCCCATCATTGGTGTCATTGGGCCTCATTGTTAGTGTCATTAGGAGCAATTCTGCTACTTCATTGTTGTCAGTGGGGGGGGGGGGGGGGGGAATTTTGCCCCATCTTTGGTGTCAGTGGAAGAAATAGTGCCCATCGTTGGTGTCAGTGGGGGGAGTTGTACCCTATCGTTGGTGTCATTGGCAAGAATTGTGCCCCATCATTGGTGTCACTGGGAGCAATTCTGCCACTTCATTGTTGTCAGTGGGGGGGGGGGGGGGGGGATTTTGCCCCATCTTTGGTGTCAGTGGAAGGAATAGTGTCCATCATTGGTGTCAGTGGGGGGAGTTTCGCCCTATCGTTGTTGTCACTGGGAAGAATTGTGCCCCATCATTGGAGTCATTGGGCCTCATTGTTAGTGTCATTGGGAGCAATTCTGCCACTTCATTGTTGTCAGTGGGGGGGGGGGGGGGGGATTTTGCCCCATCTTTGGTATCAGTTGATGAAAATAGTACCCCAAGGGGCAGATAAAAGCAAGCAAAGGGCCTGCATTTGGCCCCTGGTATGCAGTTTGGAGACCACGGCACTGGACCAAAGGCCATCCCTTCCACTGCTCTCTAATATAGGAAGCAGTGAATGGATACGGAGGGTAGACGGGGTAGTTGGCAAGATGGAAAATATCTCAATTGGCTATTAACACTTATTTCCAAATCTATAAGATCCAGATGCTCGGTGACTATGCCAACTTGGAACGAGTAAAATGGATCCAAATTGTTTCCATCAAAGTCTTACAGTTTTATGAGAAACTTGTGTCTACCCAACATTAAATGTCAGTTTTTATTATAGACTGATTCTTTTTCTTAATATACTGTGAATATCCTTCATACGCTATATTGTCAAAAGTATTGGGACACCTGCCTTTACACGCACATGACATTTAATGCTTTGTGGTTTTGTAAAAATTCAAAAGTATTGGGACCTTTACACACACACGGGAACTTTAATGGCATCCCCAGTCTTAGCCCGTAGGGTTCAATATTGAGTTGGCCCTTTGTAGCTATAAAAGCTTCAGCTCTTCTGGGAAGGCCGTCCACAAGGTTTAGGAGGGTGTCTTTGGGAATGTTTGACCATTCTTCTAGAAGCGCATTTGTGAGGTCAGGCACTGATGGTGGATGAGAAGGCCTGACTCGCAGTCTCTGCTCTAATTCATCCCAGAGGTGTTCTATTGGGTTGAGGTTAGGACTCTGTGCAGGACAGTCAAGTTCATCCACCCCAAACGCGCTCATCCATGTCTTTATGGACCTTGCTTTGTGCACTGGTCCAAATCATTTGGTGGAGGGGGGATTATGGTGTGGGGGGAGAGGGGATTATGGTGTGGGGTTGTTTTTCAGGGGTTGGGTTTGGTCCCTTAGTTCCAGTGAAGGGAACTCTTAAGGCGTCAGCATACCAAGACATTTTGGACAATTTCATGCTCCCAACTTTGTGGGAGCAGTTTGGGGACGGCCCCTTCCTGTTCCAACATGACTGCACACCAGTGCACAAAGCAAGGTCCATAAAGACATGGATGAGCGAGTTTGGGGTGGAGGAACTTGACTGGCCTGCACAGAGTCCTGACCGCAACTCGATAGAACATTTTTGGGATGAATTAGAGCGGAGACTGTGAGCCAGACATTATTGTCCAACATCAGCGCCTGACCTCACAAATGCTCTTCTGGAAGAATGGTCAAACATTCCCATAGACACCCTCCTAAACCTTGTGGACGGCCTTCCCAGAAACGTTGAAGCTGTTATAGCTGCAAAGGGGGGGCCAACTCAATATTGAACCCTACGGGCTAAGCCCCCGTACACACGGTCGGAAATTCCGACGGAAAATGTCCGATCGGACCATGTTGTCGGAAAATCCGCCCCGTGTGTGGGCTCCATCGGACTTTTTCTGTTGGAATTTTCGACGGAAAAAATTTGAGATCCTTCTCTCAAATTTTCCGACAACAAAATCCGATCGGACTTTTTCTGATCGTGTGTAGAGAATTCCGACGGACAAAGCGCCACGCATGCTCAGATCAAACTATGAGACCAAAGCTATTGGCTACTAATTCTACGTAGTTCCGTCATATGCAACGAACGTCACCACGTTCAGAACGATCGGATTTTCCGACGACTTTGTCAGACCGTGTGTATGCAACACAGGGGCCGGACGAAATCCGTCGAAAAAAAATCTGACGGATTTTGTGGTCGGAATTTTACGATCGTGTGTACAGGGGGCTAAGACTGGGATGCCATTAAAGTTCATGCGCGTGTAAAGGTCCCAATACTTAAATAAAATGTATGTTACACAGGAGGACATTTCACAATCACGCTAACATTGAAACTTCCTACATGGCAGGATGACCACATAAACAGGATGCACGAAATGAAAAGACCTCCTGAATACTATGTTTGTATTTGTAATCTTATGTTATGTTATGTTATTTTATATCCTTTTTTTTTTACAGGTTGGTGGTCGGAGCCCCCTTCGATCAGAATGGAGCACAGAAGACAGGTGACATATATAGATGTTCCATCACCAACGACACAACAAATGACTGTACCAAGCTTGGAATTGGTAGGTGACGGTCCCTGCCTTCACTGGAAGCTTATATACTATTTATTTGCTTTAGGTTTATTTTACAAGCCCACAATATATCAATCATACTCCAGCTGTCCATATACTATAGAACTTAGACAAGCAATATATTGTGTATATGCTTTAGGAGATACATGTTCAGATTGCACAAGTTAGGCCCCTTTCACACTGGGGCGGGAGCAGCGGCGACGGTAAAGCAGCGCTATATTTTGCGCTGCTTTACCGTCGTTTTAGCCGCGGTATTCGGCCGCTAGCGGTGCGGTTTAAACCACCGCTAGCGGCCGAAAAAGGGTTAAAACCCCCCGCAAAGCGCCGCCGCAGCGGCATTTTGCGGCGGTATTGCCGCGGTGTCCCATTGATTTTAATGGGTAGGGGCGGTATAGGAGCGGTGAATACACGGCTCCTTCACCGCTCCAAAGATGCTGCTAGCAGGACTTTTTTGACCATCCTGCTAGCGCACCGCTCCAGTGTGAAAGCCCGCCGGTGTTCTATCACCAAGTGTCCGGCTGTCACTAGGTGTCCGAAGTCTACTGCGCATGCGCAGCGCATGCGCAGTCTGGATCCAGAAGATTTTCGGAAATTGTCGGAAGATGAGCGGCGCCTGCGCCGTGAGTCGAGGAGAAGCCCCCACCATCCAAGCGGACATAGGGTTAGTCAAATTGAGAGGGCCCCTCGCGGGCTCGCTTCGCTCGCCACGCATCGGGCACGGCCTCGCTGCGCTCGGCACTTTTATATTCTAACTCTATGTCCACTGGGATGGTGGGGCTTGAAAGTGGACTCACGGCGCAGGCGCCGTTCATCCTCGGCAATTTTCGGAATATGGGCGTCCTGTGTACTGCGCATGCGCAGTACACCTCGGACACTTGGTGATGGGGGACGGATAATGATACAACACCGGCTTTCACACTGGAGTGAATGGGGCCGGATTTTTTCAGGCGTTGTACAGGCGCTATTTTTAGCGCTGTAGCGCCTGAAAAACGCCCCAGTGTGAAAGGGGCCTTACTGTCAGTAAACGTAACTATTAAGGTCCAAACAGTCAACCTCCAACAACATGAGTTAGCCATGATAGATAAATATCCAACGATTGTTGGAGTTTGATTAGAAGTTGTGTCGGATAGATTTAAAAACGCATTATGCGTCATCATACTTACCTCTATATGGAAGCTGGCAGCAGAAATAGACTTATGCCCCGTACACGCGGTCGGAAATTCCGACGGAGAATGTCCGATCGGACCATGTTGTCGGAAAATCCGCCCGTGTGTGGGCTCCATCGGACTTTTTCCGTCGGAATTTCTGACGGAAAAAATTTGAGATCCTGTTCTCAAATTTTCGGACAACAAAATCCGATCGGACTTTTTCTGATCGTGTGTAGAGAATTCCGACGGACAAAGTGCCACGCATGCTCAGATCAAATTAGGAGACCAAAGCTATTGGCTACTAGCCTCTACGTAGTACACAACCAACGTCACCACGTTCAGGATGATCGGATTTTCCGACAACTTTGTCTGACCGTGTGTATGCAACACCAGTGTTGGACAAAATCCGTCTGAAAAAATCCAACGGATATTGTGGTCGGAATTTCCGACCGTGTGTACGGGGCATTACAGATTTATGAGAAATATTAGGATTTACTGTTTTACAAATTTAAAGATGATTTCCAGGTGGTCCAGGTATGGATATTTTTACGTACCATATATACTCGAGTATAAGCCGAGGCACCTAATTTTACCATAAACAACTGGGAAAACTTATTGACTCGAGTATAAGACTAGGGTGAGAAATGCGCAGCTACTGTAAGTGGAAAAGAGGGTCAACAATGCCCATTTGCAGCCTCACTGTGCCCATTTGCAGCCATAGGTCCCTCAAACTTCAAACTTGGTAGTTAAGGTTTCCTAGATGCCCCCCTAGCTGCAGCCAAACTTTGGGGTCTCTGGACCCAAAGGGTCCCGAAATGACATTGCTGGACACAGTTGACCGAATTTGGGGCCCCGTATCTCGGGGTCACTTGGTGCTAGGAAACTCAACATTGGATATGTTGCAGTGCTAGTTCCACTGGGTTTGAATACCAAATTTGGGGTTCCTAGCACAAAGTGACCCCGAGATACGGGGCCCCAAAATCGTGTCGGAAAATGTCAAGCACTTTTCTGCAGCAGAGAATGACATTTTCCGAACCGACTTTGGGGCCCCCGTATCTCGGGGTCACTTGGTGCTAGGAACCCCAAAAGTTGGGTCGGAAAATGTCATTTTCTGCTGCAGAAAAGTGCTTGACTCGAGTATAAGCCGAGGGGGGCACTTTCAGCACAAAAAAATGTGCTGAAAAACTCGGCTTATACTCGAGTATATACGGTAGTTACATTGGTCCAACTTGGATTAGTTCTCAACTATATATTGGTCCAGCTTGGACCAACTTAACTATGTACATACCATACCTTTGGAAAAAGAATATGGAGGGAAAGCACCAATAAGTGTAACACTGGAAACCTTTGCCACATCCCAATTTCAGAAGAAATTGCAAAGAGAGGTGCCCCAGGGATTGTACGGGCAAAGGAGGTAAACCAGAATTGAAAGAAGAATTTAAAGAAGTAACATTGTGTAAAAAAAGTACAAAATGTATTGGGTACAAATGAAAAAAAAAGTTGATACACAGGTATAAATGCCTCAAAACTATTAAATCAGATTTGATCAATAAGCAGCTGGAAATCACTATAGTAGACACCACTACTACACTGCTACTCCAGTGATCTGCATTAGATTCCGGGTCCCATGAAGAGATGCTGCCATGCTGCATTGTGGGGCAGGGTGGGGCAGGTGGTACAAAAGGTTGTAACTGTGGGGAACGAGCTGATGGAAGTGGTAGAAGATTAGTTGGAGATGTGATAGGCTTTCCTGAAGAGATGAGTTTTCAGGGATCGCCTGAAAGTAGTAAGAGTAGGGGATAGCCGGACCGGTGGAGGTAGCGAGTTCAGGAGGATGGGAGAGGCTCTGGAGAAATCCTGGAGATGAGCATGGGAGGAGGAGATGAGAGAGCTTGAGAGCAGGAGGTCCTGAGAAGAGCGGAGAGGACGATTTGGGTGATATTCGGAGACAAGGTTGGTGATGTAGCTCGGGGGAAGAGTTGTGAATGGCTTTGTATGTTGTGGTTAGTATTTTGAATTTAATTCACTGGGTGATTGGGAGCCAGTGTAGGGATTGGAGGAGAGGGTCGGCAGACACTGAGCGGTTGGTAAGGTGGATAAGGTTGGTAAGGTGAATGCAAAGTGTTCTCTAATTGAATGAGGTGCAGAGGTGACATCACACTCTCCACCTCGTCTAATAACAGGTGGCTTTGCATTCATTAAGAAAACGCTAATGCCGCGTACACACGGTCGGAATTTCCGATGGAAACAGTCCGATGGGAGCTTTTCATCGGATTTTCCGACCGTGTGTATGGTCAACGGTCTTTTTCTGTCGGAATTTCCGATAGACTTTGAATTGAGAACCTGTTCTCAATTTTTCAGACGGAAAACCTTTCTATCGGATTTTCCGATTGTGTGTATGCAATTCCGACACGGAAAATTCTGACGCATGCTCGGAAGCATTAAACTTCCCTTTTATAGTGCTGACGAACGTGTTTTATGCCGCTGTGTTATTGACCGTCGGAATTTGGTGTGATCGTGTGTAGGCAACACAGCTTGAGCGGAATTTCGTCGGAATTCCGACGGAAAAACCGTCAGAGTTTTTTCTGACGAGAATTCCGATCGTGTGTACGCGGCATAAGCATTCTTTGAATGGTGCCCTTGCCAAACAGGTGTTCACAATGCAACAGGGCAGCCACTTGGCATGGGACACAAAAGCTAGTAGAGATCACTGTAGTAGCGGTGCCTACGACAGTGATTTACAGCTTCTACAGGGATCCCACAGGTTCGGTATTCGCATAATTGCATTGGTCCAACCTGGACGAATATCCATACCTGGACTTCTTTATGTCTATTACCCAACTGATTGACTTGTTAGCTTTGCATGTAGGTGAAAATGTCAGTAAGGCCCCTTTCACACTGGGGCGGGAGCCGCGGCGACGGTAAAGCAGCGCTATATTTAGCGCTGCTTTACCGTCGTTTTAGCCGCGGTATTCGTCCGCTCGCGGGGCGGTTTTACCCCCCCGCGAACGGCCGAAAAAGGGTTAAAATCCCCCGCAAAGCCCTGCCGTAGCGGCACTTTGCGGCGGTATTGCCGCGGTATTACCGCGGTGTCCCATTGAAATCAATGGGTAGGAGCGGTATAGGAGCGGTGAATACACCGCTCCTATACCGCTCCAAAGATGCTGCTAGCAGGACTTTTTTGACCGTCCTGCTAGCGCACCGCTCCAGTGTGATAGACCGCCGGCTTTCACACTGGAGTGAATGGGGCCGGATTTTTTCAGGCGGTGAACAGGCGCTATTTTTAGCGCTGTACCGCCTGAAAAACGCCCCGGTGTGAAAGGGGCCTAAGTGTTTTGAGAAAGCTGCAGTGGCTTGACTTTATACATTAGATTATGGGAATGGCGTCCAATAAGCTCCAAAAAATGTACTTCCCATTCTTTGTAAGAAAATCTCTGGTGTTGCCCAAAGATAAAGTTTAGACACCTCAGATTCCCATGACTGAGGCCATTGGAGCAAATTATCTCTCCATAGATGTAATTGCTATTTTACCAATCTTCTGTGATGCCTAAATCATGGATAAAGTTCCCGATACTCCCCAACGGAATTGATTCTGTATCCAGTAACCTGTGAACTCTACAAACAATTGACCTGATCTACAGGTTGTACATTGTTCCAACATTGGCTACATGGGCAAGAGACTATTTGGTCCACCTATAATTAATGATGCCAGTAGAAGTGCCATGCTTGCCTAGATGTGATTGGCGAGGCCCTACCTGTATCAATGCTTAGGTCTATGTGGCAGAATAGTTGTCTGTGTGGTAACTCAGAGGTTTCTCAGGTCTCTAAGGAGGTCTCAGAGGTCTGTTACTCTGGTAACTGGAGGTCTCTCAGGCAGGGTGACGCTGTCCAACGTGTCGGAGCGAAAGGATAACATGCGGTTGGGAATGAGCTTAGTCACCAATCCTAAAGATAATAGCTTTGTGGTAAGAATATCCTATATCCTGAGGCCGCTCTATATGGCCTCCTTCTCCTATATCCCCTGCCTGAATCTTTCTATGCTTACAGCATCTGTAGCTGATAATTTGCGGCAGATACTGTCCCTCAGCCCCCCCCCATCATCTTTGCAGCATGACGTGTGACCAGAGGCGGACTGACAACTCATGGGGCCCCCAGGCAATAGGAGAAGATCATGGGGCCACCGGGCAATAGGAGATTATGGGGCCCCCATGCAATAGGAGATTATGGGGCCCCCAGGCAATAGATTATGGGGGCCACACAGTATACACACACTCACATACAGTATACACACACAGACACACAATATACACACACAGAATACACACACACACACACTGAAAAGGTACTGGTGAGGCGGGGCAGCTATAATCTTGGGATTTAAAAAAAAAAAACACAGATTTTTACGTGCTGTCCCTGGTATTTTTGAGGCTGGCAACCCTGATGGGGCCCCTTAGTGGCATGGGCCCTCGGGCAGTGCCCGAGTGCCCAGAATGGTCAGTCCGCCCCTGCATGTGACCCATATTTTAAGGCTGTTTCTGCTAATTGTTTTGTCTTGGCTTAACCTTGAGCGCATCCTGCCTGGGCTTTTTTTTCTGCAATGTTAACTTGCCTGCTAATTATTATTAATCAATATCTACAGTAGATGGTGTACCTTATGATGTCTGGTAACAGTGTTGCCATGTTTTAGGCCTGCAGTCCATTGTGGTCTCATGAGTGCGGAAGCTCCTATTATACAACTGGGATGTGCTCCAGAGTCAACGCCAACTTCCGATTCTCAAGAATTGTGGCCCCCGCACTGCAAAGTAAGGCAATCGTATGCATGCAATTCAGTATATAGTTTGAATGAAATGGAAATTATGGTTGTATGTTCTGTGAGTACACATATTGAGCTACTGAGGTTGATTTACTAAAGGCAATTAGGCTGTTCACTTAGCAAGACAAGTTGCATTTTGCAAGGCAATTTGCCCAGGAGCTCAGTGAACGTGGTGAAAGTATACTTTGCAAACAATACCTAATCACGAGCATGACACTTACCCCATATTCTTGAAAATATGGTCCCCGTGGTTAGAGTACATTTGCAACCTGAACCTCGACCACTCCTTACTCTTGCTCTGAAGAACTAAATGTTTCACAAAATGGGAACTTCGGGTGGGCCCCCAATTTCCTCCTCCTTCCTACTGTATCCTAACCCTCATTACCTCCTACACTTAGTTTGCTACAACCAGGGCTTTTTTTTTCAAGGGGAACTTGGTGGAACTCAGTTCCACCACCTCTGGCTCAGACCCTTTGGTACCTGCTTACCACAATCACTTGTAAACACAGAAGTCTGGTTTCTGTGTTTACAAGTGACAGCTCTGCACTCTGTATGTAATGCAATCCTGGTATTTAATGCCCCTTTAAGACCCTCCTACTGTTTTCGTGAAATTTGCCTGAACACACCCACTATTTGATGTGATTTGGAGGGTGTGTGTAGGGGGAGGGGTTTTGTGGGGCCGTAGTTAAGTTCCAGCACCTATTGTTTGATGGGAAAAAGCCCTGGCTACAACACCCCCCCTCCCCCTTTTTGGCCAACCATATCTGGAGAATACTATCTGCACACTACCTAAGCCACCTGTGCATAGACAGGTCTACTGCCACACCTTTCCTTTTCGTCTTCCCACCCAGCCCTTGAAGAACCATATCCTCGGGTTTCATTTGCTGGCATTAGCCTAAATTTCAGTTGGCTTTAAGGTCGATTGACAAACTTTTTTCTTAAATTTGGTGCTGGACTGGTGAGTAGCTCCAATAAATCTGAATGCGATTCTTTTCTTCAGGGTGTCCAACTTTTATGGATATTGTTATTGTTCTGGATGGATCAAACAGCATTTACCCATGGTCAGAGGTCCAAGGTTTTCTCATCAGTATTCTTCAAAAATTCTACATTGCTCCGGGTCAGATTCAGGTAAGAAACTGTTTTGTTACAGAGCCTTGTTCGACTTAAATAGAAATTCCAAGCAAACAGTTGAAATACATAGTTGCATAGTTACATTGTTACATAGTTAGTCAGGTTGAAAAAAAGACACAAGTCCATCTAGTTCAACCATAAAAAAAAAAAAAAAAAGTAATATCAAACAATCCCATATACCCAATCCTATACCCACAGTTGGTCGAGAGAAAGGCGAAAACCCCCAGCAAAACATGATGCAATCTGCTACAGCAGGGGAAAAAATTCCTTTCTGACCCCCAAGAGGCAATCAGATTTTCCCCAGATCAACTTTACCTATAAACGTTAGTATCCAGTTATATTGAGTGCATTTAGGAAAGAATCCAGGCCTTCCAGACTCTTACTGTGAAGAAACCTTTCCGTATTTGGAGATGAAATCTCTTTTCCTCTAGGTGTAAAGAGTGCCCCCTTGTCCTCTGTGATGACCGTAAAGTAAATAACTCAACACCAAGTTCACTAAATGGACCCCTTATATATTTGTACATGTTGATCATATCCCCCCTTAATCTCCTCTTAAATTCAGTTCCTCTAATCTTTCCTCATAGCTGAGCTCCTCCATGCCTCTTATCAGTTTGGTTGCCCTTCTCTGCACTTTCTCCAGTTCCCCGATATCCTTTTTGAGAACTGGAGCCCAAAACTGAACTGCATATTCCAGATGAGGTCTTACTAATTATTTGTACAGGGGGGTAAAATGATATCTCTCTCTGGAGTCCATACCTCTCTTATACAAGAGAGGACTGGAAACCGCAGCTTGGAATTGCACGAATTGCACGTTATTATTGAGTTTATGATCTACCAAAACCCCCAGATACTTCTCCACCATTGATTCCCCTAGTTGTACTCCCCCTAGTATGTATGATGCATATTCTTAGCCCCCAAGTGCATAACTTTACATTTATCAACATTAAACCTCATTTGCCACATAGTCGCCCAATTAGACAGAGCATTGAGGTCGGCTTGTAAATTGGAGACATCCTGTAAGGACGTTATTCCACTGCATAGCTTGGTGTCATCTGCAAAGACGGAAATGTTACTTTTGATCCCAGACCCAATATCATTTATAAAGATATTAAAAAGTAAGGGTCCCAGCACTGAACCTTGGGGTACACCACTGATAACCTTAGACCATTCGGAGTAAGAATCATTAACCACTACTCTCTGAATTCTGTCTTTTAGCCAGTTTTCTATCCATTTACAAACCAATATTTCCAAGTCTGTAGACTTTACCTTACACATGAGCCGTGTGTGCGAAACTGGGTCAAACGCTTTTGCAAAATACAAGTATACCACGTCCACCGCCACCCCTCTGTCCAAGTATACCATGTCCACAGCCATCCCTATGTCCAAGTATACCATGTCCACCCCCACCCCTCTGTCCCACGTACCCTTTGAGGTCAATGGCTTGTGGCCTGGGGGTTTTGCTGGCAGAACGATGCGCTACAGATGGCAGACTGGGTAATTGTCATAAACCATGAAATCAGGTGGAGACAGAAGTACAGTTAAATCACACGTGTTTAATAATAAAAGTAAAAAGAACAAACGTAGTCAAAACATAGCCAAAGTTCAGTAACTGGAACGGATAGTCAGCCAAGCCAGAAGTCAGGGATCAATGTAGTGGAACAGCAAGCAGGATCTGGAGCCAGAAGGGATGTCAGCAAAGCAAGTCTTGAACAGGATCGCAGGAAATAGTTTCTGTGATGTTGACCAAGGTGAAGGCAGAGATCCACTGGGCTGAATGGCTTAAGTAGGCAGGACTGACGAGCAGGATATCATCAACAGCTGAGTAACTGTGGAGAGAGATGGGAGCTGGTAATTAGCTGACAGCTGAGCAGCCAGCTCTGAAACGGAAGGGCTGAGCCCAGCCCCGACAGTAATAAAGTTCTTTCCTCAATGCCAAATAATTTCCAAGGGGAGTGCAGGACCACCCATAATTCCTCCCTCCTCCTCTAGAACCTGGCTCTAGGCTAAGCCTACCTTTCCCTCACCAGCAGGTGTCTGTCTATGTCTATACACTCCCCATACTGTGAGCAAGGCAAAATAATTCAGCAGGAGCTATGGAAATAGTCGCTCCAAGTCCAAGATGGCTGCCCAGATCTCAAGAGAGCTCTGTGTTCAATCAGACACAGGCTCCCCCAAGATGGCCGCTGGGAGCCTATTGAAGAGGACAAGTCAGTCCTCTGCAAGGTTTTCTCTAGAGCCAGAGGTATGAAGAGATTCTACTGTGTTGTCTTCTGCCAGCTTAGCAAGGAGCTTAACCTGAAAGTCGTAAAGCTAAGCCTGGGAAGTAGCAGAATGATCTTACAGACTGGCAAAGGTATGTATTACAAGAATGCCCAGGCAAAATTGTAAATCATTCGGCAGATAAAACAGCATGTGTATTTTAAGCATGTATGTAGCTGTTTTGCATGGCGTTTCACTTTAGTAATCCCTACTCCTTGTGGCAGGTGGGGGTATTGCAGTACGGGGAAGAGGTGGTCCATGAGTTTCACTTGAATGACTTCCGCTCAGTGAATGAGGTGGTGGAGGCTGCAAAACGCATTGAGCAGAGGGGAGGCACAGAGACTCGAACTGCACTGGGCATTGAGAAGGCGTGGTAAGAATACATGAACATATGTAGAGTTAAAAACAGCATGCATATATATTTCTGTGCCCAAAAAGTGTATATTGTCCATGTTGCTATATGTTTGTACACTAAATTACCAAAAGTATCTTTACACGCACATGAACTTTAATGGTATCCCAGTCTTAGTCCGTAGGGTTCAATATTGAGTTGGCCCACCCTTTGCAGCTATAACGGCTTCAACTCTTCTGGGAAGGCTGTCCACAAGGTCCATAAAGACATGGATGAGCGAGTTTGGGGTGTCCTGATCTCAACCCTATAGAACACCTTTGGGATGAATTAGAGCAGAGACTGCAAGCCAGGCCTTCTCATCCAACATCAGTGCTTGACCTCACAAATGTGCTTCTGGAAGAATGTCCAAACATTCAGCCTGTCCAACTCAGTCACCCATTGCTCCTGGGGGGCGCTCTCCCAGGAATTGCATCCGTAACTCCTGTTGTTCGCTGGCCTGTTGCTCTGGGGTTGGAAAGCACTTGCCCGGTTGCATACCAGCAACCTGGAGGGCTCTAATCCAGAGTCCTACCCGAATCTGCTGCCTGACCTCCAGGTATTCATCCGCAGACACAGACCAGGTGTATGCTGAAAGGACAATACGCAGCAGCCCCCGGAAACTTTGATGCCAGATCCAAATCTCCGCTGGGGTGACTGGAGTCTGCGATCCCGATCTTGGATCCAGGTGGAGGTCTGGATGTGTTCACAGCCAGGAAGCACGATCCCGCTGCTGCCAACCAGTTGTGACAAACCCCTGTCCTCAACAGGTCTATGTCCGCCGTAAATGCTTCCTCTGTCCAGAACCAGCACTATCCAAGACCCTTTAGCTCACCCGGTCACCAGCCGTAACTCAGTGTAGGGTGAACAACAACATCAAACTCCTTTTTTCCAGCACATGTTACCACAGATATACAACTCAGAGACACACCCCCACCCGTGGATTCAGGGCGGGGTAAACTGTCCAATCACAATACACACACAGGTCAGGTGTATTCAAATTTCTCATCAGTAAACAGTCTTATCAGCAGGGAGAGCTGTTGGAGGATTTCGCCCCCACCAATCTCACAGCTAATCTACATACACATCCCATAATATCCAAGGCAGACAGACACAATAGAACATTGGAATACAACCCCACAGACAACACACACTATATACATATATACAACATTCCAGTGTGGCTGTACAGTGTGTCTAAATAGCACAGATCATAGTGAGGTTCTCAGTCACCCTGTGCCCCTAATGGACACAGGGTGATTTACACATAAGAGGTGCCGGGGGAGCTGGACACGGAGTCTCCAGAGCTCTCCAAGGTAAGCTGAGTTCCACAAACCCCCCACCCAAAGTGACTCCTGTCACAATTCCCATAGACACACTCCTAAACCTTGTGGACAGCCTTTCCAGAAGAGTTGAAGCTGTTATAGCTGCAAAGAGGGGGCCAACTAGGGTTGCCACCTGTCCGGCATTCACCCGGACAGTTCGGGTTTTGAATCGTGTGTCCGAGTTTCAGACCTCCTGAAACCCCCGGACACAATATTCATAATGGAAACACGAACACAATATTCATAATGGACTCTGGCTCCCCAAGTAACCAAATACCACAACCGTCGAGTGCATAGGGGTGTGCACAGGACCCATTCCCATACATAGACAGGAGAGGAGAGAGGACTGGATCTGCTCCTCTTCCTCCTCCCACCCCTACAACTCTGTCTGCCCACGCACACTCCAATCTCCGGTGTTCTGGTCCTCTGGAAAGGGACTGTATGGGCTGTAAATCTGAAGTTTAGCAACTGGCAGATACATTGTGGATGAAAGGTGTCGATACCTGGGCCTCCATCCTTGGGCGAGTGAGCTCACCATTCAATGTCTGTGACTGAAGTCTCCCCCCACCCTACCTTCTCTCTCTTGACTGAGCGAGTGAATACACTAAGGTAAGAGGGGCTCAGATGTAAGGGGGTATTTGGAAACCCTGATTTAAAGGGAAATGCTGGGAACTCTGATGTAAGTGGGGGGTTTGGTGAGCAGAAACCCCCTTACATCAGAGTTCCCCTTTACACAGAGTCCACAGCATTCCCTCTTAAAAAATAAATAAATAGCTGTGAGCCGCTAAAGTGTTCGGGTTTGGCTTGAAGAAAAGGTGGCAACCCTAGGGCCAACTCAATGTTGAACCCTACGGACTAAGACTGGGATGCTATTAAAGTTCATGTGTGTGTAAAGGCAGGCGTCCCAATACTTTTGGTAATATAGTGTATATTATAGAAAAAAGTTAATACACACGAGGCATTCCAAAAAAAAAAAAAAAAGATTATATACGTTTAATGGATGTCTTCTCTCTATAGCACTGAGGCATTTCAGCGCGGTGGAAGAAAGGGAGCCAAGAAAGTGATGATTGTTATTACTGATGGAGAATCTCATGACAGCCCCGATCTGCAAAGGGTGATAGAGACGAGCGAAAGAGAAAACATAACCCGCTATGCTGTGGCTGTAAGTACCTATCTTTATTCCCTATGGGGTTACTGCCACTCAGACTATTGGGTGAAGGAGGGTATTGCAGGTCCTCCACTGGACCACCACTCACCACGAACAAGGGAAGAGAATCATATCTGTACACTCACCGGACACTTTATTAGGTCCCACTTGCTAGTATCGGGTTGGGCCTTCTTTTGCCTTCATTCTTGGTGGAATAGATACAACAATGTGTTGGAAACGTTCCTTGGAGATTGTGCTCCATAGAGACCTGATAACATCACACAGTTGCTGCAGATTTGTCGGCTGCACATCCATGGGCACCACCATATCCCAAAGGTGCTCTATTGGATGAGATGTGGTGAGTGTGGAGGCCATTGGAGTACAGTGACCTCATTGTCCAGTGGTGAGATCTGGTGAGTGTGGAGGCCATTGGAGGACAGTGACCTCATTGTCCAGTGGTGAGATCTGGTGAGTGTGGAGGCCATTGGAGGACAGTGACCTCATTGTCCAATGGTGAGATGTGGTGAGTGTGGAGGCCATTGGAGTGCAGAGACCTTATTGTCCAGTGGTGAGATCTGGTGAGTGTGGAGGCCGTTGGAGTGCAGTGACCTCATTGTCCAGTGGTGAGATGATTGGAGCTTTGTGACATGGTGAATTATCCTGCTGGAAGGAGCCATCAGAAGATGGGGACACTGTAGTCATAAAGGGATGGACATGGTCAGCAACAATACTCAGGTAGGCCTTAGTGTTTAAACCATGCTCAGTGGGTACTAAGGGGTCCAAAGTGTGCCAAGAAAATATCCCCCCCCCCCACACCATTACACCCCCACCACCAGCCTGAACCGGTGATACAAGGCAGGATGGATCCATGCGCCAAATTCTGACCCCACCATCTGAATGTCGCAGCTGAAATTCAGACTAGGCAACGCTTTTCCAATCTTCTATTGTCCAATTTTGGTGATCCTGTGCCAATTGTAGCCTCAGTTTCCTGTTCTTAGCTGACAGGAGTGGTGCCCGGTGTGGTCTTCTGCTGCTGTAGCCCATCTGCTTCAAGGTTGGATGTGCTGTGCCTTCAGAGATGGTATGCTGCATACCTTGGATGGAACGCGTGGTTATTTGAGTCCCTGTTGCCTTTCTATCACCTGGAACCAGTCTGCCCATTCTCCTCTGACATCAACAAGGCATTGTCCTCCACACAACTGCCGCCCACTGGATATTTTTTCTTTTTCCCACCACTCTCTGTAAACCCGAGAGATGACTGTGTGTGAAAATCCAGGAAATACTCAAAGGGGTTGTAAACCTTTATGGCTTTTCACCTCAATGCATTCTATCTATCTCCCTTCCTCCTGGGCACCACGTAGTTGGGTAACTAGGGCTGGAGAAAACTGAGGGGGGACGACGACTCCCAAATCCTGTCCACCAATCAGCCAATCTCCTGACTCCCGCTGTGCAGCTGTTTAGAAAAAAAACTTCTCCGGGTCTGTTTAGTGGGGACCGGGGGACAGAAAGTGGACTATTTAATTACTTTCGGCTTTCGGCGGATTAATCCGCACCAGCCTTCAACTGTGTAGTGTGCTGCTGCGGATTAATCCGCCCAAAGCCCAAAGCGATGAAATAGTCAGTTTTTTGTCCCCCGGTCCCCACTGAACACAGGGGGCCCAGAGAATTTTTTTTTCATAAACAGCTGCACAGCAGGAGATTAGCTTATTGGTGGAGAGGGTTTGGGAGTCCCCGCCCACTCTACCTCTGCTGTCACTGAAACCGGCCCACTGAGCCATCGGCCCACCGGGAAACTCCCGCAGTACATGCCTAAAGGCAGTGATGACAAACCTTGGCACCCCAGATGTTTTGGAGCTACATTTTCCACAATGCTCAACTACACTGCAGAGGGCATGGGCATCATGGGAAATGTAGTTACAAAACATCTGGGGTGCCAAGGTTCGCCATCACTGCTCTATGGGGACGCAGGGGCTGTACAAATACAGCCGCAGGTCCTAATTTGGCAGGTGCTGAGGTGTGGGTGAGGGAGGGACCCTGAATGCACGCTGTCCGCGTTCAAGGCCGTGCACCTGCATCCACACGCCTGACAAACTAGGACCTGAGGCTGTGTTCGTACAGCTGCTGCATCCCAGTAGCATAACATAGGCTGCCTGCACACAGCCCCAGGCGGCTCCAGCTCCTCCTGTCAGGTAGGCTGTACGGGGCCCCCCGTGATTTCTAACAGCAGCCCTGGTCCTGGCCCATCAGCGCAGGATGCGGAGCATGGAGCCAAGTGCAGATATAATGTAACTACAGGGATACATGCGTGGGAGTTGCATCATCAGTGGCCGTCCAATGGCCAAACCCAGAGGGAGAGGGAGTGGAGAGCTTTTTGGAGAGCAGCCTGTATTTCCCCTGAGGTTACCTGTGGGGGTTTTTCTTTGTTTCCTGAGCAATTCTTCCACCAGTTGTGGCTGCAATCTTTCTTGATCTACCTGACCTTCGCTTGGTATCAAAAGAGCCCCGAATTTTACACTTCTTAAAGTGGTTGTACACCCTTACAATCCACTTTTTGCTACAGGAAAGCCTATAATAAGGCTTACCTCGAGCTACCCCGGATATCTCCTAAACCTGCACAGTGTAGGAGATATCCCCTGTATCAGCATGTGCCAACGTCATCGGCAAATGCGCACTGAAGCAATGGCACGGTTGTTTCCCGTTGCTTCAGCAAGCGTGCCGTTACCGCCGGCTCCCGCGCACGCGCGGGAGTGACGTCATCGCGGCTCTGGCCAATCACAGCGCCGGAGCCCGCGATACCAGGAAGTAACTCCGGGAGTGATGTCGCCAGCCGGAGCTGTGTACTGGGATCGCTGCAGGGGCTTCGATCTAAGGTGAGTATTTCATAATGAGCTAGTATGCTATGCATACTAGCTCATTATGCCTTTGTCTTGCAGGTTTTTTTTATTTTATTTTAGTGGGTTTACAACCACTTTAACCGCTTCAATACAGGGCTTTTAAACACCCTTCCTTACCAGAGCACTTTTTGCGATTCGGCACTGCGTCGCTTTAACTAACAATTGCGCGGTCGTGCGACGTTACACCCAAACAAAATTGACGTCCTTTTTTTCCCACAAATAGAGCTTTCTTTTGGTGGTATTTGATCGCCCCTGCGGTTTTTATTTTTTGCGCTATAAACAAAAGAAGAGCGACAATTTTGAAAAAAAACACAATATTTTTTACTTTTTGCTATAATAAATATCCCATTTTTTAAAAAAAAAACAATTTTTTTCCTCAGTTTAGGCCGATACGTATTCTTCTACATATTTTTGGTAAAAAAAATCGCAATAAGCGTATATTGATCGGTTTGCGCAAAAGTTATAGCGTCTACAAAATAGGGGATAGATTTATTGAATTTTTTTTTTTTTTTTTACTAGTAATGGCGGCGATTTGCGATTTTTTTTTCGTGACTGCGACATTGCGGCGGACACTTCGGACACTTTTGACACATTTTTGGAACCATTCACATTTACACAGCGATCGTTGCTATAAAATTGCAATGATTACTGTGTAAATGTGACTGTCAGGGAAGGGGTTAACACTAGAGGGCGCTGGAGGGGTTAATGTGTGTCCCTAATAGGAGTGATTCTAACTGTAGGGGGAGGGGACTTAAGGGGAGGAGACCGATCATGTGATCCTCTGTACTGGGATCACATGATCGGTCTCCTCCCCGCTGACAGGACGTGGAGCTGTGTTTTTACACACACAGCTCCACGGTCCCGCCCGGTCCCGTTGTTTTAACGGGCAATCGCGGGTGCCCCGCGGACATCGCGGCCGCCGGGCACTCGCACCGGGTCCCGAGAGATGCCGCGGGCGCGCGCGCGCGCGCCCCCCAGGCGGCCGGGAATCCGAGGACGTCATATGACGCCCACCCAGGATGGGAGATCCACCTTGTGGGCGTCATATGACTATACGCGGGTATTGAAGTGGTTAATAAGTGATTAACCACTTCAATACCGGGCCTATTCTGGCACTTCTCTCCTTCATGTAAAAATCATAAATGTTTTGCTAGAAAATTATTCAGAACCCCCAAACATTATATATATATATTTTTTTAGCAGACACCCTAGGGAATAAAATGGCCGTCATTGCAACTTTTTATCTCACACGGTATTTGCGCAATCATTTTTCAAACACCTTTTTTGGAGAAAAAAAAAAGGGTTTTGTGGATTAAAAAATAACAAAACAGTAAAGTTAGCCCATTTTTTTTATATATGTGAAAGATGATGTTACACCGAGTAAATAGATACCTAACATGTTACGCTTTAAAATTGCGCACGATCATGGAATGGTGCCAAACTTTGGTACTTAAAAATCTCCATAGGCGACGCTTTAATTTTTTTTACAGGTTACCAGTTTAGAGTTACAGAGGAGGTCTAGTACTATAATTGTTGCACGTGCTCCAACGCACGCGGTGATACCTCACATGTGTGGTTTGAGCGGCGTTTACATATGTGGGCGGGACTTACGTGGGGACAGGGGCGGTTTAAATTTTTTTATTTATTTATTTTATTTTACTTCATTTTTTTTATTTTTACACTTTTTAAAAAAAAATATGTTCTTTGATCACTTTTATTCCTATTACAAGGAATGTACATATCCCTTGTAATAGGAATCTATGTGACAGGTCCTCTTTATGGAGATATGTGGGGTCAATAAGACCTCCCACATCTCTCCTCCAGGCTGGAAAGCATGAGATTGGTAAAAAAAAATTCACCAATCTCATGCTGACAGCCGCGATCGCGGCTTTGTTTACTTGCCACTTTAAACTTGAAATTAACCTTTACTTGCCATTTTAACGGCTTCAGCCCCGGAAGATTTTACCCCCTTCCTGACCAGAACACTTTTTGCGATTCGGCACTGCGTCGCTTTAACTGACAATTGCGCGGTCGTGCGGCGTGGCTCCCAAACAAAATTGACGTCCTTTTTTCCCCACAAATAGAGCTTTCTTTTGGTGGTATTTGATCGCCTCTGCGGTTTTGAAATTTTTGCACCCTAAACAAAAATAGAGCGACAATTTTGAAAAGAAAAACAATATTTTTTACTTTTTGCTATAATAAATATCCCCAAAAAATATATAAAAAACAATTTTTTTCCTCAGTTTAGGCCGATACGTATTCTTCTACATATTTTTGGTAAAAAAAAAAAATCGCAATAAGCATTTATTGAATGGTTTGTGCAAAAGTTATAGCGTCTACAAAATAGGGGATAGATTTATGGAATTTTTATTATATATATATTTTTTTTAAATTAGTAATGGTGGTGATCTGCGATTTTTATCATGACTGCGACATTATGGCGGACACATTGGACACTTTTAACACTATTTTGGGACCATTGTCATTTATACAGCGATCAGTGCTATAAAAATGCACTGATTACTTTGTAAATGACACTGGCAGGGAAGGGGTTAAACACTAGGGTGCGATCAAGGTGTTAAGCTTGTCCTATGGAGGTGTTCTAACTGTGGGGGGGGGGGGGGGTGGGCTACCACTAACATGACAGCGATCACCGCTCCCGATGACAGGGAGCAGTAGATCTCTGTCATGTCACTAGGCAGAACGGGGAAATGCCTTGTTTACATAGTCATTCCCCCTGTTCTGCAGCTCCGTGACATAGTCGCGGGACACCGGCGGACATCGAGTCCGCGGGACCCACGGTCACGCTGTACGCGGCGGATGAGCCCACTAGCCCCGCCAACCACTTAAGGACCGCCTCACGCCGATATACGTCGGCAGAATGGCACGGCTGGGCACAATCACGTACCTGTACGTGTCTCTTTAAGAGCCCAGCCGGTGCGCGCGACCCGGTCCTGAGCTCCGTGGCCGCGGGACCAGCGGACCCGATTGCCACTGGTGTCCCGCGATCGGGTCACAGAGCTGAAGAACAAGGAGAGGTCTGTGTAAACAAACCTCTCCCCGTGCTTCCTAGTGACACTGTTCACTGTTCTTCTGTTCCCTGTCATAGGGAAAGACGATCAGTGACGTCACCTGCTAAGCCACGCCCCCAGACAGTTAGAAAACACACACAGGGCTCACTTAACCCCTCCCTGCCCCTTAGTGGTTAACTCCTTCACTGCCAGTGTCATTTACACAGGCATCAGTGCATTTAAATAGCACTGATTGCTATATAAATGACAAATGTCCCGAAAATGTGTAAAAAATACTGATGTGTCCACCATAATGTCGCAGTCACAATAAAAATCACTGATTGCCCACCGCTGCCATTGTGCTGACGTATATCGGCGTGCGTCGGTCAGCAAGTGGTTAGCCTGTGTGTGCCACCTTATGTGTCTCTACCAAGGCCAAACATTCCAGGGTATGTAAACTTTTGATTAGGGCCATTTGGGTGATTTCTGTTATCATTATGATTTTAAAAAGGATCCAAAAAAAAACAATGTGATAATAAATGGCTTCATGTGATTGCTATCCTTAAATAAAAGACAGTTTTTTGGCATGATCAATCATATTCTCAATATAAATGTCCAAATTTCATAATTTCGGCCAGGGTATGCAAACTTTAGGAGCTCAACTGTATGCTACATATTTGCACATTGTAGCAAATGCAGACTCACTACCCTCTCCTTAGGTTCTGTTTTCAGCTCTTTCTTATACTGTAACTGTTTTGTACTTTGGGGGGCTGTAATATGAGAAATATCAGCTTCCCCCTCCCCCCAACGCGTCACCAGGCTTTGACTACTTTTTTGGAAATTCTGACGTGCTAGAAGAGTTTGCAGGCCTGATAGAAATTAAACAGTTATTTGTGGCCTGAGATGTGGTCTGTCGGGGTTTCCATACAGCTGGACAGTGTTTTCTCCAAGAGGCCTTCATACCACCATGTCTGCCGATTTGTCGTCTCCTCTCTCTGTCATACTGTTCTGTTTATTGTTGGGGAAATATACTATATATCAACCCACGAAGAGAATTAAATAAGTACACTGTTCTGCTTCAAATGCCGCTTTGAGCGTTGACGTACCTCCGTAGACCCCGTCCATTCCGAATATTTGGTTTGCTTTGTGTCTTTTAAGGTTCTTTGCGGTAAAAACAAGGAAGCATTAAAACCTCTGAAATACATTAACCACTTTCAGACCGGACCATTTTGCTGGCCAAAGACCAGAGCACTTTTTGCGATTCGGCACTGCGTCGCTTTAACTGACAATTGCGCGGTCGTGCGACGTGGCTCCCAAACAAAATTGACATCCTTTTTTTCCCACAAATAGAGCTTTCTTTTGGTGGTATTTGATCACCTCTGCGGGTTTTATTTTTTGCGCTATAAACAAAAGAAGAGCGACAATTTTGAAAAAAACACAATATTTTTTACTTTTTGCTATAAAAAATATCCAAAAATGTATAAAAAAAAAATGTTATCCTCAGTTTAGGCCGATACGTATTCTTCTACATATTTTTGGTAAAAAAAATCACAATAAGCGATTATTGATTGGTTTGCGCAAAAGTTATAGTGTTTACAAAATAGGGGATAGTCTTATGGCATTTTTATTAATAATATTTTTTACTAGTAATGGCGGCGATCAGCGATTTGTGTGACTGCGACATTATGTCGGACACTTCGGACATTTTTGACACATTTTTGGGACCATTGTCATTTATACAGCAATCAGTGCTATACAAATGCACTGATTCCTGTGTAAATGACACTGGCAGTGAAGGAGTTAACCACTAGGTGGCAGTGTGGGGGTTAAGTGTGTCCTAGGGGCGTGTTACTAACTGTGGGGGGTGTGTCTGTGTTTTACACATCACTGATCTCTGCTCCAATCACAGGGAACAGAGATCAGTGACACTGTTGCTAGGCAGAATGGGGAGATGCTTGTTTACTTTAGCATCTCCCCGTTCTTCCTCCACGTGGGATCGTGGCGCACATGCGATGGTGCGGCGGCAAATTTAAAGGGACGTAACCTATACGGCCATTTGCCTGTCCGTGCCATTCTGCCTACGTACATCTGTGTGTGTGCGCCGGTCAGGAACTGGTTAATGCTTTACTAAACAAAACATGCTAGACATACAATTGTAGGAAAAACGTTCATGGCATACAAAGTGTCACAAAATATGCATACTAGACATATGCAATTAATTTAGTTCCAAATTCATTTTTTAACAAATTTTCAATTTTGACAAATTCGTGAATTTCCGAATTTCGAGAATTCGGAAATTCTAAATTTTGGAAATTCGAAAATTCAAAATTTCAGAAATTCAAAATTTCAGAAATTCGAAAATTCAGAAATTACAAAATTTAAAATTTTGAAAATTCGGAATTCGGAGATTCGGAAATTCAGGAAATTCGTAAATTAGAAAGTTGGAAATTCGGAAATTCGGTTGCAGCATTCGTTATTTCGGATAATTCTTAACTTCAGATAAATTTTGTATTTGTTACGTTCACAAACAGCCAAATTTGAAAGGGAATTCCAATACCTATAATTTAATAGTTAGTTATTTTTAGTTAGTGATTATTTAGAATTTTACAGATTTTCTTATTTTTTTTCAGATTTTCGAATTTCCGAATTTTCGAATTCTGAAAATCTGAACATTCGGAAATTCGGAATTCGAAAATTCAAGATTCGGAAATTCGAAAATTCAAAATTTGGAAAATTCGAAAAAATGGGAAATTCGAAATTCAAAAAGTCGAAATTCAAAAATTCGAAATTCAAAAATTCGAAATTCAAAAATTCGAAATTCAAAAGTTTATTTAGAAGAGGAGATACCCCCCAAAAAACTGTGACTTTAACAGCAACAATATACAAAAATACAGCAAAAAATGGCGCACAGGTGAAGGTACAACTCAAGTTTTTATAAAAAAATCTCCAGGGTATAAGATCTAACAAAAAAAGAGAAAAGTAAAAAGTATTTTACATATATTCCAGGCTGCCTCTTACATCTTGAGAGTCCTCCAAAAGCTGCTCCTTTGACTTGAGTACATGGCTGTGTCCCAGTCCTCCCCCCCCCCCTTACTTCTTGCTAACATCACTTCTTGTAGCATGAGCACATCAACCAGTCCAACAAGTTCATTAGTATATGAATAGGGGAAGAATTGCTTCTAGTTATATTTATGCTATAAAAAAATTACTAAGGCCCCTTTCACACTGGGGCATCGGCAGCATCGGCGGTAAAGCGCTGTTATTTTTAGCGGCACTTTACCGTCGTATTTGCGGGGGTATTCGGCCGCTAGCGGGGTGCTTTTAACCCCCGCTAGCGGCCGAAAAAGGGTTAAAACCACCCGCAAAGCGCTGCTGCAGCAGCGCTTTGCCGGCTGTATAGGGAACTGCCCCATTGATTTCAATCGGCAGGAGCTGTGGAGGAGCGGTATACATACGGCTCCTTCACCGCTCCAAAGATGCTGCTAGCAGGACTTTTTTTACCGTCCTGCCAGCGCACCGCTCCAGTGTGAAAGCCCTCGGGGCTTTGACACTGAAGAGACAAGAACGGCTCTTTCAGGGCGCTAGATTGCTAAAAATAGCGCCTGCAAAGTGCACCAGTGTGAAAGGGGTCTTAAATAGCAACAGAACAGTATAGTCACCTGCTGACTTGGCATCACCCACAGGCAGCTTCACTCTTCAATAAGAAACAGAAGTTGAATCCAACCCAATTTTACTTCAGATAATTGCAGTACAGGAAATGTTTTTCCAGTCCAGTGCTTTGAAGCTTAAAGTGATATTAAAGTCAAACTTTTTTTTTTCTTAAATAACAAACATGTCATACGTACCTGCTCTGTTCAGTGTTTTTGCATGGAGCAGCCCCAATCCTCTTCTCGGTTCCCCAACCAGAGCATCTGGCTCTTCCCTGCTGCCTAGTGCCCACAGAGCAAGCAGCTTACAATGGGGGCACCCAAACAAGCTCACTCCTGAGCTGCAGCACTGTGTGTCTATTCAGACAACGAAGCGGCAGCTTGGCGCCACCCCCTCTCTCTCCTCATTGACTTAATGGCTGTGATTGACAGCAGCAGAGCCAATGAGGAAGGAGAGTCCCAGGAGAGTAGAGGCTCTCTTGCACATTGCTCGAGGAAGATCCGGCTCAGGTAAGTATTGGGGGGGAGGGCTGCTACACAGAAAAGTTTTTTTTTACCTTCGTATATAGAATGATGAAGTTTCAAAAACCTTCAGCCTTTACAAACACTTTAAGAAGACAATTATTTTTTTAAGCCCTGCCTCTGCGAAGTACTAACACCGAGTGAGGGAACATGAAAGAAACAGGGAGAGTATAGCTAGGACTCATAACTAGGGTTGCCACCTTTTCTCGAAGCCAAACCTGAACACTTTTCAGGGCACCTTTTTTTTCCGTAGTATACACTATAGGATTATAGCATACCTTTTGGGTGCCTCAAGGAGAGTGGTAATGCAGCGCACTGTGGGGAACAGTGGGTGTGGCCAAACTGCTCTTGCTGACATTATCGCCTCACACCCCTCTCCCCCCCACCGGTGATGCCAAACCTGCCCGCAGACAGCGGCCCGCAGCTCCCGGACGGCAACAGATTTTTGTGTGACTATCTCAGTAACTTGGGGAGCCACAGCCCTGTCTAAATAATCTGTCTGGGTTCCAGGCAGACTGAAACCCGGACACAAGATTCCAAAACCGAACTGTCTGTGTGAATCCTGGACAGGTGGCCACCCTAGGGAGAGAGATGACCACCGCTCCAGAGGGATCCTTCAAGGCGAATGCTTCTACTCCTAGTGTGGAGCTCCAGGTGCAGGCTAATAACAAGGTAGTTAGAAAGTAACAAGGGGAACTCTGGACAGCCGCACACCAGACGAAGATGAAAAATCAAATGGATTTATTTAAAAACAGGAATCACATCAAAGTCCAAAAACACAGCGAAACAGGGAAGGGGGGGCACACAACTGACGCGTTTCACGCTAAATACAGCGCTTACTCATAGCTGTGTATATGGCCTCTTCCCTGTTTTGCTGTGTTTTTGGACTTTGATGTGATTCCTGTTTTTAAATAAATCCATTTGATTTTTCATCTTCGTCTGGTGTGCGGCTGTCCAGAGTTCCCCTTGTTACTTTCTAAGGTGGCCACCCTACTCGTAACTAGGACTAAGGCGTAGGGGAGGACAGATGGAGAAACCAGATCACAAAGTAAACAAGTTGTAGTGGCCCTAAACGGCCGCTAGATGTCAGCATACTACCAAACAATAATAACCTTATGCAGTTCACTCCAATAAAGTATAAAATACATGTAGGTGGGACAGAACATACACATCAGAGGAGGTGACATTGCTCTCTGCTTCTCCTGCAGGTCCTCGGATATTACAACAGAAGAGGGATTAATCCTAAAGCTTTCCTAAATGAAATCAAATATATTGCCAGTGACCCGGATGACAAGCACTTCTTCAATGTGACAAATGAAGCCGCACTAAAGGACATTGTGGATGCACTTGGGGAGAGGATCTTCAGCCTGGAAGGAGGTACAATTCCCAATTGTGTAAAATATGTATAGCAGTGTACCTACCCTACTCATTTATTACTCTGTTATATATTTATGTATCTTTGTATGCATCTATGCATATATGTGGTGGTAGAACCAGTGGGCCTCAATGACCAGCCACCACATATATCCGCCGCTGTCTTGTTCTGGGGCGTGCTCCATGACAGCTCACGGTCAACTACCGACAGGGGCGGACTGACCATTCGGCCACTCGGGCACTTCCCGAGGGCCCCGGGCCACTAGGGGGCCCCATCAGGGTTGCCAGCCTCAGTAAAACCAGGGACAGTATGTAAAAATCTGTTTTTTTTACATCTGTTTCTGAAATGTCCCTTACAGACATCCTTTTGGTCTAAAAATCACGAGATTATAGCTGCCCCACCTCTCCAGTACCTTCTCAGCCAATAGAAACATGTCTGTGTATACTGTGTGTACATGTCTGTGTATACTGTGTGATTGTATACTGTGTGGCCCCATAATCTCTGATTGCCTGGGGGCCCCATAATGTCCTATTGCCCGGGGGCCCAATGAGTTGTCTGTCCACCCCTGACTACCGATGATCGGAAGCCTGTATTTTGAGCTCCTGATGATGTCAGATCTGTGCAACCAATCACAGTGCAGCAAAATCTGAAGCCCCCGCCTACAAGCCGCGGTCATCATGGCCCATTTGAAGTGGTGGCTCTGCTTGGCGCAAAAGGGATAAAGTGGAGTTCCAGCCTCCAAAAAGTTTTTTTTTTTTTTAAAGTCAGCAGCTCATGTAACTGTAGCTGCTGACTTTTAATAAGGACACTTACCTGTCCAGGGAGCCTGCGATGTCGGCCGATTCGTCCACCAGCTCAGGTGCAGGCGCCACCATTACAACGAAGGGAAGCCAGCAGTGGAGCCTTCAGGCTTCACAGCCGGTTTCCTACTGTGCATGTGCGAGTCACGCTGCGCTTTCTGATTGGCCAGCCTCGTCTTCTGGGGTGACACACAGGTCCCAGAAGGCAGCAGGGAAGAAGGAGGAGGGCTTGCCACAGAAGAGGAAATTACGTACTTTGCCGTGGCGTGGCTGGGACAGAAGTTCACCTTTGTACTTCTTAAAAGGTAGGAGATAGGAGATAAAAACTCTGTAAACTTCAGCACATCTGACACACCAGGCTAAGCAAATAGAACCTGTAATACTGTTGGAGAAAAAAAGATAAATATTCTGCACACAATTATAATTCTACAGACACCAGACTGATTAATGAAAGCAGAGCTGGGTATATTGTTGTAGTTGTAATCAAAAATGGCAAGATCCCTGCCTTGTTGCGGTTTAGTCTGCAATTCTTTGGATTTAAAATGATATATCCAGTAACTATATCCAGTAACTTATTATTCAACATAAAGCAACGGCATAGATAACATTACCCACAATAGTAAAAGATGCTATGACAGCTTTCCTGCCACCAGCATACTATACTGCTAGAGTACACTCTAGGGGTGACTAGGCTAAGACAATGAATGAAGTCCTCGTGGAGAACTTATCTTAAGAGACAGTACTCATGCTGTTAAGGTTGGGGCCCAGTTTGTACGGTGGTGCAAATAAATACACTCACAGTGGCTGCGTTTGATGGCACAGTGGCTGCAATTGCTGTTTTTTTTTTCCAAAATTTTTGATAGGCACACTGGCAGCATTTGATGGGCACACTAGCAGTGTTTGGCACAGTGGCTGCGTTTGATGGGCACAGTGGCTGCGTTTGATGGGCACAGTGGCTGTTTTTGATGGGCACAGTGGCTGTGTTTGATGGCATAGTGGCTGCGTTTGATGGCACAGTGGCTGCGTTTGATGGCACAGTGGCTGCGTTTGATGGTACAGTAACTGCATTTGATGGGCACAGTGGCTGCGTTTGATGGCACAGTGGCTGCGTTTGATGGGCACAGTGGCTGCATTTGATGGGCACAGTGGCTGCGTTTGATGGGCACAGTGGCTGCGTTTGATGGAACAGTGGCTGCGTTTGATGGAACAGTGGCTGCGTTTGATGATACAGCGGCTGTGTTTGATGGCACAGCGGCTGCGTTTGATGGGCACAGTGGCTGAATTTGATGGGCACAGTGGCTGTGTTTGATGGGCACAGTGGCTGAATTTGATGGGCACAGTGGCTGAGTTTGATGGGCACAGTGGCTGTGTTTGATGGGCACAGTGGCTGAATTTGATGGGCACAGTGGCTGTGTTTGATGGGCACAGTGGCTGAATTTGATGGGCACAGTGGCTGAATTTGATGGGCACAGTGGCTGTGTTTGATGGCACTGTGGCGGCAATTGATGTTTTTTTCTTCAAAATTGTTTCCGTTTGTTTTCACCCTCCAAAAAATTTTGAGCACCAGCCACCACTGACTCTGATGCCCAGATTTAGGCACAGAGTTCTGCAGCAGGTCCTTGCAGTCTCTCGCCCAGCACTGCTCTGCTCTGTGTCCAGTCAATTACCTGGGAAAAGTCTGCAGTTCTCCTCCTGATTTTCCAGGGCTTGGTGCCCCATTTTTTGCATTGTGCAGCACTCCAAAGAAAAGGACATGTCCCATGATCTTCCTCCAGCCTCCCCTGATTGGTCCATTGCCACTGCTGGCCAGAAAGGAGGGGGGGTTGCAGTGGAAATTGGGGGATCACACTGCCTGCTCCCACACATGGTGCCGCCATGGAAGAAAGAGGGTGGGGGGTTATGTACAGGAGCACACTGCACAGCACTCCTCCAGCCAATACAGGTGTAAAATACACTCAACAAATGCAGCAGCATGAACTCTGTACAAAGTGCGGGGCAAAAGACACACCAGTGACAGGTACAAATAGGGGTTGTTTTATCATAGGCAAATAGGCTATTCACTTTGCAAGGAAATATTACCTTAGCTTAGTTAAAGAGGTGAAGTTCTGCATATTTCTATCATCCGACTATTGGTATTGGCATTGGTTGCAAAAGGGAATTTTCATCACATTTACTAAGCTTAAGGGAAAATTCCCTTGCAAAAATGAACAGCTTATTTGCCTTTACTGCCTCTACTTTAATGGCATCCCAGTCTTAGTCAGTAGGGTTCAATATTGAGTTGGCCTATCCTTTGCAGCTATAACAGCTTCAGCTCTTCTGGGAATGTTTGACCATTCTTCCAGAAGTGCATTTGTGAGATCAGGCACTGATGTTTGTACGAGAAGGCCTGGCTCACAGTCTCCCCAAGGTGTTCTATCGGGACGAGGTCAGGACTCTATGCAGGCCAGTCAAGTTCCTCCACCCCAAACTCACTCATCCATGTCTTTATGGACCTTTCTTTGTGCACTGGTCCAGTCATTTGGTGGAGGGGGGATTATGGTGTGGGGGGTCGTTTTTTCAGGAGTTGGCCCCGGCCCCTTAGTTCCAGTCAAGGGAAGCAGAGCAGAGACTGGGAGCCAGGCCTTATCATCATCACAATTGTGCTTCTGGAAGAATGGTCAAACATTCCCATAGACACACTCCTAAACCTTGTGGACGGCCTTCCCAGAAGGGTCGAAGCCGTTATGGCTGCAAAGGGCGGAACCAACTCAATATTGAACCCTACGGACTAAGACTGGGATGCCATTAAAGTTCTTGTGCGTGTAAAGGCAGGTGTCCCAATACTTTTAACACTATAGTGAAGTTCATGAAAATACTGTTATGCTGCGTACACACGATCGGAATTCTCGTCGGAAAAAACTCTGACGGTTTTTCCGACGGAATTCCGCTCAAGCTGTGTTGCCTACACACGGTCACACCAAATTCCGACGGTCAATAACACACCGGCATAAAACACGTTCGACAGCACTATAAAAGGGAAGTTTAATGCTTCCGAGCATGCGTCGAATTGTTTCCGAGCATGCGGCGGAATTTTGCGTGTCGGAATTGCATACACACGATCGGAAAATCCGATAGAAAGGTTTTCCGTCGGAAAAATTTAGAACAGGTTCTCAATCCAAAGTCCGTCGGAAATTCCGACAGAAAAAGACCGATGGGCGTACACACGGTTGGAAAATCCGATGAAAAGCTCCCATCGGACTGTTTTCATCGGAAATTCCGACCGTGTGTACGCCGCATTAAATTAAATTTAGTCAAGGAAACACCAGAATTGCATTTTAGGCATCCATGCCCTAGCCATTAAGCTCAGGGTCACTACAAAAATGTACAGCTGAGAAAGAATCATTGTACAGAATAATAAATGATTTATTTGAAGTGAAGTGATTACGGAGATGAGGGCTACTAGGGAGTTATTGGAATGCAGTGAGTGGGCCACCCTGTTTGGAGATAGAGCCTGTGAAGAGTGAAGATAATGCAGAAAACAGAGCAGCCTTATGGATTATACATTAAGTTCATTATTTCTGACTTGCTCAATCCTCACTTACTCATTCAGGATCCAAACCGTTACCTCCAAGGCATTGTTCATTCACAGGCTTGGTTGCCTCTTCTAGTACATTGGTTGCCTGCTATGAACCCAACAAACTATTTAGGAATCTGGTTTAGATCCCATGCCAAGGGTTGTCTGTATGTAGACGGAGCTCAGGGCTTGATGCTCGCAAAAAACTCACATGAAGACCAGTTGTTGTGGCAAGGAATATTAATGTGAGGGTATGGAGAAAGTATACAAAGCCGCGATGGGCCAAAGCACTTACAATGAACTGTACAGAAGATTTACGTGGAAACAGCTGACACTTGACAGCATTGAGATGGCTGGAAGGCAAACCGACAACGGGGTGCCTGAAAAAGAAAGAGCTGCTGTCTGTGCCAGAGCAACAGTCCCTATTCTGTCCCTCCTCTACAGGAACCTCTCCCTACACTAGACCACCTGACCACCTTATGTTTGAACGGAAGTGGAGAATTCCCCATGGGGCTTTTTAGCAAATAGGAGTCAAAAAATATTTTTCCCATAAAAAAAATATATTAATTTTATTCATTAAGAGACAATTGGACATCAATGTGATACAAAAGTTAAAATATGAGCTCTGGCGTACACAATGCGAGACAGTTTGGACTAAGAAGGGGAAGCAAACAGTAGATAATACCATGTGATATAACCGATAAACAATATACATCAGAGGGTACTCCATCACAGTATTGATGAATTATAATTATACTATCCAATGTTTATAAAATGCCCCAATGTATTTCGACCTTAGAGGTTATGGTCTTCTTCAGGGGTTTCTTACATTTCCCTTCCACCAAGACGGCTCGCTTATCCAGGGACTTCTTTGTTAAAAAGCACAGAAGAAAATAAAGAATTACCCCAATGATGATTCCAAACCCTGCTTGGGAATTGCGCTCACCTCCGCCCCTGACCACCTTATGCCTGACCTGACCACTTGCATATTGTGCGCCAACCAAAGGGGGTGTCACGCACCTGGTGGTGTTGAGCCCGAATTGCAGAGGAGGGCCTCCCTTGCGGCTCCCACCTCCGGTTCCCTGGTAAGGTGACAGGAGACCCAGGAGTAAGGAGGGGCACGGGTGCCTGGCAGGATTGACAGCCCGGTAGAGAGAGATCCCTGGATCAGCTCAGCGGACGAGGTAAGTATAGCAGACTGGATCAGCAAAGCAGACTGGATCAGCAAAGCAGACTGGGTAGCGCAGCAGACTGGATCAGCAAAGCAGACTGGAACAGCACAGCAGACTGGATCAGCACAGCAGACTGGATCAGCACAGCAGACTGGATAGCGCAGCAGACTGGATCAGCAAAGCAGACTGGAACAGCACAGCAGACTGGATCAGCAAAGCAGACTGGATCAGCACAGCAGACTGGATAGCGCAGAAGACTGGATAGCGCAGCAGACTGGATCAGCACAGCAGACTGGATAGCGCAGAAGACTGGATAGCACAGCAGACTGGATCAGCACAGCAGACTGGATAGCGCAGCAGACTGGATCAGCACAGCAGACTGGATCAGCACAGCAGACTGGATCAGCAAGCAGACTGGATCAGCACAGCAGACTGGATCAGCAAAGCAGACTGGATCAGCAAAGCAGACTGGGTAGCGCAGCAGACTGGATCAGCAAAGCAGACTGGAACACTGTAGTCAGGCTGGGTAGTCAAACAGGCCGGGTCAGGTATCAGGCTGGCAACAAGGTACAGATGGAGCAGGCAGTAGAATGGTCACAGACAAGCTGAGGTTGGGTAAAGGCAGATAGCAGGAAGGTCACAGGGAAGCCGGGTCAATCACAGGTAAGTACTTCAGATCAGGTATCAGGCACAGAGCGCTATAGAGCAGACAGCGGGGACCGTTTGTGACAGGCAGATTTAAATAGCCTATCTGGCGCCAACAGGGGCGCGCACCCGTCCTCCCGCACGCACTCTCGTGCGCGGGCGTGTGCGCGCGCACGCTCATGCGCAGTGGCACCCATGGATGTGTGCCAAGGAGTCCAGGGCGCCGATTACTGGCAGGATCTTCATTACAGGGGGACAGTGCTATTTATTAGCACTGCCCACACTAAAGATGGAGGTCAACCAGGGCAGCAGTATCCTATCGAACAGCTGCTCCCCCGGCGGCACCTACAACGGAGGCTTCAGAAGAACATGGGTTCCACCTTGTCCTTCATTTGGTCACCTAACAGCACCACCCTTGCAGGGAGGCCAAACTACACCTGCCTACATGTACAAAACCACTATATATCCCCCTTTTTTTAGGAGAAGCACTATACATTCTCTTTAATATGTTTGTCCACATCTACTGTTCTCCACACACACCAGCCTATTAATATATACAGTGCCTTGCAAAAGTATTCACCCCCCTTGGCATTTTTCATGTTTTGTTGCCTCACAACCTGGATCTAAAATGGATTGTTTGAGGATTTGCATCATTTAATGTACAGAACACGCCCACAACTTTGAAGATTTTTTTTTTTTTTTATTGTGAAGCAAACAACAAATAGGTCAAAATAACAGAAAAAGTCAATGTGCATAACTATTCACCCCCCTAAAGTCAATACTTTGTAGAGCCACATTTTGCGGCTATCACAGCTCCAAGTCGCTTTGGATAAGTCTCTCTGAGTCTTGCCACATCTTACCACTGGGATTTTTGCCCATTCCTCCTCCTTGCAAAACTGCTCCAGCTCCTTCAAGTTGGATGGTTTGCGCTTGTGAACAGCAATCTTTAAATCTGACCACAGATTTTCGATTGGATTGAGGTCTGGGCTTTGACTAGGCCATTCCAACACATTTACATGTTTCCCCTTAAACCACTCAAGTGTTGCTTTAGCAGTGTGTTTGGGGTCATTGTCCTGCTGGAAGGTGAACCTCCGTCCTAGTCTCACAGTCTAATCACACACAGAGTGCTACAGGTTTTGCTCAAGAAATATCCCTGTATTTAGCACCATCCATCTTTCCCTCAACTCTGACCAGTTTCCCAGTCCTGACTGCTGAAAAACATCCCCACAGCATGATGCTGCCACCACCATGTTTTCCAGTGGGGATGGTGTTCTTTGGGTGATGTGATGTGTTGGGTTTTCGCCAGACATAGCGTTTTCTTTGATGGCCAAAAAGTAAAATTTTAGTCTCATCAGACCAGAGCACCTTCCTCCATACAACTCAAATTGTGCCATTTTGCTTTTTGCTGAAAGTAATGTCTTTCTTCTGGCCACTCTGCCATAAAGCCCAACTCTATGGAGCGTACGGCTTATTGTGGTCCTATGTACAGATACTCCAGTCTCTGCTGTGGAACTCTGCAGCTCCTCCAGGGTTACATTAGGTCTCTGTGCTGCCTCTCTGATTAATGCCCTCCTTACCCGGTCCTTGAGTCCGTTGCTGTTGTGCCATGTTCTTTCCATTTGGTTATGATAGATTTGATGGCGCTCCTAGGGATCATCAACGATTTGGATATTTTTTTATAACCTAACCCTGATTTGTACTTCTCAACAACATTGTCCCTTACTTGTTTGGAGAGTTCCTTGGTCTTCATGGCAGTGTTTGGTTAGTGGTGCCTCTTGCTTAGGTGTTGCCGCCTCTGGGGCCTTTCACAAAGGTGTGTCTATGTAATGACAGGTCATGTGACACTTAGATTGCACACAGGTGGACATCATTTCACTAATTATGTGACTTCTGAAGGTAATTGGTGGCACCAGAGCTTTTTTATGGGCTTCATAACAAAGGGGGTGAATACATACGCACATGCCAATTATCATTTTTTTATTTCTGAAAAATAGTTTTATGTATATATTTTTCTAATTTTACTTCACCAACTTAGACTATTGTGTTCTGATCATCACATATAATTCAGATTAAAAAAACATTGAACTAAAGGCTGTAATGTAACAAAATAGGTAAAAAGCCAAGGGAGGGTGAATACTTTTGCAAGGCACTGTATCTGAATGTATTTGTACAAAGCTGCTTTGTCCGAAAATTTTGAAATGTAACTGTAGACAGTCATGTTCTTTTTTATTAACCAAAGAATGTAGTCCTAAAAAAACAGCTCAGTTAGGATAACCAGATCTCCCTATTTTCTGGGAAACATCCTCTATTTTAAGGGCTGTGCCTGGAAAAAAATGGTAAAAAGAGTTTGTGACGGTTAAAAGAACGGGTCCCTAATTTTTTTCCAGTCTTATCAATGGGGTCCTCAGCCTGGGTGGCTGTAGGGTAATCCATCTTGGCAACATTTCTGTGATTGGCCTGGAGTAGGAGTGAAGGGAGGGGTGTGTCCGCTTTCAGCTTTGTCTGGAGTTATTAATGCTTGTACAGACGTCGCTGTGTTGGGTAAGGCCCCTTTCACACTGGGGCGGTTTTCAGGCGGTACAGCGCTAAAAATAGCGCCTGTACACCGCCTGAAAAAACCGGCCCCATTCACTCCAGTGTGAAAGCCGGCGGGCTTTCACACTGGAGCGGTGCGCTAGCAGGACGGTAAAAAAAGTCCTGCTAGCTGCATCTTTGGAGCGGTGTAGGAGCGGTGTATTTACCGCTCCTATACCGCTCGTTCCCATTGAAATCAATGGGAAACCGCGGGGATACCGCCCGCAAACCGCCGCTGCAGCGGCGGTTTGCGGAGGTTTTTAACCCTTTTGCGGCCGCTAGCGGGGGTTAAAACCACCCCGCTAGCGGCCGCATACCGCGGGTAAAGCGATGGTAAGCAGCGCTAAATATAGCGCTGCTTTACCGTCGCCGCCCCGCACCGCTCAGGTGTGAAAGCAGCCTAAGGATATTGATTATTTGCTGCCTCGCCCTTGTGTGTGATGATGACCTGCAGTGCACACCTAGATCCAGAGCAAAGTGGGCTCAGGTATTATAAAACCCTACCCCTTTAAGCCCCTTCCACTGTTAGCACAATTTGCCCACACTCAACATTTGGTGTGGGGCGATTTGCATCTAATAACCCCACCCCCCTGACTTCTCCTGCCTCACACCCAATAAAAATGGGCATGGTCAGTAGGGTGTCCCCAGACTTTATTTTGAAAATTGTGGTCACCTTAAGCTAAGTTGGTATTAGAATGTACAGTTTGATCACTGAAGATGTGCTTATGTTGTCATTGCAGGGACCAATAAGAATGAGACGTCCTTTGGGCTTGAGATGTCCCAGGCTGGGTTTTCATCCCATGTGGTAGAGGTGAGTACAGAGACAGAGTGGGGTTGGCAACCATCACATCATGTCAACCATCACATTTATCAAACGTTTTACAAATGTCTATATTACTCCACAGCAAACAATCACATTCAGAATTCTCCATTAGTCTTGTACGGGTCCGACCCGGACTAATTGTGGAAAGAGAGTACGACCCATTTTTTAAAGGACACTTTCATAATTAAAGCCCCTATGTCTAGCCATATATTTTAAGATACCCTGAACATTATTATCGCAAAAATGCTCATGCTCATAAATGTTTATTATAGGACCAGCCTTTTTGAAAGTGATCTTTTAGTTTTAGTTAGACCCTGGTTAGCTGACTATGGAATATTTCACTGGCAAGACCCCCCCCTGCCATAATTTCCTACAAATTTTTTGTGTTCTCCCCTTTTTGTTTTCTACATTTGCATTTGATATAATAGATGTAGCACCGTCCTCCTAGTATAGGATGCTATGTAAATTTAGTTTTTGGCTTGCTCTGTAATCGGAAGAGCAAGGATCATTTGCCTTGGTCTGCTCATGGTTTCACAGGCTAGGAGTTTAATCATTTCCCCCTGCCTCTGGGAGAAGCTTCCAGAACGTAGGGTAGGAAATTCAAATGACTGGCCTGAATATTTACCACGCTCTGGCCAATCCATGGGGTATTTAGCCATAAGTCTTGAGGAGATTGTGTTTTTCCTCACTAGGGATGGATCTGTGAGCTTCAGGGGGCTGCTTGCCCCTGAAGCACATCCTGACTGAATGCTGGGCCTCTTTATCAAGGGATTGAGTCCGAGGATGTAGCTGCTATAGAATTCATGAGTAGAGTTGCTGACTGACTCCTTAAAAGAGTGTAATCAGAGAGACCTGCCTCATGGTCCCCAGCTATGAGACTTTAACTATTCTGGAGCTATCTCATGGTCTTCAGTTATGAGATTTTAACTATTCTGGAGCTATCTCATGGTCCCCGGGTATGAGACTTTAACTATTCTGAAGCTATCTCATGGTCCCAAGCTTTGAGACTTTAACTATTCTGGAGCTATCTCATGGTCCCCAGCTATGAGACTTTAACTATTCTGGAGCTATCTCATGGTCCCCAGCTATGAGACTTTAACTATTCTGGAGCTATCTCATGGTCCCGAGCTTTGAGACTTTAACTATTCTGGAGCTATCTCATGGTCTTCAGTTATGAGATTTTAACTATTCTGGAGCTATCTCATGGTCCCCGGGTATGAGACTTTAACTATTCTGAAGCTATCTCATGGTCCCAAGCTTTGAGACTTTAACTATTCTGGAGCTATCTCATGGTCCCCAGCTTTGAGACTTTAACTATTCTGGAGCTATCTCATGGTCCCCAGCTATGAGACTTTAACTATTCTGGAGCTATCTCATGGTCTTCAGTTATGAGATTTTAACTATTCTGGAGCTATCTCATGGTCCCCGGGTATGAGACTTTAACTATTCTGAAGCTATCTCATGGTCCCAAGCTTTGAGACTTTAACTATTCTGGAGCTATCTCATGGTCCCAAGCTTTGAGACTTTAACTATTCTGGAGCTATCTCATGGTCCCCAGCTTTGAGACTTTAACTATTCTGGAGCTATCTCATGGTCCCCAGCTATGAGACTTTAACTATTCTGGAGCTATCTCATGGTCCCAAGCTTTGAGACTTTAACTATTTTGGAGCTATCTCATGGTCTCCAGCTATGAGAAAATAGACTGTTCTGTAAACTACCTCATGATTCCCAGCTGTGAGGGCTGGACTGTGCTACCTTTACCAAGAGAAGAGTGTCCTCTGCTAACTATACTTATGAGTTTTGGAGCATCTCATGCCCCTTTTGCCTCTCCTGTTAAAGTTCTGCAAGCAATCAATCTTAAAAATACATCCCCTAGACCAGGGGTCTTCAAACTATGGCCCTCCAGTTGTTCAGAAACTACAATTCCCATCATGCCTAGTCATGTATGTGAATGTCAGAGTTTTACAATGCCTCATGGGATGTGGAGTTCCGCAACAGCTGGAGGGCCGTAGTTTGAGGATCCCTGCCCTAGTCCTAGACTGTGCCAAAGTGAATGGACTTTTATTGCTTATATGATTGGTGGCCTCTGCACTCTTCGGGAAGGAACTAGTTAAACACAGCGGCAGTGTACTGCTACATATAAAATATATTATAATGATGAGGCACATTGATGCACCACATGAAATGGCATCAAGAGTGTGGAAATGGGTGTATTAGAGTGTAAGCCCAAAATCTATTTTTCAGCATATTTGGTGTCATGTCTTAAATAAAGATTTCTTAAGCATTTTTTGTTTGGGAGAAACCTGCTCTAGGGTTTCTTATCAGGAGATCCTGCACTTCCAGTTGCAGGATGACAACGTTAAGCCAGTGCCTCACTATTATCAGCATAGGCAGCTCGTCATTCAAGCTCATTTAGTTGGCAGTTGGGCTTCCCATCTGATAGACCTGATAGGCAATCCAAAGGCCACCTGATGGGGAGCACATTGTAGGGTGACAAAGTTGCTGCTAATTTTGAGACAGTGGCTTAGCTTTGCCATTCTGTAACTGGAAGTGGTGGAGCTGGCAGGATCTTCTGGTAAGACATTTTGCAACAGATTCTCAAAAATGTTATAATTACCCCTTTACGACACCTAATTATGTGGCGGCGGGGAAGGTGGACCTTAACACCCTCCGTCACACATATGTGTCGCTGTCTTGTTCTGGCCATGCTTCATTGGTCCCCCAGAACTGTGACCGAGCTGAAATGAACAGCTCACAGTCAACTACTGACGTTCAGGAGGTGGTAGGCCAAGCTCCTGATGGCGGCCAATCACAGTGCCGGCCACCGGCTTGGCCACAGGCCATTTAAAGTGCTGGCTCCTACTGGTCTACAGGGGTGGAGAAAACTGTACGCACTGAGACATAAAGCCAAATATACTGAAAAATAGATTTTGGGTTTATATACACTTGATGTACAAGCGGGTCTAGTGTTTCACTAAATTAATTACATTGTTTTCTTTGATGTATGTTGCACATTTTATGTTGTCAATTTTCATATATAATAAAATCCACCAGTTAGGCGGATATAGCTTGCATACTTTAAATTGAGGGAGATAAGCATTATTTCTAGACATGTGCAATTCGTTTCGTTTCGTTTTTATTTTTTTTTCGTTTTTTTTCGTTCGTTCGTTGTCGTACGAATGAACGAATCGTTCGAATCGAACGAATCCGAAAAACGAATCGTTCGAATCTTATGAATCCAATTAACGAATCATTCAAATCGAACGAATCCGAAAAACAACAAAAATCCGAAAAAAACAAACAACGAAAATCCGAAAAACGAAAAAAGGAAAAAATTCGTACATTCGGAACTTTTTTTTTTGTTGAATTGGTAATTTTCCGTGTCCCTTACAATGGTGCTGCTTAACGTGCTTCGAATAGATTGAACGAAAAAATTCGTACATTCGTAACTTTTTTTTTTTCGATTCGTAACTTTTTTATTTCGATTCGTAACTTTTTTTTTTTCGATTCGTAAATTATTAAAATGTAATAATAGCATACACATTACATAAAATTATGAATTATGCTCCGATTACGAATCTACGAATGTTACGAATGTACGAATAACTACGAATGCGTCCGAATTTCGAATAAACAAATGAACGAAAATGAAACTAACGAAAAAACGAATCAACGAAAAATAACTCTTACGAATGTACGAATCGTTACGAATACGAACACCGACGACTTAGGAATGTACGAATCGTTACGAATCAACGGAAACGAAAAAAACGAAACGAAAATAAACTAATTTTTTTCGGAAACGAAAAAAACGAAACGAAAATAAACTAATTTTTTTGTTGTGCACATGTCTGATTATTTCTATGATCCTCTATATTATGTTGTTGGTTGGGACAAGCGCCTAAGTCGGCCTCATTGCCGGTTCTCAGATTGATCCTGCACAATGGTTAGTCTACGTTTGGGAGCCAGAAAACCTTTAGGCCACAGTGGTCATAACCACAGAGATATTTAACCTTTCACTGCCCCCTTTTTGTAATGTGGTGGGATTAAATGTTCTTAAGCTCTGAAAGGAAGCTCTACCTTGACTTTCTTTCATGTGGTTTGGAAAAAAATAAATATTGTATATTATATTTCCCAATTAATCCAACAGAATGATAAGGGTAAGGTTCTTATTTGTTTAGGAAGTTTATTGTAATGTTCGATGCTTAGCTTTGACCGCATCTTGGATAGTATGATACATTTTTTATGTGGGTTTCACAATAGTTTCCTAGAGAAGCAGTGACATTTTGGTTGATTGTTAAGAAACTTTTTACATTTTGTTTTTTATTTTCAGTACATTATGGTACATCATGTTTGCAGTATGGTGCCTGGTCCATAAATATCCTCTGGTATTACAGCTCTGCCCTTGGAATCCATGAATCAACAATAGGAGACCTATTTATATATTTTTTAAAAATTAAAAAGAATGGGTACAAAAGTAGGGTTGGTTTCCAAACCCGATTCCAATTTTGCCAGAAAATAAAAGACAAAACCTAATTAAGTAGCTACTGCCATTAACTCTACTATTGTTCATGTACTTTTCTCCACTTTGCGGCCTGAATGACTTCAAAGTTTTGGATCTGGCCTCTTCACTAAAGGCCCCTTTCACACTGGGGCGGGGAGCCGCGGTGACGGTAAAGCAGCGCTATATTTAGCGCTGCTTTACAGTCGTTTTAACCGCGGTATTCGGCCGCTCGCGGTGCGGTTTTACCCCCCACGAGCGGCCGAAAAGGGGTCAAACACCCCCGCAGAGCGCCGCCGTAGCGGCGCTTTGCGGCGGTATTGCCGCGGTTTTACCGCGGTCTCCCATTCTTTTCAATGGGAAGGAGCGGTATAGGAGCGGTGAACACACCGCTCCTATCCCGCTCCAAAGATGCTGCTAGCAGGACTTTTTTTGTCATCCTGCTAGCGCACCGCTCCAGTGTGAAAGCCCGCCGGCTTTCACACTGGAGTTAAAGGGGCCGGATTTTTTCATGCGGTGAACAGGCGCTATTTTTAGCGCTGCACCGCATGAAAAACGCCCCGGTGTGAAAGGGGCCTAAGTGTGATGAAATTATTAGGCTTGGAACCAACACACCTTTGTTTTATCAGGCATTTTTTTCCCCCGCACACACGGTCGGATTTTGTCCGACACTGGTGTTGCATACACACGGTCGGACAAAGTTGTCGGAAAATCCGATCATTCTGAACGTGGTGACATTCGTTGCGTACGACGGAACTACGTAGAGGTTGGTAGCCAATAGGTTTGGTCTCCTAATTTGATCTGAGCATGCGTGGCACTTTGTCCGTCTGAATTTTCTACACACGATCGGAAAAAGTCAGATCGGATTTTGTTGTCGGAAATTCCGACGGAAAAAGTCCGATGGAGCCCACACACGGTCGGATTTTCCGACAACATGGTCCGATCGGACATTTTGCGTCGGGGCATAATTCTTGCCATGGGGGTTTATCTGATATTTAACATTTGGGACATCTTTTAGATGCATAAAATAACTTTGGTAATGGCCAGATATAAATCTTGTTTTGAGTTTCTCTTCCATGAGCTTTCCTTGAAGTGCTATTATGTCATATTTATGTCTTCTCTAGGATGGGATCTTGCTGGGAGCGGTTGGAGCATACGACTGGAATGGAGCTGTTCTCAAAGAGACCAGCAGTGGGAAGGTGATCCCTCGAAGAGAGTCTTACCTAAGGGAGTTTCCGGATGAGCTCAAGAACCATGGGGCATACCTTGGTAAATACACAAATTACACGTGTAGTAAAAACAAAGAATGAATGATGGTAACACCAAAGTACTGATAGGCGTGTGAACATACCGTATATACTCGAGTATAAGCCAAACTGAACATAAGCCGAGGCACCTAATTTTACCACAAGAAAATGGGAAAACGTATTGACTCAAGTATAAGCCTAGGGTGAGAAATGCGCAGCTACGGTTAGTGGAAAAGAGGTTCAACAATGCCCATTTGCAGCCTCACTGTGCCCATTTGCAGCCTCACTGTGCCCATTTGCAGCCTCACTGTGCCCATTTACAGCCATGGGTCCCCTGAACTTGGTAGTTAGGGGTTCCTAGATGCCCCCTAGCTGCAGACAAAATTGGGGGTCTCTGGACCCAAAGGGTTCCGAAATGACATTGCTGCAGATGGACACAGTTGACCGACTTTGGGGCCCTGTATCTCGGGGCAACTTGGTGCTAGGAACCCCAAATTTGGATATGTTGTAGTGTTGCACACCAAATTTGAGTTAAGGGGCTGCAAAGTCGGGTCGGAAAATGTCATTCTCTGCTGCAGAAAAATGCTTGACTCCAGTATAAGCCGAGGGGGGCACTTTCAGCACAAAAAAATGTGCTGAAAAACTAGGCTTATACTCGAGTATATACGGTACCTTCCCAAAGCCGAACTCCAGACACGTATAAAAAATACACGAATGAGTGCAGTTGTGTTAATTAAAAATACATTCAATGCGATTTCATTAGTAACTAGTGTACTACCTGATTTATACTTGATATCATCCTCTTATATTCCTTTGTGCAGCAACACTCAGGATGAGGGGCAGTACTAGGGACCAATTAGTTGTTTGCACATGAGCTGGTAGTACATACCTGGGTGGAGGTCAACAAAAGGACTTTGATTACACCTCAAGTCCAGACCCCCATGATGTGAGAGAGCACAGAGTGGCATGGTGTCACAGTCAGGGGTCAGAATCAGAGACCAGTAGCTTTAGCAGTAGAGAGGCTTCCACCAAACAGCACGATAAATATACAAGAATGTCCCCTTGGCGGATGATGCGGGCACAGTGGAGGTGCGGGGTCTAAGCACTAACCAGTGTTCACCAGAGTTCCTGATGGTGGGGATGAGTTTTGCTGCCTAGTACCAGGTTGTGGTCCTCAGGAGCACCCCACCTGTAGGTGAACAAGCCGGGGTCCAGCAGCAGATATAGCAGGTAGGGATCAAGCAAAAGTGTAGTCAGTAAACAAGCCAATGGACAGTAACTAGTGGTTGCAGGTAGGGATCAAGCAGAAGCGTAGTTGAGGAACAAGCTGAAAGTCAGTAATCAGTGGTAGCGGAAATAAGGACAGCTGCAGGTACGCAAAGGAGAAAGATATGGGGTGGAGTGGGCACAATTATCTGGCAAGCAGGAAGTGCAAAGGCATAGCTTCAATAGGACGTTCATGGGAAGAGCAAAGGGTTCAAGGTTCAAGGGAAACAAAACACAAGTTTAGGTTGTCTAAGGAATCAGGCAGGGACCTGTGCAGCATCGCATGGGACTCAGCAAGAAGAGACACCGCCAGACACAGCAGAGGTTGCAGGTTCAGATCACATGCCTGACGAAGGGGCCCTGCGTGGCTCCGAAATGTTGCACTATCCCTGTGTTGTGATCATGCAATAAATCACCCTTTTGGACGCTATTTGTGTCTCTCCATGGTGTGCTGGCAAATATCTTCATTATTATTCAGATCCAGGCCCTGACACACGATCGCCAGCACTCCATAGTCCATGGAAGCTTACATTTAGAGTCAGGCTTGGCTATGAGGTGCTTGTGCAGACTGACAGGAAGGTAGCTGGCTGAAACGAGGACACACAGCAGACTGGAATCATAGTATGGACAGAAGGTGGTCGGTAGCTTAAGAGACAGACAGCAGGCGAGATAGCAGTCAGAGTCAAGTTTAGGAGACAACTCACAGTCACACCAGGATGTCAGTAGAGGTAAACCATAGTCAAGGTCCAAATGAGGTCAAACTGGGAATCAGCAGAGACAAACCATGGTCAGGAACTAGCTATGGTCAGGAACTAGCCATGGTCAGGAACTAGCCATGGTCAGGAACATGGGCGTCCGCAGAATTTTTTTCAGGGGGGGGGGGCATAATTTTAAGGTCCCCCATGCGCTGACCCTTTTTTACAATGTCATCATCACATTATCACGGTCATAGACTGCAGACATAGTACAGGTGATGGTCAGAGACTGCGGACATGGCCCAAGAGACTGTCAGAGACTGCGGACATGGCACAAGAGACTGTGAGAGACGGCATACATGGCCCAAGAGACTGTCAGTGACTGCATACATGGCTCAAGAGACTGTAAGAGACTGCGGACATGGCACAAGAGATGACCAGAGACTGCATACATGGCCCAAGAGTCTGTCAGAAACTGCATACGTGGCTCAAGAGACTGTGGACATGGCACAAGAGACTGTCAGAAACTGCATACATGTGGGGGAGTGACAGAGAGAGACGGGGGGGAGGGGGTGACAGAAAGAGACAGAGGGGGTGACAGAGAGATACGGGGGTGACAGAGAGGAGTGTGACAGAGAGAGACAGAGGGGGGTGACAGAGAGAGAGGGGGGTGAAAAAGACAGAGGGGTGAGAGAGAGAGGGGGTGACCACTCCTGATCCGATCTCTGATTCCAGGGGTGCCCCCCCCCCCCTTAGCCCTACCTGCGGACGCCCATGGTCAGGAACTAGCCACGGTCAGGAACTAGCCACGGTCAGGAACTAGCCACGGTCAGGAACTAGCCATGGTCAGGAACTAGCCTTGGTCAGTAACAGGAAGGACAGTCGCAAATCCAAGGGCAGGTAATGAGAAAGCAGATCTCAGGAACAGGTCCATGGCTCAAGTTGCAAGGATAGAACTGAAGACCATCTATCAAGTTCGTTCAACTCTGTTCCTTAAATAGGCCATCTGGAGCCAAGATTGCACTTGTGCGTGCAAACCCAAGAAGCCCAGTTTACCACTGACTGACTCGAGGCTCCACTCCATGAGTTAAAGCAAGTCTGTAAGCCTCTTTAACCGCTTCCCGACCGCCCACTGCATATATACGTCAGCAGAATGGCACGGGCAGGCAGAATCACGTACCGGTACGTGATCGTGCATTTGCCTGCCTGTAGGTCGTGCACGCGCCGCCAGCGGCGCGCTCGCGACCCGGTCGGGAGCTCCGTGACCCCGGCCGTGGGACCAGTAGACCCGATCGCCGCTGGTGTCCTGCGATCGAGTTACGGAGCTAAAGAACGGGGAGAGGTATGTGTAAACAAACCTCTCCCCGCGCTTCCTGCTCTGACTGTCATTGATTGGCTGTTCCCGGTCATCGGGAAAGCCGATCAATGATGTCAGACATCAGCCCCGCCCCCTAATGTAAAAAAAACACACACACGTCACAGCCCATAACCACTCCCCTCCCCCTAGTGGTTAACCCCTTCACTACAACTGTCATTTATACAAGAATGAATGCATTTAAATAGCATTGATTGCTGTATAAATGACAATGGTCCCAAAAATGTGTCAAAAATGTCCGATGTGTCCGCCATAATGTCGCAGTCACAATAAAAATCGCTGATCGCTGCCATTACTAGTAAAAAAAAAAAAATTTAATAAAAATGCTATAAAACTATCCCCTATTTTGTAAACGCTATAACTTTTGCGCAAACCAATCAATAATCGCTAATTGCGATTTTTTTTTTACCAAAAATATGTAGAAGAATACGTATCGGCCTAAACTGAGGGAAAAAAAAGTTTTTTTATATATTTTTTTGGGATATTTATTATAGCAAAAAGCAAAAAACATTGCATTGTTTTCAAAATTGTCGCTCTATTTTTGTTTATAGCGCAAAAAATAAAAACCGCAGGGGCGATCAAATACCACCAAAAGAAAGCTCTATTTGTGGGAAAAAAAGGACGCCAATTTTGTTTTGGAGCCACGTCGCACGACCGCGCAATTGTCAGTTAAAGCGACGCAGTGCCGAATTGCAAAAAGGGGCCTGGTCCTTTGGCTGCCAATTGGTCCGGGGCTGAAGTGGTTAACCAATAGTTGGGCTCACATTGTGGGATAGAGCTATAATAAAATAAATTTTAGTTTTTTGGGTTTAGTTACCCTTTAAATTGATTAGGGTTCACCCAACAGCTATTACACACAATGAAGTTTACAAAAACCAAATCTCTTGTTGCAATGTTCGAATCGCAAGTCAGTTCGCTGTTCTCTGCCCAGATCTCAGTCCTTTTTAATAGTTTTAATGTCCTGTAATATTTTCCTACTGTGTCAGTTATACTTTAACAGCTCCCTATAGCTTTTATAGAGTGAACAGCTTAACGTGATAGATCATCATTTTGTGGACTATAGAGCTGGACTCGTTCAGTTTGAGCTTCAGTCACGGAATTCCACACCGACTGACTCTTCCCATAGAGCCACATGGAAACAATGAGGATCCTGAAATCATCTTTAATGTTTGAGATTTCTCTTTTTTTGTAGCAGAACCTGTGATTGTTGCAGTGTGTGTTACATTGTATGTCAGCCATTCTCCAATAGCGTGTGTCCATTATACATAATCCTGGGTACTTTGTGAGTTAATGCCCGGCTCAAAATCCTGATCTATGCGTTGGAACTTCTCTCGGAAAATTGTGGTTGGGGGGGAAAATAAGTGTTTTATATCCGCAAGGTCCAGGACGGATCTTATTGCTTTAGGTCCTGTGGAAAAGAGGCCTGGCCCTTTGCCCGGAGCTGCTCGCTGCACCACAGACCCGGTACTGGCTATGGTGGGGGAGGGGGGCGGGTGTGCGTGGATGGAGGGGGGGGGTGATGTGGGATTGCACAGTAATGTTATGGGAGGAAGATCGCCAACAGGACTGAGCCAGACTCTGCATAGAGATCCTCAGCCGCCTCCGACGTCCCATCCTGAGGATCCCTCCGCTTTACATAGGAACCCTGCGAAGCCACGCTCCAATCACATCAATGCGTCTCTAATATGGAGAACCGCGATCCGTGCTGTACAAATCACCCCAAATAATCACCAAAATACCTAAACCAATGTGTCCAAAAAATATGTTGTATTTTAAATAAAAGTCCCGTGTGCTAAATCAGTGGTTTCCAAACTGTGGCCTGCTGGCCGGATGTGGCCCTTTGCTTGTCTTTATCAGGCCCTTGAGGCACTATTCTTCCCACTAATACCAATGATGGGGGCACTATTCCTCCCACTGACACCAATGATGGGGCACTATTCTTCCAACTAATACCAATAATGGGGCACTATTCTTCCAACTAATACCAATAATGGGGCACTATTCCTCCCACTGACACCAATGATGGGACACTATTCCTCCCACTAATACCAATGATGGGGCACTATTCCTCCCACTAATACCAATGATGGGGCACTATTCCTCCTACTAATACCAATGATGGAATGCCATTGCTTCCACTTACCCCATGGATGGGGCACTATTCCTCCCACTGACACCAATGATGGGGCACTATTCCTCCCACTAACACCAATGATGGGGCACTATTCCTCCCACTGACACCATTGATGGGACACTATTCCTTCCACTGAAATGATGGGGCACCAATTCTCCCAGTGACGCAAACAATGGGGCACTATTCCTCCCACTGACGCCAACAATGGGGCACTATTCCTCCCACTGACACCAACAATGGAGCACTATTTCTCTCACTGACACCATCGATGGGACACTATTCCTTCCACTGACACTAATGATGGGGCACCATTTCTCCCACTGACACACAACAATGGGGCACTATTCCTCCCACTGATACCATTGATGGGGCACTATTCCTCTCACTTATACCAATGATGGGCACTGTTCCTCCCACTGATACCAACAATGGGGCACTATTCCTCCCACTGACACCAACAATGGGGCATTGTTTACTCCCACTGGCCACAGTATAGCCCCTTAAAGCTTGAAGGACAGTAAACTGGCCCTTTGCTTATAAAGTTTGGAGACCCCTGTGCTAAATGGAAAAAAAGCATTGTATATAAAGCCACTTCTTCAAAACTGCCACCAACTCCAGTTCTTCAACCACCACCACACAGGTCTGCTTACCAGAGACTCAGACCGCGTCATACAGTCTTATGATGCTTTGCAAACAAAACCCTGATCCCAAGGGGATGGATGGCTCTCCCCTTTGTTTGGTGCAGCAATACAAGCGTACAGTACAATATAACCTCATATGCAGAGAAAGAGATGAGAGAACTCTATGGTGTAGCAATTCCCAAATAGTTTATTGAAAAATAAGGGCATATACCCACAAGCAAGGGTGATAACAGTCAGAGCGCAAACAACCTCCGATCGTTCAAGCCTGCATGATGACGTCACCACTGAACTCCTCCCTATGCGTTTTGTCTCAAGGTACGCCCCTTGTAAGATGTACCATAGGACGAAACATGTAGGGAGAAGTTCAGCGGTGACGTCATCACACCGGCTCCAATGAGCGGCAGCTGTTTGCCACCTGACTGACAATCTTGCTTGTGGGTATATGCCCTTATTTTTCAATAAACGATTCGGGAAATACTACACCATAGATTTCTTTCTGCTCTCACATCTATGTGCGTCGCACAAAATCACCCGCTTTCCCAACATGCACAAACACGCTGCTCTTTAGCAGATGGGTCCCATTAGTTGTAAATGGCACCCCTACACATTTGCAAATAGCGCAATCCGGTTTTGGCGCAGCGTGATTTTTAAAAAGGCTCTGGGACTCCTTTCCCCGTTTTCATTGCATGTGTAGGACAGTCCATTGAAATGAATGCCCAACATATGAATGCATGGAAATGCATGCACGCACCCACAAATCCATGCAGTCAGGGCTGTCTTAATGAGTGGGCACACCTGAGCACTGCCCAGGGGCCCCTGCACTCTCCCCACACAGCACCCTGCACCTGAGTGGACCCCTTTACATTACACAGAGCACAGCACCCTGCCCCGAAATTGGGGGCCCCACGATGGCACTGAGAGTGATGGATACACAGGGGAGGCAGGCTGGCAGCGGTGCGCCGTGCTGTGCAGAACGATAAGCTATTATTTCACAGCCAGCAGGGAGGGGCAGGGCTGGAGCGCCAGTGATGCTCTGACCCCGCCCCATGCAGCTTGAATGCTCGGGACTCGAAGGATGCGGGGTAGGAGCTGCTGAGTCGGCAGCACTGCGAGCCTGCCTGTGGAAGTAGCATTGTGGATGGTGTCATGGTGAGCCCAGCTGTCCAGCACTGTTTGCACCGAAGGGCTTGGAATGCCCAGAGGGATGCTCCCTGCTCCGCCCCTCCTTCTGCCTGCTTGATTGGTATAGGTGAGTCCAGTGCTGGAGGTGGGCACATAGCCAAAAGTTTACATGCACTGTATCTCCACTGGAAAAGAGGGTACTACATGGATAGAATAATGGTACTGGAGGATATCAAGGGTGCATGGGGGAAAACAATGCTGAGGGGGGGTCTGGGGTGTATAGGGGGTAGCAATGCTTGGGGTAGCTTTGGTGGCTATAGTGCTAGAGGTAACAGGGATGTAGAGAGGCCACAGTGTAGGGGGAATCTTATGGTATATCGTAACAGTGCTGGGGGGATATTTAGGGTGTAGAGGGGTCAGAGTGCTGGGGGGATATCGGGGATGTAGAGGGGTCAGAGTGCTGGGGGGATACCTGGGATGTAGAGGGGTCAGGGTGCTGGGGGATATCTGGGGTGTAGAGGGGTCAGAGTGCTGGGGGGATATCTGGGGTGTAGAGGGGTCAGAGTGCTGGGGGGGGGGGATATCTGGGGTGTAGAGGGGTCAGAGTGCTGGGGGGATATCTGGGGTGTAGAGGGGTCAGAGTGCTGGGGGGATATCTTGGGTGTAGAGGGGTCAGAGTGCTGGGGGGATATCTAGGGTGTTGAAGGGTCAGAGTGCTGGGGGGATATCTGGGGTGTAGAGGGGTCAGAGTTCTGGGGGGATATCTGGGGTGTAGAGGGATCAAAGTGCTGGGGGATATCTGGGATGTAGAGGGGTCAGAGTGCTGGGGGATTCCTGGGGTGTAGAGGGGTCAGAGTGCTGGGGGGATATTTAGGGTGTAGAGGGGTCAGAGTGCTGGGGGGATACCTGGGGTGTAGAGGGGCCAGAGTGCTGGGAGGATATCTGGGGTGTAGAGGGGTCAGAGTGCTGGGGGGATATCTGGGGTGTAGAGGGGTCAGAGTGCTGGGGGGATATCTGGGGTGTAGAGGGGCCAGAGTGCTGGGAGGATATCTGGGGTGTAGAGGGGTCAGAGTGCTGGGGGGATATCTGGGGTGTAGAGGGGTCAGAGTGCTGGGGGGATACCTGGGGTGTAGAGGGGCCAGAGTGCTGGGGGGATATCTGGGGTGTAGAGGGGTCAGAGTGCTGGGGGGATATCTGGGGTGTAGAGGGGTCAGAGTGCTGGGGGGATATCTGGGGTGTAGAGGGGCCAGAGTGCTGGGAGGATATCTGGGGTGTAGAGGGGTCAGAGTGCTGGGGGGATATCTGGGGTGTAGAGGGGCCAGAGTGCTGGGAGGATATCTGGGGTGTAGAGGGGTCAGAGTGCTGGGGGGATATCTGGGGTGTAGAGGGGTCAGAGTGCTGGGGGGATATCTGGGGTGTAGAGGGGCCAGAGTGCTGGGGGGATATCTGGGGTGTAGAGGGGTCAGAGTGCTGGGGGGATATCTGGGGTGTAGAGGGGATCAGAGTGCTGGGGGGATATCTGGGATGTAGAGGGGTCAGAGTGCTGGGGGGATATCTGGGGTGTAGAGGGGTCAGAGAGCTGGGGGGATATCTGGGGTTTAGAGGGGCCAGAGTGCTGGGGAGGCATCAATCTAGCAGACATATTATATGCACAGGACACTTTGTTACTTTATGTAGTATTTTGTTTCTTTGCTGTATAGAATGATTGTTCATGTAGTTAATGTGGAGCTCCACCCAAAAGGGGAAGCTCTGCTTGTCTGCCTCCTACCTACATGATGTCTGTTTACCTGAGCTGTCTCCATTGTAGGGGCCCCAGAGCATTACTTTGCCCAGGGGCCCATGATGCTATTGAGACGGCCCTGCAGTACATGTGAACCAAGATTAAGTCTAGTGGAATTGGCTGATTATTAGGACCTTCATGGTCTTCTTGACCACACACATTATTTTAAGGCAATTTTATCTCGCTTATTGATTGCGCTTACAAGAGTGTGGATCAAAGAAGCATCTATAGATCCTATCCTATTGTTATATATAAGATCTTACAGTTCTCCCGCTATCTCTGAACAGGCTACACGGTCACTTCTCTCATGACACCGCAACGCGTCAGGCTGTATGTAGCAGGAGCTCCACGATTTAATCATACGGGGAAGGTGATCATCTTCAGCATGCAAGGCATGGACAATCTTGTCATCCATCAGTCTCTACAAGGGGAACAGGTAACTACTCCAGTATAAGTCTAATTATTACAATGATAATGTGACATCCCAGATAGCAAGGATAACTTGCCACAAATTTGTGGCAGTGTCGAATTGTAAGTCTTGTTAACCTGCTGCACATTTTCAATTTGAAGCAAATTTGCACGGCAAGTCTCTAGCAAGAGCAAAGTTGCATTGGCGAGCCTACAGCAAGAATACAGCATGAAAATTCAGCCACAGTGCCCCCCTGTGGTGGGATGACTATTGCACAACATGACTGAACCAGAACTCGCCGCAGAATGTTTGCAAAGAAAGTTGATCAGGAGTCATGCAACGCGGACTTGCTGCAATTTTTTGCAAAAAACTTGTGAAGCCTGGCAAGTCTTAGCAAGTCATTTTCAAACTTGCAGCACACAATTGCTTGCTACCTGGGATTGGAAGGAACTGACGTTGGCCTTCACTATACATTTTACTAAGATTGTTACCATGTGACACGAGTTTATGTTTCCCCACCAGATCGGGTCATATTTTGGCAGTGAAATTGGCTCTGTAGACGTGGACGGTGATGGGGTGACGGACGTGCTGTTGGTTGGAGCTCCGATGTTCTTCAGTGAAGCGAGGGAGCGTGGCCGTGTCTCTGTATATGTCATAAGAGAGGTAGGTCTGTCAAACGGATTGCAGCTTATGTTAAAGTGGATTGGGAAATGTTTTGGTACAGCACAGTTTTTTTTTTTTTGTTTTGTTTTTTGTGTGGAAGTGGTAGAAAGTGAAACAACTGCATGTAATGTAAGGTTTCCCACTGCCAGCCATTAGATTTAAAGGGGTCTGTAGTGCACCAGCCCCCCAGAACCCCCTTTTTACTTACCTGAGCCAATCATTCCTGCACGGGGGACGAGCACACCCGCTCCAGCCAGTGTCTCAGGTCCTGATTAGATAGATTGATAGCAGCGCAGCCATTGGCTCCCGTTGCTGTCAATCAAATCCAATGATGCGGGGGCGGAGCCGAGTCCTGCTGTCTGTGTCCAATAGAAGCAGCAGCAGGACACGGGAGCACGCCCATACGAGTGCCCCGTGGGAGAGTGTGTCTTATGCCGCATACACACGACCGGTCTTTCCGAAGTCTGACGGTCTTTCTGACGGAGTTCCGACTGACTTCTGCTGAAACGGACTTGCCTACACACGATCACACAAAAGTCAGTTTGTTTAGAACATGATGACGTAGGACGGGACTAGAAAAAGGAAGTTCAATAGCCAGTAGCCAATAGCTGCCCTTGCGTCGTTCTTGGTCCGTCGGGCTAGCATACAGACGAGCGGTTTTCCCGATAGGGATTGAGTCCGTCGGAAAGATTTGAAACTTGTTCTATTTCTAGGTCCATTAGAATTTTCAGAAAAAAAGGTCCGATGAAGCCCACACACGATCGGAATGTCCGACGGAATGGTTCTGTCTGAACTTTTCTGCCGGAAAGTCCGGTCCTGTGTAATTGGAATAAAAGGGAGGTGAAGCCTCCATCAATGTACATGTAATATCCCCAGTGGATATGGAGGAGGGAGGGAGGGAGGGAGTGGGCTGTCATTTTCCGCTGTGTATACGCACCCATATGTGTGACTGTATAGTTACATGGGCTGCTCAGACGTGATAGGGACGAAATGTTCAGCATAGAAACTCACTTAAAACTGAGCATGTGCAGAGCTGCCAACACTGCTTTGCAAAATCCCTAGCTGAATTGAGGACATGGACAGAAGGGGGAGATAGAGAGCAGCAGGATCAACCAGGTTTTTTGCAGAATACAGAAAACAAATCTTAGAGTGACTGAGTGACTATGAACAGCGTGTAATACACCATTTGTTGATCATTTTTTTGTGATGTGGATATATTATTATAGAGGATTTATATAGCGCCAACAGTTTGCGCAGCACTTTACAACCTTAGAGCAAACAGTTACAATACAGGAGGAATGCGCCCCTAATAGACACAGGGTGACTTAGACATAGGTGGTGCATGGGGAGCTGAAACAAGGGTTTCCCAACCTCTCCAAGGGATTCTGGGTTCCACGGGCCCCCCCCGCCCAAAGTGACTCCCGTCACACTCCAGTTTTAGTAAATCCCCTCCCTAATGTTTGGAGGTTTTCCATGATCTTCAGTCCTAAAATGATTTTTTAAGTAGGTGTGCAAAAAATGCAAAAACGGCCCAAGCAGTGAAAAGGTTAAGCCTGTTGTTGAGTCATTTAATTTCCTAATCTTCTGACTAGAGTGGCCCGAAATCGGATCAGTTCCTCTGGTCAATGCACTTTGCACTGAATTATTAAGTAAACATGTAAGTGAAGCAATGAGGAAGTGAGCTTAGAAAACCTTCAGTTTGCTGTCGCTGCCAAATTTCTTAACCCAAAAAAATGTTCATTATGCTCTCGCCAAATTCTTAGGAAAAAACGTAGCTAAATATTCCTCATTGTTTGTATTATAAAAATAATAATTCACAATGTTTAAAAAGTGCTAATGGATTTTTTATCCACAGCGCAGCATAGAGATATCTGTGACGTCCCTTCTGAATTGGCCTTTTTCGTACAAATACGGGCAAAAAAATACCATATTATAAACCTTCCTCTCCAATATAAGAGTGACGATCACCCCGACAATCTTTATATTTGTATTTAGGTGACTCTAGTGTGTTGGGGGACAGATGCCTAATTCAATAATAGAGATGTCCACAACGGAAATTTTTATTTATTTTTTCGTTTCGGATGCGTTAGTTAAGTTAATAATTTTGTTTTGTCATATTTGTTATGTTAGAATGATTTGTTCTCAGAATTTGTATTGCAAATTCAGATTCATTTAGAAAAATGTGTTAATTTCAAATCAATTACTAATTTTTCAAATTGATTTAAATTTGGAATTTCAGATGATGTCAATATTCATTCTATTTTATTCTATTCTATTCTAATCTCTTCTATTTTTTTCTATTCTATTTGATTCTTTTATTTTCTATTCTTTTATTTTCTATTCTATTCTGTTTTCTTCTGTTATTTTTTTTATTCCATTCCTTTATTTTCTATTCTATTATATATTTTTTTATTAAACTCATTTTTTTCCATTCTATTCTAACCTTTTCTATTATATTTTTTCTATTCCATTCTATTTTATTCTAAATACCATGGTATAAGCTAGGGATATGCAATTAGCGGACCTCCAGCTGTTGCAGAGCTACAAGTCCCATGAGGCATAGCGAGACTCTGACAGCCACAAGCATGACACCCAGAGGCAGAGGCATGATGGAACTTGTAGTTTTGCAACAGCTGGAGGTCCGCTAATTTCAAATCCCTGGTATATACCTTAATTTCCAATTTAAGAGTAAAGATCACCCCAACAACCTTTATATATTTATTTAGGTGACTCTAGTGTGTTGGGTGACATATAACTGAATAATAGACATGTGCATGATGAAAACATTTCTTTTCATTTCAAATTTGATCATTAAGTTAATCATTTTGTTTCGTCATATTCGTTATGTTAGAATGATTAGTTTTAAAGGGGTTAAGGGGAGCCCAATGACAGAATTAAGAGAAAAACGGCATGGGTTCCCCCGTGGTTCGCCCGTCCATACCAGACCCGGGAACGGGACGGGACTTCACCTTAATATCCGTACCAGACCCGAAGGGCCTGGTATGGACTGGATGGGGAGACCCACGCTGTTTTTTATGTATATTGCCGGGATCTGGCAAAACATTACAGCCGTGAGCAATTTTAAATGACATTTTTTTCCTTTAGCATACCAAAGGGCTGCATGTGGCCCTCAGGTTGGGCATCAGGGATTTAGAGGCTCCTAATTTCTGATCTCACCCCCATACTTCCCGTAGGTTGACTACTCACAAACCTTTAATGAAAGTTGGCCCAGTTGGAGTCGCTTTGCAATGCCTTTATCTGTTTGGTGCCCAATGGGTTGCATGCTGTGCAATTGTATACCTTTGTTATCCCAAGATATCTTCCTCTTCTTTGATACTGTACCTTTTATCCTCTTTGTATCCCTAAAAGTTAAAAACAATAAAAAAATATTTGGAAATAAAAACCTAACCAAGATTCTAACACCTTGGAATAAAAAAATAAAAAAAAGATTTGATTGGAGTTATACTCTAAAGTGGTAGCATTCAAAACTCAAACAGTATAATCACAATTCCGATGAGATGGCAGGGAGCTTTTGTTTAATTTAGTTTTTGAAGGCAAACGTCTTCCATATGTGTGAATGGCAATGATATTCCCACTGCTGAGATTGTTTTGGAATAGCCACTGTTCTAAGAATTTGGAGACTTTTCTTCAGTACAGGGGTTATTTTCCTCTTCTATACATTGTACTATATTGTGGAACTGTGTTCTGGTCTTGTTACAGAAACGCTTTGTTCCAGATGGAGCTTTGCGTGACTCGGACAGCTCACAAAATTCACGCTTTGGATATGCCATCTCTGCAGTGCCAGACCTAAACCAAGACTCTTTTAATGACGTGGTGATCGGGGCACCTCTAGAAGATGGCCATAAGGGTGCCATTTATATCTTCCATGGATTCAAGAGAAACATATTGAAGAAATACAAACAGGTACAAATTTAAATTACTAATATGAATAATAACCATCAACATTTTCACCTTCCAATTATTACAGTTTGTATCAAAGTTGACTTAAAAGCAACTACGCTTTCATAGTAGAAAAAAATAAAGCAAATAAAAAAATATATCACATACAATTACTACACAAGTCATGTTGTAATTTAATTGGTATTAAAAATTACCTTTCCATTTTCATCTGTAATTTTCAGTAAAAATCTGTGCAATATAGCAACCTGGAGGTGTTCCATTCCATGCCCCCAGAAATGTAATTTCCTGCTTGTGTAATTGGCTCACTGTTTTTCTCAGAAGTCTGCACTAAAATACAAGTCATATTTTAGGCATCCTCTGCAATTCACTTTTGGTACAATTCTCCCCTGGGGCGTTGGTAGACCCTGGCCATGTGCCCCAGGTCTTTTATTGAGTGCCCCAGGTCTTCTACTGAGTGACTAGGGTCTTCTACTGAGTACCCAAAGTCTTCTACTTAGTGCCCCAGGTGTTCTAATGTGTTCCCTAAAGCGGCGTACACACGGTCGGAATTTCCGATGGAAACAGTCCAATGGGAGCTTTTCATCGGATTTTCCAAACCGTGTGTATGCCCAACGGTCTTTTTCTGTCAGAATTTCCGACAGACTTTGAATTGAGAACCTGTTCTCAATTTTTCCAACGGAAAACCTTTCTATCGGATTTTCCGATCGTGTGTAGGCAATTCCGACACGCCAATTTCCAACGCATGCTCGGAAACAATTCGACGCATGCTCGGAAGCATTAAACTTCCCTTTTATAGTGCTGTCGAACGTGTTTTATGCGCTGTGTTATTGACCGTCGGAATTTGGTGTGATCATGTGTAGGCAACACAGCTTGAGCGGAATTCCGTCGGAATTCCATTGGAAAAACCATCAGAGTTTTTTCCGATGAGAATTCCGATCGTGTGTACGAGGCATAAGTCTTCTACTGAGTGTCCCAGGTCTTTTACTGAGTGCCCTGGGTATTCTTACTGAGTGCCCCAGGTCTTCTACTGAGTGCCCCAGGTCTTCTACTGAGTGCCCCAAGTCTTCTACTGAGTGTCCCAAGTCTTCTACTGAGTGTCCCAAGTCTTCTGAGTGCCCCAAGTCTTCTACTGAGTGCCTCAAGTCTTCTTCTGAGCTCCCCAAGTCTTCTACTGAGTGCCCCACGTCTTCTACAGAGTACCCCTAGGTCTTCTACTGAGTGCCCCAGGTCTTCTACTGAGTGCCTCAAGTCTTCTACTGAGTGCCCCAAATCTTCTAATGTGTTTTTCAGGTCTTCTACTGAGTGCACCTGGTATTCTTACTGAGTGCCCTGGATCGTCTACTGAGTGTCTCATGTCTTCTACTGATTTCCCCAGGTCTTCTACTGAGTGCCCCAGGTCTTCTACTGAGTGCCCCAGGTCTTATACTGAGTGCCCCAGGTCTTATACTGAGTACCCCTTGGTCTTCTACTGAGTGCCTCAGGTCTTCTACTGAGTGCCTCAGGTCTTCTACTGAGTGCCTCAGGTCTTCTACTGAGTGCCTCAAGTCTTCTACTGAGTGCCCCAAGTCTTCTACTAAGTGCCCCACATCTTCTACAGAGTATCCCTAGGTCTTCTACTGAGTGTCTCATGTCTTCTACTGATTTCCCCAAGTCTTCTACTGAGTGCCCCAGGTCTTCTACTGAGTGCCCCAGGTCTTCTACTGAGTGCCCTAGGTCTTCTACTGAGTGCCCTAGGTCTTCTGCTGAGTGCCCCAGGTCTTATACTGAGTGCCCCAGGTTTTCTACTGAGTGCCCCAGGTTTTCTACTGAGTTCCCCAAGTCTTCTAATAAGTGCCCCATATCATAAACAGAGAACTCACCGAGGCCAAGATGCTGAGAGCGGTTGCCCTTGCAACTCAGCGCCCACTACCCCTGAAGGTGGTACAGGGAGCGGTTAGCACCGAGAGGCACAAGCCACCTGCAGGATAGTGACTTGAAGTGGGCCCAGGTGCAGCAGTGCGGAGGTAGACAGGAACTGGAAACTGGCTGAGGATCCAACACAGGCAGAATAGTAGGATGCAGGCTGAGGGTCAAACACAAGAGATTAGTCGGAGTACAGGCCGAGGGTCAAACACTGGTAGGAAAGTCCAAGGCAGGGTAGCAGAAGCGTTAGAGCAGAGGAGGTCCGGGAGCAGGCAGGGGGTCAAGTACTGGAGGCAGGAGACAAGTCCAGGGTACAGGCCGAGGGTCTAGCACAGGAGACAGCAGCAGTCCAAAAGAGCAAGCCAGAGGTCAAGGGTCAGGAGAGAGCAGCAAGGTCAAACAATCCGGGTCAATAACAGGTGGTCAATCCAAGGTAAACAGGAACAGGCCCTGCAGTAAGGGAAGCTGACAGACGAACCAGCGTCTGTTTGGGCATAGAGGCCTCTCTTTTATAGGCCAGCCAGGGTCACATGGGGCGTGCTCTAGTGCGCATGCGTGCGCGCCGCTCGGCGGGGCCGCAAGTGCGCGTGCGCCGCCGCGCTGTTTCCCCATATACAACTGTGCGCCGGGGAGCCGGACCCGTGCGCATGCGCGCAAGGGCGCGCAGCGGACGAAGTCCCTGATACCCAGGTCTTCTACAGAGTGCCCTAGGTCTTCTGCTGAGTGCCCTAGGTCTTCTGCTGAGTGCCTTAAGACTTCTACTGAGTGCCCCAAGTCTTCTACTAAGTGCTCCAGGTCTTATAATGTGTTCCCCAAGTCTTCTACTGAGTACCCCAAGTCTCTTAATTTGTGTGCCCAGAGGTGGCCACGGTCATCTAGGATTTTGAATTTTTGATCCATCTATGGGCAGCTTAAGACAGGAAATGTGTCACCACTTCAAATGGTTGGTAAACTGCAATATATTACATTTTTGTTTTTGGGTTTATTACCGCTTTAATTCTGTTTTTGTGTTCATGTCTTCTCAGCGCATTGCTGCAGCAGACTTGTCGCCCACACTGGCCTATTTCGGCTGCAACATTCATGGAGAGATGGATATGAACGAAGATGGCCTGGTGGATCTGGCAGTGGGCTCTATGGGAAACGCTGTTCTTCTCTGGTGTGTGGATCATAGTGTACTAAACCTTTTTCCTTAGTAACTAGACGTTCTGCAACATGTAGTGACTAACAGAATAAATACTTTCAAGTTCAGTGCACCCAAAATGGATATCTTAGTTAGAGGTGGATTCTGTTGGTCTTAGCCATGTACAGTGGCGTAACTAGAACCCTCAGGGCCCCGATGCAAGAAACCATGGAGGCCCCCCCGACCTCCGGACAAAGCTCTTTACTCCGAGCCCGATGTTGGAACACCAGGGCCCAGTCACAAGTGGGTGGCTGCATATAAAGGAACCGATTTCTTCATTTTTATATGAAAACACACACACTATATATATATATATATATATATATATATATATATATATATATATATATATATATATATATATATATACATATATAAATGCACATATAAACCAGTGACAGCTGGTGCTCAAAATTTTTAGGGGGGCGCAAGCAAACTGAAAAATTCAGAAATAAAAACATCAATTGCAGCCACTGTACCATCAAACGCCAACACTTTGCCATCAAATGTCACCACTGTGCCCATCAAATGCTGCCACTGTGCCCATCAATTGCAGCCACTGTACCATCAAACGCCACCACTGTACCATCAAATGTCGCCACTGTGCCCATCAATTGCAGCCACTGTACCATCAAACGCCACCACTGTAGCATCAAATGTCGCCACTGTGCCCATCAAATGCTGCCACTGTGCCCATCAAACTCTGCCGCTGTGCCATCAAATGCCGCCAGTGTGCCCATCAAATGCCGCCAGTGTGCCATCAAATGCCGCCACTCTGCCCATCAAATGCCGCCCCACTGTGCCCATCAAATGCTGCCGGTGTGCCTATTAAATGCGGCCAGTGTGCCAAATGCGGCCAGTGTGCCAAATGCTGCCACTGTGAATCCCCACCGCCCACTCGCACACCTACACACATGCATGCACACACATATGCATGCACACCCCCGCACATATGCATGCACACCCCCACACACACATGCATGCACCCCCCCCCCCCACACACACATGCATGCACTCCCCCCCCCCACACACACATGCATGCACTCCCCCCACACACATGCATGCACTCCTCCCCCCGCACACACATGCATGCACCCCCCCCCACACACACACACACACATGCATGCACACCCACACACACACATGCATGCACACCCACACACATGCATGCACACCCCCCCCCCACACACACACACACATGCATGCACACCCCCCCCCCCACACACACACACACACACACATGAATGCACACCCACACACACACATGCATGTACACCCCCACACACATGCATGCACACCCCCCACACACACATGCATGCACACCCCCCACACACACATGCATGCACCCCCACACACATGCATGCACACCCCCCACACACACACATGCATGCACCCCCCCCCCACACACACACACACATGAATGCACACCCACACACACACATGCATGCACACCCCCCCACACACACATGCCTGCACATCCCCACACACACATGCATGCACCCCCACACACATGCATGCACACCCCCCACACACACACACATGCATGCACCCCCCCCCCCCCCACACACACACACACACATGAATGCACACCCACACACACACATGCATGTACACCCCCACACACATGCATGCACACCCCCCACACACACATGCATGCACACCCCCCACACACACATGCATGCACACCCCCACACACATGCATGCACACACATATAAACACACATACAGTAGATAGTCTTATTAAAAAAACGGCAGACATTTACCTTCTTTCTGCCGGGTACTGCACTGTAGGGGGAGACAAAGAGCACAGCACAGCACTGCTTTCACTTTAGGTATGTGAGGAGCTCCCTGCACCGATTACAGTTCGGCTGACGATCGGGGAGCTCCTCCCAGCCTCCCCTCCTATCAAAGAGTACAGGGGACCCTCAAAGGCCCCCTGCAGCAAGGGGCCTGGTCGCCATGGCGATCTCGGCGACCCCTATAATTCCGCCACTGGCCATGTACTGAGAATAGACATGTGCAATTTGTTTCGGTCAGAATATAATTTCGGATGAATTTTTGGTTAAACGAATTACGAAACAAATTAACGAAACAAAATTAGTAACATAATCTATCCGAAACTAAACAAAACAAATTTTTCTGTTCTGCATGTGTCTAACTGAGCATGCCAAGGGGCATCTTTACCGGTGGCCAAAACACATACCGATATTATCAATTATTCATTCATTTTATAAGACTAAACTGGTCAAACAGAATACCATACCAAAGGCCCTATATTTGATTGATGAATAACTTTTTCACACTTTTTCCTCACTGCCTGTCCTAACCCTGAAAAGCCCAGACCACCGTTCCACAACCATGTACATTACGCGGCGGCACGTTGTGTCACAGCCCCAATCACTTGAAAGGTTCGCATTTGGCGGCATCCAACATGAAATGAGGCATCATTTTTGCCCCAGCTGCAAAGTTGCGTGGCCATGGGCTGCAAAGTTGCGTGGCCATGGCATGTGCACAACACCATTTGTCAGCCATTGTAGCTTACAGTGGGCGGTCAGTGGGCAGTAAAACTGTGGCTCAGCTGCCTATTTTTACCACCTACAACTCAGCCATATTGTGAACGAGCTGGATCATGTCCGACTCTACCATCCTGATCAGCCACAGTGGAATTTGGTCTGATCGATCATACAACTATACGCCTGTGTGTAGGTGGAGTGCAGCGCGATGCAGAGGCAATAAGACACACAGTCTAAGTGTGATGAAAGAACTTGTATTAAAATAAGGCAAAGACAATTCACAATATACCCGGTGGGAAGACAACGAGTCCAGCAGTGTGTAGAAAGCAGGTTTCAGCCGAACTAACAGCGCCTGTTAGGAGGGGCAGAAGGCGGCCGGGCCATCTGTCCAGAGAAGTTGCAAGCCCTACGCTTTACCTCCTCATCAGGAACCTTTTCTTGCCACTAGTTCTGTCTCTATCAGACCGGGTACCTGTCCCTATTCCACCCACTCACAAAAGTGTGCCATGCTTGGGAGCCAGGGCTTTAAATAGGCTCTGCCTGACCCAAGGTGGATGCCAGAGTCGCATGACGCAGGAAGCCATAGAGGAGCCATGTTCCCCTTGACTTCCTCTCCAATTGTACTGCTGCTGCAGATAAGTGCCACCTACAGTGGAGAAAGTAGACTGCACCTGCCTACATAAGTTGCTGAGAACTGATTATGATACAGATTTGATATTTTCAGTAGATTGCTAAGTGTGGAACAATGCCATGTGTATTGCATCATCTGATATTTTAAACAATTATGAGTTGCTTTGTTGTGATCGGTTACCAATAAAAGGGAAGTTTTTCTTAAAACTCAAACCTCTCCTTTAACCACTTCAGCCCTGGAAGATTTGGCTGCTCAATGACCAGGCCATTTTTTGCGATTCGGCACTGCGTCGCTTTAACTGACAAATGCGCGGTCATGTGATGTTGTACCCAAACAAAATTGACGTGCTTTTTTTCCCACAAATAGAGCTTTCTTTTGGTGGTATTTGATCACCTCTGCGGTTTTTATTTTTTGCGCTATAAACAAAGAGCGTCAATTTTGAAAAAATTCGACTTTTTGCTATAATACAATACAAAATTGTATTCATCGTTTAGGCCGATATATATTCTTCTACATTCTTCTTCTTAAAAAAAATCACTGTAGGCGTATATTAATTGGTTTGCACAAAAATGATCGCGTCTAAAAACTACGGGATAGATTTAGGGACTTTTATTATTTTTTTTATTGTTTTTACTGGTAATGGCGGCGATCTGTGATTTTTAGCGGGACTGCGGCATTGCGGCGGACAAATCTGACCCCAAATGACACTTTTGTGACACTGATCATTATTACATTGATCAGTGCTATAAAAATATGAAAGGGGTTAACATTAGGGGGCGATCAAGGGGTTAACTGTGTTCCCTAGGTGTGTTCTAACAGTGGGGGGGATGGGCTGCCTGGGACATGACAGAGATTGCTGTTCCCAATCACTGTCAGAATTTGTTTACAAAGGCAGATCACCATTCTGCCTCTGTATTAGGCGATCGTGGGCCGCCGCAGACACAGAGTCCGTCCAAACCGCGGGCGCGCTTGCGCAGCGCCGCTCTCCCCACCAGCAACTGTGCCTGCACGAGCCACCATACAGCTGCGGCAATTCACGCAGGGGAACCAACCTGCTGCAGTATAACTGCGGCGGCTGTTCCTTAAGCGGTTAAGGACCACAGTTTGGTTGTTTGCTAAAAGGGAGGGATACCACCGCTTCAGGCAGGTCGGCTGAAGCTGAAACCTCTCCTTGAGTATTCAGGAGCCCCAGGTGCTGGCAATTGTAGTATGTTATATATATAGATATTAGCTATATGTAGTGTTTTTTATGTATTTTATATATGGTGTTTTATGTAGGCATTCTAAGACAAGTTCATTCTAGGCAGGCCACATTATCATCTGTTAACCTAATTACACATATCAAAGGGGAATTGTTGATCAAAGGGGAAGTGGCCAAACAAGAATTACTCTACTACTACTTTTATACGGTGGGGGAGGGGAAGCCATGAAGGGATTGTCAGAGAGGGGCAGCAGTCACGGATCGGTTAGTGAGGTGTATTAGTCTAGCAGCAGCATTTATAATAGACTGAAGGGGGGGGGGGGTAGACTGCGTAAGGGTAGGCCATTAAGGAGGGAAATAATCAAGGCGTGAATAAGTTGCTTTGTGGTGTCATTAGTCAGGATGGGTCGAATTCTGGAGATGTTGCGGAGGTTAAGGCGGCAGGATTTAGCCTTTAGGATTTAGAGTAGGCAGTAATCGGACAGATTGAGGTAAGGAGTTCCATAGGATTGGAGAAGCTCTGAAAAAGTCCTGGAGGCGAGCATGGGAGGAGGGAGCTAGGGAGCAGGAGGTCTTGAGAAGAACGAAGAGAACGACATGTAACTTTCAGTACTCCACCACCATGGCCACCATCTTTCTGTTCTGAAGTGGGTTTGCTATACGATTTTTGTCCAAAAAGAAATGATGGTCAGTAACAGTTTTATTGATACATTTGTGCTTTCATTGGCAGGACTCGCAGCGTTGTGCAGATTAATGCGACCATTCGATTTGAGCCGCCGAAGATCAACATTTTCAGTAAAGAGTGCCACAGGAATGGACGGGAAGCCACTTGCATGGCGGCCTTCATCTGCTTCTCTCCAATATTTAAAGCACCCCAGTTCCAGGGGCAGAGTGTGGGTAGGTGACCGAATGTTATGTACTATGCAGAAGGAATAATATGAAAAGTGATATCTGAGCTGTGAAATAATATGTAAATGTAGCGGCGACACTTTTGCAAGGCGTCCGCTATGTGTGAAATTTCGTTTTTTCCTCAGAGCAGTAATGGGGTTCTGAGGGTTAGTTGTGCAGGTTCACTTTGGCATCAGTTTGGCTGGGCTGTGTTAGGGTTCTGCCTGGTCATGGGTACACTTAGGTGCACATGACAGGCCCAGAACCAGGCCTGGTTGGACGTTTTGAGTATCAGTCTTCCCCGGAGCCAATCAATGGGTGCGTCTGGCCCCGTTGTCTAGTCTGAGGAAGGGTACTTAAGGTGTTGGAGTCACGTGTTCGGGGTTCGGCCGTAGCTGCCTGTTCCTGAATCTGGACCGGGGTAGCCCCGCGAGGGGTCCCGGGCCCGGGATCGCTTGCTGTCCCGCAACATGGTCATTCTGACTAGCCCCACAGACCCGCATGGTCTGGGGCGAGGATCCATCTGTTCCCGAGTCTCGGAACCGGCTGGTCCGAGGCGCAGTAACTGAGGGAGGATTCAAGGCGTCCGGGTGTGCTCCCAACTTGGAGGGGCCCCGCAGCTCGTGTAAGCGACTGGCGGAGGACTCTTCGGAGGAGGGCCAACAAGCTGGCATCTCAAGAAGTGCCTGGTTGCTGGGTTGTCAAGGACACTAAAGAATCCACAGTTTCCCAGTACCGCCAAGGAGACAGAAGCTGTTTCAGGTACTGAGAAAAGGTTCTTATTTCACTCTCGGTTGAGACTTTATTCAAGGTCAGAGACTTTGCAAGTTTCCGGATCAAAGTGCTGACTGCCATAATCTCTGGCTAGAGATTTGTTCAGCTTTGAAGCGCCCAGCTGCGAGTAGCTACTCTCTGGGTTTGTGTTAGAGACTTTTCAATTGTCAGCAGTTCAAGGTGCCTGAGTTTCTTCACCCTTACCCTCTGTTCCCATACGAGAATGTTTCATAGTTTCATAGTTAGTAAGGTTGAATAAAGACATCAGTCCATCCAGTTCAACCTGAGTGAGTGTCTACAATTGTCCCTATCCCTGTACATTGCACACTCACATCAGTCCCTACCCTCAAGGAGCCCACAATCCAAGGTCCCCATTCATATACTAGGGCCAATTTTTGGACAGAAGCCAATTAACCTACCTGCATGTCTTTGGATTGTGGGAGGAAACCGGAGTACCCGGAGGAAACCCACGCAGGCACAGGGAGAACATGCAAACTCCAGGCAGGAAGTGTCGTGGTTGGGATTCGAACCAGCGACCCTTCTTACTGCTAGGTGAGAGTGCTAACCACTACACCACTGTGCCGCCCAATGTGTTTGTTTGATGTTACCCCTGCAAATAAAAACCTTTCTAAAAAGACTTTTATGGTGTCGGCGTCCGGAGTTGTTGGGTACTAACCCTGGGAACCCCGAGACCTGGAAGAACAAGCCAAGCGGAGGTAACCGGTAAGCCCAAAAGTCAAGGCCGCCCCATCGAGGGTTATGGCCGCTACAGTTAATAATAATACTTTATAATAAGGCTGCTTACATGCTGTAGCTCGGATTCTCACCATAGAGTTGTTCAGCTGGTAGAATATTCTACCGAAAATACATTCCGCATTCAGTATCTATTTCCCTCCCCTCTCTTTTCCCCTTCTTGACTTTCTTTTCTTATCTGTACTCGCCCCTGTGCACACCCTACCCAATTATATTTACAGGTTGTGGTTTTGCGATTCACCATTTTCAATGTATGTCATTTAATGTTACACTTGTCATTATGTGGTATTTGTTTACCACTATCCCCCCTCCCCCTGTTCTATTTTGTACCCCCTACTGCTTTATTTGAAAAAAAAAAAATCAATAAAAATATATTCAACCTAAGGCTGCTTACACCAAAAAATACAGTATACACTATATTGTCCCTGACTAAGGCCCTTCTCCCCCGATCGCTCAGTTTGGCCGGGCGGCCCGCTCTAGGAAGAGTCCTGGTGGTTTTAAACTTCTTCCGTTTAACCACTTGACCACTGGGCACTTAAACCCCCTTCCTAACCAGACCAATTTTCAGCTTTCGGTGCTCTCACATTTTGAATGACAATTACTCAGTCATGCAACACTGAACCCAAATGAATTATTTGTCCTTTTTTTTCACACAAATAGAGCTTTCTTTTGGTGGTATTTAATCACCGCTGGGTTTTTTATTTTTTGCGCTATAAATCAAAAAATACTGAAAATTCGGTAAAAAAAAATAATTGTTTCTATTAAAATTTATTTCAGAGTATTGACAAGTATTTGCAGAGTATTTGCAGAGTATTGGCGAGTATTGCAGTGTTGCAGAGTATTGGCAGAGTATTGCACATTGTTGGCATAGTATTGCACAGTGTTGGCAGAGTATTGCACAGTGTTGGCAGAGTATTGCACTGTTGGCAGAGTATTGCAGTGTTGGCAGAGTATTGCACTGTTGGCAGAGTATTGCAGTGTTGGCAGAGTATTGCACTGTTGGCAGAGTATTGCAGTGTCGGCAGAGTATTGCACTGTTGGCAGAGTATTGCAGTGTTGGCAGACTATTGCACAGTATTGCAGTGTTGGCAGACTATTGCACAGTATTGCAGTGTTGGCAGACTATTGCACAGTATTGCAGTGTTGGCAGACTATTGCACAGTATTGCAGTGTTGGCACAGTATTGCAGTGTTGGTAGAGTATTGCAGTGTTGGCAGACTATTGCACAGTATTGCAGTGTCATTGATCAGCGCTGTGGGCACTACACATCTAGCCCACAGCGCTGCTGACATCTCTCCACCACTCCGCTTCTCCCCTCTCACTGTACCAATCGGTACAGAGAGGGGAGGGAGGAACCGGCGTCATGACGTACATGTGATCGCTCCGTCATTTGACAGAACGATCACGTGGTAAACGGCCGCTATAACGGATGTTCCCAAGTGCGCGCCCCAGGGAGCGCGTGGGAGCAAGATTCTGGGAGGACGTCCACCCAGAATAAGCCGACCGCACTGTAGCCGTCTTTCGGCTATGGCCCGGTCGGCATGTGGTTAAGGATGATGGAGGCCACTGAGCTCATTGGGACCATCAATGCTGCAGATACCTTTCTGTTCCCTTCCTCAGATCTGTGCCTCCATACAATCCTGTCTCTAAGTCCCACTGAGAGCTACAGAAATTGGTTGTGCAACAAGGGCGGCCCCGTCCATTAGGGGAGCCCGGGTGCCCCTTTCTCCATGCCACCCCCTATATGCATAGCATGAATCTATCCCCGGCCGCCGTGGCCAGCCCCTATTCATGTGTCCGGCAACTTTCAGGACACCGGACGCCAAAAATTACAGAGGCCGGGTTTTTTTTTTTTACGCACCCGATTAGAGCCAGAGGCTCTAATAGGCTTCAAAATAGGGTGGGCTCGGGTGGCAGAGAATGCGCTCCGATCCCAGCCAGGTGTGTTACAATCAGTGAATGAATATTCGCTGTTGAAACACTGATCCTCAATCCGGCCAATCAGAAGCGGGTGTGAGACCCGTTTTCCGATTGGCCGAAAAGAGAAGACTCCCGATAGGCCGACGGGGAGGAGGTAGGAAGCGAAAGCTGCCGCCGCCATCGCCGTGATGACGACCCGTGGAGAGCAGGAGAATGGGAGGCCGTCGCCGCCACCGAGCAGGGGAAGTGCTACCGACCATTCGACCGGGGGGGTGGCATTCTGTTTGCAGCCCCTCTAAAAAAAAATTCCACTGTTGTGCAACAAAATATAAGTTCGACCCCCATCATTTTTGTCCATGCCATTTTCATTTGTTTTATGTTAAATCAAAATATAAAAGCCAAGTCCGATTTTCATTAAATATGGAATAAACACGGTACCTGGGAAATTTGACAAGATATGGGACCCATGGCTTGCTACTCTTGGCATGCCCACTCATGGTTTGATGACTGTCTCAACCAGTTAGCCTAGATGTAGGAGGGGGACCAATTTTCTGCCCGGGGGCCATGAAATCTAGATTACTGTTTTGCAAACCAGTTGGAACCTTTAATGGAACAATCATAGACGGGTGTTGACAGGGGGTGTCGACTGCCGGACCCCAGCGTGCCACTAACTGGTTCTTGTATTTCCTTGGTTGTATCACTCCAACAAATACCCCAATCTCACGTAATATCCCAATAATTCTGTGGGAATAGGATACACTGTTGGATTGTTTGACATGTCACTCTAACATCGAAAATATTTGGAGGTCTGTAATGTTGGATGAAGCACTTTTTAGGTAAAGGTTGATTTATAAAAAGAAAAACACACAGAACAATAGTGAATGCCAATTACTTTTGTCAGTTTTAAGATATTTCAGAGAAAATTGTTGGCTCGTCTTTTTTTTTTTTTTTGGCGGAAGGGTACCAACAAATTCGGCCATGGCTGTAGGTCTCTGTTCTGCACATATTTAGGGTTAGTCTTTACCTCTCTGTAGATGCTTTTCTTGACCAACCTATAGCAATTTTCTTTGATTTCATGGAAATAAAATATAATTGACATCACGAAATAAAAACACAAATGAGCAGAAGTCTAAAAAAAATCTACCCTATATACTCGAGTATAAGCCGACCCGAATATAAGCCGAGGCACCTAATTTTACCACAAAAAACTGGGAAAACTTATTGACTCGAGTATAAGCCTAGGGTGAGAAATGCGCAGCTACTGTAAGTGGAAAAGAGGGTCAACAATGCCCATTTGCAGCCTCACTGTGCCCATTTGCAGCCTCACTGCGCCCATTTGCATGCCTCACTGTGCCCATTTGCAGCCATAGGTCCCCCGAACATCAAACTCGGTAGTTAAGGGTTCCTAGATGCCCCCTAGCTGCAGCCAAAATTTGGGGTCTCTGAACCCAAAGGGTCCCGAAATGACATTGCTGCAGATGGACACAGTTGACCGACTTTGGGGCCCCGTATCTCGGGGCCACTTGGTGCTAAGAACCCCAAATTTGGTTTGCAAACCCAGTGGAACTAGCACTACAACATATGATGGGGTTCCTAGCACCAAGTGGCCCCGAGATATGAGGCCCCAAAGTCAGTTCGGAAAATGTCATTCTCTGCTGCAGAAAAGTGCTTGACTCGAGTATAAGCCGAGGGGGGCATTTTCAGCACAAAAAAATGTGCTGAAAAACTCGGCTTATACTCGAGTATATACGGGTAATATACGGGGAATCAATCACCCCGTCCCTGAGGACCCTCCATTGGCTAGCCGTGAAGGATCGAGTTACATTCAAGACCCTCTGCCTCACTCACAAATGTACACAAGGAAAAGCCCCGCAATACCTCTGCGACAAAATAAAACTCTACACCCCAGAGTAGAGTCCTCCGGTCAACTAATCAGAACCTCCTCCACATCCCCAAGACTCGTTATAAATTAAAAAGCGAACGAAGGTTCGCAGTCCAAGGACAATGGCCATGGAATGCTCTACCCACGGACATCCACTCGGAAGAAAACTATCTGGCCTTCAGGAAGAAGCTCAAGACCCATCTCTTCTGAAAACCCAGATGGACACTGGTGGCAAAAGCGCCTTGAGGCGATTTAGTTCGCATAAGTAGCGCTATACAAGTTATTCATTCATTCAGCAAGAGTGACAAGAGTGAGATATGGGCTGCAGAGAGCACAATAATCTAGCAAACAGGAAGTGCAAAGGCATGGCTTAAATAGGAAGTTCATGGGAGGAGCAAAGAGTTCAAGGTTCACCAGAAACAAGACACAAGGCAAGGTTGTCTAAGTAATCGGGCAGGGAGCTGTCCAGCATCTCAGGTGGATCAGCAATAAGAGATATTGACAGGCACAGCAGAAGTTGCAGGTTCAGATCCAGGTCCTGACAGTGATATACTGGCCACCACTGTAAGGGCTGCATTTTTCCCACTGACCCCCCAATGAATTGGTTTTAGCAGGCGTTCTCTGAGACCTGAAAATGATTTAAAGGGGTTTTATTGCTTGTAAAAAGGTTGGGAAAGGTTGGTCTACAGCTTCTCCTGGTGGTGCTCCCATAATGAGCACCAGGTTTTCTGCAAGTAATGATGAATTGCTGTTGAAAGGGAACACTGTATCATGCCCACATCCCTAATCATTTTTTGTCTGATCTGCCATGAGCTGTCTGATGGATAAGCCCGATCTTTTACCGCTGTAAACGAGCATTCGTTATGGGAGCAGTGTGGGGGGGGGGGGGGTGCCTTTCTTGCAGATTTTTGCCAATTACTGCCATGCAAATTCTAAGAACATGAATTCCTCTTAACCACATGCCGACCGGGCCATAGCTGAAAGATGGCTACAGCGCGGTCGGCTTATTCTAGTTGGACGTCCGTACTCCCAGAATCTTGCTCCCGCGCGCCCCAGGGGGCATTGGGAGCATCCATGTCCGGAGGACCCGGCGCATCACGGATCACGGTAAACGGCCGCTGGTAGCGGCCGTTTACCACATGATCGCTCCATCAAATGAGAAAGCGATCATATGTAAACAAACCGGCGTCAAGTCATGACATTCCTCCCTCCCCTCTCTGTACCGATCAGTACAGTGGGAGGGGAAAAGCGGAGAGGGGCAGAGATGTCAGCAGCGCTGTTGGCTGGATGTGTGGTGCCCACAGCGCTGCTCAAAGACAGTGCAACACTCTGCAATACTCTGCCAACGCTGCAATACTCTGCCAATACTCTGCCAACACTGTGCAATACTCTGCCAACACTGCAATACTCTGCCAACACTGCAATACTCTGCCAATACTCTGCCAACACTGCAATACTCTGCCAACACTGTGCAATACTCTGCCAACACTGCAATACTCTGCCAACACTGTGCAATACTCTGCCAACATTGCAATACTCTGCCAACACTGTGCAATAATCTGCCAACACTCCAATACTCTACCAACACTGTGCAATACTCTGCCAACACTGCAATACTCTGCCAACACTGTGCAATACTCTGCCAACACTGCAATACTCTGCCAACACTGTGCAATACTCTGCCAACACTGTGCAATACTCTGCCAATACTATGCAATACTCTGCAACACTGCAATACTCGCCAATACTCTGCCAATACTCTGCCAATACTCACCAATACTCACCAATACTCGCCAATACTCTGCCAATACTCTGCCAATACTCTGCAATAAATTTTAATAGAAACAAAGAATTATTTTTATTTTTTTTACTGAATTTTCAGTCTTTTTTGATTTATAGCGCAAAAAATAAAAAACCCAGCAGTGATTAAATACCACCAAAAGAAAGCTCTATTTGTGTGAAAAAAGGACAAAAAATGAATTTGGGTACAGTGTTGTATGACTGAGTAATTGTCATTCAAAGTGTGAGAGCACCGAAAGCTGAAAATTGGTCTGGTTAGGAAGGGGGTTTGAGTGCCCAGTGGGTAAGTGGTTAATAAGTGAAATATTCTCATGTGTGATGGGAAAGTGAACATTATGACCAACGCTTTAATATTCCCACTTCTACATTTCTGTTTTTTAATTCTTGGGCACTCTTCTGCTTGCGTACTGTATGGAGCATTTTTGTTTTTACTTTTACTGCTGCTCAGAATATGTTTTGACTGATATAATTGTATAAGTGACTTTGGTACTTGTATCCTTTAGGTATTAAATACAATGTGACCATTGATGAGCGTAGATACACCCCCCGTGCTGTGATTGATGACATCGGAGGAGATAAACACTTCATTGAAACCATCAGAGCCAAAAGTGGGCATAATCAGTGCCAGCAGCTCAATTTCCACGTTCTGGTGGGTATCTTTTTTTTTTTATTAATTAACTGACATTAGGCAACATTTTTTCCATTACAATAGATTAACATGGCTGTCTGGAGATATCATAGCTAAGGCAGTTGCCTCAGCCCCCGTACACACGGTCGGAAATTCCGACCACAAAATCTGTCGTATTTTTTCAGACGGATTTTGTCCAGCACTGGTGTTGCATGAATGAATGAATGACTTGGATACACACGGTCGGACAAAGTTGTCGGAAAAATTTGATCATTCTGAACGCGGTGACGTTCGTTGCGTACGACGGAACTACGTAGAGGCTAGTAGCCAATAGCTTTGGTCTCGTATTTTGATGTGAGCATACGTGGCTCTTTGTCCGTTGGAATTCTCGACACACGATCGGAAAAAGTCCGATCGGATTTTGTTGTCGGAAAATTTGAGATCCTGCTCTCAAATTTTTTCCGTCGGAAATTCCGACCGTGTGTACGGGGCATTAGTCTACTGGAAGACCTGTTTAGTGGACCTCAACGATACTTGGGATAGGTTTCAGGTTTCTAGACACCTCAGTTTGTAGGTTCTTTAACCGCTTCAGCACCGGGCCATTTTTTACCCTTCCTTACCAGAGCACTTTTTGCGATTCGGCACTGCGTCGCTTTAACTAACAATTGCGCGGTCGTGCGACGTTACACCCAAACAGAATTGACGTCCTTTTTTTCCCACAAATAGAGCTTTCTTTTGGTGGTATTTGATCGCCCCTGCGGTTTTTATTTTTTGCGCTATAAAACAAAAGAAGAGCGACAATTTTGGAAAAAAACACAATATTTTTTACTTTTTGCTATAATAAATATCCCATTTTTTTAAAAAAAAAACTATTTTTTTCCTCAGTTTAGGCCGATACGTATTCTTCTACATATTTTTGGTAAAAAAAAACGCAATAAGCGTATATTGATCGGTTTGCGCAAAAGTTATAGCGTCTACAAAATAGGGGATAGATTTATTGAATTTTTTATTTTTATTTTTTACTAGTAATGGCGGCGATCTGCGATTTTTTTTTTTTCGTGACTGCGACATTGCGGCGGACACTTCGGACACTTTTGACACATTTTTGGAACCATTCACATTTACACAGCGATCGTTGCTATAAAATTGCATTGATTACTGTGTAAATGTGACTGGCAGGGAAGGGGTTAACACTAGGGGGCGCTGCAGGGGTTAATGTGTTCCCTATAGGAGTGATTTTAACTGTGGGGGGAGGGGACTCAAAGGGAGAAAACCGATCATGTGATCCTCCGTACTGGGATCACATGATCGGTCTCCTCTCCGCTGACAGGACGTGGAGCTGTGTGTTTACACCCCATCATTACACACACAGCTCCACAGTCCTGCACGGTCCCGTTGTTTTAACGGGCACTCGCACCGGGTCCCGAGCGATGCCGCGGCGCGCGCGCGCCCCCCCAGGCGGCCGGGAATCCGAGGACGTCATATGACGCCCACCCAGGATGGGAGATCCACCTTGTGGGCGTCATATGACAGTGTGCGGTATTGAATCGGTTAAACAGTTTCTACATTTGCTTATGTCTCATTAATTCTTTCTACTACACCACCAGAGAAATTGTAGAATTATTTTTAGGTGCTCCAAACTCTGAGCAAGCTTATATCCTTAACAAAAAAAATTGTGATATCTCTTTAAATGTATAAACTAATAATACACTTTGATTAATTAAATGAACATATAAATAAATGTCATCAAAATAAAACCAGGTGGCAAAAAATATAAAGTTCAAGTCCCCCTGAAGGCGGGGACCTGAAGAAAGCCCGTGGGGCATGTGCCCCCTAGGGGTGCCGTAATCTCACTGTGAGTGAGGGTCACTTTGCGTTATGGCACCAAGGTCACTGCATCACCACACTTTTTTTTACACCTGCCTCTTGGGCCGAGCATTTTGGCTAGGACCAGAGGAATTTTTTATTCCTAGCCGAAGGGCCAGCCATTGTTTTACACAATGGCACCTTCTCCACTTTAATTCCCCCCACTTTTATTTGTGTGTTTGTCGTCTTTTGTCACTTTTATCTTTTTTTTGGTTGGATGTTCACTTTGTTTCACGTTTGAGTAGGGTGTAGGTCCTCGGGCCTGCCCTGAAAGTCTTGTGAGGGGGTGGACATGACCTTCTGGCTTGGTTCACCCTCTCTCACCTAGTACTTGGGGTGGTCTGTTTCCGCAGACCTCCCAGAGAACGGGGTCAGTCTGGTTTCGGCCAGATGGACCATGTGAAGTACCTCAGTCCCCGCCTGGAGCCTAACGCCCCGGGGGATCAGGGCAAGGGTCCCTTCTCTTCAGAGAAGGGCCATGTGAACACCCTGTGCACGTTTTGTGTTTCACTTTTTGGTGTGCACTTTTTTTTTGCCCCCCATTTTACACCCTTCCTTACCAGAGCACTTTTTGCGATTCGGCACTGCGTCGCTTTAACTGACAATTGCGCGGCCGTGCGACGTTACACCCAAACAAAATTGACGTCCTTTTTTTCCCACAAATAGAGCTTTCTTTTGGTGGTATTTGATCGCCCCTGCGGTTTTTATTTTTTGCGCTATAAACAAAAGAAGAGCGACAATTTTGGAAAAAAAACACAATATTTTTTACTTTTTGCTATAATAAATATCCCATTTTTTTTTTTTTTTAATATTTTTATACTCAGTTTAGGCCGATACGTATTCTTCTACATATTTTTGGTAAAAAAAATCGCAATAAGCGTATATTGATCGGTTTGCGCAAAAGTTATAGCATCTACAAAATAGGGGATAGATTTATTGCATTTTTTTAAAAAAAATTTTTACTAGTAATGGCGGCGATCTGCGATTATTTTTTCGTGACTGCGACATTGCGGCGGACACTTCGGACACTTTTGACACATTTTTGGAACCATTCACATTTACACAGCGATCGTTGCTATAAAATTGCATTGATTACTGTGTAAATGTGACTGGCAGGGAAGGGGTTAACACTAGGGGGCGCTGCAGGGGTTAATGTATTCCCTATATGTGTGATTATAACTGTGGGGGGAGGGGACTCAAGGGGAGGAGACCGATCATGTGTTCCTCCGTACTGGGATCACATGATCGGTCTCCTCTCCGAGGCGGCCGGGAATGGGAGGACGTCATATGACGCCCACCCAGGATGGGAGATCCACCTTGTGGGCGTCATATGACTATGGGCGGGTAGGGAAGTGGTTAAAAAAAAAAAAGTGCAGAAAAGTCCTATTTAACATATGAATCAAATTTCTCAAATAAAGCTGCATCGTTGATAGTGGACAAACAGTAAAATTATACACTCCACACTCCCAAGGATTCCACCACAACAGTGCTGAAGCCTCTTACCAGTTGTGTAGGATCTCTAGGTGGTAAGAGATCAAATATCACTTTTAACCATATTTTGCAAAGAAGAATGGGCAAAAATGTCCCTCACTAGATGTGCAAAGCTGGTAGAGACATCCCCAAAAAGACTTGCAGCTGTAATTGCAGAGAAAGGGGGTTCTACAAAGTATTGACTCCGGGGGGCACAATACAAATGCACGCCACACTTTTCACATTTATTTGTAAAGAAATGTTAAAAAACATTTATCATTTTCCTTCCACTTCACAATCATGAGCCACTTTGTGTTGGTCTATCACATAAAATCCCAATAAAATACATTTATGTTTTTGGTTGTAACATGACAAAATGTGGGAAATTTCAAGGGGTATGAATACTTTTTCAAGGCGCTGTATGTCATAGGGTCATCACCACCTGAAACTTTATCTGAGTTCATTATCTCTATCCAAATTATGGATTCATATATCTTCAAATGTTCTTAAATCACAGATCTAGTTAATTTCGAGATACAATAACTCCTTTTGTTGATGTGCACATCCATATATGTCTATGTCATAACCTGGTCATCAGAAGGCAGGGGACAGGGATAATCTGATGTCACACACTGCACAGCATAGACCCGAGAGCTGAGTGTAATCTGAGACCTGAGTCGAGGGAATGGACACACTCTACCTAGTCCCATAGGAAAACATGCACAGCTGAGGCTGTCAATCACAGGCTGTGTGCTGGAGCTCCCCATCCTCTTGGTTTCATTTCAGAGGTTTGCAATCACTTTGAGGTTGGCTTAAGAATTACATTTAGATGTAAGATATCATATTTCCTTATTTATACTGTATATATGTTCCTTCTCCTTTCTAGGACACAGCAGACTACGTGAAGCCAATCACCTTTTCTTTGGAGTATGAGTTGGCGTTTCCTGACCAGGGACCAGTACTAGAGGAAGGATGGCCAACAACTCTCAAAGCATCTGTAAGTGCCGAACAAAATAACGAATGTGTTGAAATGTATTTATATATATATATATATATATATATATTTATTTATTTATATATAATTTATTTATTTATATATATTTATACCATTTATTTATAGGTCTGAATCTATAAGAGTTCACATTTTTGGGAATAGGTTTAAATATGTCTTCTAAACAATGTTTCTAGGTGGGGGCAGCGAGGTGCAGAGACCATTAGACCTTTTTCACACTGGAGGCGTTTTTCAGGCGCTTTACAGGCACTATTTTTTGCGCTAAAAGCCTCATCTGTCATCCCAGTGTGAAAACCCGAGTGCGTTCACACGGGGGCGCTGCGCTGGCAGGATGTCAAAAAAAGTCTAGCAAGCAGCTTCTTTGAGGCGCTCCTAAAGTGCAAATTGAAATCAATGGGCAGCCCCCCCCCCCGCCGAGGCGGGCGCTTTTAACCCTTTATTCGGCCGCTAGTGGGGGTTAGAAAGCACTCAAAATGACGGTAAAGCACTGCTAAAACTAGCGTTGCTTTACCGCCGGTGCCCGGGCGCTGGCAGTGTGAAAGAGCTGTAATTCACACAGGCGGGTGCAATAGAGCTTGTATTGAAGAAATACAGCAACAGTTCAAAACAAGCCCGGTGGAACAGCCACCCAGCCAATAGACATGTGCACTGACAAAAAATGTGTTTGTTTTCGTTTTTTTGCTTTTTTTGGAAATTCGAAAATTCGGAATTCGGAAATTCGAAAATTCGGAAATTCGAAAATTCGGAATTCGGAAATTCGAAAATTCGAATTTTTGAATTTCGAATTTCCGAATTTTCGAATTTCCGAATTTTCGAATTTCCGAATTTTCGAATTTCCGGATTTTCAGAAATCGAAAATTCGGAAATTCAGAAATTCTAAAATCCGAAAATTTGAAAATCGTAAAAAAAAGAAAGAAAATCAGTAAAATTCGAAATAATAACGAACTATTAAATTATAGGTATTGGAATTTCCTTTCAAATTTGGCTGTTTGTGAACGTAACGAATACAAATTTATCTGAAGTTACGAATTATCCGAAATAACGAATGCTGCATCTAAACAAATGGAATGGAACAAATTAATAATAAATAATTATAAAGGTTTTATTATTATTATTTATTATTATTAGATCATTACGTTCCATTGGTTTAGATACGGCATTCGTTATTTCAGATAATTTGTTCAAATACGTTCACTAACAGCCAAATTTGAAAGGAAATTCCAATACCTATAATTTAATATTTATTATTATTTAGTTATTATTTCAGATTTTTTTCGGGTTTTCAAATTTTCAGATTGTCATTCTTTTGAATGTTCAGATTTTCATTCTTATTTTTGGATTTTCAAATTTCCAAATTTTGGAATTTTCTAATTTTCTACCGCTTTAATTCTGCACAGCTCTATCCAATACTAATGATGTATAGCATACAATGATGTCACCTCTTGGCTGAGCACTCATGTTCGGAGTTATTCTGCTGAGTACGCTCTTTCAGCCATAGACATCAGGGAGTGGTTAGCAGGCTCTGGGAATGTACATCACATTCTCCATTACAGAGCCAATTTGCATAATATGTTGCTGTGTTTTGTGTGTGTTTTAAATGTTTTAAGGGTCATCCCACCCAAATCATTTAATTACGGATTAATGCTGGCTGATAATGAATCACCGTTTAAAGTCCTCAAGGACTCCAGAGATGAGATCTTTGCACTAGACATGTGCAATTCGTTTCGTTTTTTTTTAGTTTTTCGTTTTTTTTTCGTTATTTTCGTTCGTTCGTTTTCATACGAATGAACGAATCGTTCGAATCGTACGAATCCGAATAACGAATCGTTCGAATCGTACGAATCCGATTAACGAATCATTTGAATCGAACGAATCCGAAAAACAACGAAAATCCGAAAAAAAACATAATAGAAACAACAAATGTACTAATGAAGAAAATCCGAAAAACGAAAACGAATGAAAAAATTCGTACATTCGTAACTTTTATATATTTTTTTGAATTGGTAATTTTCCGTGTCCCTTACAATGGTGCTGCTAAATGTACTTCGAATGGTTTGAACAAAAAAATTCGTACATTGGTAACTTTTTTTTCGATTCGTAACTTTTTTTTTCGATTCGTAACTTTTTTTTTTTCGATTTGTAGTTTTCCGTGTCTCTATTGAACAAAAAAATTCGTACATTCGTAACTTTTTTTTCGATTCGTAACTTTTTTTTTTCGATTCGTAACTTTTTTTTTTCGATTCGTAAATTATTAAAATGTAATAATAGCATACACATTACATAAAATTATGAATTATGCTCCGATTACGAAAACTACGAATGTTATGAATGTATGAATAAATACGAATGCGTCCGAAAATTAAACTAACGAAAAAACGAATCAACGAAAAAATAACTCTTACGAATGTACGAATCGTTACGAATACGAACACCGACGACTTACAAATGTACGAATCGTTATGAATACGAACACCGACGACTTACGAATGTACGAATCGTTACGAATCAACGGAAACGAAAAAAACGAAACGAAAAAAAACAAATTTTTTTCGGAAACGAAAAAAACGAAACGAAAAAAAAAGAATTTTTTTGTTGTGCACATGTCTGCTTTGCACTTAATGACTTCCCCGCCAAAGCCATTAATATCTATTTTTTTCTCTTCCCGTTGAACTTTTACATTTGGATACTTATGCCACGTACACACGATCGGAATTTTGGTCGGAAAAAGCTCTGATGGTTTTCCCGACGGGATTTTCGCTCAAGCTGTCTTGCCTACACACGGTCACACCGAATTCCGACCGCCAAGAACGCGGTGTCAAAACAACACGTACGACGCGACTAGAAAAGGGAAGTTCAATACCCAGTAGCCAATAGCTTCTTTCTGGTAGTTGAATCTGAGCGTGCGTGAGTTTTTGCGCGTGGGAATTGCATACACACAATCGGAATTTCCGATAGAAAGCTTTTCCGTCGGAAAAATTGAGAACATGCTCTCCAATTTTTGCTGGCGGGAATTCGGCCAGCTAAATTCCGATGGAGCATACGCACGGTCGCATTTTCCGATGAAAAGCTCTCATCGGTCTTTTACTGGCCCGAATTCCGATCGTGTGTACGCGGCATTAGCCTGAATCCACTTTTCAATACTTGCCTGTTCTTCTCCTTTCATTGAACCCCCTTCCGACTTTCCAGATCTGCAATCTAGACATGTGCACAACAAAAAAATTTGTTTATTTTCGTTTTGTTTTTTTTCGTTTTCCGTTGATTCGTAACGATTCGTAAATTCGTAAGTCGTCGGTGTTCGTATTCGTAACGATTTGTATTTTCGTAAGAGTTATTTTTTCGTTGATTCGTTTTTCCGTTAGTTTAATTTTCTTTTATTCGTTTATTCGAAATACGGACGCATTCGTATTTATTCGTACTTTCGTAACATTCGTAGATTCGTAATCGGAGCATAATTCATAATTTTATGTAATGTGTATGCTATTATTACATTTTAAGAGACACGGAAAATTACGAATCGAAAAAAAAGTTACGAATGTACGAATTTTTCCGTGCAATCCATTCGAAGCACGTTAAGCAGCGCCATTGTAAGAGACACGGAAAATTACGAATTGAAAAAAAATAAAAAAGTTACGAATGTACGGATTTTTTCGTTCAATCCATTCGAAACACGTTAAGCAGCGCCATTGTAAGGGACACGGAAAATGACCAATTCAACAAAAAAAAAAAGTTACAAATGTACGAATTTTTTCGTTCATTTCGATTTTCTTTGTTCCTGTTTTCGTTTTTCGGATTTTCTTCTTTCGTAGATTCGATGTTTCTAATTAGTTTTTTTCGGATTTTCGTTGTTTTCGGATTCGTTCGATTCGAACGATTCGTTATTCGTTAAAATTTTTAGCGAATCGTTCGTTCATTCGTACGATAACGAATGAACGAAAATAACGAAAAAAAAACGAAAAACGAAAAAAAACGAAACGAATTGCACATGTCTACTGCAATCCAAAACTGGTCCTCTTCCAAGCTGAATGACACCCAGCATCATTCAACCCACTCCCTGTGGGTGAAGGGTGTCAGGAAGAGGGCGGAAGAGCCTCACCCTGGGACCTTTTGCTCACAGTACAATGAGGCAAAGAACGGCCTTGGCATCATGTCAGGTACACTCTCTGTATCACTGAGGACCTCCAAGCACCAGAGAATGGGCCAAGGGGACCCTACAAGCCTCATGACTGACCTAAAGACTTGTAGCATTGACTCCCATAGTAGCTGCTGGATTTGTTGGGTCTTTAGCTTGCACGGCCAAGCAACGGGAATTTTCACACTTTCTTCACAGGCTTGATAAACAGTCTAGGGGGTTTGGTTTTGTTTATTTAGGGGACAACTTGGATACGGAATAGGAAAGCATTGGATGCCTGGAACTGAAGAACTTGAATAAACTTATGAGGACTTGCTAATGCCACTTACTTCAAATGTGCTGTCCACCCATGGAAGTGATGGTGCAGCTAAGATAGCAACAAAAAAGGTTCCAAACTGAAGATGCAGGGGCTGCTCCTTGCAGGAATGCCAAAGCACCTGGCTACTGCTGTCCCAAGCTAGAGATATGGGGTTGCTTCTAGCTACTTTGCACTGGCTCTAAGCTGTCTCCTGGTCCTGGACATGTAAAGTATTGCAGACATACTGTCCTCTCATTACAGGCTTGGGGTACGTTGAAATGGAAGTTACTCACTTAGTCCCTTTAAGTGGTTCCTGGAATCCAAAAGGCTGCTGTATGGGCACGCTGCTATGCAGGCTGGGTCTTGCTTTCAGGATGGCTTCAGCTAAGCCTAGCTGAGGCTGGTAACGTGAGGCTTCCAGCTGCTCTTTCTCTCTTCCTCTCGCTCTCCTTCTCCTGTCCTTCCTCCTGCTCAGGGGCAGAACCCCCCCAGCACAGGGGTCCCCTCCAGACAACTGGACCCTGTACTCTTTATCCCTGACTGCCAGGCTTCTGACTATTAATGGGTTGTTCCCCCACCTACTGAGCCTATTTATAGGTTGTTCTCCCACCTACTGAGCCTATTTATAGGTTGTTCTCCCACCTACTGAGCCTATTTATGGGTTGTTCCTAAACCTACTGAGCATATTTATGGGTTGTTCCCCCACCTACTGAGCCTATTTATGGGTTGTTCCCCCACCTACTGAGCCTATTTATGGGTTGTTCCCCCGCCTACTGAGCCTATTTATGGGTTGTTCCCCCACCTACTGAGCCTATTTATGGGTTGTTCCCCCACCTACTGAGCCTATTTATGGGTTGTTCCCCCGCCTACTGAGCCTATTTATGGGTTGTTCCCCCACCTACTGTGCCTATTTATGGGTTGTTCCCCCACCTACTGAGCCTATTTATGGGTTGTTCCCCCACCTTCTGAGACTATTTATGGGTTGTTCCCCCACCTACTGAGCCTATTTATGGGTTGTTCCCCCACCTTCTGAGACTATTTATGGGTTGTTCCCCCACCTACTGAGCCTATTTATGGGTTGTTCCCCCACCTACTGAGCCTATTTATGGGTTGTTCCCCCACCTACTGAGCCTATTTATGGGTTGTTCCCCCACCTGCTGAGCCTATTTATGGGTTGTTCCCCCACCTACTGTGCCTATTTATGGGTTGTTCCCCCACCTACTGAGCCTATTTATGGGTTGTTCCCCCACCTTCTGAGACTATTTATGGGTTGTTCCCCCCACCTACTGAGCCTATTTATGGGTTGTTCCCCCACCTGCTGAGTCTATTTATGGGTTGTTCCCCCACCTACTGAGCCTATTTATGGGTTGTTCCCCCCACCTACTGAGCCTATTTATGGGTTGTTCCCCCACCTACTGAGCCTATTTATGGGCTGTTCCCCCACCTACTGAGCCTATTTATGGGTTGTTCCCCCACCTACTGAGCCTATTTATGGGTTGTTCCCCCACCTACTGAGCCTATTTATGGGCTGTTCCCCCACCTACTGAGCCTATTTATGGGTTGTTCCCCCACCTACTGAGCCTATTTATGGCTTGTTCCCCCACCTACTGAGCCTATTTATGGGTTGTTCCCCCACCTACTGTGCCTATTTATAGGTTGTTCCCCCACCTACTAAGCCTATTTATGGGTTGTTTCCCCACCTACTGAGTCTCTTTATGGATTGCTCCCCCACCTACCGAGCCTATTTATGGGTTGTTCCCTCACCTTCTGAGCCTATTTATGGGTTGTTCCCCCCACCTACTGAGCCAATTTATGGGTTGTTCCCCCACCTACTGAGCCTATTTATGGGTTGTTCCCCCACCTACTGAGCCTATTTATGGGCTGTTCCCCCACCTACTAAGCCTATTTATGGGTTGTTTCCCCACCTACTGAGTCTCTTTATGGATTGCTCCCCCACCTACCAAGCCTATTTATGGGTTGTTCCCCCACCTACTGAGCCTATTTATGGGTTGTTCCCCCACCTGCTGAGCCTATTTATGGGTTGTTCCCCCACCTACTGAGCCTATTTATGGGTTGTTCCCCCACCTACTGAGCCTTGCCTCCTCAGGCTAATGGTGGGAACTCCATAAAAATTCAGGCTACAGTCTCTGTTCCTCCCCCCACCAAGTTCTAGAACTATCCAGTGAATTAGAAAAGCAAGGGGGAGGTAAAAGATCCACAGCTTCGAAGCACTGCACAGTCGAAACAAATTAACCCCTGCTTCTACAGAGGAACAAATTTAATTGACCTATCTAAGAATGAGGATGCTACCGACGTCTGGAAAAAGTTATGCAGAAGCGGTTGAGAGCACCAGTGGAAGTAGGATGGTCTAGAAGGGAAGAAGTGCACTGTAGGAAGAGTGATACCCCGTTACTTGGAAGACATACCTGATAGGAGGCATTTAAACTCCAACCTCCAGTAGAAGCCAATATATGAATAAAGTCTTTAAGTGCCCAGAGTGCCACAGAAAAAGTGCCAAAGGTTCGCATGTGGCCCCCCCAGGCCGCAGTGCTGACGCTGGGGCCCTAGACAATACTGCTCCATAAGACCATAAGACAGGGGGTATGTTATTGGCCAGATCAGCAGGAGAAAATATAGGGAAAAAAACTAAAAAAAAAAAAAAAAAACTAATGCAGTCACCACACCTAAGGAATTGAAAGCTGCAATATACAGTATTACATTTTTGTTTTTGGGTTTAGGTAGACACTACCTATTTATTAGGTAGACACTACCTAAACCCAACCTTTGAGTTTAACACTGTTGACTTCTGAATTATGATTGGTGACCCTGAGATCCAGGATAATTGTATTCCCTTTCCCTTAAAACGTAATTTTCTGTATTTTCCGATGTTGTTGCATTTTTGTTCCATATGTACTATAACTAGATTTTCATGGTTTCTGTGAACCCAATACGAATATTCCGATCCGTACTAAAAATGTTAATTTTTTTATTTTCTTTTATGCTTAGCTATGCATTTATTGCTATGAAACATTTTATGTGCTTTCATTATATGGCGACCGCGCTAATCCACATTATTATGTGCAGAAAATGTCAATCTATACCGCAGTCTCTGCAACTGATTATTTTCTTACGAAATGTAATCCCTCCTCCCCCTTTCCTTTACGAAGTGTTGCTTAATCATGGCAGATGCGGTTTTCTCCAGAGCAGTGACAATATAAAAAAATTCAAAAAAAGAAATAAACAAAGGAAAAAAAATGTGTTTAATACTTATTGTATTGCAAAAAAAAAAAATCATACTGTAAGTGCAAGCAACCCCCATGTGCCGTTCAACCACCTTCTCCATTGTAAAGTGGTTGTAAACTTGTTAATATTCCCAGTGAAGTGACTGGTGATACACAGAGATGAAACAAATCCTCCTACGTAAGTTGTACCTGTTTATCTGCAGCCCTCTCTTCTCTACGGCCATTCAAAATCAAGAATTTATAAAGATTGTGAAGCGCACCCCTAAGGAGCTGCAAGTAGAAGGGGAATTCCCCGCCCTGCACAGCTAGGCACACCGCATTTTCCTAGAACATGTGAGGCAAGGAACAGTCCATTGCTTTGTTAAGTATTTTTATATGGTGGGCTTAACTTGGATGGGGAGAAGGGTAATGTGGAATGCCCACTTGACTTTAGTAGAACTTTCCAGGGACAACTTCTTCTGTACAGCTAATTATAGACATGACAAAAAATGTGTTCGTTTTTGTTTCTTTCGTTTTTTTGCTTTTTTTGTAAATTCGAAAATTTTGGGATTTTCAAATTTTCAAATTACTGAATTTTCAAATTTCCAAATTTCCTAATTTCGAATTTTTAAATTTCCGAATTTCCAAAATGTAGAATTTCCGATTTTTCAAATTTCCGAATAACCGAATTTCCGAAATTTCGAATTTCCAAAATTTCGAATTTTCCAATTTCCGAAATTTCGAATTTCCGAACTTTCGTATTTTCCAATTTCCGAATTTCGCTTTTCCGAACTTACGAATTTGAAATTTTTGAATTTTCCCAACTTCCGAATTTTCCAATTTCCGAACTTCCAAATTTTCCAATTACCCAACTTACGAATTTTCCAATTTCCACACTTTTAAAAAGTATTTTTATTTAGTGGGCTTAACTTGGATAGGGAGAAGGTTAATGTGGGATGCCACATTAGTAGAACTTTTTAGGGACAACTTCTTCTGTACAGCTATTTATAGACATGACAACATTTTTTTCGTTTTTTAGATTTTTTTGGAAATTCGAAAATTTGTAAATTCTCAAATTTTTCCGATTTTCAAATTTTCAAATTTCCGAAATTCCGAATTTCCTAATTTAGAATTTTTGAATTTCCGAATTTCCAAAATTTCAAATTTCCTAATTTAGAATTTTCAAATTTCCAAAATTTAGAATTTCCGAATATTAAAATTTAGAATTTTCAAATTTCGGATCTTCCGAATATTCCAATTTCCGAATTTTTTATTTCGGAATTTCGAATGTTCTAATTTCCGAACTTCCGAATTTTCTAATTTCCAAACTTCCGAATTTTCCAATTTCCGAACTTACGAATTTTCCAATTTCCGAACTTACGAAATTTTGAAATTAACAAATTTGTCAAAATTTGTTAAAAAAACTAATTCGGAACTAAACGAATTGCACATGTCTAGCTATTTACACTCTTCAGCTTCCTCCAGTACAACACTCGCTTGGAGCACTACACCCTGCACTGCCAGGCACACAGGATTTTCCACAGCACTCTGTAGCCAGAAAACAGTCCTTGCAGCTTTGTTTTTGTATTTTTTTTAGGAGGTATTGAACTTGGATGGGGATAGGGGTATTATGGGATGTCCACTTGAATTTAGCAGAACTTTCCAGGGACAACTCCTTCTGTACAATCTATTTACACTCCTCAGCTTCACAGAACATTTGAGGCAAGGAACAGTCCATTGCTTTGTTAAGTAATTTTATTTAGTGGGCTTAACTTGGATAGGGAGAAGGTTAATGTGGGATGCCACATTAGTAGAACTTTTCAGGGACAACTTCTTCTGTACAGCTATTTATAGACATGACAAAAAATGTTTTAGTTTTTTAGATTTTTTTGGAAATTCGTAAATTCTCAAATTTTTCCGATTTTCAAATTTTCAAATTTCCGAAATTCCGAATTTCCTAATTTAGAATTTTTGAATTTCCGAATTTCCAAAATTTCAAATTTCCTAATTTAGAATTTTCAAATTTCCAAAATTTAGAATTTCCGAATATTCAAATTTAGAATTTTCAAATTTCGGATCTTCCGAATATTCCAATTTCCGAATTTTTTATTTCGGAATTTCGAATGTTCTAATTTCGGAACTTCCGAATTTTCTAATTTCCAAACTTCCGAATTTTCCAATTTCCGAACTTACGAAATTTTGAGTTTCGGAAATTTTGAAATTAACAAATTTGTCAAAATTTGTTAAAAAAACTAATTCGGAACTAAACGAATTGCACATGTCTAGCTATTTACACTCTTCAGCTTCCTCCAGTACAACACTCGCTTGGAGCACTACACCCTGCACTGCCAGGCACACAGGATTTTCCACAGCACTCTGTAGCCAGAAAACAGTCCTTGCAGCTTTGTTTTTGTGTTTTTTTTAGGAGGTATTAAACTTGGATGGGGAGAGGGGTATTATGGGATGTCCACTTGAATTTAGCAGAACTTTCCAGGGACAACTTCTTCTGTACAATCTATTTACACTCCTCAGCTTCACAGAACCTTTGAGGCAAGGAACAGTCCATTGCTTTGTTAGGTAATTTTATTTAGTGGGCTTAACTTGGATAGGGAGAAGGTTAATGTGGGATGTGGGCCACATTAGTAGAACTTTTCAGGGACAACTTCTTCTGTACAGCTATTTATAGACATGACAAAAAATGTTTTCGTTTTTTAGATTTTATTGGAAATTCGAAAATTCGTAAATTCTCAAATTTTCAAATTTCCGAAATTCCGAATTTCCTAAAATAGAATTTTTGAATTTCCCAAATTCCAAATTTCCTAATTTCGAATTTTCAAATTTCCAAAATTTCGAATTTCCGAATATTCAAATGTCGAATTTTCAAATTTCGGAACTTCCGAATATTCCAATTTCCGAATTTTCTCATTTCCGAACTTCCGAATTTTCTAATTTCCGAACTTCCGAATTTTCTAATTTCCGAACTTCCGAATTTTCCAATTTCTGAACTTCCGAATTTTTGAATTTCCGAACTTACGAATTTTCCAATTTCCGAACTTCCGAATTTTCCAATTTCCAAACTTCCGAATTTTCCAATTTCCGAACTTACTAATTTTCCAATTTCCGAACTTACGAAATTTTGAGTTTCGGAAATTTTGAAATTAACTAATTTGTCAAAATTTGTTAAAAAACGAATTCGGAACTAAACGAATTGCACATGTCTAGCTATTTACACTCTTCAGCTTCCTCCAGTACAACACTCGGTTGGAGCACTACACCCTGCACTGCCAGGCACACAGGATTTTCCACAGCACTCTGTAGCCAGAAAACAGTCCTTGCAGCTTTGTTTTTGTGTTTTTTTTTTAGGAGGTATTGAACTTGGATGGAGATAGGGGTATTATGGGATGTCCACTTGAATTTAGCAAAACTTTCCAGGGACAACTCCTTCTGTACAAGCTATTTACACTCCTCAGCTTCATCCAGCACAACACTTGCTTGAAGCACTACAACTCCCAGGGCCAGCTGGCACTGTTAGATTGGATGTGTGCTGGAGATCCCTCCCCTGTCACCTTTTTTCTCCTGGTGTCAGGAAAACTTGTCAGAAGTGATTCATGCTGATAGCAGAGGAAGGAGGTACAACTTATGTAGGAGGATTGGATTCATCTCTGTGTCGCCTGAGGCCAGTCACTTCACTGGGTGTATGGAAGGGTTTAAGGCCACCTGGTCTTTATCCAGAATTAATTTCTTCTTTGGGGAGGGTTATTCTCTTCCTAGAAATAGAGAAATGTTAGCCCTGTGCGAGGAATACGAAGCTGTGCGGTCTTTATTTACACCAAATGTTGATGACGCATCTTTTTGGTTCAGGTTCCATTCTGGAATGGGTGTAACCAGGATGAGCGCTGCGTCCCCGACCTCTACTTGGATGTGAAGCATGATATCCCGACTGCAATGTACGTGTATGCGTAAGTCTGTGCGCCCTCTATAGGTCACTATCCAGAATCCGGAACACGTGTATGGAATGAAGAATGTACAGTATAAATCTCTGTAAATAATATTTACTTATTGAGCATCCATAGAGGTCACGTCTCTGGTATTCATTAGGAACATGTGTGCAAGGCATGGGGTCTTCTCTATCAACTGTCTATTTATGCTTATAGCACTGCGGATGGGGGAAGAATGAAAGGAGTCATTGGAGCTTCATATACAGTATCTCACAAAAGTAAGTACACCCCCTCACATTTTTGTAAATCTTTTCTTCTATCTTTTCATGTGACAACACTGAAGAAATGACACTTGTCTACAATGTAAAGTAGTGAGTGTACAGCTTGTATAACAGTGTAAATTTGCTGTCCCCTCAAAATAACAACACACAGCCATTAATGTCTAAACCGCTGGCAACAAAAGTCAGTACACCCCTAAGTGAAAATGTCCAAATTGGGCCCAAAGTGTCAATATTTTGTGTGGCCACCTTTATTTTCCAGCACTGCCTTAACCCTCTTGGGCATGGAGGTCACCAGAGCTTCACAGGTTGCCACTGGAGTCCTCTTCCCCTCCTCCATGATGACATCACAGTGCTGGTGGATGTTGGAGACCTTGCGCTCCTCCACCTTCCGTTTGAGGATGTCCCACAGATGATCAATAAGGTTTAGGTCTGGAGACATGCTTGGCCAGTCCATCACCTTTACCCTCAGCTTCTTTAGCAAGGCAGTGGTGGTCTTGGAGGTGTGTTTGGGGTGTTTATCATGTTGGAATACTGCCCTGCGGCCCAGTCTCTGAAGGGAGGGGATCATGCTCTGCTTCAGTATGTCACAGTACATGTTGGCATTCATGGTTCCCTCAATGATCTGTAGCCCCCCAGTGCCGGCAGCACTCATGCAGCCCCAGACCATGACACTCCCACCACCATGCTTCACTGTAGACAAGACACACTTGTCTTTGTCCTCCTCATCTGGTTGCCCCCACACACGCTTGTCACCATCTGACACCAAATACGTTTATCTTGGTCTCATCAGACCACAGGACATGGTTCCAGTAATCCATGTCCTTAGTCTGCTTGTCTTCAGTAAACTGTTTGCAGACTTTCTTGTGCATCATCTTTAGAAGAGGCTTCCTTCTGGGACGACAGCCATGCAGACCAATTTGATGCAGTGTGCGGCGTATGGTCTGAGCACTGACAGGCTGACCCCCCCCCCCCCTACAACCTCTGCAGCAATGCTGGCAGCACTCATACATCTATTTCCCAAAGACAACCTCTGTATATGACGCTGAGCACGTGACCTCAACTTCTTTGGTCCACCATGGCGAGGCCTGTCCTGTTCTGAGTGGAACCTGTCCTGTTATACTGCTGTATGGTCTTGGCCACCGTTCTGCAGCTCAGTTTCAGGGTCTTGGCAATCTTCTTATAGCCTCGGCCATCTTTATGTAGAGCAACAATTATTTTTTTCAGATCCTCAGAGAGTTCTCTGCCATGAGGTGCCATGTTGAACTTCCAGTGACCAGTATGAGAGAGTGAGAGCGATAACACCACATTTAACACACCTGCTCCCCATTCACACCTGAGACCTTGTAACACTAACGAGTCACATGACACCGGGGGGAGGAAATATGGCTAATTGGGCCCAATTTGGACATTTTCACTTAGGGGTGTACTCACTTTTGTTGCCAGCGGTTTAGACATTAATGGCTGTGTGTTGAGTTATTTTAAGGGGACGGCAAATTTACACTGTTATACAAGCTGTACACTCACTACTTTACATTGTAGACAAGTGTCATTTCTTCCGTGTTGTCACATGAAAAGATGTGAGGGGTGTACTTACTTTTGTGAGATACTGTAATTCTACATGGCCCCTTCATATAATGCATTCCCTCCAATGTTATCTTGTTTGCAAAGGGTAGGCTGTGACAATGGAAGAAAGTTAAGTGAAGGAGTTGGTCTGGAAATAAGCAGTATCCCAACTGTCACTGTTGTAGTGCAGATTAAAAATGGCAGTCCACCCAAAAATGATAGTAAATGAACCCCCTACCCAATGCACAGCTATAACTGATATTTTAGTTTTATTGGATGCCATTTACACAGAGAATAAAGCTAGGAGGCTACAACAGTGATGAAAGCTGGGGCTAGCGATTTAGGCGGAACTTCAGGAATTAGGCAAAAATGTGAGGCCTCCCCAGGGGTGCTGGGAAAAGGAAAAAATACTTGGCTTATTCCCCGTCCTGGTAGGTACCCTCAATCTGTGTGGACAGCCCAATGCTACAGGGCTCATTTAGACTAGCAGTGGCCTCTGAAGAGTTATCTGGGGTGGATCTCTCTTCAGAGGGTATTTGACAGGCGGTGAGGAGGCATAAAGCCCCATACACACGGTCGGACTTTTTCATCAATTTGGTCCGATCGGACAAGGTTGTTGAAAAATCAGACCGTGTGTATGCACCATCGGACAGTGTTCGTCGGTTTGTCCGTCGGACAAAGTCTTATCTCCTGCTGGAAAGATTTCCCGTCAACCCGGTCCGATCACACCAAATCCGAGCGTGTGTACGCTTGTCCGACCGGACAAAGTGCTACGCATGCTCAGATCACATTACAAGACCAAAGCTATTGGCTACTAGCCTCTACGTAGTCCCGTCGTAGGCAACAAACGTCACCACGTTCAGAATGATCGGATTTTCCGACAACTTTGTCCGATCGTGTGTACGCAAAACCAACATCAGACAAAGTATGACGGACATGGTCCGACGGACCTGGTCCACGGATTGTCCGCGCGTGTGTATGGGGCTTTAGAGTTGTCTCCTCTCTGCCTGTTTTAAACCCAGAAAAAACTGCACCAACACAGGCCATGTGGACAAATTAGGCCAATGTCGTCATTGGAAGGCTCTGGCTGCTGCTGAGTGGGCTGACATAGGTGCTTCCCTTGGGGCATTATTCCTCCCAATGAAAGAAGAATTCCTTCCATTGACACTAACAGTGGAGTGTAATTCCTCCCACTGACACCTATGATGGGGCACTATTCCTTCCACTGACACCTATGATGGGGCACTATTCCTTCCACTGATACCAATGATGGGGCACTATTCCTCCCACTGACACCAATGATGGGACACTATTCCTCCCACTGACACCAATGACGGGTTACTATTCCTCCCACTGACACCAATGATGGGGCACTATTCCTTCCACTGACACCTATGATGGGGCACTATTCCTTCCACTGACACCAATGATGGGGCACTATTCCTCCCACTGACACCAATGATGGGGGACTATTCCTCCCACTGACACCAATGATGGGGGACTATTCCTCCCACTGACACCTATGATGGGGCACTATTCCTCCCACTGATACCAATGATGGGGCACTATTCCCCCCACTGACCCCAATGATGGGTCACTATTCCTCCCACTGACACCAATGATGGGGGACTATTGCTCCCACTGATACCAATGATGGGGTACTATTCCTCCCACTAAAACCAATGATGGGGCACTATTCCTTCCACTGACACCAATGATGGGGTACTATTCCTCCCACTAAAACCAATGATGGGGCACTATTCCTCCCACTAAAACCCTTTTACTGTTCCGAGAAACAAAAATAACTAAATTTACAATAGCGGACACCTAGAAAATGTGTCGCCGCTACATGTATATACACATCTCACTTTTATATACATTTAGGTGTTAATTATATTCTATTGTTTATTGACTATAATACCATCTATATAAACGTCCAAACTTCAAAGAGTCAAAGAGGCCCCTCAACTCGTTGGATCGTCTAATCCAGATTGTCTGAGCTCTTCCTCTAATGAGGTGGAGTATTTATTGAAAGCACATGTCTCTGTAATGCAAACGTTTCCATCATTCCCTCGGCACGCTAACAATACACAGTAGCGTCTGAACGTATATAGTTACTTACCTTGAATGTCTGGATGGTAATAAACGAAGGCTCTCAATAGACAGGACATTAGTTAAAGGGGCTCCGAAAAAGAGCTCGAGGGACCAAAATTCTGCCGAGACTCATAAAAAACAATCTTTAAATTTAAAGAGTAAATTGTCATTTAACTGGAAAATCTCCCCCCCCCTTTCCAGAAAACACATTGGTAGCCGAATTAAACATCTGCTCTGGATTGCTCGGTAGTTAGGAAAGTAATAAAGTAAAGTTGTCTAAACAAAGGTCCACTCATTCCCCTGATCTCCGAGTCTGGTGGTGGCCCATAACTCGGGCCGTCTGCTCTTCTCACAGTATGGTAATTTACCAATATTGGGACGGCGGAAAATTGTAAGTAGGGCACATTCTTTCCCTCTTAAAAGTAAAATACCAGCCCAAAGCTAAGACTGAAAACAAAGACAGTATCCGGCAGCACACCAAAACCATTCTGAGATCCTAACCTACTAAAGAAGAAACCTTGAGATGGCCTGGGTACAATGCACCACCTACTAAAGAAGAAACCTTGAGATGGCCTGGGTACAATGCACCACCTACTAAAGAAGAAACCTTGAGATGGCCTGGGTACAATGCACCACCTACTAAAGAAGAAACCTTGAGATGGCCTGGGTACAATGCACCACCTACTAAAGAAGAAACCTTGAGATGGCCTGGGTACAATGCACCACCTACTAAAGAAGAAACCTTGAGATGGCCTGGGTACAATGCACCACCTACTAAAGAAGAAACCTTGAGATGGCCTGGGTACAATGCACCACCTACTAAAGAAGAAACCTTGAGATGGCCTGGGTACAATGCACCACCTACTAAAGAAGAAACCTTGAGATGGCCTGGGTACAATGCACCACCTACTAAAGAAGAAACCTTGAGATGGCCTGGGTACAATGCACCACCTACTAAAGAAGAAACCTTGAGATGGCCTGGGTACAATGCACCACCTACTAAAGAAGAAACCTTGAGATGGCCTGGGTACAATGCACCACCTACTAAAGAAGAAACCTTGAGATGGCCTGGGTACAATGCACCACCTACTAAAGAAGAAACCTTGAGATGGCCTGGGTACAATGCACCATGCACTATACACGTAAGGACCAGTCAGGGACCAAAGAGGGCTAGGGAACTGACCTGCCAGAAAGCATGTGGGCAGGGCTTAGGCACCCTAGTGGGGGAGACTAAGAACTGCACTTGCTAATTGCCTAGGCAGGAGTTTGCAGGCATTCGAAATCGGCATTAAAGCACAACTCCGGACTTAGAAGTGAGCCATATTGAAGACCGTGAACCCTCTAGTAATCCGTGGTAACTTGTAAAGTCAACATTAACACCTTCCTACCTGGCCTATAACAGAATGATGGCCGGACAGAAGATTCCCCCTGGGGGCAGGCAGCGCGGTGATCCATGGTACGCTGTGTCCCTCGGACACACCGCATCACTGATCTCCGCAAAGAGCCAATGACGTAGGCTCTTTACCTTGTGATCAGCCATGTCCAATCACAGCTGATCACAGTTTAAATAGGAAATGCCAGGTTATTGGCATTCCTCTCCTTACACTGACAGCGTGGGAGGAGAGGAGAGCCGATAAGCAGTTTTCCTAACATGAAAGATATGCCCCATCGTTAATGCTTGTCAGTGCCCACCAGTAATGCTAATCAGTGCCCATCAGTGATGCCAGTCAGTGCCCATCCGTAATGCCTGTCATTGCCATCTATCACTTCTATCACTTCCGCCTATCAGTACCCACCAGCAGTGTTGGTCATCTTACTTTAAAAAAGTAATTAGTTACATTACAAATTACTTCTCCCCAAAAAAGTAATTGAGTTAGTAACTCAGTTACTACATTGGAAAAGTAATTAGTTTCTCAGCAAAGTAACTGACTTTTTTTTTTTAATATTCTTAGGGGCGGGTCTAGTATTACTGTAAGCAAGGGGCGCGTTCCCCCCTGCACGTCTATTTCCCCCCAACACATATATCTGTTCCCCCTCTGTACCCCACTACACGTCTGTCCCCACCCACACATATATCTGTTCCCCCCCTGTACATCTGTCCCCCCCAAACTCACGGATCGGATCGTTGCAGAGTCACGGATCGGATCATTTTTCGGATCAGCAAATAATAATTGAATTTGCAAAAACCTTTGAAAATTCCACCACCATAAAGCCCCCACTGTAATATCCACGTCATCTCCCCAACTGTAATACTGTCTGGGTATCGCCGAGTATGGCTGGGTATCGCAGAGTATGGCTGGGGATTACCGCGTATTGCAGAGTGTGGCGGGGTATGGCCAGGTGTTGCGGGGTATGGCGGGGTGTTGCAGGGTATGGCAGGGTGTTGCAGAGTATTGCGCAGTATTGGCAGGGTGTTGCAGAGTATTGCACAGTATTGGCAGGGTGTTGCAGAGTATTGCGCAGTATTGGCAGGGTGTTGCAGAGTATTGCGCAGTATTGGCAGGGTGTTGCAGAGTATTGCGCAGTATTGGCAGGGTGTTGCAGAGTATTGCGCAGTATTGGCAGGGTGTTGCAGAGTATTGCGCAGTAGTGGCACTGGCAGGGTGTTGCAGAGTATTGCGCAGTATTGGCAGGGTGTTGCAGAGTATTGCGCAGTATTGGCAGGGTGTTGCAGAGTATTGCGCAGTATTGGCAGGGTGTTGCAGAGTATTGCGCAGTATTGTCAGGGTGTTGCAGAGTATTGCGCAGTATTGGCAGGGTGTTGCAGAGTATTGCGCAGTATTAGCAGGGTGTTGCAGAGTATTGCGCAGTATTAGCAGGGTGTTGCAGAGTAGTGGCAGGGTATGGAGGGATGGCTGCTGCCATCCGATCTCTCCCCTCCACTGTACAGATCTGTACACAGAGGGGAGACCAGCGTCATCTTGACGCCGGTTTGTTTACAAAGTGATCGCTCCGTCATTTGACGGAGCAATCACATTGTAAACGGCCGACGGGTGCACCAAGATGACCGCCGCTCCGGAGCTAGGCCGGAGCGGCGGCCATCTTGGTGCACCCGTCGGCCGCCGCTCCGGAGCTAGGCCGAAGCCGCGGCCTTTCTTAAGGCCGAGGCCGTAGTAATGGGAACGGCGTTACCGCGAGGGGAAGAGTAATCAGTTAGATTACTCGTTACCCTCTAAAGTAACGGCGTTACGTAACGCCGTTTACTTTAACGGCGTTAGTGCCATCACTGCCCACCAGTGCCCATAAATGCTGCCCATCAGTGCCGCCTATCTGTGGTCAGTAGTGCTGCATATCAGTGCCGCCTATCAGTGCCCACCAGTGCTGCATATTAGTGCCTCCTCATCAGTGCCGCCTCATCATTGCAGCCTCATGAGCGCACATCAGTGAAGGAGAAAAATTAGGCTGCATTGAGGCTGCAGATGGGCACATATCAGGCTGCATTGAGGCTGCAGATGGGCACAGATCAGGCTGCATTGAGGCTGCAGATGGGCACATATCAGGCTGCATTGAGGCTGCAGATGGGTACAGATCAGGCTGCATTGAGGCTGCAGATGGGCACATATCAGGCTGCATTGAGGCTGCATATGGGCACATATCAGGCTGCATTGAGGCTGCAGATGGGCACATATCAGGCTGCATTGAGGCTGCATATGGGCACATATCAGGCTGCATTGAGGCTGCTGATGGGCACAGATCAGGCTGCATTGAGGCTGCATATGGGCACTAATCAGGCTGCATTGATGGGCACTGACCATTATTTTGGTTCAAAGTGGTTTATTTTGAAAAAAAACTTTTTCCCCCGAAACTTCCCTCTTAAATTGAAGTGTTATACGCCGATAAATACGGTACTTATTTACAAAATTTTATAACAGAAACTGAAAATGTTCTGTTTTTTTGTTTGTTTAGCAAAAAAAAACAGAGGTGAATAATATCTCCAAAAGAAAGCTCTAATTGTGTGAACAAAATGATAAAACACACGATCAGAAATTCCTTCGGAAAAAATCTTGGATGGATTTTCCGACGGAATTCCGCTCAAGCTTGGCTTGCATACACACGGTCACACAAAAGTTCTCTGAACTTTCGACCGTCATTCCTGAGCACAGGTGAGGTTGCATTGCTGGGCACTGGTGAGGTTGCACTGGTGAGGCTGCATTCCTGGGCAAGGGTGAGGTTGCATTCCTGGGCACTGTTAAGGCTGCATCCTGGGCACTGGTGAGGCTGCATTCCTGGGCACTGGTGAGGCTGCATTGCTGGGCACTGGTGAGGCTGCATTGCTGGGCACTGGTGAGGCTGCATTGCTGGGCACTGGTGAGGCTGCATTCCTGGGCAAGGGTGAGGTTGCATTCCTGGGCACTGGTAAGGCTGCATCCTGGGCACTGGTGAGGCTGCATTCCTGGGCACTGGTGAGGCTGCATTGTTGGGCACTGTTGAGGCTACATAGATGGGTGCTGGTGAGGCTGCATAGATGGGCATTGGTGGTGCTGCATTGCTGGGCACTGGTGAGGCTGCATAGATGGAAACTGGTGAGGCTGCATAGATGGGCACTGGTCAGGCTGCATTGCTGGGCACTGGTGAGGCTGCATAGATGGGCACTGGTCAGGCTGCATTGCTGAGCACTGGGGAGGCTGCATAGATGGGCACAGCTGAGCCCTACATTCTTTATGTAGCACACTCATGAGCCCTGCATTCTTTATGTAGTGCACTCCTGAGCCCTGCATTCTTTATGTAGCATGCTCCTGAGCACTACTTAGCCCTACATTCATTATGAAGCGGGTTTTTCAAAAATGGTGGCGCTGAAAAGCAGTGGGGGGAGGTAAACCAGGAGCAGTTTAGTTCCACTTTAACATGGGAACACTCATACACTGTGCTATGGTGTAATGGTGTCCCTAGTAAAGGGAATACTCATTTTGGAAAGCCTGTATTTACTGAGTTTAATAAATAAGGTGAGGCTGTGTTCACTTTAAACACCCAAATTCCCAATCACTTGCAAGGGAAATATAAAGCAATGGATATTTGCTTGTATGGGGTGATCGACATGAACCTTCACCTTCCTAAGCTAAGTGAAATTCCCAAAGCTAAGTGAATAGTCTGTAGATATCTAAATCACCACTATTGCATTGTCAAGATACTCGTCTCCATGTATTGTCTGTGTGCCAAAAACTCCTGATGTTTCCACCGCTGATTAAAGCATAACAGCTGCATGGAACTGAAAAGTAAAAGACATTTCAGCACCATCTAGTTTCGATGCACAGAGCTTCGAGCCTAACATGTGATAGATTAATGTTGACATGTTTTCAGTTTTATAGTGTCAGGAGGTATTCATTTCATTTTATTACACAATTTTTTTTTTTTTGAAGCTATGTGTTTCCTGTCTGAGGAGATCCCAATATTCTGATGTGTTTGATTGTGTTATAAATTCCATCATGATACAATTTCACAACCTGTCTAGAGATGCAAAATAATACAACCGCGTTCCAAATATGTCATAGCAGATAGGACTAATTTCCATTTTGTATATTGTATTGTTAAATAGGCTGGTACTTGTTCTGAAATGCTTTTCTTAGCCACTTCTTCAGATCCAATGCTTGTCAGGAAGATACCCCAACATTTATATCCATACTTTAAGCAACTTTAATCCAGTCACCATGAAATGTCTAGATGTTGATGGTCCAAGAACAGGATGGAAGGTGTGAGTTGTAGAATCAACCTGTTCTAGTTGCTTGATCACATTGTTGGACACTAAAAAAAATGAAGTATACAGTTGCATTGAACAGATCAGGACCCAACTGTGTGTTTAAAACATCTGTTCTCACACGTTTTATTATTACATTCTCTTTTATACAGAAGATAAGAAAGGGGGTGGTATGAGATGTTATTAAAAACCAGCAAATAGAATAATGTCACATTTCATATATCAGCAGCTACAGTATATGTTGAGATGAGAGGGGAGGGGCATGCTGCTCACAGCTCAGTCTATATACAAAATGAAATATACACAATGGATGTTCTTGTTCTTAAATTAATAATACAATGAATATCTCTGTGTCGTTTCCCTCCCGTTGTTAATTTAACACCATTTATCTCCATTTACATTTAGCTGACTGCTGGCAGCTCCTGCCACATTGGCGCAGAGAGACAGTGTCTTGTTTAACTCTCCCCTAGCTTTCTCAGAATGACTGGTTCAACAGGGGAGGTAGACCATCTGCTGGTACAGCGTGTGATTGCACATACATAGATGTGATTGTACACCTTTCCTTGGTGAATTAATTAATTTAGGAGTCTGTAAACTACAGCCTGCAGGCCACATCCAGCCCACATCTAGGGTCAGTGGCATATTCTTTATGTGTACAGATAAAGGATTTAGGTAAGCAGAAGAATGTGTCTGCATCTATACCCAAGTAATACCTCATATTCCCATTGCACACGTTCCTGGTATAAGCTCTAAAGGTTTGGGTGTTGTAGCAGCAACCAGAAGGATACTGGTTCAAGTCACAACGTGGATATTTGCCAGCACACCAAGGATTAGCACAAAGTGGCATCCAAATGGTTTAATTTATTGCATGAGCCATCACATGCCTGACAAAGGGGTCCTGCGTGACTCCGAAAACGTTGCACCTTCTTGTGTTGTGATCATGCAATAAATTAAACCGTTTGGACGCCACTTTGTGCTAATCCTTGGTGTGCTGGCAAATATCTACGTTGAATCTATACCCAAACCCCCCACCTGCAGTCTCAAGGTTTTTCCTGCTGTGGCTTTATCAGCTATGTCTTTCATTGCTAGGACCATCAGCACCCTAGCAACCAATGACGTGTTTGCCCCAACATTCACAGGTTGATGCAACTTCTTCCACCCAGAGCTGCTCTACCTCCTGGCTCCTGTCCTGCTGCATCAACCACACTGTAAGCCCTACAGTGGTAAAGGATACTTTGATGGGAACCCTAATATACCCTAATATACTGTAAGGAGGACTCTAATGGGGACCATGATGTAAGGAGGTCTCTGATCTAAGTGGAACTCCACAAATATTTGTAAAATATACAATATGGCTCATGAACTGAAATGTTTGGTATCCCAAGGTCTTAAGGAGTGGATATAAGTGTTGGGGTATCTACCTAACACTTAATAGAAAAGAAGTGGCTTGGACAAGCTAAGAAATTACTTTAACCTTACAAAACAAGTCCAGTTGAATGTGACCAACTACTACTAGCTTTACTATGACCTGGATAAGTGAGAACCTTCACAGACAGGTATTGTTGCTTTAGTATATTTTGAAATGGCTGACATTTTCTTTCCGCCCATCTGTGCTCTCAGGGAGTTCTGCCAGCGCTCTCTGCGGAGATCCCCATCAGACTGCAATACATTCACTCGATCATTTGACAACTCCGTATTCATCATTGAAGGAAGCAGAAGGCGAGTGGCCCTGGAAGTGACACTTGAGAACCGAGGAGAGAACGCATACAGCACCGTGCTCAATATTTCCCATTCTCCAAACCTGCAGTTCGCCAGCTTGATCCAAAAGGTAAATAGACATCAGACATGGACTATGAGTAAAGGTCAGAGCAAAGTAAGACTTATGTCACACTAGTGATATTGACAAGGGCAAAAAAAAAAACACTGAAAACCACTTACCTGTTTCTACAGCCTCGCTGCCTCATTGGTTGAAACAGTGAGACCTCAATCCAGGGAAATTCTGCAGCATTTTGGCCAGCAAGGACACAATGCCGTAGAATAATTTACCCATTTCTTTTGTAAAATATAAATGAAGAGGTTGCGTAAAGTAACTAGATACCAAACATGTCAAGCCCTAAAAGTGCACCATCCGTAAAAAAGGAGAAACTATTGCACCCAAAATTAGCCAAGTCTTTAGAGCTCATCAGTCTAGGGTTAACCATGAATGATGGTCCTAGAATTATTGCTTTCATTCCAGCATTCGTGGCAATACCTAAAATATGTGGCACAATTGCTGTTTACATATATGTGCACTCCCTATGCACATGTTTGCATTCACGTGTGTGCAAGTGGCGCCAGGGTCACTGTTAAATTTTACTGTAAATTACATTTCTAAATACTTTTTTCATTTAACTTTATTGTAACCACAAGGGGGCTGACACATCCCCATATGTGATAGAGTTGGCAGGTGATAGGTTCTCTTTATAGGGATATCAGGGTTCTATTAGACCCCGGATGTCTTCCCTGCCTTCAACTACAGCCGATCATCACCAGGATTGTGCTCGAATGGCTGTTTACCCGGCTTTTCAGACAGGTGTTTGACAGGTCTGAACCCGTAACTACTCAGAGTTGAGGGCTCCCAGGTTCATTGATTACAGAGCAGATTGGGAATGGATGTTCTCTGATCTGCTTCTACTGCCCATCCTGACACAGTTTACCCTCCCTGGAGGAGCAGAGCAGCCTGATACCCACAGCAGGGGAGGTGCTTTTGAACTTCACACTACTGTAAAGTGATTGGACCACTATAGAGCCACCCGGATCAGTTTTACATGAAAGCCCAGAGACCCTTGTAAATAAAATGATATAAAGCTCACGGCTACGGCTGTAGTCGTGAGCTTGTTTTAGGCTGTATATACAGTGTAGTTTAGGCTGCATATACAGTATATGGCCCGTGGAAGGCAGGTGGTTAATTGTTCTACAGCTCTAAACTGATGTAGTTTTTATGTCATTGCTGCTTGCGTTACCTGACTGGGTCCAATTTTTAACAAAAGCATATATTACAGTAAACCTTTCTCCAACCAGCTGATTAAAAAAGATCTTCCTGGCCTATAATTACCCCATGATAAGGCCAGTGCTTGGGGTGTGCCCAGTGCATAAGAATGCATGCTGGCCTGAAATAAGCTTGTATGTTTATGGAACAATCGTTCTAAAGTAGGTATCTCCAAACTTTTCAGTATTATGGGCTTCGCTCTATATTTTAAAAATATTTTCTGAAAAAAATCCCCATCCGAGGCCCCATCAGGGTCTCCATCAGAAACCCCTAACTCTAGAGCCTCTATCAGAGTTCCACTTACATGAGAGTGCCCCCCTTACATAAGGGTCCCCAAGAGAGCTCCTCAAAACAAGGTCCCCATCAGAGCTGTCCTTACATCAATATTCCCATTAGAGCCCCCCTTACATCAGGGTTTCTATTACAGTTCCTCTTACGTCAGTGTCTCCATCAGAGCCCACCCCCCTTACATAAGGGTCCCCTATCAGAATTTCTCTTGCATCAGAGTCCCCCCTCACATCAGGGTCCCCATCAGAGCTCCCTCACATCAGGGTCCCCATCAGAGCTCTCCCTGCATCAGAATTCCCATTAGAGCCCCCCTTCCATCAGGGCCCCTATCAGAGTCCCCTTATATCTGTGTCCTCATCAGAGCCCCCCTTTTATCAGGGTCCCCATCAGATTTCCTCTTCCATCAGAGTCCTGCCTTAAATCAGGGTTCCCATAAAAGCCCCCCCCCCCCTTACATCAGGGTCCCCATCAGAGCTCTCCCTGCATCAGAATTCCCATTAGAGACCCCTTTTCATCAAGGTCCCCATCAGATTTCCTCTTCCATAAAAGCCCCCTCACCCTTACATCAGGGTCCCCATCAGAGCTCTCTTTACATCAGAATTCCCATTAGAGCCCCCTTACATCAGAATACCCATTAGAGACCCCATTATATCAGAATCCCCCCTTACATCAGAGTCCTTCTTACATCACAGCCCCATCACAGACTCCATCAGAGCTCTCCTTACACCAGAGTACCCATTAGAGCCCCCCTTACATCAAGGCCCCTCAAAGAGTCCCCCTTACATCAGAGTCCCCCCTTACATCAGGGTCCCCACGAGATCACCCCCCCCCCCCCCCTTACATCAGGATCCCAATCAGAGCTCTCCTTACATCAGGATTTATATCAGAGCCCCCCTTACATCAGGGTCCCTATACATTCCCCCTTACATCAGGGTCCCCATCAGAGCTCTTCTTACATCAGAGTTCCCATTAGAGCCCCCCTACATAAGTATATCCCCTTACATCATAGCCCCCCTTCAGAGCCCCCCTTACATCAGAATCCCCTTTACATCAGGATCCCCATCAGAACCCCCCTAATATCAGAGTCCCCATTAGAGCCCCCGTCACAGCCCACTTTACATTACAGTCCCCATCAGGGTCTCCCTTACATAAAAGTCTCCCCTACATCCGGGTCCACATTGGTGTCCCCCCATATATAAGTGTCCCCAACAGAGTCACTCTTTATATCAGTGTCCCCATTAAAATGTGAGTGGGGTTTGTGGGGTGGAAGGGGGAACTAGTTGAAGTGGAGACCATAGACAGCCTCTGCTGACCTTAATCCTCAGTCTGCACACATTGGGGATACACCACTGGCCCTAGCTGCGGACTGGATAAAATCTTCTAGTTGGCCAGATGTGCCCCAAGGGCCATAGTTTGGAGACCCTTGATCTAAAGAACAGATCTTCTAACCACCACCCTACGCTATGTATAGATTAATAAATGATGTTCTGTGTTCCAGAACTGATCTGAGATTGCTGTAGGATAATGACAAATAGCCCCAGAAATGTGCCAAGCAAACTGAAAAATATCACGCTGATCCTGGTTAGTCCAGGTGAAGGTTAAGATGCACTAAAATTTCCCAGTGCTGAGGTAATGGCAGAGAAGGTGTAATGGAGAAATCCGATCCATCGTAGAATATTTAATTCTTCATGTCCTGCCAATGGATCAGCGCTGGATTTGGATTTCTACGAAATGTTTTGTGTGACTGTTCTCTCCATTCCAGATTGTTTGGCCTTTATTTGCCATCAGGATTCATTCTTTCTATGACACCAGCACTGAAATTAAATAAATTGACTTCGGTATTTATCCAACAATAAGCTGGTGATGGATGGCCTTGTAGCTTAAAGGGCCAGACCACATAGAACAGATATTTCAGTTTCGGTAGATGCTGGAGGGTTAAACCACTCAGCTTCTTATACCTCCTCAGGATTCTATCAGGGAGACCTCTTGAGTTTTGAGGTCTGCACACCTGCTGTGGTCGTCATGGGGGGGTCCCACATTCCAAGTTGCAAAGTTCAACTTACCTTGCAAAGTGACCAGCTTATTTGCCTTGGCCATCACCAAAAATGTCCTTGCATTTTATAAACCTATGTAGCGCAATTCTGCCCTCAGGATAGAGTAACTCAGGTAAGTCTCTACGATGAACTTCCTGCCGGCTACGTTGGGGCCCTTTAAAACTGTTGGCATGCAGGGTGATGGAGATTAGTCAATAGGTAGCGTTCAACGGCAGTATATGAGCACAGGCTCAACTGATAGTTTTGGGTCCTCTGCTCCTGTCTAGACACCACCAGAATACCTTATCTGGAAACACCCATTACACACACCACCCTTCAAAAAGATAAGCAGACTGTATTGGCAAATTAAGATCACAAACATGACAAAATTGTTTGGCACATAAAAATCAGTATGCATAAAAACAACAGTAAATGTACAGTTTACTCCACGGGGGTACCTTTAAAAGTCAAGTCCCAGTTTATACTGAAGCATAAGGAGTGTATACGAGGCCTTATACCTCAAGCGACCAAAGGGGTTAACTTCAAGATGGAGCAGGCGACCTTACTTCAGAGCTCTCAAACAAAGGGGCTAGATTTGGGCCTTCAAACTTAAACTCTGTAATAGAAGACTGCCCTCAGAAAAGAGTAGCTTGCGATAGTCTCTATGATGAACTTGCTGCTAGCTACGTTGGGGCCCTTTACTACTGTTGGCACACAGGGTGATGGAGATGATTCAATGGGTGGTATTCAACAGCAGTATATTATACAGGTTGGGCTCAGCAGATATGTAAATGCACTGACGTTATACATCAAGCGACCAGAGGGGTTAACTAAGAGGTGGAGCAGGCTATGTCACTTGATGGCTCTCAAACAAAGGGGATAGGTTTAGGCTTTCAACTTAAACTCTGTAATAGAACACAATTCTGCCCTCAGGATAGAGTAACTCGGGCAAGTCTCTATGATGAACTTCCTGCTGGCTATGTTGGGGCTGATGAGTAATTAGGTGGTGTTCAACAGCAGTATAAGATACAAGTTGGGCTCAGCAGATATGTAAATTCCTTTATGGTAATAGGCGTAAAGAGTAGGGCAAGCCCAGATGTAACAGCTGTGGTATAGGGCACTAGGATGTTATGTGGCAATAGCAGTCTTATGGGGAGGAAGAACAAAGTCAGCACTCTGGAAGACAAGTGGACTTATGCTCTATGGATAGCTCTGTTAGCCATAGAGTAGCGATGAATGTAGCAACATGTTTGATAAGTCTCTGAGTGTAGAATGTCAATGGGTGGGAATAGCTGGTTAATGGGTCTGGGCTAACGAGTGGTAGTAATTGAAATATGGGTCAGAAACCCTCCCACTGGATTCCTTTCTTCTGGTAGCAATAGGTGCACTGTACGGTTAGGGGCCCCTTTACCCAGCGGTACAGCAAAAGTGACAGCTGATCTGACGACAACTCTTACAGCGATTCTGGAAGCAGGTGTCCAAAGTCACCAATGCTGTTGCAGTCACTCTCCGTTCCAGCCTCCTGGTTCTAGAGTCCAGTGAATCCAGCACAGCAGCCTACTGTCTGGGCACAGCACACTTGGCACAGCACAGCTCTCCCCCATCCTGGTACACTTCCCCAACTGCCCAAGCTCTTTCCCGGGCTTTTGCTTATATCTTACCCATCCTGCTCTCAGGTGTCTATGGGGGGTGCCGTTGTGGTCCAGGGATGGTTATAGTTGAAATCTTCCTCCGAGACTACATTTCCCAGACTGCACCTGTGTAAAGTCAGTCATAGCTAGATAAGGTAAAACAGGTATCGCCATCTTGTGGACAAAGAAAGTTCTGCAATCAGTAACATTGCCCAGTGTTACAAATGCACGCAATGTTATACCTGTTAGCACACTTCATCAGTGCTGATGGAGAACATCCCAAAAAAATGAATTAATATCTCGGAGGGATCACTAAAACTCTTTTGTGCCCTATAGAAACCCTGATGCTGCCTGTGACATGAAGCTTAAAGCTACCTATACTAGATGATGAATGTTTACATCTATGGGTCCCTTTATCTATAGCAAACGGATAAAAGATATTTTGATTTCTGTGTCCTGCAGGAGGAGTCAGACATCAAGATTGAGTGCAAAAATGACGATCGGATTCCATACAGCAAGATGTGCAATATCAGCTTCCCATTCTTCAGAGCAAAAGCCAAGGTAGGTAAACCGCTATCGGGACTATGAAACTGCATGTGGCTGCCGGACTGAGTAGCTGTGTTCTGCACTATGAGTACAAGCAATCTGCTCCATTGCCACTGCAGCATATAGTAGATGATTGGCAAGACTTCATGTGTCCAGACTGTGGGAAGTGTGCTGGGGTGCCAGTTATGCACATTACTTAAAGTATAACTAAAGGCAAAACTTATTTTTCTAGTTTTTGGATACAGTGGAGAGGGATTAGATCCCCTGTCAGATTTTTATTGCTGTCTGTATCCCCATTTTGGAGCTCCACCCTCCAACTATTTTTTCTGTTTACCATTATCGCAGAAAGTGAAAGAAAATCCCAAATTTTGGGTTGTCCACAGAACAGAAATAGAAGAAAAATCTTCCAAATGGGGACACTAGTTCTGGTGTTTCCCTTACTTTTTAGGGATCTCCTCTTACTTACGGTTTTGGCTATGGGACAGGAAGCAAAGGGAAGTTTGCCCAACTGGAAACTGCTCTCTTTCTACCATAATCACTGCAGGTGAAAGAAAATCCCAAATTTTGGGTATTCACCAGAACAGGAATAGAAGGAAAATCTTCCAATTGGGACCATAGTTCTGGTAACGACCATGGCAGGTCTATGCACACTACACTCCCCGTAGGCCATAGGTCATCTTGGGAGTGAGCAAGAGAGGGTGGCTACATTCCTACATACAGTACAGTGGGACCATGGGGAATGAATGTAGCCGCCCTCTAACAAGAAGTCCGATCATAGCTGCAAAAAAAAAAAGGAGTTTGGAGATTTGGCAGAAGCAGGGACTTTTTTTCATTTTTTTTTAAACCAGAGTTTAGTGACACTTTAACCACTTGCCGACCGGCGCACAACGATATACGTCGGCAGAATGGCACGTGCAGGCAGGAGGGCGTATATATAAGTCCCTCCTTAATTCCTGTCCGTGCCATCGGGGGCGCGCCGGGAGTGGCGCGCTCCCGCGACGGTCCGGACCCCCGTGAGTCCGGTCGCGGTCCCCGCGGACTCGATCGCCGCGGGGACCCCCGCGATCGTCTCACGGGAAGGCTGAACGGGGAGATGCCGAGATAAACAGCATCTCCCCGTTCTGCCTAGCAACAAGTGACGCCGATCTCTGCTCCCTGTGATTGGAGCAGAGATCAGCATTCCCTAGCTGACAGCCACGCCCCCCCCACAGTAAGAAACACACCCCCAGGCATACTTGACCCTTACACTGCCCCCTTGTGGTTAACCCCTTCACTGCCAGTGTCATTTATACAGGAATCAATGCATTTAAATAGCATTGATTGCTGTATAAATGACAATGGTCCCAAAAATGTGTCAAAAATGTCCAATGTGTCCGCCATAATGTCGCAGTCACAATAAAAATCGCTGATCGCTGCCATTACTAGTAAAAAAAAAATATTAATAAAAATGCTATAAAACTATCCCCTATTTTGTAAACGCTATAACTTTTGCGCAAACCAATCAATAATCGCTAATTGCGATTTTTTTTTACCAAAAATATGTAGAAGAATACGTATCGGCCTAAACTGAGGAAAAAAAATGTTTTTTATATATTTTTTGGGGATATTTATTATAGCAAAAAGTTAAAAATATTGCATTTTTTTCAAAATTGTCGCTCTATTTTTTTGTTTATAGCGCAAAAAATAAAAACCGCAGGGGCGATCAAATACCACCAAAAGAAAGCTCTATTTGTGGGAAAAAAAGGACGTCAATTTTGTTTGGGAGCCACGTCGCACGACGGCGCAATTGTCAGTTAAATCGACGCAGTGCCGAATCGCAAAAAGGGGCCTGGTCCTTTGGCTGCAAATTGGTCCGGGGCTGAAGTGGTTAAACATAGAAGACTAAAACATTTGCCCAGTATATGGGTTGTTTCCACAGAACTTCTTTATGTAAATCATAAAACACAAAGCTGCTCCATTTGAATCTTATAGTAGGAAAGGTATATCGACGACATGATACACATTTCCAGAATTGAAGGAGGTCTCGTCAATTACAGTTTGTGTCTCTGTCTCACAGGTGGCATTTCGGCTAGACTTCGAATTCAGTAAATCTGTGTTTCTTCCATCTCTGCAGATCCATCTAGTAGCCAACAGGTAAGTCATGTGTGTTCTTCCTCCATCATTATGGCCTCAATCTTTCTTCTCAGTGAGGTGAGATTTAAAGAACTATTGTTGGACAAGGAATGTGTCACGGTTGTAATCCTTCCCACATTTGTTGATGAGACGCAACGTAGCTAAGCCATAGTTCCAGCTAATCATAGTGTATGTAAATAGGAAATGCTGGTTATTGGCATTCCTCTCCTCACGGTGACAGTACGTGAGGAGAGGAGAGCTGATAAGCGGCTTTCCTCACAGGGGAGATAAGTAATCAGTGATGCCTGTGAGTGCCCACCAGTGATGTCAATCAGTGCCCACCAGTGATGCCCAACAGTGATGCCAATCAGTGCCATCAGTGCTGCCTTTCAGTCCCCATCAGTGCCTCCTCATCAGTGCCACCTATCAGTACCGCCTATCAGTGCCCATCATTGCCGCTTATCAGCGCCACCTATTATTATTATTTTACAGGATTTATATAGCGCCAACAGTTTACGCAGCGCTTTACAATATAAAAGGAGACAATACAGTTACAATACAATAAAATACAAGAGGATTAAGAGGGCCCCGCTCAGAAGAGTTTATAATCTAATAGGGTAGGAGATTAGTTGGAGACGTGATAGGCTTTCCTGAAGAGATGAGTTTTCATAGCAAGAGTTAGGGGATAGCCAGACCAGTGGAGGTAGTGAGTTCCAGAGGATGGGAGCGGCTCTGGAGAAATCCTGGAGACGAGCATGGGAGGAGGAGACGAGAGAGTTTGAGAGTAGGAGGTCCTGAGAAGAGCGGAGAGGACGATTTGGGTGATATTTGGAGACAAGATTGGGGATGGAGCTCGGGGCAGAGTTGTGAATTAGTATTTTGAATTTAATTTGCTGGGTGATTGGGAGCCAGTGTAGGGATTGGAGGAGAGGGTTGGCAGACACTGAGCTGTTGGTAAGGTGGATAAGTCTGGCGGCAGCATTCATGATAGACTGAAGAGGGGAGGAGCCTATGGAGAGGCGGGACCAATGAGAAGGGAGTTGCAATAGTCAAGGTGAGAGATAACAAGTGAATGAGGAGCTTGGTGGTTTCATTAGTGCCCATAAGTGCCACCTATCAGTGCTGCATATTAGTGCCTCCTCATCAGTGCCACCTCATCAGTGTCGCCTCATTTTTTTCATTCGTAGCAGAAAAAAAAAATGTGGTGATTACCACAAAAATAAATCTTTATGTGTGTGAAAACAATTATAACAATTTCATATGGGTACAGTGTTGTATGACTGCGCAATTGTCATTCAAAGTGCGACGGCGCTGAAAGCTGAAAATTGGCCTGGGCAGGAAGGGGGTGAAAGTGCACGGTATTGAAGGGGTTAAAGGCACATTTAATGGCACAACCGCTTAGCCATGGGAGCCTATGGGTGATGTCATGGCTCCCAGAATTCACAGCCGTCTTTCGAGCGCTCCATGACACAGGGGTGCCTGAACTGCAGAATCACGTGACCAGAGCGGATAAAAAATTAGACATGTGCACAACAAAAAAATTTGTTTATTTTCGTTTCGTTTTCGAAAAAAATTTGTGTTTTTTTCGTTTCGTTTTTTTAGTTTCCGTTGTTGATTCGTAACGATTCGTACATTCGTAAGTCGTCGGTGTTCGTATTCGTAACGATTCGTACGTATTCGTAACGATTCGTACATTCGTAAGAGTTATTTTTTCATTGATTCGTTTTTTTCATTAGTTTAATTTTCGGACGCATTGGTATTTTTTTCGTACATTCGTAACATTCGTAACATTCGTAGATTCGTAATCGGAGCATAATTCATAATTTGATGTAATGTGTATGCTATTATTACATTTTAATAATTTACGAATCGAAAAAAAAAAGTTACGAATCGGAAAAAAAAGTTACGAATCCAAAAAAAAAGTTACGAATGTACGAATTTTTTTGTTCAACCCATTCGAAAAAAAAAAAAAGTTACGAATCGAAAAAAAAAAGTTACGAATTGAAAAAAAAGTTACGAATCGAAAAAAAAAAAGTTACGAATGTACGAATTTTTTTTTCGAAGCACGTTAAGCAGCACCATTGTAAGGGACACAGAAAATTACCAATTCAACAACAACAAAAAAAAATTACGAATGTACGAATTTTTTCGTTCGTTTTCGTTTTTCGGATTTTCTTCATTAGTACATTCCTTGTTTCTAATTAGTTTTTTTCGGATTTTCGTTGTATTTCGGATTCGTTCGATTCGAATAATTCGTTAATCGGATTTGTACGATTCGAACGATTCGTTCATTCGTACGAAAACGAACGAACGAAAATAACGAAAAAAAAAAAAAAACAAAAAAAAACGAAACGAATTGCATATGTCTATTAAAAATAGTACACAGTGTTTTTTATACAGGGTAGGCAGGATAGGTAGGAGGAGGGAACATTTCTAAGAATAGTTGTAGTAAGGCTATTACTACACTTTAAAGTGATACTGAAGGCAGATGTTTTTTTTTAGCTAAACTAAAAAAGATGTTACACTTGCCTGCTCTGTGCTATACTACTAACAACAACATACAAAACCATCCCGCTAAATCACCAACCTTGTCTATAACCCAAACCGTCCTCTCTGCTCCCCCAAGACCTCCTACTCTCTAGTTCTTTCATCACCCACTTCCATTCTCACCTCCAGGACGTCTGTCTCTCCCATCCTATGGAACTCCTTACCCCTATCCATCCAAATATCTACTACTCTGAACACCTTTTAGGCAATCCCCAAAAACTCGGGAGTAGTGAATACAGCAGTGATTTTGTCAAGCGAGTGACTGCTGGGAGTCGGATCCCCTAAGCACATCCTGAGCGGGGGGAAGAGGGGAGCGGTTTAGCATCTTTGCCTTGAGCGCTGGATGACCTTGTCCCGGCACTGATGGCAGCTAGACATGTGCAATTCGTTTCATTTTTTTTTTTTCGTTTTTCGTTTTTTTTTTTTTTTCGTTTTTGTTTTTTTTTTCGTTATTTTCGTTCGTTTTCGTACGAATGAACGAACGATTCGCTAAAAAAACGTATAATGAAATCGTTCGAATCGAACGAATCCGAAAATAACGAAAATCCGAAAAAAAATAATTAGAAACAATGAATGTACGAATGAAGAAAATCCGAAAAATGAAAATGAAAATAAATGAAAAAATTCGTACATTCGTAACTTTTTTTTTTGTTGAATTGGTAATTTTCCGTGTCCCTTACAATGGCGCTGCTTAACGTGCTTCGAATAGATTGAACGAAAAAATTCGTACATTCGTAACTTTTTTTTTTTTTTTTTCGATTCGTAATTTTCCGTGTCCCTTACAATGGTGCTGCTTAAAGTGCTTCGAATGGATTGAACGAAAAAATTCGTACATTCGTAACTTTTTTTTTCGATTCGTAATTTTCCGTGTATCTTACAATGGCGCTGCTTAACGTGCTTCGAATAGATTGAACGAAAAAATTCGTACATTCGTAACTTTTTTTTTTTTTCGATTCGTAATTTTCCGTGTCTCTTACAATGGCGTTGCTTAACGTGCTTCGAATGGATTGAACGAAAAAATTCGTACATCCGTAACATTTTTTTTTGATTCGCAATTTTCCGTGTCTCTTACAATGGCGCTGCTTAACGTGCTTCGAATAGATTGAACGAAAAAATTCGTACATTCGTAACTTTTTTTTTTTTTTTCGATTCGTAATTTTCCGTGTCTCTTACAATGGCGTTGCTTAACGTGCTTCGAATAGATTGAACGAAAAAATTTGTACATTCGTAGCTTTTTTTTTCGATTCGTAATTTTCCGTGTCTCTTACAATGGCGCTGCTTAACGTGCTTCGAATGGATTGAACGAAAAAATTCGTACATTCGTAGCTTTTTTTTTCGATTCGTAATTTTCCGTGTCTCTTAAAATGTAATAATAGCATACACATTACATAGAATTATGAATTATGCTCCGATTACGAATCTACGAATGTTACGAATGTACGAATAACTACGAATGCGTCCGAATTTCGAATAAACGAATAAACGAAAATTAAACTAATTAAACGGAAAAACGAATCAACGCAAAAATAGCTCTTACGAATGTACGAATCGTTACGAATACGAACACCGACGACTTACGAATGTACGAATCGTTACGAATCAATGGAAACGAAAAAAAACGAAACGAAAATAAACAGATTTTTTTCGGAAACGAAAAAAACGAAACGAAAATAAACAAATTTTTTAGTTGTGCACATGTCTAATGGCAGCTTCTAAGTTTCAGGAAAGGTTGGTTTTAAAGTGGCTGTAAACCCACTTATCGAAAGAAAAAAACACCACCTGCAAGACAAAGGCATAATGAGCTAGTATGCATAGCATACTAGCTCATTATGTAATACTCACCTCCGATCGACCTCGGGCGGCCGACATTTCTCCCGGTGGTTAATTCCGGGTATCGCGGCTCCGGAGCCGCCAGTCACGGCACGGCTTCCTTTAGGAACGTCACGATCAACGTTTCTAAAGTGCGCCTGCGCCATTGTCTACAGCGCATGCGCCGCAGACATCGGAGCCTGACATTATTGTAAATATCTCCTAAACCGTGGAGCACCTACAAGTAAGCCTTAATCTAGGCTTGGTATAGTGTAGGTCCTGGCGCTACTGAGAGTAATTGGGGTCAATAAGTGATTATAAAATAATGGCGGGTAGGTAATTTGCAGAAAAATGAGTAGTGTTCACAGAATACACAAATACGTAATAAAATAGGTAAGGAATTTTGCGCAAATAGGGATAAATAACAGTAAAGTGCACCAGTGCAATGATAGCTAGCTGATTAAGACACTAATAAAAGGTAAATGATCTGGAGGTAATGAATAAATACAGTCCTAAATAGGTGCAAAAGTGAATACAATCCTAACTAGATGTAAAAATCAGAAATGCATATAAATATCATCAATGGATGTAAAAATCGCATAGAAAATATAAAAATCGCATAGAAAATCAGTGGATGTTGAATCGCAAGTAAATCGCATAAAAAATGAAAAATTCACGTGGGTAAATTCAACAATAGTGACAATTGGCTAAAATTGTGAGTGCCCAGTGCTAAAAGTAGCTACAAAGTGAATCGCATGAGTAGCATAATTAATAAGCAAATAATGACATAAAGTGTCTAAAAGTGCATAAAGTGCATAAAAGTAATAATGCTAATGGTAATAGTGGATAATGTGATAAATAAAGAATGATAAATCAATGAATAAATGGTGTAATAAATAAATAAATAGATGAATCAATGGTGTGATGGAAATACATAAAAATAAATAAAATAAATAAATAGATGAATCCACTAGGGGCATAAAAACAAATAATATTGATATCAATAATAGTCCAATATTGCTCCAAAGTGCTGTCAGATTTTTCCGAGCATAAATTCTATGCGTTTAGCTTTATCCACATGATATTTATATGCATTTCTGATTTTTACATCTATTTAGGATTGTTTTCACTTTTACACCTATTTAGGACTGTATTTATTCATTACCTCCAGATCATTTACCTTTATTAGTGTCTAAGGCCCCTTTCACACTGGGGCGGTGCGGGGCGGCGACGGTAAAGCAGCGCTATATTTAGCGCTGCTTTACCATCGTTTTACCCGCGGTATGCGGCCGCTAGCGGGGTGGTTTTTACCCCCGCTAGCGGCCGCAAAAGTGTTAAAAACCTCCGCAAAGCGCCGCTGCAGCGGCGGTTTGCGGGCGGTATCCCCGCGGTTTCCCATTGATTTCAATGGGAAGGAGCGGTAAATACACGGCTCCTTCACCGCTCCAAAGATGCTGCTAGCAGGACTTTTTTTTTGCGGTCCTGCTAGCGCACCGCTCCAGTGTGAAAGCCCGCCGGCTTTCACACTGGAGTGAATGGGGCCGGTTTTTTCAGGCGGTATACAGGCGCTATTTTTACTGCTGTACCGCCTGAAAACCGCCCCAGTGTGAAAGGGGCCTTAATCAGCTAGCTATCATTGCACTGGTGCACTTTACTGTTATTTATCCCTATTTGCGCGAAATTCCTTACCTATTTTATTACTTAATCTAGGCTTACCTGTAGGTAAAAGTGGTTGTAAAAGGTTTACAACCACGTTAACTCAGGTAAAGAGTTATACAATAACCAGTAAGTATTAATTTCTTATTGTTACATGTCTCTACAGTGACAGTGAAGAACTGGAGAGTACAATCGCTGATAACGAGGTTCTGCTGAACTTCAACCTCAAGTATGAGTCGGACCTCCTATTCACCAGGTACATAGATGACCTTCAATCTTATTTCATGTGGATTTTCGTTGCCTGTCATCCCCGATGTAACACATTTCACAAGGGTCCTATGTATAAAAGTGTCTGGAAGAACTGTCTGTGCTGCTCATAGTAACCATTCATATTCTTACTTCTCTTCGTTCAGATACTGTTATACATAGGGCCTTACATTCTTTATATTAAGGTAAATTACTTTTGTTGCTAAATCCATTTTTATTTTTATCACACCCATCATATACATCAGCCTTTGTCAACCTTTTTACCCTAAAGGAACCCTTCAGAATATTTTCAGGTCTTTAGCTAAAACGACTTTGCCAGGGGACTATGGCCCTTACATGGTTGTTCACTGGGAAGAATGTTCCTTACATTGGTGATCAGTGGGAAGAATGTTCCTTAGATTGGTGATCAGTGGGAAGAATGTTCCTTACATTGGTGATCAGTGAGAAGAATGTTCCTTACATTGGTGGTCAGTGGGAAGAATGTTCCTTACATTGGTGGTCAGTGGGAAGAATGTTCCTTACATTGGTGGTCAGTGGAAGAATGTTCCTTACATTGGTGATCAGTGAGAAGAATGTTCCTTACATTGGTGATCAGTGGGAAGAATGTTCCTTACATTGGTGGTCAGTGGGAAGAATGTTCCTTACATTGGTAATAATCAGTGAGAAGAATGTTCCTTACATTGGTGATCAGTGAGAAGAATGTTCCTTACATTGGTGATCAGTGGGAAGAATGTTCCTTACATTGGTGGTCAGTGGGAAGAATGTTCCTTACATTGGTGATCAGTGAGAAGAATGTTCCTTACATTGGTGGTCAGTGGGAAGAAAGTTCCTTACATTGGTGGTCAGTGAGAAGAATGTCCTTACATTGGTGATCAGTGGGAAGAATGTTCCTTACATTGGTGATCAGTGAGAAGAATGTTCCTTACATTGGTGATCAGTGAGAAGAATGTTCCTTACATTGGAGGTCACTGGGAAGAATGACCTTTACATTGGTGATCAGTGAGAAGAATGTCTCTTACATTGGAGGTCAGTGGGAAGAATGTTCCTTACATTGGTGATCAGTGAGAAGAATGTTCCTTACATTGGTGGTCAGTGGGAAGAATGTTCCTTACATTGGTGATCAGTGGGAAGAATGTTCCTTACATTGGTGATCAGTGGGAAGAATGTTCCTTACATTGGTGATCAGTGGGAAGAATGTCCCTTACATTGGAGGTCAGTGGGAAGAATGACCTTACATTGGTGATCAGTGGGAAGAATGTCCCTTACATTGGAGGTCAGTGGGAAGAATGTTCCTTACATTGGTGATCAGTGGGAAGAATGTTCCTTACATTGGTGGTCAGTGGGAAGAATGTTCCTTACATTGGTGATCAGTGGGAAGAATGTTCCTTACATTGGAGGTCAGTGGGAAGAATGTTCCTTACATTGGTGGTCAGTGGGAAGAATGCTCCTTACATTGGTGATCAGTGGGAAGAATGACCTTTACATTGGTGGTCAGTGGGAAGAATGACCTTTACATTGGTGGTCAGTGGGAAGAATGACCTTTACATTGGTGGTCAGTGAGAAGAATGATCCTTACATTGGTGGTCAGTGGGAAGAATGACCTTTACATTGGTGGTCAGTGAGAAGAATGATCCATACATTGGGGATCAGCGGGAAGAATGCTCCTTACATTGGTGGTCAATGGGAAGAATGTTCCTTACATTGGTGGTCAGTGGAAAGAATGCTCCTTACATTGGTGGTCAGTGAGAAGAATGTTCCTTACATTGGTGATCAGTGGGAAGAATGCTCCTTAGATTGGTGGTCAGTGAGAAGAATGTCCCTTACATTGGAGGTCACTGGGAAGAATGACCTTTACATTGGAGGTCAGTGGGAAGAATGTTCCTTACATTGGTGATCAGTGGGAAGAATGACCTTTACATTGGTGATCAGTGGGAAGAATGTTCCTTACATTGGTGGTCAGTGGGAAGAATGACCTTTACATTGGTGGTCAGTGAGAAGAATGATCCTTACATTGGGGATCAGCGGGAAGAATGCTCCTTACATTGGTGGTCAATGGGAAGAATGTTCCTTACATTGGTGGTCAGTGGAAAGAATGCTCCTTATATTGGTGGTCAGTGAGAAGAATGCTCCTTACATTGGTGATCAGTGGGAAGAATGCTCCTTAGATTGGTGGTCAGTGAGAAGAATGTCCCTTACATTGGAGGTCACTGGGAAGAATGACCTTTACATTGGTGGTCAGTGAGAAAAATGCTCCTAACATTGGTGGTCAATGGGAAGAATGTTCCTTACATTGGTGGTCAGTGGAAAGAACACTCCTTACATTGGTGGTCAGTGGGAAGAATACTCCTTAGATTGGTGGTCAGTGGGAAGGATGCTCCTTACATTGGAGGTCAGTGGGAAGAATGCCCCTTACATTGGAGGGCAGTGGGAAGAAAGACCTTTACATTGATGGTCAGTGAGAAGAATGATTCTTACATTGGGGGTCAATGGGAAGAATCTTCCTTAGATTGGTGGTCAGTGGGAAGAATGTCCCTTACATTGGAGATCAGTGAGAAGAATGACCTTTACATTGGTGGTCAGTGAGAAGAATGCCCCTTACATTGGTGGTCAATGGGAAGAATGTTCCTTACATTGGTGGTCAGTGGGAAGAATGTCCCTTACATTGGAGGTCAGTGGGAAGAATGTCCCTTACATTGGAGGTCAGTGGGAAGAAAGACCTTTACATTGATGGTCAGTGAGAAGAATGATTCTTACATTGGGGGTCAGTGGGAAGAATCTTCCTTAGATTGGTGGTCAGTGGGAAGAATGTCCCTTACATTGGCATGATCAGGCATGATCAGATAGGAGGTCAATCAGCCACAGTTCAAGAAACCCCTAGTAACCGCTGGAGGAACCCTGGTTGAGAATGTCTTCTATAGAAGTCTGACTGTTTTATTGTCTATATAGAAAGAGCTGAATCCATATAGCCACTGCTTAATAAGTCTATGATTCTTATATATCTATATAGAGATAGATGGCTATATAGAGATTAGATAGCTAATACTCCAGCAGTAAAATAGGTAGAGAGGTAAAAATGTGGACTTCCCTTCCCCAGATAGTGGTATCAGCTGGAAGTGTTGACCAAACCAAAAACTTCTTAATGTTTTCCTTAATGGGAACATCTTACATCAGATACCCCATCAGAGCCCCCACCCCCCTTACATCAGGGTCCCAAAAAGAATCCTCCTTACATCAAAGTCCCAATCAGCGCCCCACTGACATCAGAGACCCAATCAGAGCCCCCTCTACATTGTAGTCCCCTTCAGAGCCCCCAGTTACCTGCGAGGGGGTTGAAGCAGAGACCACAGGCAGCCTCCTCAATCTGTGCTTCCTAAGGATACTCCACTCACCCTAGCTGTGGGCCAGATAAAATCTTGTAGTGGCTGAATGCATGTGGCCCTATGGCTGTAGTATGGAGGCCCCTGAAGTAGCCATACTGTATATTATGAAAGAGCCCTGGGAGCCATCCTATTATTTTTTTAAAAACACAAATTTGAGTTTGAAAGTCATAATTCTGACTTTCAACCTGGGAATTGTGTTTACTAAATTTGAGGATGGCCCCAACTTGTAATCACAGTATTCTGACTTTGAATGTCAGAATTATGACATTGAAACTCAGAATTCTGACATTGAAACTCAGAATTCTGACATTGAAACTCAGAATTCTGCCTTTCAAACTAAGAATCATGTTTAATAAATTTTAGGATGGCCCAAACTTATAATCTCAGTATTCTGACTTTAAAACTCAGTATTCTGACTTTAAAACTCAGAATTCTGACTTTGAAACTCAGAATTCTGACTTTGAAACTCAGAATTGTGTTTAATAAATTTTAGGTTGGCCCCAGGGTTCTTCCATAGTATATATAGTAAAAGCTGGTACCATATAACCACTACTCCAGCAGCCTATAGAAGTAAAATTCTTAAGTTGTCTATAATGAGAGAGCTGATATCGTATATCCATGTATCCAATAGAACGATTTATTATTATTATACAGGATTTATATAGCGCCAACAGTTTACACAGCGCTTTACAATATAAAAAGCAGACAATACAGTTATAATACAATAAAATACAAGAGGATTAAGAGGGCCCTGCTCAGAAGAGCTCAGGGGCGGACTGACCATTCGGCCACTCGGGCACTTCCCGAGGGCCCCGGGCCACTAGGGGGCCCCATCAGGGTTGCCAGTCTCAGTAAAACCAGAGACAGTATGTAAAAATCTGTGTTTTTTTTACATCTGTTTCTGAAATGTCCCTTACCGACATCCTTTTGGTCTAAAAATCCAGAGATTATAGCTGCCCCACCTCTCCAGTACCTTCTCAGCCAATAGAAACATGTCTCTGTATACTGTGTGTACATGTATGTGTATACTGTGTGATTGTATACTGTGTGGCCCCATAATCCCCTTTTGCCAGGGGCCCCATAATCTCCTATTGCCGGGGGGCCCCATGAGTTGTCAGTCCGCCCCTGGAAGAGCTTACAATCTAATAGGGTGGGGCAGGTGGTCCAAAATTTGTAACTGTGGGGAACGAGCTGATGGAAGTGGTAAAAGATTAGTTGGAGACGTGATAGGCTTTCCTGAAGAGATGAGTTTTCAGGGATCACCTGAAGGTAGCAAGAGTAGGGGATAGCCGGTCCGGTGGAGGTAGCGAGTTCCAGAGGATGGGAGAGGCTCTGGAGAAATCCTGGAGACAATCATGGGAGGAGGGATTTGAGCCTTGTACTGCTTGTAACCTCAGCCTATTTTAAGTAGCTACTACCCCGTTAGAAAAGTACATTTTGTCTGGGCTGGTTTCCAAGAACTCAAGCAAGGTGATCACCAATCATTTATCATACTTTGAAAGAAGCATGGGATTTGATTGGCTGTTATGGGCAGCAGCTCAAGCATTTGTAAGTCGGCCCGCTCTGTATTAGGCAAGTGTCACCATTGGACGGTTATTTTCCAGTTTGTTTGATTTCCAGCTGTTATGCAAAGAAGCAGAAGTTCAGAAACTTTGGGTGACCCCCAAGTAGAGCGGAGGCTGGGAATGCAGAAAGTGCCGAAATGAAGAATATGTGCTTTAATCGGGAGCCAGGAAGAGCGTTCCCAGCGAGGTGCCTGGCTGCCTATGTGACACATAGTCATATTAATAGCCACTTCTATTACCTGCCGGATATGTGCAAGAGCTAACAGTCACGGATGGAATCTTATTTGTGGGGCTCCGTCCGTGGACTGTGACACGTGTTTGTCATCAAGGAAGTATTTGAGAGTTCAATATGGAGATGGAACATATTAACGTTCTGTCTCTCCATGAATCTCTGATAATTCTTAGCAGCCCTGCCAATCAAGAAGAGTCCTTATAGAGATAGATATGAATATGAGTGCTTTTCTAGGACCTGAACACCTCCTAACCAGGGGCGGACTGACAACTCATGGGGCCCCCCGGGCAATAGGAGATTATGGGGCCCCCGGGCAATCAGAGATTATGGGGCCCCCGGGCAACAGGAGATTATGGGGCCCCCGGGCAATCAGAGATTATGGGGCCCCAGGGCTATAGGAGGTTATGGGGCCCCCCGGCAATAGGAGATTATGGGGCCCCCCGGGCAATAGGAGATTATGGGGCCCCCGGGCAATCAGAGATTATGGGGCCCCAGGGCTATAGGAGATTATGGGGCCCCCAGGCAATCAGAGATTATGGGGCCCCCGGGCAATAGGAGGTTATGGGGCCCCCGGGCAATAGGAGATTATGGGGCCCCCGGGCAATAGGAGATTATGGGGCCCTCCGGGCAATAGGAGATTATGGGACCCCCGGGCAATAGGAGATTATGGGGCCCCCGGGCAATAGGAGATTATGGGACCCCCGGGCAATAGGAGATTATGGGGCCCCCGGGCAATAGGAGATTATGGGGCCCCAGGGCAATAGGAGATTATGGGGCCTCAGGGCTATAGGAGATTATGGGGCCCCAGGGCAATAGGAGATTATGGGGCCCCAGGGCAATAGGAGATTATGGGGCCCCAGGGCTATAGGAGATTATGGGGCCCCCGGGCAATAGGAGATTATGGGGCCCCAGGGCAATAGGAGATTATGGGGCCCCCCCGGGCAATAGGAGATTATGGGGCCTCAGGGCTATAGGAGATTATGGGGCCCCCGGGCTATAGGAGATTATGGGACCCCCGGGCTATAGGAGATTATGGGGCCCCCGGGCAATCAGAGATTATGGGGCCACACAGTATACACACACACAGTATACAATCACACAGTATACACATACATGTACACACAGTATACACAGACATGTTTCTATTGGCTGAGAAGATACTGGAGAGGTGGGACAGCTATAATCTCTGCATTTTTAGACCAAAAGGATGTCAGTAAGGGACATTTCTGAAACAGATGTAAAAAAAAAAACACCGATTTTTACATACTGTCCCTGGTTTTACTGAGGCTGGCAACCCTGATGGGGCCCCCTAGTGGCCCGGGGGCCCTCGGGAAGTGCCCGAGTGGCCGAATGGTCAGTCCGCCCCTGCTCCTAACACCTCTATTCTTCTACCCCCTAGACACTCCAGTCTGGACCAGTATGAGATCACATCCCAAGGGTCAGCTGACAGATACAATGCTATTGGGCCCCCATTCAACTGCTCTTTTAAGGTAAGTGACTGCCTTGTGCACATAGACTTTCACTGGCAGTTTTTGCTTTTTTTTTGCACACATTTGTATTAAATCACTTTAGGCCTGAAGAGTATGTAAGCCCCTGAAACATTATATATGGAAGCAGTAACCCTGGAAAAATAAAATAATGGTAGTACCATTTTTTTTTTTATGTCACATAAAAAAGCGGGGGGCACCGATAGTTTCAAAAAACCATAATGGCGCGTACAACAAATGTTGGATGTGAGCTTGTTGGCGGAAAGTCCGACCGTGTGTACGCTCCATAGAACATTTGCTGTCGGACTTTCCGCCAAAAAATGTTGGCTAGCAGGTTCTCAAAAATTTTCTGCCAACAAATTTTTGTTGTACACAAGTCCATCGCACAAAAGTACAAACATGCATTCTCAGAAGCAGAAGCGGTCGGTCTTGTAAACTCGCGCTCGTAATGGAGAATTGACATTCGTGACGTGGCAAATTATGAAATCTCGAAATGCAGCGCGCAATTCTCTTCTTCTTTAACCAGTAGCTGACCGCCGGCTGTCTATTGGCGGCCAGGCGGCGCAGCTCTCAGGGCGGGAGGACGTCATATGACGTCCTCCCCTTCGCGGCCCTCCAGGGAGCGCGCGCCCGCCGTGTCACTGGGCACCCGATGCGCGTGCCCAGTGGCTGCGATGTCCGCCGGGCACCCGCGATTGCCCGGTAACACAGCGGGACCGTGGATCTGTGAGTGTAAACACACAGATCCACGGTCCTGTCAGAGAAGAGGAGACCCATGGTGTGTTCTCTGTACAGAGAAACACAGATCGGTCTCCTCCCCTTGTCAATCCCCTCCCCCTACAGTTAGAATCACTCCCAGGGAACATGTTAACCCCTCCCCGCCCCCTAGTGGTTAACCCCTTCACTGCCAGTTTCATTTACACAGGAATCAGTGCATTTAAAGAGCATTGATTGCTGTATAAATGACAATGGTCCCAAAAATGTGTCAAAAATGTCCGATGTGTCCGCCATAATGTTGCAGTCACACTAAAAATCGCTGATCGCCGCCATTACTAGTAAAAAAATAATTATTAATAAAAATGCTATAAAACTATCCCCTATTTTGTAAACGCTATAACTTTTGCGCAAACCAATCAATAATCGCTAATTACGATTTTTTTTACCAAAAATATGTAGAAGAATACGTATCGGCCTAAACTAGGGAAAAAAATGTTTTTTTTATATATTTTTTGGGGATATTTATTATAGCAAAAAGTAAAAAATATATATATTTTTTTAAACTTATCGCTCTTCTTTTGTTTATAGCGCAAAAAATAAAAACCACAGAGGTGATCAAATACCACCAAAAGAAAGCTCTATTTGTGGGGACAAAATGATAACAATTTCATTTGGGTACAGTGTTGTATGACCGCGCAATTGTCATTCAAAGTGTGACAGCGCTGAAAGCTGAAAAATGGCCTGGGCAGGAAGGGGGTGAAAATGCACCGTACTGAGGTTGTTAATGGGATAATAATGAAGCTGCTTTGCTGGTGATACTGATGGAGTTATTGCAAACAAAGTTTCAAAGGCTTTTTTTTTTCAAGTGAGATCAAGAATAATAATAATAATAGCGCAAAATGAAAAACGCAAAAAGAAAAGCACGAATCAACACTCACCAAACTTCTACTAAACACAAAATTAGCAGACGGAGCCCAAAGGGTGGCGATAAAGAGCTGAAAAACCACATAGTACTGTTGTGCTTTTTTAAGGAAAGTTTCCCGCACATTTTTATTAAGTAATTTTTAACGAAGATATTTTTAAGATACAAAATCAATCTATATGACACAGTCTATATATGCGAAACTTGTTCACGGAGACGAGTGATCATACTTAATAGTCACATTTATTGGTTGACAGAAAACAAATATTTACATGAAATTAAAATACAGATTGCATTATTAGAACATTTGACAATTAATGGAAATACCCTCAAAATGGGCGTAATAGTACCTTGGACACAATATCACCATGATAACTTCTTCAGTAGAATCAATAACCTTATACTTGACAATTTAACAGAATGTCTGTATTTCACACACCCAGCCGTTACTATGCTGCAGGTAAGTAACGTTGAACAATGCGAAAATAATTTAGACATTTGTTTGTCAATAAAATTTGGTAACTATGCAAAAAGTAATATATAATAAAAATTGAATATTAGAGAAAAAATCTAAAAGGCGATTATTGATTCTGGAGAATGATTATCAATACTAGAATATTCAATACATCAATAATTAAGAGAACATACCAGATAAAATCAACATGTTATATTTACCCATTCCAAAATGGCTATTAGTCTGGACTTAAAGCGGTTCTGCACTCTGTAAAAAAAAAAAATTTTTTAAGGACGTAATATAAAGGATGCTTACCTTTATTAGGGGACTCACCTGTTCCATCTTCCATCTCGATCGCCGCCGGTTTTCGTCCGCTGAAGTTCCTCGTCTTCTTCTTTAGTGCTGGGGGCCATCTTGCCTGTGGGCATGTGAAACCCCACAGGCACTGTTGATGGCCCAGCATGCACCGCCGTTACTCGCGCGTGCGCAGTAACGGCACATCTGCCGACATCTCACGAGATTTCGGCAGATGCGGCCGAAATCTCGGGAGATTTCGGAAGATGTGGCCGAAATCTCGCGAGATTTCGGAAGATGCCCGCACTGACTCCTGGGATCAATGACACCAGATCCCAGGAGACAGTGCGGCGTGACGACGATCGACGCAAGACCCCGCCCGCCGCCGCAGAGGGAGAAGACCGGAAGTCTTCAATTACAAGGTAAGTAAAAAAAAAAAAAAAAAAAAAAAACATTTCATTTAGTACTCTTTGCCTGATTTGGAAGGCAAAGAGATTTACTAAATGAAATGAGTGCAGAACCGCTTTAAGATGGCTACCGGGTTCAGGAATCTCCTTGGAGGTTAAAGTATATTTCCAGGCATGGCTGTCAGTCTATCTGGGAAGATGTTTCTCCCAGTGTCCCTTCCCCAGGGTGGGTCCCTGAGCTCTCAGGTTCCCCTGAGCTGCCTCCTTTTTCCCTCTCTCTAGCTTCTTAAATACCCTCTCACACAATAAGATTATAAAACTTGTAATATGTTCAGCCCAAAAGGTATGTGTCTCTTTCCTATTGGCCTAAATGTTTTTAATGTAATTGCACCTTCAACCACCAGGTGTCCCACATGTGTTTTGGGGCTGCTCTGTAACATTAATATATTTTATTTTATACTGCATATTGTACCTTAGTGAAAATATCTATATCTTGAGTATTTGGGAATTCTACTAACTACATACTATCAAATCGCTTAGCATAATTATTGATCAATCACTTGCATAAAATGGTGATATATATGCATATCATTGTATATCTGTAAACATTTAGTCCCTTTGAAAAGGACACAAGTTATATATATATATATATATATATATATATATATATATATATATATATATATATATATATTAATCAACACCACATACAGTTTTTATCTATCTGGATACCTGTATAATTTGGGTATCCAATCAATATGTCTTTATCTAAGCATAGTTTGATTCTAATACATTCATATCATCATATATTTGTCTTAATACTAATTTGTTCCTACAACAATTCTATTAATAATCACCATTTATTTATTATGTTTTCTTTATAACCGATTTCATCAATTCATCGGATACTAAAATGATAGTTTTCTTTTGTGACCCGACACATATCACATAGACTTTGAATGATTTATATTCACTGTCTTCTGAATATATATATATATTTTGAACATATGTCGGTTTGCCTCTACTTTTAAAATCATGTTTTAAAGTGGACTTTGAACAGTCAAACAAATGTTTTAGATAGCTTAGCTGTATACACAATTTCCTGGGACTTCACATAATAGGCTTTGTCGGGCAAAGTGTTGGCTTATTGACTTTTGCCTTGATGGTTGTAAATTGTCCAAACAGTCTTTACTTCACCACAAAGGATTCTTCCCAGTCACGGACCACCTCCAAGTGATGACACACTAATAAACTTGGCCTTCTCAAACTAATCAACAAAAATAAGTACACACCTTTTGTTTGGTGAAAAAGGCTACCATTGTTCCTGTTTTCTTTCTGGCTTCAATACGGGCTTGTAAAAACCCCTTGAATAGAATGGTTGTAGTAATTTAGAATACATACGTTTACTGTGTCTTAGAGGTCTTGTATAGGTCAATTATGGTGACCTCACAGTCCACGTGTCTTTTTGAAATGATACATTTCTGTCATTGAATAGTAAATATATTTCTTCATAAATTCACAACAGTACGTCACTACGAACGTAATTGTTGGCCAACATTTGTGTGGCCGTGTGTATGCAAGACAAATTGGAGCCAACACCCTTCGAACAAAATTCCACAGTTTTGTTGTCGGAAAGTCCGATCGTGTGTACGGGGCATTGGATAAGCACCTGAACGACCACAACATACAGGGATATACAATGTAATACTGACATATAATCACACACAGAGGTTGGACTTGATGGACTTGTGTCTTTTTTCAACCTCACCAACTATGTAACTATGTAACATGATATTAGCGTAAAAGTTTATAAAACACAAAATTTCAGTTAAAAAATACACTAAAGTTGATTTTAGGTCACATAAGCACAAATAAATATATATACCGTATTTATCGGCGTATAACACGCACCGGCGTATAATACGCACCCCAAGTTTAGGAGGGCATTTTAAGGAAAAAAAGTTTTAGGAGGGAAGTTTAGGGAAAAAAAAAAACTTACATTTAAGCGTCATTTGCAGCTTGCCCAGTGTCAATGCAGCTTGCCCAGTGTCATTGTAGCTAGCCCAGTCTCATTGTAGATTGCCCAGTGTCATTGTAGCTTGCCCAGTGTCATTGCAGCTTGCCCAGCGTCATTTGCAGCCTTGCCCAGCATCATTTGCAGCCTTGCCCAGTGTCATTGCAGCTTGCCCAGTGTCATTGCAGCTTGCCCAGTGTCATTGTAGCTTGCCCAGTGTCATTGTAGCTTGCCCAGCGTCATTTGCAGCCTTGCCCAGCATCATTTGCAGCCTTGCCCAGTGTCATTGCAGCTTGCCCAGTGTCATTGTAGCTTGCCCAGTGTCATTGTAGCTTGCCCAGTGTCATTGTAGCTTGCCCAGCGTCATTGCAGCCTTGCCCAGCATCATTTGCAGCCTTGCCCAGTGTCATTGTAGCTTGCCCAGTGTCATTGTAGCTTGCCAGCGTCATTTGCAGTCTTGTCCGGGTTTAAATTTCCCGCCGCCAAGACGCTCTGTCGCGTGCGCCGCCGAAAAAGACCGGATCGCGGCCGAAAAAAACCGAAGCTGTGCCGGAAAAGACCGAGCCGACTGTTCGGCTCCGCTCGCGGTCCCGCCTCCCTGCTGTTTCTGGAGCGAGCGCAGGGAGGCGGGACTACGAGCGGAGCCGCTTCGGGTTTTTTCGGCCGCGATTCGGTCTTTTTCAGCAGCGCTCGCTATTTTTCGGCGGCGCTTGCCATTTTTGTCACTTTTTTTGGGGGGGTATCGGCGTATAACACGCACCCACGACTTTCCCCCGATTTTAAGGGGGAAAAGGTGCATGTTATACGCCGATAAATACGGTATATATATATATATATATATATATATATTGCCCAACATTTTGGTAAAATATAAAAGATGAGGTGGCGCTGAGTAAATAGATACCCAACATGTCAAATCTTAAACATGCAAGTACCGGTGAAACAGCAGCACAATTTGGTGGCTTAGCTTTTCCATAGGCAACACTTAAAAAGCTCATACAGGTTAACCATAAATAATGGGCCTAGAAATATGGCTCTGTGGGCCTAGAATTGCATGGTGATATATAACGTGTATCACAATACACGTTTTCCTGTATCAGTGCCCCCCCCCCCCCAATGTCAGTATTTATGCGTGTGTATGTGGGGGGTGGGCCAAAAAAAAATTTGGGAGGGATTTTAACTGGTTCCCGCCCAGCCTATGGTAGGATGACGCCGGCATTGACCTATCGTCAATCCGGGTGGACATCATATGACGTCCTCCCAGATCGCGGGGAAGCACAGAGGCGCAATCTGTCACCGGCTGCATCCACTGGACACAGCCAATGACTGACCACTGTACCGGTCGGTACCATGTGACAGTTGTAACCAATCACAGCAGGTCACATGACAGTTGTACACAATTGATGGCTTCCTTTCAAACCCGGCATCCTGAAAGGGGCCAGACGCATGACTAGAGGGTGCTATGCATGAATCTATCCATTATACATATAGGGGGTGGCGTAGAGCGAGGGGGCGGCGCCCCTAATGGATGGGACGCCACTGGACTCATGACACTGGGACATAAGCAGAAAAGGGAGATTAGCGAACGGAAAGGACAATTTAAATCTTTCTATTTTCGCATGCACCTAGGCTTTTTTGAAATTTAGGCTGTGCAGCCTCAGGAGCCTTTTTGTGTGTTTTACAGATACAGAATCTGGGCTTCTTCCCTGAGGATGTCACAGTGAAGATCACCATTCCGGTGGCGACCCGCGGTGGTAATCGTCTGCTCCTTTTACAACAGCTGACCAATGACCAGGTACTTCATCTAACCATATTATTGGACGAACTAGCTGTGATTGGTCACAGTGATCACATGGTACAGACTGGGCCAATCACAGCCCATCTGTGCCATGTGATCAGCTGTGGCCAATCACAACTAACAGTCTCGCCTATAATACTAATGACTCCTTCTGTTCCAGGGGAATGAAAGCTGTAACGTTTGGGGAAATAGCACAGATTACCGCAGGAGGCCATCGGAGGAGGACATCAGCCACATACCTCAGCTGGTAACTTATATAGACCTGTGATGGAAAGGGGTGGGAATCTGACACTGAAGTTATTAAATACCATTCATTATTCCCTTATCCTGGGGAGCGTGAATCTTTAAAGGTGAACTCCAGGCACAAAAACTTTCATTTATATATATATATATATATATATATATATATATATATATATATATATATATATATATATATATATATATATATTCCTAAATAACCACAAGAGTATAAATCCAGTTTGTGTGAAACAAATGCTTTTGCAAACGTAGACATTCCCATATAAAATTAGCATTGACAACATCACCGGGCTTCACAGCCTGAGCAAAGAGCAGAGCTGTGGGAGGGACCCAGCAGGCTTCACCCACTGCAGAAAACTACAGAAAAGGGGCGGAGACAAGACCAGTCACCCCGCACACACAGAGAGAGCAGCAGTGATCGGTCTTTATTACAGGAAGTCTCACATTGGATTACTGCACAGATGTGGAAGAAACACACAAAACTCACCAAGGAGAATAAACTTGACAAATATATTTAGATAATATTTACTTATCCCAGAGACAGTGGCGTATCCTCTATGGGTGAAATGTGTTCTGTGCCCATGGGCTCCAAGTTTGGGGTCACTGTGCCCTCACACATTGCACAATGCTGTTATCACTCACAGCTGCAGTAAAGATCCAGTTGCCGGTCTGCAGGTGGCGGTTCTCTGTTTCCAGTGGGGAGGAGGACTGTGATTAGCCTCTGCTAAGGCAAATCGCAGCCTCGTTAGTCCAGCTAGCTCCGCCTACTGGACCCAGGGAAAGGAGGTAGAGAGTATGTGCTGAGGAAGGAACCACCATGAGGCCAGGAATGGTGATAAGATGTGCAGGAGAGGGCTGTGTGTCTGTACTGTGGAATAGAGATTCACATACTACATATCCCTGAACTCTCCATCCTTTCCTTCTAACCCCTGAACTCTCCATCCTTTCCTTCTAACTCCTGAACTCTGCGTCCCTTTCCTACCTTACCTTACCTACTTACCCCTGAACTCTACATCCCTTTCCTACTGACCCCTGAACTCTGCATCCCTTTCCTTCTGACCCCTGAACTCTGCATCCCTTTCCTTCTGACCCCTGAACTCTGCATCCCTTTCCTTCTGACCCCTGAACTCTGCATCCCTTTCCTTCTAACCCCTGAACTCTGCGTCCCTTTCCTACCTTACCTTACCTACTTACCCCTGAACTCTCCATCCCTTACCTACTTACCCCTGAACTCTGCATCCCTTTCCTTCTGACCCCTGAACTCTGCATCCCTTTCCGGCTGACCACTGAACTCTGCATCCCTTTCCTACCTTACCTTACCTACTTACCCCTGAACTCTACATCCCTTTCCTACTTACCCCTGAACTCTGCATCCCTTTCCTACTGACCCCTGAACTCTCCATCCCTTACCTACTTACCCCTGAACTCTGCATCCCTTTCCTTCTGACCCCTGAACTCTGCATCCCTTTCCGGCTGACCCCTGAACTCTGCATCCCTTTCCTACCTTACCTTACCTACTTACCCCTGAACTCTACATCCCTTTCCTACTGACCCCTGAACTCTCCATCCCTTACCTACTTACCCCTAAACTCTCTATCCCTTTCCTACTTACCCCTGAACTCTGCATCCCTTTCCTACTGACCCCTGAACTCTCCATCCCTTACCTACTTACCCCTAAACTCTCCATCCCTTTCCTACTGACCCCTGAACTCTGCATCCCTTTCAAACTGACCCCTGAACTCTGCATCCCTTTCCTACTGACCCCTGAACTCTCCATCCCTTACCTACTTACCCCTGAACTCTGCATCCCTTTCCTACTTACCCCTGAACTCTGCATCCCTTTCCTACTGACCCCTGAACTCTCCATCCCTTACCTACTTACCCCTGAACTCTGCATCCCTTTCCTTCTGACCCCTGAACTCTGCATCCCTTTCCGGCTGACCCCTGAACTCTGCATCCCTTTCCTACCTTACCTTACCTACTTACCCCTGAACTCTACATCCCTTTCCTACTGACCCCTGAACTCTCCATCCCTTACCTACTTACCCCTAAACTCTCTATCCCTTTCCTACTTACCCCTGAACTCTGCATCCCTTTCCTACTGACCCCTGAACTCTCCATCCCTTACCTACTTACCCCTAAACTCTCCATCCCTTTCCTACTGACCCCTGAACTCTGCATCCCTTTCAAACTGACCCCTGAACTCTGCATCCCTTTCCTACTGACCCCTGAACTCTCCATCCCTTACCTACTTACCCCTGAACTCTGCATCCCTTTCCTACCTTACCTTACCTACTTACCCCTGAACTCTACATCCCTTTCCTACTGACCCCTGAACTCTCCATCCCTTACCTACTTACCCCTAAACTCTCCATCCCTTTCCTACTTACCCCTGAACTCTGCATCCCTTTCCTACTGACCCCTGAACTCTCCATCCCTTACCTACTTACCCCTAAACTCTCCATCCCTTTCCTACTGACCCCTGAACTCTGCATCCCTTTCAAACTGACCCCTGAACTCTGCATCCCTTTCCTACTGACCCCTGAACTCTCCATCCTTTACCTACTTACCCCTGAACTCTCCACCCCTTTCCTACTTACCCCTGAACTCTACATCCCTTTCCTGCTGACCCCTAAACACACCATCCCTTACCTACTTACCCCTGAACTCTGCATCCCTTTCCTACTGACCCCTGAACTCAGAATTCCTTTCCTACTGACCCCTGAACTCTGCATCCTTTCCTACTGACCCCTGAACTCTGCATCCTGTCTTACTGACCCTGGACCTTTGCATCACCTATTACTAAACCCTGAACTCTGCATCCCGTCCTACAAACCCCTGAAGTCTGGGTCCCTTCCTATTGACCCCTGTACTATGCATCACTTACTATTGAACCCCAAATTCTGCATCCCTTCCTACTGATCCCCAAACTGTGCATCCCTTCCTACTGATCCCCAAACTCTGCATCACTTACTATTGAACCCCAAATTCTGCATCCCTTCCTACTGATCCCCAAACTCTGCATGCCTTCCTACTGATCCCCAAACTCTGCATCACTTACTACTGATCCCCGAACTCTCCGTCCCTTTCTACTGACCCCTGGAATCTGCATCCTTTTCCTACTGACCCCTGAACTAAACATCCCTTACCTACTGACCCCTGAACTCTACATCCCTTACCTACTGACCCCTGAACTCAGCGTCCCTCTCCAATAGCATTTAAAAAAAATCCCATTAAAATAAAATAAATCATTGATTCATATCCACCCTGCCCGGAGTTCAGCTTTAGTAATGACAAAAATAGCTTCCCATACCCTTCTTACTGACTTAAATCCACAACAGTAGTTAATCAGTTGGTGTGCCAACATTCCAGCCTTCCTTTGGCCCTTTCGCAGTAATCGCTCCTTGTCAGCATAGGTCAACACACCAACACTCCAAGAACTACCAGTCTAGTTTATATTATTAAGTGCTATTTGATAGCAACTTCCTAAGCTTCAGGAATATCACTAGGTCCTCAACCAGTCTATAAACTTAGGTGTGCTAGGCCTCTTTCACATAGTCGTTGTAAGTGTGGCAAAACCAAGCAACTGAGGCATGTATTTTACAGACCTCATATCATATCATACCTGAAATGGTGTCACGGTCAGAGGTTAGGCTCAGGGACCAGTAGCTATAGCAGCAGAGAGGCTCCCACCGACCAGTAGGGTGAGTACACAAGCAGTTCACCCTGGCTAATGACACAGGCTCATCTGAGGTGCGGGGTCTAAGCACTAACCGGTATTCACCAGAACTCCTGATGGTGGAGATGGGTTTTGCTGAATGTTAGTACCAGGTCACGGTCCTCGGTATCTCCCCACCAGGAGGTGAGCAAGCCCGGGTCCTGTAGCAGATATAGCAGGTAGAGATCAAGCAGAAGTGTAGTCAGTAAACAAGCCAAAGGTCAGTAACACGTGGTTACAGGTTGGGAACAAGCTGAAGGTTGGTAACGGGTGGTAGTGAAGATACGGATGGCAGCAGGAGTGACAAGGGCAAGATATTGGCTGAAGAGAGCACAATAATATGGAAAACAGGAAGTGCAAAGGTATGGCTTAAATAGGAAGTTCACGGGAGGAGCAAAAAGTTAAAGGTTCACCAGAAACAAGGTTCAAGGCAAGATTGTCTAAGGAATCAGGGAGGGAGCTGTTCAGCATCTCAGGTGGCTCAGCAAGAAGAGATATTGCCAGATACAGCAGAGGTTGTGGGTTCCGATCTGGGTCCTCCTGACAAATGGTCACCGAGTGGCCTCACACACATACACGTTGCTCTGCAACATGACAAAAAAAGTAGGCCATATCATGTTCTGTAGGCGAAACTGCCAAAGAAAACCTGGCCTGAGGAAGAGGTGAGATACCTTGAAACGCATCCTACTGCTCATCTTCAAGGGAGATGTCAGAGGAGGGCAGACCCTGGCTTGCAGTTCTGGGGCCACAGGAGTCCCTATCAGAGATTTCTGGCTTCCTCGCTGGCAATGAGCCAGCAGTATTCCACCATTCATCCGTCACTTTAGCCCCTGTGAGTGCATTTTTTGAAATTTTTTTTGTGAGTGTTTTTTTTTTTGACTGTATTTGACTTGCTACACTCTGCAGGTTTTGTGCCATGTCTCTTCTCTCCTATCACCTAAAGATTGCTTGCAATTCGCGGCCTGGCCGCTGCTCACACAGTGAGTCTGCAGCATTGGCCCATGTGAATGGGGGGGGCTTAGTGACAATTTTTACCATTGGGGGTCCAAAATGTAAAAGATATCGCAATGTTTTCGCAAAAATTGCACAATAACGTATTATTTATTTCAGAATCACAGTAACTCGGATGTTGTATCCATTGATTGCACTATGAGCCTGGCGTCTAATCAGGAAGCAACACTCACCCTCCACGGGAGATTGTGGAGCAGAACATTCCAAGCGGTAAGGAATGTCAGATGTGTGACAATCTCTCATGCAATTACCAAGATCATATAGAGAACCAAAACACTTACTGTAAAGCCACCTATGAGCATGACTGCACGCTTACCGCGGTCAACACCGTTCTGGGTGGCCATATGAATCTGATGAGATTTTTTATCACCCAATAGTTACATTCCCCTTTAAAAACAAAAAGTGAATGTGAGTAGATGAGAAAAAGACAGATTGGTGATCCAAATAGGTAAGGAAAAGATGCAAAAAGGAAAACGAAAACACTCCAATAGTGCAGGTCAAAAAAGTATTTCAAAAATGTATTCACATCTTGTGTAAAGACAGATGCGACAATAAAATGTGATCACTGGAATAATAAGAACAGCAGTGTGAAGGCACAGGATAAGTTATTGTCGCACCTGTCTTTACGCAAGATGTGAATACATTTTTAAAATACTTTTTTGACCTGCACTATTGGAGTGTTTTAGTTTTCCTTTTTGCATCTTTTCCTTACCTATTTGGATTCTTGCTGAGCCATTCCATTGGGAGGCTGCAACCTGGATTGATGGTGCTTCGCTGCAAGTCCATCGCATTATAAGGTCGATTTTAAAGATCTTTCCCCAGCTTCATCGCTTGGATTTGGTCCGGTCTGGTCCCCTTAAGCGCAGAAGGTTAAGCGCTGTAAGCTCATATGACACATCGCCGTATGGTTGATGTGTCCAACAAATCTGGTAAGAGTTTCATCTCTTCATTGGATTATCATCTGTAGATTAGTCTAGATTTTGTGGATGCTAAACAAGTGACCTCAGATATTCACTTCTCATCACTGATTGGATTTGATCACTTATTGGACATTGTTACACTGTTTCAAATATTTTTGTTCAATCACATTTTCTCACGGGACTATGTTATATTGTTACAATTATTGTTTTCTAACATTTATTTGTTTGTGCATGTATATTTAAACTGTGGACGTTTATTTAACCACTTCAGCCCCGACCAATTTGCAGCCAAAGGACCAGGCCCCTTTTTGCGATTCGGCACTGCGTTGCTTTAACTGACAATTGCGCGGTCGTGCGACGTGGCTCCCAAACAAAATTGGCGTCCTTTTTTTCCCACAAATAGAGCTTTCTTTTGGTGGTATTTGATCGCCCCTGGGGTTTTTATTTTTTGCGCTATAAACAAAAATAGAGCGACAATTTTGAAAAAAATGCAATATTTTTTACTTTTTGCTATAATAAATATCCCCAAAATTTTTTTTTTCCTCAGTTTAGGCCGATACGTATTCTTCTACATATTTTTGGTAAAAAAAAATCGCAATTAGCGATTATTGATTGGTTTGCGCAAAAGTTATAGCGTTTACAAAATAGGGGATAGTTTTATAGCATTTTTATTAATATTTTTTTTTTTACTAGTAATGGCGGCGAACAGCGATTTTTATTGTGACTTCGACATTATGGCGGACACATCGGACATTTTTGACACATTTTTTGGGACCATTGTCATTTATACAGAAATCAATGCTATTTAAATGCACTGATTCCTGTGTAAATGACACTGGCAGTGAAGGAGTTAACCACTAGGGGGCGGGGAGGGGTTATGGTGTGTGACCTGTTGTGTGTTTTTTTTTTACATTAGGGGGCGTGGCTGATGTCTGACGTCACTGATCGGCTTTCCCGATGACAGGGAACAGCCGATCAGTGACAGGCAGAGTAGGAAGCGCGGGGAGAGGTTTGTTTACACAGACCTCTCCCCGTTCTTCAGCTCTGTGATCCGATCGCGGGACACCAGCGGCGATCGGGTCCGCTGGTCCCGCGGTCACGGAGCTCCCGACCGGGTCGCGAGCACGCCGCCGCCGGCGCGCGCGCGACCCCACGGCTAGGCAATGAAAGGGGACGTATATATACATGCTTTTGCCTAGCCGTGCCATTCTGCCGACGTATATGTGCAGGAGGCGGTCGGGAAGTGGTTAAGGGGTAGCTGTGTGTTATTTAGTTTCCCCTTTAATTTATTTTTCTGTGACTATTACTGATTTGTTAGAAACAGTTGACAGCGAGAAGCAGTCATGTATAGAAGTATTATTCTATATATATGAAGTTGTCGTATATAGAAGTGGCTTCTATACAGGGTCGGGACAATGGGTGGGCAAGAGGAGCGCCTGCCCTGGGCAGTAGGATCTCCTAAACTTACACATCATGAATGGGGTGGGGGGGGGGCAGTTTGGCATCTTTGCCCAGGGCGCTAGATGACCTTGTCCCGGTGTCTTGCCGAGAAAGTTCCCCCGGCGGATAAGGACCCCCCTGTACTGTGCGGGTGCTGCGCTTGCGCAGTACGGAGCACAATGAAGCACAACGGAGTTTATGAAAAAAAGTTTAACCTCTTAAGCCCTGGAAGGTTTACCCCCCTTCATGACCGGGCTTTTTTTTGCGATACGGCACTGCGTTACTTTAACTGACAATTGCGCGGTCGTGCGACGCTGTACCCAAATAAAATTGATTCCGCATATATTTTTATTTTTTTTTACTTATTGCTATAATACATATCCAATAAAAAAAAATATGTATTCTGCTACATTTTTTTGGTAAAATAAAATCCCAATAAGTGTATATTACTTGGCTTGCGCAAAAGTTATATCGTCTACCAACTATGGGGTAGATTTATGAAATTTTTTATTAATTTTTTACTAGTAATGGCGGTGATTAGCGATATTTAGCAGGACTGCAACATTGCGGTGGACAAATCTGACACTAAGTGACACTTTTTTGGGAACCAGTGACACCAATGATCAATGATCAGTGCTAAATATAAAAAAATGCACTGTCACTGTAAAAATAACACTGGCAGGGAAAAAGTTAGAGCTGCACGAAGAATCGTTATGGCTATTTTTTCCCCCTTGCGATCTTGACAAAGTATTTCCCGATTCTTCCTATGTAGAGAGCTCTGCTAAAGCCGACAGCCGTCAAAAGAAAGTAGACATGGGAACTGTCAAAAAATGTGTTTTGTTTCGTTTCGTTCCGTTTCGTATATAAAAAAATTCGTAATTCATGTACGAAATTCCGTTCGAATTCGTACGAAATACGAATTTCGTACGAATCGTAATTTTTTTTTCGAATCGTTACGAATCATTAGTAAAGTTACGAATCGCTACGAATCGTTAACGCAGCTAATGAATTGTCGGTTCTCGTAACACAGAGAGCAATTCGAATCCAACTACAAATATCGAATTTCAATTTCAAGTTACGAATCGTTACGAATCGTTAGTAAATCCAACTACAAATATCGAATTTCAACTAATATGAAAGAAATTATAATAGCGGATATAACGAATGCTTAGAATGATTCGAATGAATTCGAGATTCAGTATATCTAATATAGAGAACTGTTCCTGCACAAAGTGTAATTTTTGCAGGAAAAAAAGCTATTTAAAATCACTCGCGGCTAATGAAATGTCGGCTCCGTAACACAGAGAACAGTCATTCATTGATAAAAAAAAAAGCGTAGGGGTCCCCCCAAATTCAATAACCAGGCCCTTCAGGTCTGGTATGGATATTAAGGGGAACCCCAGCCAAAAAATAAAAAGAAAAATGGCTTGGGGTCCCCACTAAATATCCATACCAGACCCTTCAGGTCTGGGATGGATTTTAAGGGGAACCCCGGCCAAAAAAAAAATGGCGTGGGGTCCCCCTCAAAATCCATACCAGACCCTTATCCGAGCACGCAACCTGGCAGGCCACAGGAAAAAAGGGGGGACGAGAGCGCCCCCCTCCCTCCCGCCTGAACCGTACCAGGCCACATGCCCTCAACATTGGGAGGGTGCTTTGGGGTCCCCCCAAAGCACCTTGTCCCCATGTTGATGAGGACAAGGGCCTCATCCCCACAACCCTGGCCGGTGGTTGTGGGGGTCTGCGGGCGGGGGGCTTATCGGAATCTGGAAGCCCCCTTTAACAAGAGGACCCCCAGATCCCCCCCCCCCCCTGTGTGAAATGGTAAGGGGGTACAAAAGTACCCCAACCATTTCACCAAAAAAGTGTCATAAATTGTAAAAATGACAGGAGACAGTCTTTGACAATTCCTTTAAAATCTTCTTTCTTCTGCTCTTCCTTCTTCCTTTCTTCATCCTTCGGTTTCTTCATCTTCTCCTTCCGGCATCTTCTTCCATCTTCTTCTTCCATCTTCTTCTTCCTCCGATCCGCTTCTTCTTGCTCCGGTCTTCTCGTCCTTCTCGTCCGGCATCTTCTTCCATGGCGTCGGCGTCTGTTCTCGGGCCGCTCCTCGCAATGGGAGGCTCCCGCTGTGTGAGGCTTCGCTCCGTCTGACAGGTCTTTTATAACGGAGGGCACCTGGTGACCCCGCCCCCCTTCATCTTCTCCTTCCGGCATCTTCTTCCATTTTCTTCTTCCTCCGATCCGCTTCTTCTTGCGCCGGTCTTCTCATCCTTCTCGTCCGGCATCTTCTTCCATGGCGTCGGCGTTACTTCTTCTGTCGGGCCGCTCCTCGCAATGGGAGGCTCCCACTGTGTGAGGCTTCGCTCCATCTGACAGGTCTTTTATAACGGAGGGCACCTGGTGACCCCGCCCCCCCCTCTGACGTCATGGGGAAAGCCATAGGGAATTCCCCATGACGTCCCCGTGCATCAGAGGGGGGCGGGGTCACCAGGTGCCCTCCGTTATAAAAGACCTGTCAGCTGGAGCGAGGCCTCACACAGCCTGAGCCTCTCATTGCGAGGAGCGGCCCGAGAACAGACGCCGACGCCATGGAAGAAGATGCCGGACGAGAAGGACGAGAAGACCGGAGCAAGAAGAAGCGGATCGGAGGAAGAAGAAGATGGAAGAAGAAGATGGAAGAAGATGCCGGAAGGAGAAGATGAAGAAACCGAAGGATGAAGAAAGGAAGAAGGAAGACCAGAAGAAAGAAGATTTTAATAAAGGAATTGTCAAAGACCGTCTCCTGTCTTTTTTACCATTTTTGACACGTTTTTGGTGAAATGGTAGGGGTACGCCCTTACCATTTCACACAGGGGGGGGCGGGATCTGGGGTCCCCTAGTTAAAGGGGGCTTCCAGATTCCGATAAGCCCCCCGCCCGCAGACCCCCAAAACCACCGGCCAGGGTTGTGGGGATGAGGCCCTTGTCCTCATCAACATGGGGACAAGGTGCTTTGGGGGGGACCCCAAAGCACCCTCCCAATGTTGAGGGCATGTGGCCTGGTCCGGTTCAGGCGGGAGGGGGGGCTTTTTTCCTGCGGCCTGCCAGGTTGCGTGCTCGGATAAGGGTCTGGTATGGATTTTTTTTTTTTTTTGGCCGGGGTTCCCCTTAAAATCCATCCCAGACCTGAAGGGCCTGGTATGGATATTTAGGGGGGACCCCACGCCATTTTATTTTTTTATTTTTTGGCTGGGGTCCCCCTTAATATCCATACCAGACCTAAAGGGCCTGGTTATTGAATTTGGGGGGACCCCTACGCTTTTTTTTTTTATATCAATGAATGACTGTTCTCTGTGTTACGGAGCCGACAATTCATTTGCCGGCAATAGCCACGAGTGATTTTAAATAGCTTTTTTTTTCCTGCAAAAATTACACTTTGTCATTCGAATCATTCAAATTCATTCGTTATATCCGCTATAATAATTTCTTTCGAATTAGTTGAAATTCTATATTGGTAGTTGGATTCAAATAATTTGGAGCTGAAATTCGTAAACTGAATTTTTCCTGCAAAAATGACACTTTGTCATTCGAATCATTCGAATCCATTCGAATTCATTCAAATTCATTCGAATCATTCGTTATATCCGCTATAATAATTTCTTTCTTATTAGTTGAAATTCGATATTTGGTAGTCGGATTCGAATAAATTCGGCGACGAAATTCGTAAACGGAATTTCGTATTCCGTACGGAATTCATATTAGAAAAAATTAGTACTACGGATTCGTAAATTCGTATGAATTTCGAAAAATTCGTACGAATTTCGAAAAATTCGTACGAATTACGAATTCGTACGAAACTAATCGCACATGCCAAGAATCACAACATTCTTTAGCAGTGGAACTTAAGTCTAAAGCTCGATTCACATCTATGCATTTTGCTTTTGAGCGTTTTTGCAGTGCTTTTTGCGGTGCTTGCCGCGTTTTTGGACACGCGTTTTTACAGCGATTTTTTTTTTTTTTTTTTTTACACTGTGGCTGCTTAGCTATATACAGTGTAAAAAAAACAAACAATTAAAAAAATAAAACGCAAATCGCGGCAAAATCGTGGTAAAAACACGGTAAAAACGCGGCACTTGCGTTTTGGATGCGGGTCCATTGACTTCTATTACATGCAAAACGCTGCATTTTGCATGAAAAAAAGTATTTTTTGTGCAGAGGCACAAAAATGCATTGATGTGAACATGTTCCATAGAAACCCTTGCTAAAAAATTTCTGCAAAATGCATCAAAAAACGCGCTAGTGTGAATGGAGCCTAATTAACATTGTAAAAATGTGTCAATGGAATAGACTTTGTGTGTAAATGAAGAAAGTTTAACCACTTAAACACTAAACCTTTTTCTGACATTTGTTGGTTTCAAGTTAAAATCTTTTTTTTTTTGCTAGAAAATTAATTGGAACCCCCAAACATTATATATATATATTTTTTAGTAGAGACCCTAGGGAATAAAATGGTGGTTGTTGCAATATTTTATGTCACGCTGTATTTGCGCAGTGGTCGTTCAGATGCAATTTTTTGGGAAAAAATTACACTTAATGAATAATAAAAAAAAAAAAACTAACCAGTAAAGTTAGCCAAATTTTTTTATTATAATGTGAAAGATTTTATGCCGCGAGAATAGTGATCTTTTTATTCTAAGCAAAAAAATTGTGATTCTCATTTTGGCCAGAATGGTGCAGCTCTAGGGGGCGATCACAGGGTTGATTGTGTTCCCTGGGAGCGAAGACAGAGATCCGTGTTCCTGCTTAGCAGAAACACAAAATCCCCATCTTCCCCTCTGACAGAATGGCGGTCTGCCTTGTTTACAAAGCTCCCAACTGTCCCTGATTTGGAGCAATGTCCCTCTGTCCCTCATTCCTCCTCAGTTGTCCCTCCTTTTGGTCTGATCTATATAGTTGTATATAAAATGCAGTTTTTATCTTTCAAAAAGTGTTTCCCAGCACTAAACCTTTCATCCAAATTCTAAATTGCTACATTTGTAAATTCCAAAAGCCAATATAAGGGATAGTAGTGGTAAAAAAAAAGCACTTTTATACAATTCTCCTTTAAGGGGGCGTGACAGTGGGCGTGTCCTATGCCTACATAATAGGTGCTAATAAGTGTCCCTCATTCCCATCTCAGAAAGTTGGGAGGTATGCATAGGCAGATCGCCGTTCTGTCTGCCTCAGGTACGATCAGCGGGTCCCTGTGGTCATCGGGTCTGCCGGGCCCGCTGATTGGCTCCCGCTGTGTCCAGACTGCGCAATCAAAATCACGTACAGGCAGGGGTGTTGCTAGGTCTACAAAAGATGGGGCTAGAGCCCATAGCAGCTCAATAAAGAAAGTCTTACGCTTGGGTATATACAGTAATATACGTGTGTGTGTGTATATATATATCCCCAGAGAGCCCCCACTTACATCAGGGTCCCCAGAGAGCCCCCCTTACATCAGAGTCCCCAGAGAGCCTCCCCCTTGCATCAGGGTCCCCAGAGAGCCTCCCCTTACATCAGGGTCCCCAGAGAGCCCCCCCCCCCTTGCATCAGGGTCCCCAGAGAGCCTCCCCCTTGCATCAGGGTCCCCAGAGAGTCCCCCACTTACATCAGGGTCCCCAGAGAGCCCCCACTTACATTAGGTTCCCCAGAGAGCCCCCCACTTACATCAGGGTCCCCAGAGAGCCCCCCTTACATCAGAGTCCTCAGAGAGCCTCCCCCTTGCATCAGGGTCCCCAGAGAGCCTCCCCTTACATCAGGGTCCCCAGAGAGCCCCCCCCTTACATTAGGGTCCCCAGAGAGCCCCCCTTACATTAGGGTCCCCAGAGAGCCCCCAACTTACATCAGGGTCCCCAGAGAGCCCCCCACTTACGTCAGGGTCCCCAGAGAGCCCCCTTACATTAGGGTCCCCAGAGAGCCCCCCACTTACGTCAGGGTCCCCAGAGAGCCCCCTTACATCAGGGTCCCCAGAGAGCCCCCCACTTATGTCAGGGTCCCCAGAGAGCCCCCTTACATTAGGGTCCCCAGAGAGCCTCCCCCTTGCATCAGGGTCCCCAGAGAGTCCCCCACTTACATCAGGGTCCCCAGAGAGTCTCCCCCTTGTATCAGGGTCCCCAGAGAGTCTCCCCCTTGCATCAGGGTCCCCAGAGAGTCCCCCACTTGCATCAGGGTCCCCAGAGAGCCCCCACTTACATTAGGTTCCCCAGAGAGCCCCCCACTTACATCGGGGTCCCCAGAGAGCCCCCCTTACATCAGAGTCCCCAGAGAGCCTCCCCCCCCCTTGCATCAGGGTCCCCAGAGAGCCCCCCACTTATATCAGGGTTCCCAGAAAGCCCCCCTTACATTAGGGTCCCCAGAGAGCCTCCCCCTTAAAATCAGGGTCCCCAGAGACACTCCCCCTTGCATCAGGGTCCCCAGAGTGCCGCCCACTAACATCAGGGTCCCCAGAGAACCTCCCCTCCCCTTGGGGACCCCTGCTGAGACTCTGGGCTATGGGCCTCAGATTCAGGGCTATAGCCCCAAAAGCCACCCCCTAGCGACGCCACTGCGTACAGGTACATGATCTTGTGCTGAAGGGCCACCCGTCTGCAGTAAATGTACGTGGGGCGGTCAACGAATCCCGACCAACGATTTACTCTTATGGCCGCTGCCTTTTCCTTGCAGATTAAATTCCGCTCCGTGAACCTGGTGACTATCGCTGTATTACAACGGAAATTCCAGAGTCCGTTTATATTCCGGGAGGAGGGGCCCACCCGCCAGGTGAGTCTATTTCCGCATTCAGTACCATTCATTTGTCTATTAACAGAAAGGGATCCCAAAAATGGTAACTGGATCGCGCTCTATTGGGGGATTTTTTTTGTTTTGTTTTTTTTTTTTATGTTGGTCTATCACATAAAATCCCAATAAAACACATTTTTGGTGGTAACATGACAAAATGTGGAAAATTTCAAGGGGTGTGAATACTTTTTCAAGGCACTGTAATATGTTATAGCGATCTATATTAATATTATATTGATAATTAGAAATTATTATTTATAACTAAATTTATTACTATGTAGGCAAGATGCACTATTGCATAACACAGAACTCTGCTGACACCTACTGGCCAAATATCAGTATTGTGTTTTTTTTTTCTTTTTTTTTTTTTATGATTTTATGCTGAGCATTTTTTATTATATACCGTAGTATTATCCACAAATGTAATTTTTTTTTTTTGTTGTTTATCTACAGATTGTACTGGAAATTTCCAAGCAGGAAGAATGGGAAGTTCCTATATGGATTATCATCAGCAGTACATTAGGTGGGCTGTTGCTGTTGGCTCTCCTAGTTCTGGCCCTTTGGAAGGTAAATTAAGTTCCTTTTGGTGAAATACTGCCCAAGGGTTAAATACTTCTAAAGGAAAGTTGCAGTGTCTGCATCCCTTATCAGAACACTCAGAGTGCATCAGGTGAATAATGAACCAGATCCTCCCATTCAGAATCAGCCCACACAGGACAGGGTGATACAAACAGTTATGTACATTGATCACCCAGGGGAATGTTTTTTTGTTTTTGTTTTTTCTCAACAAAGTTGGAGTTTCTGTTTAACCACTTCAGCCCCGGAAGGATTTACCCCCTTCCTGACCAGAGCACTTTTTGCGATTCGGCACTGCGTCGCTTTAACTGACAATTGCGCGAAATTGACGTCTTTTTTTTCCCCCACAAATAGAGCTTTCTTTTGGTGGTATTTGATCACCTCTGTGGTTTTTATTTTTTGCGCTATAAACAAAAAAAGAGCGTAAATTTTGAAAAAAAAGCAATATTTTTTACTTTTTGCTACATAATATATTTATATATTTATATATATATATATATATATATATATATATATATATATATATATATAATATATTGTTTTTTGGGGATATTTATTATAGCAAAAAGTAAAAAATATTGCTTTTTTTTCAAAATTGATTTCTATATATATATATATATATATATATATATATATATATATATATAGAAATCAATTTTGAAAAAAAAGCAATATTTTTTACTTTTTGCTATAATAAATATCCCCAAAAAAATATAAATATATTATATATATATACATTTTATATTATATATATATATATATATATATATATATATATTTTATTAAGCCGATACGTATTCTTCTACATATTTTTGGTAAAAAAAAAATCGCAATACGCTTATATTGATTGGTTTGCGCAAAAGTTATAGCATCTACAAAATAAGGGATAGATTTATGGCATTTTTATTATTAATCATTATTTTTTTGGCGATCTGCGATTTTTTTTATCGTGACTGCGCCATTATGGCGGACACATCGGACACTTTCGACACTATTTTGGGACCATTGTCATTTATACAGCGATCAGTGCTATAAAAATGCACTGATTACTGTGTAAATGACACTGGCGGGGAAGGGGTTAAACACTAGGGGGCGATCAAGGGGTTAAGTGTGTCCTAGGGAGTGATTCTAACTGTGGGAGGGATGGGCTTAGTACAACATGACCGCAATCACTGCTCCCGGTGACAGGGAGCAGCAGATCTCTGTCATGTTGCTAGGCAGAACAGAGACATGTCTTGTTTACATAGGCATCTCCCCGTTCTGCCGCTCCGTGACACAATCGCGGGCCCCCCGGCGGACATCGAGTTTGCAGGACCCACTGTCACGGAGTACATGGTGGGAGGGCGCACGTGCTCCCACAATGCCGCAATTTAAAGGGGACGTACCTTTTACGCCCATTTGCCCAGCCGTGCCATTGTGCCGACGTACATCGTCGTGCGCTGGTCGGCATGTGGTTAACAGTGTCAGGACTCATATGTGTATTCTGGGTCATTCAATGGAGGCAACTCTCTAAGGCACCTAAAATAGTGACAATGATATCTGTGGGAATATACTGATCCTCCTTAGCAAGGGACATTAATGCTGGTGATATACAGTGGTGTGAAAAAGTGTTTGCCCCCTTCCTCATTTCCTGTTCCTTTGCATGTTTGTCACACTTAAGTGTTTTCGGAACATCAAACCAATTTAAACAATAGTCAAGGACAACACAAGTAAACACAAAATGCAATTTGTAAATGAAGGTGTTTATTATTAAAGGTGAAAAAAAATCCAAACCATCATGGCCCTGTGTGAAAAAGTGATTGCCCCCCTTGTTAAAACATACTATAACTGTGGTTGTCCACACCTGAGTTCAATTTCTCTAGCCACACCCAGGCCTGATTATTGCCACACCTGTTCACAATCAAGGCATCACTTAAATAGGAGCTGCTTGACACAGTAAGGTCCACCAGAAGATCCTTAAAAGCTACACATCATGCCGAGACCCAAAGAAATTCAGGAACAATTGAGAAAGAAAGTAATTGAGATCTATCAGTCTGGAAAGGGTTATAAAGCCATTTCCAAAGCTTTGGGAATCCAGCGAACCACAGTGAGAGCCATTATCCACAAATGGCGAAGACATGGAACAGTGGTGAACCTTCCCAGGAGTGGCCGGCCGCCCAAAATTACCCCAAGAGCGCAGCGACGACTCATCCAAGAGGTCACAAAAGACCCCACAACAACGTCCAAGGAACTGCAGGCCTCACTTGCCTCAGTTAAGGTCAGCGTTCATGCCTCCACCATCAGGAAAAGACTGGGCAAAAATGGCCTGCATGGCAGAGTTCCAAGGAGAAAACCACTGCTGAGCAAAAAGAACATCAAAGCTCGTCTCAATTTCTCCACAACACATCTTGATGATCCCCAAGACTTTTGGGACAACATTCTGTGGACCGATGAGACAAAAGTGGAACTCTTTGGAAGGTGTGTGTCCAAGTATATCTGGCGTAGAAGGAACACTGCATTTCAGAAAAAGAACATTATACCAACAGTAAAATATGGTGGTGGTAGTGTGATGGTCTGGGGCTGTTTTGCTGCTTCAGGACCTGGAAGACTTGCCGTGATAAAAGGAACTATGAATTCTGCTGTCTACCAAGAGATCCTGAAGGAGAATGTCCGACCATCTGTTCGTGTACTCAAGCTGAAACGAACTTGGGTTCTGCAGCAGGACAATGATCCTAAACACACCAGCAAGTCCACCACCGAATGGCTGAAGAAAAACAAAATGAAGACTTTGGAGTGGCCTAGCCAAAGTCCTGACCTGAATCCTATTGAGATGTTGTGGTATGACCTTAAAAAGGCCGTTCATGCTCGAAAACCCTCTAATGTAACTGAATTAGGACAATTCTGCAAAGATGAGTGGGCCAAAATTTCTCCAGGACGCTGTAAAAGCCTCATTGCACGTTATCGCAAACGCTTGGTTGCAGTTGTTGCTGCTAAGGGTGGCCCAACCAGTTATTAGGTTTAGGGGGCAATCACTTTTTCACACAGGGCCATGATGGTTTGGATTTTTTTTTCACCTTTAATAATAAACACCTTCATTTACAAATTGCATTTTGTGTTTACTTGTGTTGTCCTTGACTATTGTTTAAATTGGTTTGATGTTCCGAAACACTTAAGTGTGACAAACATGCAAAGGAACAGGAAATGAGGAAGGGGGCAAACACTTTTTCACACCACTGTACATGGATTATAACCATGCACCTTTTATGGTGTTTAGTGGGGGTCAGTGTTATTTTTTTTTTATACAATGCTTACTTTTTTGTGAAAGGGGGGCTTTCACAAAAAAAGTAAGCATTGTATAAAAAATAATAATAAAGAAAAATTAATTGTAAATTAATGATAATTAACAATAATAAAAAAAGAAAAATTGTAATAAATATTTCAAAGTGAAATTGTAAAAATAAAAATAAAAAAAAATAACACTGACCCCCCTTCACAAAAAAGTAAGCATTGTATAAAAAATAATAATAAAGAAAATTAAATTGTAAAGATTTAAATTGTAAAAACAAATAAGATAAAAAAAAACTACTGACACAGTCCATGCCTCATCAGTGCCCATCAATGCTGCATATTAGTGCCACTGTCACATGACATTTAAAAAAAGTATCGGTTCGGTAATCGGTATCGACGAGTACTTGAAAGAAAAAGAATCTAATAAAAAAAAAAAAAATGAATCTGAATGACACTTAGGGGTGTATTTGTAAAAAAAACATTTGCAAAGCTACTTGTTCTATGAAATTGCCTCTGTGTGTGAATGGGGACAAAAAACATGTTGTTAGAGCTATTTTCTCTTCAGATCGAATGTTATTCTTCATACAGTATAGTGATTTCTTAAAATACCGCATTATGGCCACTAGATGAAGGGCTGAATAAAAATAAAAAAATAATTTAAAAAAAAATAAAAAAATTATAATATTATATATTATATTATATAATAAATATTTCAAAGTGAAATTGTAAAAAAACAAAAAAAAATAACACTGACCGGGGGGGTCAGTGTTATTTTTTTTTTTATACAATGCTTACTTTTTTGTGAAAGGGGGGCTTTCACAAAAAAGTAAGCATTGTATAAAAAATAATAATAAAGAAAAATAAATTGTAAAGAATTAAATTGTAAATAAATAAGATTAAAAAAAAACTACTGACACAGTCCATGCCTCATCAGTGCCCATCGGTGCCACCTATCAGTGCCCACCAATGCTGTATATTAGTGCCACTAATGATAATTAGCAATAATAAAAAAATAAAAATTTTAATAAATATTTCAAAGTGAAATTGTAAAAAAAAAAAAAATAAAAAAAAAATAAATAACACTGACATATTTTACAAATTCTTCTATTCTGTATTAATGAAAGACATTCAACCTGGAGAAAAAAAAATACCCTCATTTATTTTTATTTATTTATTTATTACAGGTGTTTATATAAAGCCAACCATTTACACAGAACTTTACATATATTGTACATTGGCACCAGTACCATTGACATTGTAAAAAAAAATGTACAATATATGTTCTGTGTTAATGGTTGGCTTTATATAAACACCTGTAATAAATAAATAAATAAAAATAAATAAGGGTATTTTTTTTTCCTCCAGGTTGAATGTCTTTCATTAATACAAAATAGAAGAATTAGTAAAATACTGCATTATGGCCACTAGATTGAGCTTATGTTTATTATGTACTATAGTCTTTAGCTCCATCTAGTGGCCATATTGCAAGAGAACATTCAACCTGGAGAGTAAATAGCCTAATACCATTGGTTTTAGCCTCCATTTTTGCAGAACGAATATACATGCAGTTTTCTCTCCAGGTTGAACATTTTCATTAATACAGAATAGAAACAATTAGTAAAATACTGCATTATGGCCACTAGATGGAGCTGGTGTTCAATATTCACTATATTTACTAAAAGTAGAGCACTCATAACCTGGTGCAGCTGTGCATGGTAGCCAATCGGCTTCTAACTTTAGCTTGTTCAAGTAAGCTTTGACACAAAAAAAAAAAAACTGGAAGCCAAATGATTTCTATACAGAAGCTGCACCAGATTTTGCACTCCAGTTTTAGAAAATCAACCCCTGTAAGCTCCTAGGGGGCGGGTACTGGTGTCAATGTACAATATATGTAAGTTTCTGTGTAAATGGTTGGTTCTATAGAAATACCTGTAATAAATAAATAAATACATATAAATTAGGATATTTTCTACCCAGGTTGAATGTTTTTCATTAATACAGAATAGAAGTATTTGTAAAATACTGCATTATGGCCACTAGATAGAGCTGATGTTTAATATTCACTGTGATCATCAGCTCCATTTAGTGGCAATATTGAAAGATAACATTCAACCCAGAAAGAAAATATCCTAATAACATAACATGTTTTGTGAGATGGTGACTGTAAGCTCCTAGGGGGCAGGGACTGGCGCCAATGTACAATATATGGAAAGTTATTTTTAAATGGTTGGCGCTATATAAATACCTGTAATAAATAAATACAAATAAATTAGGGTATTTTCTCTCCAGGTTGAATGGTTTTCATTAATACAGAATAGGAGAATTAGTCAAATACTTCATTATGACACTAGATGGAGCTAGTGTTGATTGTTTACGCTGGTCTTTCGCTCCATCTAGTGGCCACATTGCAAGATAACATTCAACCTAGAAAGAAAATAGCCTAATGCCATTGGTTTTAGCCTCCATTTTCGCAGAACAAATATACATGCAGTTTTCTCTCCAGGTTGAATGTTTTTTAATTAATACAGAATAGAGACAATTAGTAAAATACTGCATTATGTCCACTAGATGGAGCTGATGTTTATTATTTACTGTGATCATCAGCTGCATCTAGTGGCCATGTTGCAAGATAACATTCAACCTGGCAAAAAAAAATTGCCTAATAACATTATTTTTTTGTGAGATAGTGACTATAAGCTCATAGAGGGCAGGGACTGATGCCAATGTACAATATATGTAAAATGCTATAAAGCACTGTGTAAAATAATAAAAATAAATTAGGGTATTTTCTCTCCAGGTGGAATTTTTTCATTAATACAGAATAGAAGATTTTGTAAAATACTGGATTATGTCCACTAGATGGAGCTGATGTTTATTATGTACTATGTTCTTTAGCTCCATCTAGTGGCCATATTGCAAGAGAACATTCAACCTAGAAAGAAAATAGCCTAATACCATTGGTTTTAGCCTCCATTTTTGCAGAACGAATATACAGGCAGTTTTCTCTCCGGGTTGAATGTTTTTCATTAATACAGAATAGAGACAATTAGTAAAATACTGTCTTATTAACATTCAACCTAGAGAGAAAATAGCCTAATACCATTCCTTTTAGCCTCCATTTTTGCAGAATGAATATACATGCAGTTTTCTCTCCATGTTGAATGTTTTTCATTAAAGTGATTGTAAACCCAAATAAAAAATAAATAAATAAAAAAACCTGCAAAACAAAGGCACAATGAGCTAGTATGCATAGCATACTAGCTCATTATGTATTACTTACCTTAGATAGAAGCCCCCGCAGCAGTCCTCGTTCACCGCTCCGGCCGGCGACATCGCTCCAGGAGTTACTGCGCTGTGATTGGCCGAAGCCGCCATGACGTCACAGAATAGAGGCAATTAATAAAATACTGCATTTTGGCCACTAGATGGAGCTGATGTTCATTATTTACTGTGGTCAGCAGCTCCATCTAGTGGCCATGTTGCAAGATAACATTCAACCTGGAGAAAAAAATTGCCTAATAACATTATTTTTTAGTGAGATCTTGACTGTGAGCTCATAGAGGGCAGGGACTGATGCCAATGTACAATATATGTAAAATGCTATAAAGCACTGTGTAAATGGTTGGCACTATAGAAATACCTGTAATAAATAAAAATAAATGTGGGTATATTCTCTCCAGGTTGAATGTTTTTTCATTAATACAGAATAGAAGATTTAGTAAAATACTGCATTACGGCCACTAGATGGAGCTGATGTCCAATATGTACCATGTTCTTTAGCTCCATCTAGTGGCCATATTGCAAGAGAACATTCAACCTGGAGAGAAAATAGCCTAATACCATTGGTTTTAGCCATGCAGTTTCAGCAGTTGACTTTTACCCTGGTATTGTCTAGTAATGGCTTGTCTTGACCTGGTTTACAGTTGGGATTCTTTAAACGCAGTCACCACGAGAGAGAGGAAGAAGATAAAGTTCTAGACTGAGTGGAGGAAAGCTGGGCGGTCGGCCGCAGCCCGCACACGTGCCTATATATTCAAACCTATAGGGGCCAGAGGGAGAAGCTGGCTGGAGATCTGATGATAGAAGACAAATGGACAGATGCCTTCTTGCACAAGACTGAGCCGGTAGCTCCGACTTCACCAGCAGACGCTACCTCAGGGAACAGGACGAACGAGCTCCCACTTCCACCCTCTGCCTCTATTTATTTCTATCATTATTGATCGGACTTTCGCTGAACTTTCAGCCAAAAGAACTGAACTTGTAAAAATGCTCTGACAGGTTCTGCTCAGGGATCAACCAACTTCGTCACCACCGATCGGTGGAGACCAATATCCGTGTCCCTGAACTCCGTGTCTGAAATCATTCCTTGTGTTTTCTAGTTGTTTGATTTTATTTTTTATTTTTATTGGTTAAATATTAGCATGCCACTGTAAGCTGGCCTGGGAAGAGGATGACGCAACGCGTTTGGTGAGATCGGATAAAGTTGTTTCTGGACTTCTTGGTTTGATGTTTTTTTAGTTTTTTTTTTTTCTTTGAGTTCATCCTTTACCCCGGATATTTATAAAGGAAAAAAAAAATCGGGGGAAGGGGCTTTTAAAGATGAGAGAAATTTTGAAATAAGAATACAAATAGCAAATTTTACAAAGGAAGAGGGAGAGGCTTGTAAATATGTTTCAATTTTATAGCGCCATACTCATCCTTAAAGCGTTATTAAACCCAAAAATGTAATATAGGGCAGCTTACCAATCATTAGATGTGGTGGCTGCATTAGTTTTCTTTTCTTTTGTCTTTTTTCTCCTCTGTTTTTACCTGGTGATCTGGCTAGTAACACACCTCCTGTATTAGAGCGCCCCCTACTTTGAATGAAGAAGCACAGCAGGCACCTTCTTGGACAGCAGTATTGTCATTCTGGGGAGAGGGGAGGGTTAAATGTACTATCAGTTTTAAATACACTAACAAACTCAAGCCAAACTCCAGCTAATACTTCATATTTAGTTACAGCAGTTTTGTTCTTTTTGGGATAAAGGTTTTACATGAATAAAAAAAAAGCAGATCGTTGTAAGCACCCCTGTCAGTGGTAAATGGTTTGCCTCATGTAAACTGATACATCTGCAGAACAGCTTGTGCTTTTGAAAAACAACAGACTTATTGGCCGGATCACCAGATAGAACTAAAGGAAAGAAAGCCTAAAAAATGAAAACGAATGCAGCCACCACATCTAAGAATCGGTAAGCTGCAATATAATAAACGTCTGCTTTAAGGTTTATTACCACTTTAAGCTGTAATAAGGAGAACCGCACACCATTGTTCAATCTGAAAAAAGGTATTGACTGATGTATCATATAGAACAGCTAGATACTAACACGGTCCACACCCGGGACCGTTCCCCCCTTAACGCATTTCACGTAAGCAAGTAGCTTGATTGCAAGGCAGCAGGATACAGGGTAAAGCATACAGGGCAGAAACAGGATAACGGCGAGCAGTATCTGGCAGCAAGCAAAACACTGGAGAGGGAGGCACTAGTAGGGGAGGACCTAAATACCCTCCCAACAGCCAGCATCAGGTGGAAACTGATAACTGTAGAGGAGGACCTAAATACCCTTCCAGCAGCCAGCATCAGGTGGAAACTGATAACTGTAGAGGAGGACCTAAATACCCCCTTTTAGCAGCCAGCATCAGGTGGAAACTGATAACTGTAGAGGACCTAAATACCCTCCCAGCAGCCAGCATCAGGTGGAAACTGATAACTGTAGAGGAGGACTTAAATACCCTCCCAGCAGCCAGCATCAGGTGGAAACTGATAACTGTAGAGGAGGACCTAAATACCCTTCCAGCAGCCAGCATCAGGTGGAAACTGATAACTGTAGAGGAGGACCTAAATACCCCCTTTTAGCAGCCAGCATCAGGTGGAAACTGATAACTGTAGAGGACCTAAATACCCTCCCAGCAGCCAGCATCAGGTGGAAACTGATAACTGTAGAGGAGGACCTAAATACCCTCCCAGCAGCCAGCATCAGGTGGAAACTGATAACTGTAGAGGAGGACCTAAATACCCTCCCAGCAGCCAGCATCAGGTGGAAACTGATAACTGTAGAGGAGGACCTAAATACCCTCCCAGCAGCCAGCATCAGGTGGAAACTGATAACTGTAGAGGAGGACCTAAATACCCTCCCAACAGCCAGCATCAGGTGGAAACTGATTACTGTAGAGGAGGACCTAAATACCCTCCCAGCAGCCAGCATCAGGTGGAAACTGATAACTGTAGAGGAGGACCTAAATACCCTCCCAGCAGCCAGCATCAGGTGGCAACTGATTACTGTAGAGGAGGACCTAAATACCCTCCCAGCAGCCAGCATCAGGTGGAAACTGATTACTGTAGAGGACCTAAATACCCTCTCAGCAGCCAACATCAGGTGGAAACTGAATACTATAGAGGAGGACCTAAATACCCTCCCAGCAGCCAGCATCAGGTGGAAACTGATAACTGTAGAGGAGGACCTAAATACCCTCCCAGCAGCCAGCATCAGGTGGAAACTGATTACTGTAGAGGAGGACCTAAATACCCTTCCAGCAGCCAGCATCAGGTGGAAACTGATAACTGTAGAGGAGGACCTAAATACCCTCCCAGCAGCCAGCATCAGGTGGAAACTGATAACTGTAGAGGAGGACCTAAATACCCTCCCAGCAGCCAGCATCAGGTGGAAACTGATAACTGTAGAGGAGGACCTAAATACCCTCCCAGCAGCCAGCATCAGGTGGAACCTGATTACTGTAGAGGAGGACCTAAATACCCTCCCAGCAGCCAGCATCAGTTAGAAACTGATTACTGGGATCTGCTGGCTGCTGGGAGACACCCACTGGTGGACTCCAGAACTACAGCCTTCTGCTCTGGGAAGCACAGTGCCACCAGCAGGCGATCAGGGCCTGACAGCTACACCGGCAGCATTGGGCATAACGACCACTACGTGCTGCAGAGACCGGGGGGGGGGCTGGGATATTTGGAGTTAGTTTGAATTACTACATTTTGCAGAAGTCACTGGCTCTGGTTACTTTCCTATGAACTGTAACTTTCAAAGTGTAAAGAAAAAAAAGAAAAAAGAAAAAAAAGACAAATAATTATTTTTAAAAATTCCAAAAAATAGCTGCCATCCAATAGAATTACGAGTACACTTTCAGCTACTTGTACACAATTGTTCGTTATCACCAGCTCCTTGCAAGCAATGCCAGATCAGAGGCAGAAGTGAGGAACAGACTTTGTCTCATGTTTCTTTCTGCAGGGACAGTTTTGACTTCAGCTCCATAAAATGAGGGTTACCAGGCCCGATTTCCAATGACTATTATTTATCTGTTTTGGTGACACATAGAATTGTATTCATAAAAAAAAAGCATAGCTGTTCATCCAATCGAAATATGCATTCTTTATTATCTGCAGATCAAATGTGTGAAAGAAGAAAATACCAAATGGTGGCCACTAGATGGCGCAGAGTATCATGTTAAAAAGATATGCTCATCAGCACCATCTAGTGGCCATAATGCAGTATTATCCCTATTCACACATTAAATCTGCAGAGAATTTAGCCCAATAACATAACATTTTTTTGCCCCATTCGCACAAAATAAATTTTACATGTAGTTTCACAGGACGAATAGCTCTGCAGCTTTACACCACATAATGTTCTACATCTGTCCCTTGTTCTTTTGTATTTTGTGCTATTTAAGATTAAATGCTATTATTAAAGTAATGCTGATAATGGTTTTATGTTCTTTTTTTTTTAATTTAAAATAAAAAGATGTTCGACTTAGCTGCTCTGTGCAATAGTAATGCACAGAGCGCCTCCGATCCTCCTAATCGCAGTACCCCGCTGGGGGTCTGAGCTACTTTTCTCCTACGTGTGCCCCAATAGGAATCTGTGTCTTATGGGGGGGTGTGCAGGGCCGGTGCTACCACTAGGCAGCCGGCTAGGGCACCCTGCTGCCTAGGGCGCCCAGCCACTGGTGTTCCTACTCTCTTCTCTCTGAAGCAAGCAACTAAGTCACAGCATCAGCAGGCAGCCGCTGCTCCGTTCACACAGTGTCAGAGGCGCAGTGGCGGCAGAGGACTGTGTCTGTGTCCTGACTCCAGAATGAATGGAAGCCAGCAAACATTCATTGATGGGCGCTGGTGAGGCTGCATTTGATGGGCGCTGGTGAGGCTGCATTAGATGGGCGCTGGTGAGGCTGCATTGGATGGGCGCTGGTGAGGCTGCATTTGAAAGGCGCTGGTGAGGCTGCATTTGATGGGCGCTGGTGAGGCTGCATTGATGGGCACTGGTGAGGCTGCATTTGATTGGCGGTGGGGAGGCAGCATTTGATTGGTGCTGGGCAGGCTGCATTTGATGGGCGCTGGTGAGGCTGCATTTGATGGGCGCTGGTGAGGCTGCATTGGATGGGCGCTGGTAGGCTGCATTGATGGGGGCTGGGGAGGCTGCATTTGATGGGAGCTGGAAAGGCTGCATTTGATGGGCGCTGGTAAGGCTGCATTTGATGGGCGCTGGTGAGGCTGCATTTGATGGGCGCTGGTGAGGCTGCATTTGATGGGCGCTGGTGGGCTGCATTTGATGGGCACTTCATTAAAAAAGGTGGGGTATATATGGGCAGGGCAAATGGGGTGGGGTCAGGGGTGGAGCCAAAGGGGGTCGGCAAAATGAGGTTTTGCCTAGGGTGTCAAAAATCCTTGCACCAGCCCTGGATGTGTGGGTGTGCTCCCGAGCCAGGCTGTGCGTGTCCACAGAAAGGCACAGTGGAGAGAGTGCATAGGAGAGCTACAAGCATAAAGGCACATTGCTGGATCGAGATTGGGCTCAGGTAAGTGTTTACAGTGCCGGTACAAGGTCATCTAGCACCCAGGGCAAAGATGCCAAACGCCAACCCCCCCCCCCCCCCCCCCCCCCCCCCTTAAAAAAAATGTATGAATGTATGAGCATAATGTGTCAATGAAAAATGAAAGCACTAATCTGCACACTTAACCCCTAATCAGGAATTCCATTTTCAAGCCACAATTCTTCCCAAACAAAAATTCCCTCTCTTCCAATACAACCCCCCCCCTCCTCCCCTGCTGAAATCCTCAACCCATCACAAATCTTTGCCCCCCCCCCCCTCCAGCTCAAATCCTCCCCTCCCCAAATCCCCCCTCCTATAACAAATCTTCTAACCCACAAATTTCCCCTCTGAGCATAAATCCTCTCCCCCCTCCAAATGCCCCTCATAGCACAAATCCCCCTTCCCAGAACAAATCATCCAACCCAAACTTCCCCTCCTAGCACAAATCCCCTCCAGTCATCCCTACTAGCACAAATCCCCCTTCCTAACACAAAACCCCCCTCCTATAACAAATCTTCTACCCCTCAAATTTCCCCTCTGAGCATAAATCCTCTCCCCCCTCCAAATGCCCCTCATAGCACAAATCCCCCTTCCCAGAACAAATCATCCTACCCAAACTTCCCCTCCTAGCACAAATCCCCTCCAGTCATCCATACTGGCACAAATCCCCCATCCCCCTTCCTAACACAAGTCCTCCCTCCCCCTCGCACATCCCCCAAAATAAGACCCCAGCACAAACCCTCCCCCCCCCCCCCCAAATTTTGCCTCCCAAAACAAGTCTTGCGTCATTGACCACCCCCCCCCCCCCCCCCCCCAAATTTGTTCTCCCAACACAAATCCTCTCCCCCTCAATTCCCCCTCCTTGTACATATCCCACCCCCCCCCCAACTGCCCTCCTAGCACTAATCTCCTTCTCTTTCCCCTTCTAGCTCAAAGTGCATAAGTGCCCCCCCCCCCCCACATGTCCCCAGTGCAATGCCCCCCTCCCTCAAACACATAGACCTCAGATACAGTGTGCTAAATACCCATGAGATGTTCTTCCTCCTAGGCTCCTCCTCATCTTGACACATCAGAGTTGAGGAGGAGCCTAGAGGAAGCTGGCTGTACGGTCTTGATAGGCGGACAGCAGGGACACAGGTATCAACTGTGGGCCCCACACTGGAGATGCCACCGGCTGTCAGATCTCCAGTGTGGGGGGTTTGCTCACCCGCCCTTCACCCACATTCTTTGCTGGGAGGAGATGGAGGGCAGCTAAACAATCACTGCAAAGTGGCAATCCGGCCTTCCCAATCCAGGAGAGCTGCAGTGACGAGAGAGAGAGAGAGAGAGAGAGAGAGAGCACAGCCTGCACCTCCTCTGGCTTGTCTCCTCCATTGCTAAGCGGACAGGAGTAGTGAAGCTGCTGTCACTACTAGGGTCAACTTGTAGAACTGGACTCTCCACACAGCGCCCTACCACCTCACATGTTATCACCGCGCCCAGGGCAGCCACCCCTCCTTCCCACCCCTTGTCCTGGACCTGAGTGTTTTGGATTGGGGGGGGGGGGGGGCTTGCAAACATTGGGCCTGGGACTTTTCTTCTGCTGAGTGCTGCACCAGCGAACCTGATTCATTGTGTCGAGAGCTCTGGGACTTTTCGTTGAATGCGCATGCACGAGCTGCCCGATTCACAATGTCTGGATCTGGGACTTTTCGTCTAATGCGCATGCACGAGATGCCCGATTCACAATGTCTGGATCTGGGACTTTTCTGCTTCTGCACATGTCCCGGCTGTTCCGATTCATTATGTAATAAAAGCTCTGGGACCTTTCCTCTACTGCGCATGCGCCAGCTGCCCGGGTTCATGTGTTGATTACTCAGGGCGCAGGACATTTCCTCTACACATAGAGGGAGGAGGGGGCGTGTTCAAAGTGTAATATAAAACGTATTTATTGGAGTGAAAGACAATTGGCAGCTTACACAAGCAGTTAAAAGAACTTGCTCACCAATAGGTTAGGGCAATGGGTGCCCAACCTGTAGCCCCCTACAAGTTCCGTCATACCTCTACCTTCGGGAGTCATGCTTGTAAGAGTCAGTGGCTTGCAATGCCTCATGGGACATGTAGTTTAATTTTTTTTTTTTATCCTCTTTATTAAAAAAATTTTTTTGCTGTTGAGGTACAAAACAGGGCCATTGGGGCATACCCCGGCCAACCGGTGCACATAGCCATGTGCATAACAAAGTACAACTAACAGTTTGCCTTAACCACTTAAAGTGGAGGGCCACCCTGAAAAAAAAAAAAACTTGATAAAAATGTTAATAAAAATGTAAAATGAAAAAAAAAAAATTTTTTTTTTTTTACTTACCAGAAATGGCTGTTGCTAGGCAGATCGTCCTAATCTGCCTCTTCCTGTTCCTCGGAGCTGTTCTTTCTTCTGCTCCTAGCGCCGCCTTCTAGTGAATGGGGCGCGGTGTGTTATGGGAACTGTGTCCCACAACACATCGCGTTCCCCATTCACAAAACGACTCGCGCATGCGCAGTAGGCCGCGCAACGACTCGTGCATGCGCAGTAGGAAACGGGCAGCGATCGCTGCCTGTTTCCCTTACTGAGGATGGCGGCGCTGGGACCGGAGCGCCGAGGGACATCTCGGCCTCCACGACCGACACCGCGGGCGCCCTGGGAGGGTAAGTGTACTTATTAACCACTTTCAGCCCCGGACCAATTTGCAGCCAAAGGACCAGGCCCCTTTTTGCGATTCGGCACTGCGTCGCTTTAACCGTGGCTCCCAAACAAAATTGGTGTCCTTTTTTTCCCACAAATAGAGCTTTCTTTTGATGGTATTTGATCGCCTCTGCGGTTTTAATTTTTTGCGTTATAAACAAAAAAGAGCGACAATTTTGAAAAAAAATGCATTCTTTTTAATTTTTTGCTATAATAAATATCCCCCCAAAAATATATAAAAAAAACTTTTTTTTCCTCAGTTTAGGCCGATACGTATTCTTCTACATATTTTTGGTAAAAAAAATCGCAATAAGCGATTTTTGATTGATTTGCGCAGAAGTTGTAGCGTCTACAAGATAGGGGGTAGTTTTATAGCATTTTTATTAATATTTTTTTTTATTAGTAATGGCGGCGATCAGCGATTTTTATTGTGACTGCGACATTATGGCGGACACATCGGACATTTTTGGGACCATTGTCATTTATACAGCAATCAATGCTATTTAAATGCATTGATTCCTGTATAAATGACACTGGCAGTGAAGGGGTTAACCACAAGGGGGCAGTGTAGGGGTTAAGTATGCCTAGGGGTGTGTTTCTTACTGTGGGGGGGGGGTGGCTGTCAGCTAGTGAATGCTGATCTCTGCTCCAATCACAGGGAGCAGAGATCGGCGTCACTAGTTGCTAGGCAGAACGGGGAGATGCTGTGTATTTCCGCATCTCCCCGTTCAGCCTTCCCGTGAGACGATCGCGGGTGTCGCCGCGGTGTTTGAGTCCGCGGGACCCGCGACTGGACTCACGGGGGTCCCGACCGGCGCGGGAGCGCACCACTCCCGGCGCGCTCCCGATGGCAGGGACGGCATTAAGGAGGGACTTATATATACGCCCTCCTGCCTGTCCGTGCCATTCTGCCGACGTATATCGCCGTGCGCCGGTCGGGAACTGGTTAAAAGTCAGCAGCTACTTTTTTTTTAGCTGCAACACCGATTTAAGGACCGAGCAGCTTTCTGAGATTTGTTGTTTACAAATTAAAAACACTTTTTTTTTGCTAGAAAATTCCTTAGAACCCCCAAACATTATACATTTCTTTTTCTAACACCCTAGAGAATAAAACGTCGGTCGTTGCAATACTTTCTGTCGCACTGTATTTGAGCAGCGGTCTTACAATCGCACTTTTTTTTGGAAAAAAAAATACACTTTTTTGAATAAAAAAAATAAGACAGTAAAGTTAGCCCAATTTTTTTTGTTACGTCGAGTAAATTGATACCCAACATGTCACGCTTCAAGATTGCGCCCGCTCGTGGAATGGCGACAAACGTTTTCCCTTAAAAATCTCCATAGGCAACATAAAATTCTACAGGTTGCATGTTTGGAGTTACAGAGGAGATCTAGAGCTAGAATTATTGCTCTCGCTCTACCGATCGCGGCGATACCTCACATGTGTGGTCTGAACACCGTTTTCATATGCGGACGCTACTCATGTATGCGTTCGCTTCTGCAGGCGAGCTCTGCGGGACGGGGTGCGTTTTTAAAAAAAAAATTTTTCTTATTTATTTTAATCTTTTAGTTTTTACTCTGTTATTTTTTTTTTTAAAAACTGTGTCACTTTTATTCCTATTACAAGGAATGTAAACATCCCTTGTAATAGAAAAAAAGCATGACAGGTCCTCCTTAAATATGAGATCTGGGGGGGTCAAAAAGACATCGGATCTCATATTTACACTAAAATGCAATAAAAAAAAAATTGTCATTTAACCACTTTCCAACCGGCGCACGGCGATGTACGTCCCTTTTTTGAAGAGGGATATCTCGGTAACGGCAGCAGCTGCTGCCACAACCGAGATATCCATCTCTTCAGGCGCCGGTCGGCATTCCGTTAATGGTGGTCATCGCGGCAGATTCGCCGCGAGATCACCGTTATCTGCGGCGGGAGAGGTGCCCCCCCCCCCCGCCGCTCTCCCGCGCTTCCGCCGCTTACCGGAACCGTCGGCAGCGGCGGAGGCGATCGGGTCCTTTCCCCTCCTGTGCATAGAGATGAGTGACGCTAAGATGGCCGCCACTCATCTCTATACCATAGGAGGGCAGAAGCGACGTCAAAAACCTCACTTCCGCCCATACGTCTTAAAGGGGAATTTACAAATGTCATTTTTTTTAAATGACATTTTTTTTTTTTTTTTTTTTCATTGAAGTCCAAATTTGAGATCTGAGGACTTTTTGACCCCCAGATCTCATATTTAAGAGGACCTGTCATGCTTTTTTTCTATTACAAGGAATGTAAACAGTAGGAATAAAAGTGAGCCAATTAAATTTTTTTTAAAAAACAGTGTAAAAATAAATAAAATCAAGAAAAATAAATAAGAAAAACAAAAAAATTATTTTATAAAGCGCCCCGTCCCGACGAGCTCGTGCGCAGAAGCGAACGCATACGTGAGTAGTGCCCGCATATGAAAACGGTGGTCAAACCACACATGTGAGGTATCGCCGCGATCGGTAGAGCGAGAGCAATAATTATAGCCGTAGACCTCCTCTATAACGCAAAATATGCAACCTGTAGAATTTTTTAAACGTCGCCTATGGAGATTTTTGAGGGTAAAAGTTTGATGCCATTCCACGAGCGGGCACAATTTTGAAGCGTGACATGTTAGGTATCAATTTTCTCGGCATTAGCTTTCACAATATATAAAAAAATTAACTTTACTGTTGTCTTATTTTTTTATTCAAAAAAGTGAATTTTTTCCAAAAAAAGTGCGCTTGCAAGACCGCTGCGCAAATACGGTGTGAAAAAAAGTATTGCAACGACCGCCATTTTATTCTCTAGGGTGTTAGAAAAAAAACAATATATAATGTTTGGGGGTTCCAAGTTTTTTTCTAGCAAAAAAAACTGTTTTAAACATGTAAACACCTAAAATCCAAAACGAGGCTGGTCTTAAAGTGGTTAAAAAAAAAAAATGTCCCTTTAAGAGCTATGGGCGGAAGTGATGTTTTGACGTCGCTTCCGCCCTGCAATGGTATGGAGACGTGTGGGGGCCATCTTCCCCTCACTGGTCTCCATACCCAGGAAGGAGAAGGATCCGACCGCCTCCACCACTACCAATGGCTCCGGTAAGCGGCAGAAGAGCACTGGAGAGCGGCGGGAGGGGGGGGGCCTCTCCCGCCAACGATAAAAGTGATCTTGTGGCGAATCCGCCGCAGAGACCACTATTGCTGGAAACCAGACCGCCCACCGAAGAAGAGGATACCAGGGGTTATGGCAGCTATAACAAAGATATCCCTCTTCAAAGCGAGGATGTATATCGGCGTGCGGCGGTCTGGAAGTGGTTAAAAATGACACATTCCTAACTATACACAATCATCGCTCAGGTTACACACGTTAGGATTGCGATAGGCGATATTGTTTCTTGGAGGATCTCTCTTTTAGTTGTTGCCCCCTGGTGGTGGTGCTATCGGGACATTTAAGAAGAAGTGTGGTTATTTCGATTTCTAGGCTTACACCTCCGATTATCTATCTGGGGCATGGACCTCAGCTCTTAGCAGAGCCAGGTAGATACAGAGGAAATCTATCCGGGTTGATCCCCAGAGGGCTGATCATCCGTTGTGGACTCTGTCCACAGGTCCCAGACCTTTTCATATTTTTTGGGGCATCCTCGAGACAGATATGTTGCTTTATAGAGGGGTATCATTGTGTTAACTAGTTGCTTCTATGATGAAAGGGTGGGGGGGGATTGGCTGACTTCCATTTTAGTACTATGACTTTTCTTGCCTAAAACAAGGATACTTCAGTGGCGGCCCGAGCATTAAGGGCGCACGAGCGCCGCTCCCTCTCTCCTGCCACCCCCTCTATCGCCAATAGATAGATTCATGCATTGCATGAATCTATCTATGGCCGCCGCTGCCACCCCCTATCCAGGCGTTTGGCCCCTTTTCGGGTGTCGGGCGCCTGAATTACAGGGCGGGGGTGTTTTTGAAGCACCCGATTAGAGCCCTGGGCTTTAATAGGCCTCAAAAAAGGTGACCTGCGAGCGCCATGCTGGGCGCTCGCAGGTCACTCAGCTGTGTTACAAAAACAAATGAATATTTGCTTTCCTAACACTAAACCACCTCTCCGCCAATCAGGTGCTCGGGTCTGTTACCTGTCACCTGATTGGCTGAAACGACAGGATGGAGAGGATGGCAGGAGACGCACGAAGGACCCCGCTCGTCGCTGTCACCCGCTGCCCCACCAAGACAGGGTAAGTGCCGGGCAGACCGCGAGCTGGGGTCACACTGGGGGCATTCAAGGGCACACTGGCAGCATTTAACGGACACACTGGCAGCATATGATGGGTACACTGGCAGCATTTGATGGGCTCACTGGCAGCATTTGATGGCGCAGTGGCAGCGTTTGATGGAACAGTGGCACCGTTTAATGGGCACAGTGGCAACGGTTGGCACAGTGGCTGCAATTGATGGCACAGTGGCAGGATTTGAGGGCACAGTGGCAGCGTTTGAGGGCACAGTGGCAGCAATTGATGACACAGTGGCAGCATTTGAGGGCACAGTGGCTGCAATTGATGGCACAGTGGCTGCAATTGATGGCACAGTGGCAGCATTTGAGGGCACAGTGGCAGCATTTGATGGCACAGTGACAGCGTTTGATGGGCACAGTGGCAGCGTTTGATAGGCACAGTGGCAGCGTTTGATGGGCACAATGGCAGCGTTTGATGTTTTTTTTTCAAACACGTTTTGGGCCCCCCAAACATTTTGAGCACCAGCCGCCATTGGGATACTTATTAGGGTTTGAGTTGCTTTAGCTAATGCTAGTTGTTCCACTAGGCCAAGGAGGCAGACACTAATTGTCAGAGGAATAGGAATGGTGGTTAAACCATTAAAAAAATTAAGTTACCTGGATCTGTGGGCAATCTCAGAATATATGTGTGAAGTCTGCAGGAGTACCAGAGCATCTCCAGCAGCTGGCGGATGAGGCTGGGTATAATGCGGTGGAGGAGTTGGGGCGTGTAGTAGATCCTGTGTAGGATATTGAATTGGATCTGTTTGTTCTTAGTTGCGACCGACAGCTAAAGTGGGTAATCCCACATGTCTTCCCGGTTTTCACTGTCCGGTTCCCTGCACCACCGCCCACAACAAACCACGCAGACCCTCCAGTCCAACCTGGATGGATGGTAGAAGTGCTCGGCAAATTTGGGGAAGTGGTTTTGAGAGATCAGCATCGTCTAAAAGGGTATCCAGGTCATCATGTTCCAGTCAAAGCTGGACTGATTTAAATTGTGAAAATGAATTAAAGGCGTGGCGGAGCTGCAGGAATCTGAAAAAGAAAGAGTTCAGAAGTTTGAATTTGTTTTTCAGCCTATCAAATGTAAATATCCCAGAATTATCGTAAATATCCATCAAATACTTGATACCCCTACTGGCCCACAAGCCCGGGTCTTGCAGAGAGTGGAATTCCCGTAACCTTGGATTACACCAATGCGGTGTGTTAGGGGACCATCTTGCTTTTACAAAATTAGGTTTAATCACTACCGTGTGCCATGCCTTAACCGCTTCAGCACCGGGCGATTTTACCCCCTTCCTTACCAGAGCACTTTTTGCGATTCGGCACTGCGTCGCTTTAACTAACAATTGCGCGGTCGTGCGACGTTACATCCAAACAAAATTGACGTCCTTTTTTTCCCACAAATAGAGCTTTCTTTTGGTGGTATTTGATCACCTCTGCGGTTTTTATTTTTTTTGCGCTATAAACAAAAGAAGAGCGACAATTTTGAAAAAAAACACAATATATTTTACTTTTTGCTATAATAAATATCCCATTTTTTTTAAAAAAAATATTTTTTTCCTCAGTTTAGGCCGATACGTATTCTTCTACATATTTTTGGTAAAAAAAAATCGCAATAAGCGTATATTGATTGGTTTGCGCAAAAGTTATAGCGTCTACAAAATAGGGGATAGATTTATTGCATTTTTTTTTTTTTTACTAGTAATGGCGGCAATCTGCGATTTTTTTTTCGTGACTGCGACATTGCGGCGGACACTTCGGACACTTTTGACACATTTTTGGGAACATTCACATTTACACAGCGATCGTTGCTATAAAATTGCAGTGATTACTGTGTAAATGTGACTAGCAGGGAAGGGGTTAACACTAGGGGGCGCTGCAGGGGTTAATATGTTCCCTAAGGTAGTGATTCTAACTGTGGGGGGAGGGGACTCACAAGGGGAGGAGACCGATCGGTGTTCCTCCGTACTGGGAACACATGATCGGTCTCCTCGCCACTGACAGGACGTGGAGCTGTGTGTTTACACACACAGCTCCACGGTCCCGCTGTTTTCACGGGCAATCGCGGGTGCCCAGCGGACATCGCGCGCGCCCCCCTAGGCGGCCGGGAATGGGAGAACGTCATATGACGCACACCCAGGATGGGAGATCCACCTTGTGGGCGTCATATGACTATGGGCGGGTAATGAAGGGGTTAATAACCACTTTCATAGCCAGTGTTAAAAGTACCGGAGAACCCCCTATAGAGGGCGTTGCAAAGGTCTTTTCCAAAAGTGCTGCCTCCAGGACGACTGACGCATTGGTGTCGTCCAAGGCCAGCCAGTTGTGTGCATGAGTGAGCATTGCCGCTAAATAGTAGGTATGGAAGTCCGGGCAGGTATGTCCCCCCTGTGTCCAGGGCCTACGCCAGATTTTCCTACTGAATCTAGCTGGATGTGATTGCCACAAGAAGGAGGCCACTGAGGAGTCCAACTGCCGGAAAACAGTCTTAGGTATCCAAACCGCGGAGTGTCATAAAATATACAGCAAGACCGGGAGTATTTTCATTTTTATTAAATACATTTTCCCTATTAGGCCCCTTTCACACTGGGGCGGTTTTCAGGCGGTACAGCGCTAAAAATAGCGCCTGTACACCGCCTGAAAAAACCGGCCCCATTCACTCCAGTGTGAAAGCCGGCGGGCTTTCACACTGGAGCGGTGCGCTAGCAGGACCGCAACAAAAGTCCTGCTAGCAGCATCTTTGGAGCGGTGAAGGAGCGGTGTATTTACCGCTCCTATACCACTCCTTCCCATTGAAATCAATGGGAAACCGCGGGGATACCGCCCGCAAACCGCCGCTGCAGCGGCGCTTTGCGGAGGTTTTTAACACTTTTGCGGCCGCTAGCGGGGGTTAAAACCACCCGCTAGCGGCCGCATACCGCGGGTAAAACGATGGTAAAGCAGCGCTAAATATAGCGCTGCTTTACCGTCGCCGCCCCGCACCGCCCCAGTGTGAAAGCAGCCTAAGAGATAGTGGGAGGTTCGACCAGGCCTTCAACTTCAGTTTACACCACTGCAGCACTGGGGATAAATTAAGTTTGCTAAAGTCCTGGGTATTGGAAGAAATATTGATCCCTAGGTATCTAATGGTGCTTGCCCATTGTAGAGGTGAAGCAGGATCACTCAGCCTCTTTGCCCCAGGATCTATGGGTAGAATAAGTTATTTACTCCAGTTGGTTTGGAGGTCAGAAAGAACACCTCGGAGAGCGCGGGACCAGGGTCCCGCAAGAAGAGCATTAGATCATCAGCATACAACGCTAGTTTCTCGATTACAGAGCCAACCCGGATTCCTGGCACCCCACTTGATTTCCGCAAGACCTCAGCCAAAGGTTCCATCACAAGGGCAAACAACGTAGGGGAAAGAGGACACCCCTGCCTTGTCCCCCTCTTAATTGGAAAGGAGGGCAAGAGCCTACCATTTAGTTTAATAAGGGCCGAGGGGGTCTTGTATAGTAAGTCAATCCGTTTTCCAGAAAATTGGGCCAAAGCCTTCCAGAACCTGCATCATATAGAACCATCTAATTGTATCGAAGCCTTATCGATGTCAAGGGATACCAAGACCCGGGAGGCTTTTTTATTTTTGCGCTATAAACAAAAGAAGAGCGACAATTTTGAAAAAAAAAAAAACACAATATTTTTTACTTTTTGCTATAATAAATATCCCATTTTAAAAAGAAAAAAAAACAATTTTTTTACTCAGTTTAGGCCGATACGTATTCTTCTACATATTTTTGGTAAAAAAAATCGCAACAAGCGTATATTGATCGGTTTGCGCAAAAGTTATAGCGTCTGCAAAATAGGGGATAGATTTATTGCATTTTTAAAAAAAAAATTTTACTAGTAATGGCGGCGATCTGCGATTTTTTTTCGTGACTGCGACATTGCGGCGGACACTTCGGACACTTTTGACACATTTTTGGGACCATTCACATTTACACAGCGATCGTTGCTATAAAAATTGCATTGATTACTGTGTAAAATGTGACTGGCAGGGAAGGGGTTAACATTAGGGGGCGCTGCAGGGGTTAAAATGTTCCCTAAGGTAGTGATTCTAACTGTAGGGGGAGGGGACTCACAAGGGGAGGAGACCGATCGGTGTTCCTCCGTACTGGGAACACATGATCGGTCTCCTCGCCACTGACAGGACGTGGAGCTGTGTGTTTACACAACAGCTCCACGGTCCCGTTGTTTTAACGGGCAATCGCGGGGGCACGCGCACCGGGTCCCGAGCGACGCCGGCGACGCGCACACGCCCCCTAGGCGGCTGGGAATGGGAGGGCGTCATATGACGCCCACCCAGGATGGGAGATCCACCTGCTGGGCGTCATATGTACATGGGCGGGATGTGAAGGGGTTAAAGAATTTCGACAAATTTGTTAATTCAGAAATATCAGAATTAACGAAAATCTGTTTAACAAATTTTTCCAAATATTCGTAAATTCGAATATTCAAAAATTAGTAAATTCGTAAATTCATACATTTGCACATTCGTAAATTTGTACATTCATAAATCTGAATTTATAATTAACTAATAATAACTTAACTATTACTAACTATTAAATTATAGGTATTGTAATTTCCTTTTTAAATTGGGCTGTTAGTGAACGTAACAAATAGAAATTTATCTTAAGTTACAAATTATCCGAAATAACGAATGCCGTATCCAAACAAATGGAACGTAATGAATTAATAATAATAAACAACAATAATAATAAAAACGTTTTATTATTTCGTTACGTTCCATTTTGTTTAGATGTGGCATTCGTTATTTCGGATACTTCGTAATTTCAGATAAATTGGTGTTCACTAACAGCCAAATTTGAAAGAAAATTACAATACCTATAATTTAATAGTTACTATTTCAGATTTTCTCATTTTTGAGTTTTCGGATTTTCGTATTTCCAAATTTTCGAATTTACGAATGTACGAATTTACGAAAATACGAATGTGTGAATGTACGAATTTACTAATTGCGATCATAACGAATGACCTGAAAAAAATAAAAACGAATGAAACGAAAACGAACCTTAACACATTTTTGGGCAGTGCACATGTCTAGTCTGGTCTATGTTGACAAGGGATGGTAGAACCTTCATGATTTTATTGGCTAGCACTTTGGTAAGTATCTTAACCACTTTCAGACCGGACCAATTTGCAGCCAATGGACCAGGCCCCTTTTTGCGATTCGGCACTGCGTCGCTTTAAACTGACAATTGCGCGGTCGTGCGACGTGGCTCCCAAACAAAATTTACGTCCTTTTTTTTTCCCACAAATAGAGCTTTCTTTTCGTGGTATTTGATCGCCACTGCGGTTTTTATTTTTTGCGCTATAAACAAAAAAGAGCGCCAATTTTGAAAAAAAAACGCATTATTTTTTATTTTTTGCTATAATAAATATCCCCCAAAATATATAAAAAAACATTTTTTTCCCTCAGTTTAGGCCGATACGTATTCTTCTACATATTTTTGGTAAAAAAAAATCGCAACAAGCGATTATTTATTGGTTTGCGCAGAAGTTATAGCGTTTACAAGATAGGGGATAGTTTTATAGCATTTTTATTAATAATTTTTTTTATTAGTAATGGTGGCGATCATCGATTTTTATTGTGACTGCGACATTATGGCGGACACATCGGACATTTTTGACACATTTTTGGGACCATTGTCATTTATGCAGCAATCAATGCTATTTAAATGCATTGATTCCTGTATAAATGACACTGGCAGTGAAGGGGTTAACCCAGGGGTGGCAGTGTAGGGGTTAAGTATGCCTAGGGGTGTGTTTCTTACTGTGGGGGGGCGTGGCTGTCAGTTAGTGAATACTGATCTCTGCTCCAATCACAAGGAGCAGAGATCGGCGTCACTAGTTGCTAGGCAGAACGGGGAGATGCTGTTTATTTCCGCATCTCCCCGTTCAGCCTTCCCGTGAGACGATCGCGGGTGTCCCCGCGGCGATCGAGTCCGCGGGACCCGCGACCGGCCTCACGGGGGTCCCGACCGGCGCGCTCCCAATGGCACGGACGGCATTAAGAAGGGACTTATATATACGCCCTCCTGCCTGTCCGTGACATTCTGCCGACGTATATCGTCGTGCGCCGGTCGGGAACCGGTTAAGGTCATAATTCTGCAATGAAATGGGTCTATTGGTGCCAAAGGGGCTTCACCAAAAGTATTGAGCAAACGCTGTGAATACTTACGTACATGGGATTTATTTCCTTTTTTTATTTTTAATAAATTTGCAAATATTTCAAACTTCTTTCACGTTGTCATTATTGGGTATTGTTTGTAGGATTTTGATGAAAATAATGAATTTAATCCATTTTGGAATAAGGCTGTAACATAACAAAATGTGGAAAAAGCCAATCGCTGCAAATACTTTCCGGATGCGCTGTACCGCTTTGTATTTAGTTGGAAGTGTATTGCCATGGTGTACTTGGCTCTGTATTTTGCAATTGCCTCCTTTTGAAAATGAATGAAAACAGAAAAAAAAAAAAAAAATACTCTTTAATAAAAAATAAATTTATTGTGAAAATCTCCAATAGTTTGCTGACCAGAGATTAATATAAACATGAATTCATTTTGCTAAAGCACATACAGTATTTGCTGTAGCATCTAATTTTAGCCCATATAATAAAGAAAGGATTCTGCTGATACTTGGAGTAGATGGTGCGAGTACCTCCAGCCACTTAGGAGTGGAATAACATGAAAGCACAGTCAGGTACAGAATTAGGACACCAGTTTAAACCAATTAAAAAAAGGACTAGAGAAATAAATGCAATGTACTGCATGGCTATGGATGGTACAATCAGTCATTGTGAATAGGAAATCAGGATACCTGTTGCTTGTTTGTATGGATGTACATCGTATTAATCCAGTGACTACGAAAGTCTATTAACCACTTCAGCCCCGGACCAATTGGCAGCCAAAGGACCAGGCCCCTTTTTGCGATTCGGCACTGCGTCGATTTAACTGACAATTGCGCGGTCGTGCGACGTGGCTCCAAAACAAAATTGGCGTCCTTTTTTTCCCACAAATAGAGCTTTCTTTTGGTGGTATTTGAACGCCCCTGCGGTTTTTATTTTTTGCGCTATAAACAAAAATAGAGCGACAATTTTGAAAAAAATGCAATATTTTTTACTGTTTGCTATAAGAAATATCCCCAAAAAATATATAAAATTTTTTTTTTTTCTCAGTTTAGGCCGATATGTATTCGTCGACATATTTTTGTTAAAAAAAAAAATCGCAATTAGCGATTATTGGTTTGCGCAAAAGTTATAGCGTTTACAAAATAGGGGATAGTTTTATAGCATTTTTATTAATATTTTTTTTTTTACTAGTAATGGCGGCGATCAGTGATTTATATTGTGACTGCGACATTATGGCGGACACATCGGACAATTTTGACACATTTTTGGGACCATTGTCATTTATACAGCAATCAATGCTATTTAAATGCATTGGTTCCTGTATAAATGACAGTTGTAGTGAAGGGGTTAACCACTAGGTGGAGGGGAGGGGTTATGGGCTGTGACGTGTGTGTTTTTTTTTACATTAGGGGGCGGGGCTGACGTCTGACGTCATTGATCAGCTTTCCCGATGACAGGGAACAGCCGATCAATGACAGGCAGCGTAGGAAGCGCGGGGAGAGGTATGTTTACATATACCTCTCCCCGTTCTTCAGCTCCGTAACCCGATCGCGGGACACCAGCGGCGATCGGGTCCGCTGGTCCCGCGGCCGGGGTCACGGAGCTCCCGACCGGGTCGCGAGCGCACCGCTGGCGGCGCGCGCGCGACCCACAGGCAGGCACATGCACGATCACGTACAGGTACGTGATTTTGCCGACGTATATCGGCGTTAGGCGGTCGGGAAGCGGTTAAAATGTCAGCTGCATTGCATTACTGCAGGTATGTTAATATGTCTATTTAGTCACTTTCCTAAAGCCCCATACACACGGTCGGAAAATCAGACCACAAAATCCATCAGATTTTTTCCGACGGATTTTGTCCGACACTGGTGTTGCATACACACGGTCGGACAAAGTTGTCGGAAAATCCGATCATTCTGAACGTGGTGACGTTCGTTGCGTACGACGGGACTACGTAGAGGCTAGTAGCCAATAGCTTTTGTCTTGTAATGTGATCTGAGCATGCGTGGCACTTTGTCCGTCGGAATTCGCTACACACGATCGGAAAAAGTCCGATAGGACTTTGTTGTCGGAAAATTTGAGAGCAGGAGATAAAAAACTTTGTCCGTCCGAAAATCCGACGGAAAAAGTCCGATGGAGCCTACACACGGTCGGAATTTCCGACAACATTGTCCGATAGGACATTTTCCGTCGGAAAATCCGACCGTGTGTACGGGGCATAAGAGTATCAGCCAACCTGGGGTGGGAATTGAGGAGTGCCCAGTACAGTCCCATTGCAAATGGGGACCAGACTTGACATTTTAGAGCAGGGTTTATCAACTAGGGTTCCTTCACAATAAAAAAAGGTCAATATGGCACGATGGGTGCAGCCTGGGCTGGGACAAACTACATCTGTGGTCAGTGTGGTCCAAAACCTCAGGTCAAATTCTATGGCTTTAGGATGCGCGGAAGAGTCCAATCCAGCACACTTAATGTAGCACTTCTGAAGAAATCTCGAATGCCCCGTACACACGATCGGATTTTCCAACAACAAATGTTGGATGTGAGCTTGTTGGCGGAAAGTCCGACCGTGTGTACGCTCCATCGAACATTTGTTGTTGGACTTTCCGCCAACAAATGTTGGCTAGCAAGGTTCTCACATTTTTGTTGTCGGACTTTCTGATCGTGTGTACACAAGTCTGTAGCACAAAAGTACACACATGCTCGGAGTCAAGTACGTGCCGGAAGCGCTCAGTCTTGTAAAACTAGCGTTCGTAATGGAGATATCACTTGACTATTGAAATTCCTTTTTATCGGCTCGCCAACGTCTTTAATTGTTGCCCAACATTTGTGTGACCAGGTGTATGCAAGACAAGTTGGCGCCAACAACCGTCGAACAAAATTCTGCGGTTTTGTTGTCGGAAAGTCTGATCGTGTGTACGGGGCATTAGTGGCAGACAGACAAAAAGAGCAAAGTGTGCAGACTGGGGGGTGTATTTACTAAAGGCATATCCACTTTGAACTACAAGTGCACCTGGAAGTGCAGTCGCTGTAGATTTGAGGTGGACATGCAAGGAAAATAAAAAACAGCATTTTTGCTTGCAAATGATTGAATGATATAAATCAGCAGAGCTTCCACTCATAGCTACAGCAACTGCACTTCCAGTTGCACTTGCAGTGCATTTGTAGTGAAAAGTGGATTTGCCTTTAGTAAATCAACCCCTAATGCCACGTACACACGAGCGGACTTTGACGGACTAGGTCCGCCAGTCTTCCCGACGGAGTTCCAATGGACTTTACGAATGAACGGACTTGGCCACACACAATCACACCAAAGTCTGATGGATTCAAATATGAGGACGTCATCCGGACTAGAATTAGGAAGTTCATAGCCAGTAGCCAATAGCTGCCCTAGCGTCGGTTTTTGTCCGTCGGACTAGCTTTCACACAAACTGATTTTTCGACTGGACTGAGTCCTTCGGAAAAATGTTCTCTTTCTAAAGTCCATCAGATTTTTGGACAGCAAAGGTCCGATGGAGCCCACACACGATCGAAAGAATCCGTCGGACCTAGTCCGTCAAAAAAGTCTGGTCTTGTGGACGCGGCATCAGTGTAGTGGGCGAGTAAACATTTATTAAAAAGGAAGACACCTAGCAACTCCCATAAAGTAAGATGAATTATGCTCATCATGGTTCGCAAAAGGATTCCCCCGCTGGGGTAGACTCCAACAGAACTGTCACAATGGATATGGTCTAGATGGCACCTGCAATTGCTATGAGAGACAGCAAGGGGGCACCAATCTAAGTGTAGAAAGGTGGAGAAGTGGATACAGAACACAATAATTGGCAACTCACAGTATGTGGATAAGTCATTGGTGCACCTGCACAAGGGAGGAGGCGTCGGTGTCCAGAATCCCAAGATGGAGGTGCTGCTGCAAGGAGCGGAATATGGTTACCGGGGTGACCAGGCAGGCTTTGGTCAGGAAGCAGCATGTGTGGATCGATGGAGCCCATGCAAGGACAGGAAGTTATGTCAGGGGGGTGGCAACATGTTTCGAAGCCAATGCCTCTTTTTCAACACATCAGTTCATCCACACACTGGAGTTTCCAATTATTGTTTGCTGTATCCACCTTGTGGTCTCTCGTAGTTACAAATGCCATTCAGAGCATATCCAGTGTATCCATTGTGACAGTTTCTTTGGTGTCCTCCCCAGCTGGGAATCCTTTTGAGAACCATGATAAGCAGAATACGTCTTACTTTGTGAGTTGCTAATTGTCTTCCTTTAATAAAATGTTTACACACCCACTACACTAAAGGCCCGTACACACGATCGGACTTTTTGACAACCAACATGCAAATTAGCTGTTTTGGACCAACATCCGACCGTGTGTACGCTCCATCGGACCAACTTTTTCCAGGTTTCATCTGACTTTTGTTGGCTGTGCGAACGGACCAATTTTCTGCCAACAAAAGTCCGATGGACCAAAGTCCGACCGTGTGTACACAAAACCAACGGACTTTTGTACAAACCAATGCTGAACCAATGCAAAAGATCAGACAACAATACAGAAGTTGACCAAAGGTGGCGGTAAAGAGCAGAAAAACCAAGTGATTTGGTGAAAGTTGGCTGAAAAAGTCCTGCCGTGTGTATGCAATACCAACTTGGAGCCAACGCCCTTTGGACAAAAATCCACAGGAAAGTTGGTCCACGGTCCGATCGTGTGTATGAGGCTTTAGTCTGAGCACTTTGCTCTTTTTGCCTAGGGTTCCTCCAGGTTGCTATGAGTTTCTTTATCAATGAGCAAGTCCTGCCCATCAGATAAGTTCCCACTGACATCACTGATATTTTTAGCCATCTGTAAAGCCTCGTACACGCGATCGGATTTTCGGCAGACAAAGCGTAAGACTATTGTCCGAAGGGTGTGTGCCTGGATTTTGTCTTGCATACTAATGGAACACAATTGTCGGCCAACAAACACAAACGTAGTGAAGTACTATGTGGAATTTCAGCCCTTGAGTGCCATCCTTTGGGCACCTTCTGCTAATGTAGTGTTTGGTGAGCATTGATTCCAAGCATGTGTGTTTGTTCTTTGGACTTGTGTACACACGATACGAAAATCTGACAACAGACTGTTGTCCGCCCGAAAATTTACTAGCCTGCTAACCAACATTTGTTGGCCGAAAGTTGGACAACAATTGCCTGATGGAGCGTTCTAATGGTCGGATTTTAGGCAGTCTGTCATCACACTATTCCCGGCCGAAAATCCAAATCATGTGTATGAGGCTTAAGGGGGTTTTTCTCCCCAAATGGCCACAAGTGTAAAGGAGAATTCTTCCCACTGACCATCATGCTAAATGTGTCACCAGTTGTAGATTGTAGAGAAATTTTTAGCAGGGGTTTCCTGAGACCGGAAAGTTATTTCAAGGGTTCCTCTGTGTTGAAAAGGTGGAGAAAGGCCAATTTAGGTTAAGCCTCAATATATAGGTTTTCCAATGCAAGTTCAATCACATCCAAGGTTTCAGCCCTGAGAAAGGCGTAGGCATTGCCCTCAAAATGTGTTGGCTTCTCCCGATGCTCTTATTCAAAACATTTTGATTAGACCTCCAAATGGGCCATGAACTTTTGTACTGGATGCTCTTCAATAACCCACTCCAAGTTTGTCATCGATTGAGTTTCCTTTTGGGACCATCAGGGTCTGGAACAAGGTCCATTTACAATGGCCCTTTGTTGCTTTTTAGCTTCTTTGAAGGAGGATCCAATCTTCAGTACATCCAACAGCACCAATATATCAGTCCAGCACTATCACACGTACTCAAGAGTACTAGCAGTCAAATAGCTCACCTAAAATTTACTAATCTGCTATCCTGAAGAGGCAAGAGTTTAAAAAGGAATTCATGAAGCATTATAAAAGGAAAAGAGATGAGTTAAATGTGCAAATTGCAATTACCTTTATGACTTCATTCATGTAAAGAGCCCAAACCACTATCAGGCTCTATCTGCCGCCATAAGATGTCAAGTATTCAAACAGAACCTCCAACAACCAGATGTAGACGCAAGGCGTCAGCTAAGAAGTAAGAGAGCATTAAAACAAGCCACCCCTGACCTCTCTAGCTGCATGTAACCTGAAGTTATTTATTCTCAAATATCACAACTAGTGATGAGTCAAGGTTCAGTCCAAACTCAAATTTGCCCACCCTGCAGCTACACAAGGGGCCAGGATGCTGGTGACATCATTGACCTGTTATGACCACATCTGGTCATTGACATTGTCCAAATATGGCCACGAGGACATCAGTCATGATGGCAAGCCACTGGCTCCATCAGCTGCAGTCATAGAATTCCCCACCCCGCAGCTACACGGGGGGTCAGGGTGTAAAGTAATGCACTTGGGAGCTAAAAATATAAACACAAAACTACTCACTAGGGGGAGAATCTCTGGGGGAATCCAGGATGGAGAAAGATCTAGGGGTCCTAGTAGAAGACAGACTGAGCAATTGCTTGCTGCAGCATGGCATTGCATGCTAAGTCAGAATATTAGCATACGTAAAAAAAAGGAATTTAATCCAGAGATAAAACGATAATCCAGCCAAATTTATAAAACTCTGGTTGGGCCACATCTGGAGTATTCTGTCCAGTTCTGGTCACCAGTCCTCGGGAAGAATGACCTGGAACTGGAAAGAGTCCAGAAAAGGGCAACAAATATTAATCAGGGGACTGGAGGACCTCAATTACGAGGAATGGCTACAAGTGCTAAACTTATTCTCCCTGGAGAAGATATGCTTGAGAGGAGATATGATAGCAGTATACAAATATCTCAATAATGATCCCAGTGTAGGAAGAAAACTATTAAGTCTCAGGGAGTGTAAGAGGTTACGAGGCCACACAATGAGACTGGAGGAAAAGCGTTTTAACCTTAACCACTTCGCATCCGGAGGCCGTCATATGACGGCCTCCACTTTGCGGGGGTATATCTGAATGATGGGTGTAGCTACAGACATCATTCAGATATTGCCGTTTTCAGCCTGCACCATAAGAACGATCATAGCAGCTGTTCCCTCCCGCCGCCCTCCGGTGCTTCTACCGACTCATCGCTTCCATCGGTGAGTCGGACACAGGATCCGCCGGCCCCCGGATGATGACCATAGAGATTTCCGGCGGACCAGATGGTCGCCGGAGTCTCTATGATCGTTCGGAGGCCGGGCGCGATGTTATGACGTTACGCCCGGCCTCTGCATTCAAATAATGGCGCCGCCTCCGCTGGGAAGCGGTGATCGTTTTTTTTATTTTTTTTTTTATTTTAGGCTTCCCAGCCTAGAGGTGAGATGTGGGGTCTTATTGACCCCCATATCTCACTGTTAATAGGTCCGATCATGTAATATTCCTATTACAAGGGATGTTTACATTCCTTGTAATAGGAATAAAAGTAATCAATTTTTTTTTTTTTTTTTTAAACTGTCAAACTCAAAAAATAAAAAAAAAAACATTTTTTAAAGCGCCCCTGTCTCCGTGAGCTCATACGCAGAAGTGAACACATACGTAAGCCCCGCCCACATATGAAAACGGTGTTCAAACCACACATGTGAGGTATTGCCGCGAACGTTAGAGCGAGAGCAATAATTCTAGCCCTAGACCTCCTCTGTAACTCAAAACATGTAACCAGTAAAAAATGTTAAAGCGTCGCCTATGGGGATTTTTAAATACCAAAGTTTGGCGCCATTCCACGAGCGCGTGCAATTTTGAAGCGTGACATGTTGGGTATCTATTTACTCGGCGTATCTTCATCTTTCACATTATGCAAAAAAAAAAATGGGCTAACTTTACTGTTTTGTTTTTTTTTAAGCATGAAATTGTTTTTTTTTCTTGAAAAAAACGTGTTCAAAAAATTGCTGCGCAAATACCGTGCGAGATAAAAAGCACGAACGTCATTGTATTCTCTAGGGTCTTTGCTAAAAAAATATATATATATATATATATATATATATATATATATATATATATATAATGTTTGGGGGTTCTATGTAATTTTCGAGCAAAAAAATTATGAATTTTACATGTAGGAGAGAAATGTCAGAATTGGCCTGGATGCAAAGTGGTTAAGCTGCGTAGGGGGTTTTTCACCGTCAGGACAAGAAGGATGTGGACCGCTCCTTCCACCAATGGTGGTATCATTGGGGGGCATTGATAGTTTTAAAAGACTCTTAGACTTGCATCTTAGTGAACACAATATACAGGGATATGGGAAATGATGATCAACATTGACACACATACACCTACACAGGTTGAACTGGATGGACTAGCGTCTTTATTAAACCTTACCAACTATGAAACTAGGATGCTGGTGACATCATTGACCTCTTATGACCACATCTGGTCATTGACATTGTCCAAATATGACCACGAGGATGATGACATCAGCTAACATCTGTGCCCCTTTGTTATGTGTGGCTGCGGGCGGGAAATTCTACGGCCACAGCCGAATGGGCTGACAGCCTGCAATCATGTGGCAGCTTCTCGTTGGTTCAGACCAAACCTTAGCTCACCACTAACCACAACAAAGTCTTTAAAGTCCGGTTTCAGTTCATTTTGAACAGATTAGACACACCTGCTTTTGGTTTACATTGGAGGGTGGTAAGCTACCAGGAGCTAGAAAAGCTAATATTTCATTGCCCATGTTGTGAACTTTAAAAATTCATCTTCTCCACCATGCTTATAGATACGGAGATAAAGGAGGGCTTGCTTTAAAGAGCTTTTACGGCTCATCGTTGTTAAACATTTATATTATATGTAAAAATGTTAGCGTGCATGCTCTGGGCACAGGTTCACTTTAACACAGATACACAAAATGTTATTGTTTCAGATGGGTAGGATAGGTTGTCTTTGCATCAAATATTATGACTGAAGTTGGCTTGCATTGCTTAATTTTAAAGGAGACGTTAAACTTAAAAAAAAAAAAAAAAAAAAAAAAACATCTTTTTGCAGTTAAAAAACAAAAAAAAAAAAAATTAGCATTTTTTAAATTTTTTTACTTGAAGCCTGGAAAGCATTGCGCCCATGAGTGCCATGCAGGACTCCTGAAAACGTCTGTGTATCGGTCTGCTCGAACCTCGTACGGGCAGACAGATACATACTGACAAGAAGAATGAACTACCAGAGCGCTCGACAGCACCATGGTAGTTAATTGAAACTACAAGCCGGCAGCCTCAAAGGCGGTCAGGACTTGTGGTTTCCCATTCGCATCTTTTTCAAACAGTGACAGCGGGCGCCCAGAGAAGATGCCCATCCACTGGCACTGGGGAGGGAGAGGCTGCAGCTGGTTAAATACAGGAGGAACATGCGACATGTTCAAAAAGGTGAACTTATCCTTTATAGCCCACACTCTCCTAAATGATATTTCTAACAGAGGTCAGGGGTCCAGCATGGCATTAAGATTCTGATGAAGCAGGATCCAGTTCAAATGTTTGTAATCATTCCAATATGACAAGTTGCTCTGCCATTGTCTGTACGCCTGATGAGTTATCCAAGTGCATTTCTAAACCTCTGATATTACCTGGCCACACAGAGTTTTGCTCACCCATCCTGATCATCATGCCCCGACAGCTATAGAAGGCTCAGTATTCAGATTCAGATAATCTCCATACAAGTGTGGCCTTCTGGCATGTAGATAAACCTATAGGGATCAGTTGGAGCAGTCAGGAGATGAAGCCACATGAAGCAGGTGTCTCATGTTAATGACCTTCCAACAGATCCAATGCTGTATAATAATCATGGAGGTCTTCTTGGGGCTATGAACAATGCTAGTGGGCCTATCCTGATACTATTTCAGGTATCTCCACCACCAAGACAACTGCATCTTTCTGATTATATAATATAACCTTGGGACCATAAATGTAAATAAAAAAAGATTAAAAAAAAAAAAGGGCCACGTTATTAAAAGTGTATGTTAAGGCATCTTTTTCTTTTCAGTTTTGGATAGAGTAGGGAAATATAGGACCCTTTGTCAAGTATTTATTGCGGTCTGCGTCCCCACCATGGCCACAGGTTTGGACTGAGAGGAAGCGCTCACTCCCGCCCAATCAACAGCTGTCAGGGCATTAGGTCAACAATGTCATGAGCATCTCCGCCCCTTTGTCTACTTACAACTGTGGGGCACGGATGCACGCGACATCACTGACCCAATATGGCCACATGGCTATATTAGGTCGGTGTCATGCGGCCATAACAGGCCAATGTCATCACGAGCATCTCCTCCCCTTTATGTGTGTACAGCTGTGGGGTGTGGAATGCCCCGGCCGCAGATAATTGGGCAGCAATGGGCAGGAGCAACAGCTTCCTTCCAGGTCTAGCTCGAACCCAAGCTCAGAGCCAACCCCATTCATCCTTTCCTTCCACTGAAGAGATTCACCACCCCCCCCCCCCTCTATTTGTCATGGTGATAATTTTCACTAAGACAGAATATGAGGTTTTCCCAAAAAAACTAAAAAATAAACATGTCAATCATCACCAGAGAAAATAAGTACTGTAATCCTCTAAATCGGGGACTATAATAATTTCCCCTCGACTTTCCAGGACAGGAAAAAAGGGAGACGCTCCTCTGCACTCTAATCAGGTAGATTCTTCTTCTTGTTACCATAAGGCCACATTCATACCCACATCCAGCGCCCATGAAGGCAGCCACAATTATCTGCAGGAGCCGGCAGCTTCCTCTTGCTTTTAATGGGTCTGCAAGCAGCCGCTATTAGCTGCAGGAGCCGGGAGCCTCCCCTTGCTTTCAATGAGTCTGCAAGGGGTCACGATAAGCTGCAGGAGCCTGCAGCCTTCCCTTGCTTTCAATGGGTCTGCATGCAGCCGCGATTAGCTGCAAGAGCCTGCAGTCTCCCCTTGCTTTTAACGTGTCTGCAATGAGCCAAGATTAGCTGCAGGAGCCTGCAGCTTGCTCTTGCTTTCAGTGGGTCTGCAAACAGCTGCGATATGCTGCAGGAGCCCGCAGCCTCACCTTGATTTCAATGGGTCTGCATGCCGCTGCCATTAGCTGCAGGAGCCGGCAGCCTCCCCTTGCTTTTGATGAGTCTGCAAGGAGCCAAGATTAGCTGCAGGAGCCAGCAGCTTTCCCTTTGCTCTCAATGAATCTGCATGCAGCCGCGATTAGCTGCAGGAGCCTGCAGCCTCCCTTTGCTTTCAATGGGCCTGACACCCGTAGCCAATTACCAGGAACCCCCGCTGAGGTATTCACATGTTCTCAGTGTTGGGCCTATTTATAGGTGTGACTATAGCCTAATAGAAAAGCATTGCTTTATGTCACTTGAAAAGTTGGTTGGGTTGACGTAAAAAAAAAAAAAAAAAAACTTGTACCACATTCACAAGACCTTCACAAGGAACTGCCTGTTAGGCGGTCAATGTCTACGCATGCTGGAGCAGTGAAGCCAATATACCCATTACTGTATATGGATACACCACTGGCAATAACAGATATGTTTTCTGAAACAAGCATACAATCGTTGGGCATCTGATGTGGCAATTACGAATGCAGAAGTAGCGATCCACAAATAGAGAGAGAGTGAGAGAATGCACATGCAATATACTTGGAAATTATCATCATGGCACAATAAAAAGTAATCCCCACCAAGTATTGAACAGACTCTCTCATTTTTAATCATCCAGTCAGCCAGCATTCCTGGTACCTGAGGAAAAAAAAAACCCATAAATTCCAGAATTCCCATATTGTGTGTGTGTGCAGCATTAGGAAGTACGAAAAGACTAAAACCTGTGAATGTCAATACCAAATTAGAGAAGAAGCCATGTTGCATCATTCCATGGAGTAAGAATAAGGCACTCGGGTTGCCAGCTGCCTCCCATACTTCCAGGAGGACTCGGAGGATGGACTTCATTCCACATTAAAAGGAATTCCCAGATTTTCTAGTGCAACTTTTTTTTTTTATTTTGCCGTTTAGAAAAAACAAGCTATCAAAAATATAGTATGGCTCTTGTACTGGCCGAGATCTGTATTATTCACTGCCCATTGTACATAGACACTGTATACATACAGGGGCTTGCGAAAGTATTCAGCCCCCTTGAACTTTTCAACCTTTTGCCACATTTCAGGCTTCAAACATCAAGATATAAAATTTTAATTTTTTGTGAAGAATCACCAACAAGTGGGACACAATTGTGAAGTGGAACGAAATCTATTGGATATTTTAAACTTTTTTAGCAAATAAAAAACTGAAAAGTGGTGCGTGCAAAATTATTCGCCCCCTTTACTTTCAGTGCAGCAAACTGACTCCAGAAGTTCAGCGAGGATCTCTGAATGATCCAATGTTGTCCTAAATGACTGATGGTGATACATAGAATCCACCTGTGTGTAATCAAGTCTCTGTATAAATGCACCTGCTCTGTGATAGTCTCAGGGTTCTGTTGAAAGCGCAGAGAGCATCATGAAGACCAAGGAACACACCAGGCAGGTCCGTAATACTGTTGTGGAGAAGTTTAAAGCCGGATTTGGATAAAAAAAGATTTCCCAAGCTTTAAACATCCCAAGGAGCTCTGTGCAAGCGATCATTTTGAAATGGAAGGAGTATCAGACCACTGCAAATCTACCAAGACCTGGCTGTCCCTCTAAACTTTCAGCTCAGACAAGGAGAAGACTGATCAGAGATGCAGCCAAGAGGCCCATGATCACTCTGGATGAACTGCAGAGAACTACAGCTGAGGTGGGAGAGTCTGTCCATAGGACAACAATCAGTCGTACACTGCACAAATCTGCCCTTTATGGAAGAGTGGCAAGAAGAAAGCCATTTCTCAAAGATATCCATAAAAAGTCTCGTCTAAAGTTTGCCACAAGCCACCTGGGAGACACACCAAACATGTGGAAGAAGGTGCTCTGGTCCGATGAAACCAAAATCAAACTTTTTGGGCACAATGCAAAACGATATGTTTGGCGTAAAAGCAACACAGTTCATCACCCTCAACACACCATCCCCACTGTCAAACATGGTGGTGGCAGCATCATGGTTTGGGCCTGATTTTCTTCAGCAGGGACAGGGAAGATGGTTAAAATTGAGGGGAAGATGGATGCAGCCAAGTACAGGACCATTCTGGATGAAAACCTGTTGGAGTCTGCAAAAGACCTGAAAGTGGGACGGAGATTTATCTTCCAACAAGACAATGATCCCAAACATACAGCAAAATCTACAAAGGAATGGTTCACAAATAAACGTATCCAGGTGTTAGAATGGCCAAGTCAAAGTCCAGACCTGAATCGAATCGAGAATCTGTGGAAAGAGCTGAAAACTGCTGTTCACAAACGCTCTCCATCCAACCTCACTGAGCTCGAGCTGTTTTGGAAGGAAGAATGAGCAAGAATTTCAGTCTCTCGATGTGCAAAACTGATAGAGACATACCCCAAGCGACTTGCAGCTGTAATCGCAGCAAAAGGTGGCTCTACAAAGTATTAACGCAAGGGGGCCGAATAATTTTGCACGCCCCACTTTTCATTTTTTTTATTAGTTAAAAAAGTTTCAAAAATCCAATAGATTTCGTTCCACTTCACAATTGTGTCCCACTTGTTGGTGATTCTTCACAAAAAATAAAAATGTTATATCTTTATGTTTGAAGTCTGAAATGTGGCAAAAGGTTGAAAAGTTCAAGGGGGCCGAATACTTTCGCAAGCCACTGTATGTACAAAGACTTCTGGCTAGGAAAGGACAGGATCTGCAGAGATTTAACCACAACCCATAGAACTATAAATGGAAAATCCAGGATCTGCAGGCGTTTAGACAACACACAGAACTATAAAGGAGATTTTTATGTTGACATTATAAAACCAGTATGAAGATAATTAAAACTGTTTCCACCAATCTTTCCCTTAAAGTGGTTGTAAACCTCAGACATGAAATATGAACAAAGCATTTCCCTCTATAGTGTGTACTTGTCTCAGTCCAGTGTATTAACGAGCTATCGCCACACCTACTGCGGCAGGTCGGCTCTATTGTGCAAAACAACGTACCTGTACAGCATTTCGTGCGACAGACAACGGGGGACGCGTGCGCCACCGCATGCGGATTATACACTAGGGATGCTAATTAGCAGGTCCAGAAGACCGGATGTCCACCGGCCATCCACAATCGTTCCCCAGAGGCGGCAGAACGGCAATCTGCCGATGTAAACAAGGCAGACCACCGTTGACAGAGGAGAAGATAGAGATCTTGTGTTCCTGCTAAGCAGGAACACCGATCTCTGTCTTCATCCAGTCAGAGCAACCCCCCACATAGTTAGCAAGCGCCCCCTAGGGACACATTTAACGCTTTGATGTTAACCCCTTCCCAGCCATAGTACAGCGACAGTGCATATTTTTAGCACCGATTACTGTAATGTCACTGGTTCCCAAAAAAGTGTCAGTTAGGTGTCCGATCTGTCCACTTCAAACTCATGTTAAATAGGAGTCAGTACACACCTGCCATCATTTAAAACGCCTCTGATTAACCCCAAATAAAGTTCAGCTGTTCTAGTAGGTCTTTCCTGACATTTTCTTAGTCACATTCTACAGCAAAAGCCATGGTCCTCAGAGAGCTTCCAAAGCATCAGAGGGATCTCATTGTTAAAAGGTATCAGTCAGGAGAAGGGTACAGAAGAATTTCCAAGGCATTAGATATACCATGGAACACAGTGAAGACCTTCATCATCAAGTGGAGAAAATATGGCACAACAGTGACATCAGCAAGAACTGGACGTCCCTCCAAAACTTATGAAAAGACAAGAAAAAAAAATGGTCAGGGAAGCCGCCAGGAGGCCTACAGCAACATTAAAGGAGCTGCAGGAATACCTGGCAAGTACTGGATGTGTGGTACGTGTGACAACAATCTCCCATATTCTTCATATGTCTGGGCTATGGGGTAGAGTGGCAAGACGGAAGCCTTTTCCTATGAAAAAAAAATATCCAAGCCTGGCTACATTTTGCAAAAACACATCTGAAGTCTCCCAAAAGCATGTGGGAAAATGTGTTTTGGTCTGATGAAACCAAGGTTGAACTTTTTGGCCATAATTCCAAAAGATATGTTTGGCGCAAAAACAACACTGCGCATCACCAAAAGAACACCATACCCACTGTGAAGCATGGTGGCGGCAGCATCATGCTTTGGGCTCGTTTTTCTTCAGCTGGAACAGGGGCCTTAGTCAAGGTAGAGGGAAATCAGAACCGTTCCAAATACCAGTCAATATTGGCTCAAAACCTTCAGGCTTCTGCTAGAAAGCACACACTGTGCAGCTCGTTTTGCAGAGTGGCCCCAACCATCCTCTTCTGGGGTCCCCTGGCAGCACTTGCGGCTCCTCCCAGCATCAGATAACCCCCTAGGAGAAGCGCTCTCGCAACGGGGTTACCTTGCAGGCGCTCTCCCGAGTCCAGCAATTTCGTCCACAGACATGAATGCTGGACACGTGCCCCCCCCCCCCGGTCATTGGATTTGATTTGATTGACAGCAGTTGGAGTCAATGGCTGCGCTGCTATCAATCTATCAAATCAAGAGCCAGGACCCCATAGAAATAGGGACAGCGCGTCCCTGCCGAGGAGATAAGGGGGATCAGATAAGTAAAACGGGGGCGGTCACTTGCAGGTGTTTTTTCACCTTAATGCATATGCATTAAGGTGAAAAAACACAAGGGTTTACAACCCCTTTAAAAGGTGGAGAAAGTTCTGAAATTCTTTATCTCATTTTTTTTTTACATCACAGAATACTGACGTTTTACCAGGGGTGTGTAGACTTTTTATATCCATTGTATATGTGAATGAAAATAAATATTGAGCACAAACACCCTGACAAAAAAAAAAAAAAATAATCTTTCAAAGTAAAATATGTGTCCATACAGAAGTCCAAAAAAACTCTTATGAAAAGAGTTAGCAATAATCAACACCCAATTCTGTGATAGGAAAAACTGTGATGAAATATCAGTAATCCTAATGTGATCCAGAAACAGTGTTAAGATAAATCCCTTTACCACAAACACTTGCCTCTTACCAGAAATAGTGGATCTCAGGTAATAAGAGCTCAATTGCGCTTATTTAAATTCCAATGGACTCAGCAGTCAAGCTGGAGGAGAGATCTGATTCACGGGTGGTGATGGTAGCGATTCCAAAGTAACCAATGCTTAGGAATCTGGTAGCAATACTCGTAATATGTGCGGAGAGAAGAGGAGAGGAAAACCTTGTAGTGCAAAAGGTTTAAAACATTTATTAAAAAAAAAAAATGTAGTATACACTTACAAATAAGCAGCTTGAGGTCAGCATAAAACAAACAAACATGGCAGGGGTCGGCGCCAGCCTGCTCTTCCAAGATGATGTCACAGATAGTGGCTCCGCCCGACGCGTTTCCCCGTACCAGGTTCCAACTGGGAAAGGAGTCTCCTTTTTTCACAGGGTGTTTGTGCTCAATATTTTATTTTCATTCACGTTTGTTATAATGATTACCAGTTTATTCATGTGTGGTTAAGATATTAATCACTGGTACTGAACTTCGGTATCAGGTTAGCGCACCTACTTCTCAATTAAGTACAGAAGGATGTGCTTTATTCATTTTTCATATCAGGTTTACAAATCACTAATACAACCTCAGTGCCCCTGACACATTCATTTTTTTTTCTAAAAGCGAAAAAAAATCCAACATGCAGAATGAGACCCCTTGGTAGTTACCAAAGCAGAGGGGTGGAGCTGGAAACTCAGGAGGGGAGGGATGATAGAAAATACTAGTGATTCCATCTAGCAGAATCCACCAATCTCTGAAATGCTACGAGATGCATTTATGAAACTTCGGCAGAGTTGTCCTTCCATTGAAAATGCATGCAAATTTGTTCTGTTGCGAAGGAGGCAGAATCAATTTCTCTCAGGCTATATTCTCTACAGATCGAACGTGTGAAGGAGGACAATATAGAAATATGGCCACTAGTCACAGCCAACTTTTCTTTTAACTCAGTGATCAGAAAAAAAAAAAAAGAGGGTCACTTTTATCCTGGAGTTGGACTTTGAGGCTTGGTTCACACCTATGCATTTTTTAGTGCGTTTTCAGTTTTGCAGAAACACACTACAGCCCATTGAACATGCTGTCCTGTGGATGTAGTTCACATCTATGCATTTTTTTGGAAAGGGCCAGGGACTTTTTCCTGTTTCCATAGACTTCAATGGATCAAAAGTGTGCATTGAAAAAACACAAAATGCACCTGGAATATGCAAACTGTAATCTGCATAGGTGTGAATCAGGCCTAAAAAAAAGAAGTCTGCAATTGCAGCACCCAAATATCTAACCTGAAAGGGTCTCTTAAAGGCTGGGGTCGCACTATTGCAAATTGGATGAGGGTTTCCCTGCATTCAATTCGCATGGCACAAGATTGTGACCAGCTCTCTATGGAGCCAGTTCCCCTTAACGCCGGAATGGCTCTGGTGCCCTGTGCGTCTTTTGGTCCGTTTCAGGTCCAAACTCAGCCAAAAATTTGGGCTGAAATCGGACCTGAACTGGTGAATGGAGAAGCGCCGGACCCCTGCTGTGAGCCCCTTTGTGCTCTAGTATGAGCCCAGCCTAAAGTGTTACTAAACCCAGGACTCTGCAGTCGCTCCATCTGCTCTCCCCAGGACTCTGCATTCCCCCCATCTGCTCTCCCCAGAACTCCGCATTCCCTCCATCTGCTCTCCCCAGAACTCCGCATTCACTCCATCTGCTCTCCCCAGGACTCTGCATTCCCCCCATCTGCTCTCCCCAGAACTCCGCATTCCCTCCATCTGCTCTCCCCAGGACCCCGCATTCCCTCCATCTGCTCTCCCCAGGACTCTGCATTCCCTCCATCTGCTCTCCCCAGGACCCCGCATTCCCTCCATCTGCTCTCCCCAGGACTCTGCATTCACTCCATCTGCTCTCCCCAGGACCCTGCATTCGCTCCATCTGCTCTCCCCAGGACTCTGCACTCGCTCCATCTGCTCTCCCCAGGACTCCGCACTCGCTCCATCTGCTCTCCCCAGGACTCCGCATTCCCTCCATCTGCTCTCGCCAGGACTCCGCACTCCCTCCATCTGCTCTCCCCAGGACCCCGCATTCCCTCCATCTGCTCTCCCCAGGACTCTGCATTCGCTCCATCTGCTCTCCCCAGGACTCTGCATTCGCTCCATCTGCTCTCCCCAGGACCCTGCATTCGCTCCATCTGCTCTCCCCAGGACTCCGCACTCCCTCCATCTGCTCTCCCCAGGACTCCGCACTCGCTCCATCTGCTCTCCCCAGGACTCCGCACTCGCTCCATCTGCTCTCCCCAGGACTCCGCACTCGCTCCATCTGCTCTCCCCAGGACTCCGCACTCCCTCCATCTGCTCTCCCCAGGACTCCGCATTCCCTCCATCTGCTCTCGCCAGGACTCCGCACTCCCTCCATCTGCTCTCCCCAGGACTCCGCACTCCCTCCATCTGCTCTCCCCAGGACCCTGCATTCCCTCCATCTGCTCTCCCCAGGACCCTGCATTCCCTCCATCTGCTCTCCCCAGGACCCTGCATTCCCTCCATCTGCTCTCCCCAGGTCCCTGCAGTCCCTCCATCTGCTCTCCCCAGGACCCCGCATTCGCTCCATCTGCTCTCCCCAGGACCCCGCAGTCGCTCCATCTGCTCTCCCCAGGACTCCGCAGTCGCTCCATCTGCTCTCCCCAGGACTCCGCAGTCGCTCCATCTGCTCTCCCCAGGACTCCGCAGTCGCTCCATCTGCTCTCCCCAGGACTCCGCAGTCGCTCCATCTGCTCTCCCCAGGACCCCGCATTCCCTCCATCTGCTCTCCCCAGGACCCCGCATTCCCTCCATCTGCTCTCCCCAGGACCCCGCATTCCCTCCATCTGCTCTCCCCAGGACCCTGCATTCCCTCCATCTGCTCTCCCCAGGACCCTGCATTCCCTCCATCTGCTCTCCCCAGGACCCTGCATTCCCTCCATCTGCTCTCCCCAGGACCCCGCATTCACTACATCTGCTCTCCCCAGGACTCCGCATTCCCTCCATCTGCTCTCCCACAGGACACAGAACACGGAAAAGCAATTATTTTAGTAAATATAAACTGCCAAATACCTTTTCTCATCAGCAGTATATAGCAGTCTTGTGACTTCTATCAGTGTCTGGTTAAAGATTATAGGAGTTTTCATTCTCCTCCAACTGTCCTATGAGGTTGCATGACCCTCTCTGCCTGGACAGTGTTTGGCCCTGTGCTGATCACACGCACCCTCCCAAGAAAAAAAAAAAAACCCTCTAGCAATGCACACCAAACTGAGCATGTGCAGAGTACCTCCAATGCTCTGTTCTCAGGAGATGGATTGGGGAACGTGGAAGAAGGGGAGGATCAGAGAAGACAGGATCAAACAGCTTTACACAATGCAGAGGATTAAACCCTTAGGTTCCACAGAGTATATAAAGCATGCTTTACTGAACAGAAGACTGATTTTACTGTTGTGGGTTTAGTAACATGTTAATCTCTACAATTTACTCAAAATGGCAAAAAAAAAAAAAAATCAAAAGTTTACTTTCTCCATAGGGACTGGGAGTATTCTGTACACCCCGAATGGGCAACCTCGGCACTCCAGCTGTAGTGAAACTACAAATCCCCATCATGCCTCTGCCTAGAGCTGCACGATTCTGGCCAAAATGAGAATCGCAATTTTTTTTTGCTTAAAGTAAAAAGATCACAATTCTCTCACGTAAAAGCTTTCACATTATACGGAAAAAAAAAATTAGGATAATTTTACTGGTTAGTTTTTTTTTTTTATTCATTAAAATAAATTTTCTCCAAAAAAAATTGCATTTGAAAGACCGCTGCACAAATACAGTGTGACATAAAATAATGAAAAAATAATAATGAAATAATTTTCTAGCAAAAAAAAAAAAAAAAAAGATTTTTTAACTTGAAACCAACAAATGTCAGAGAAAGGTGTAGTGTTTAAACTTTCCGCATTTACACACGAAGTCTATTTCTTTGAAAAATTGTTACAATGTTTATACTTAAGTTCCATTGCTAAAGAACGTTGTGATTCTTGGCAGACTGCCCGTTTTTTTTTCTTCCTTTCTTTTGATGGCTGTGGCTTCAGAAGAGCAGAGAGAATTCTTTGCATAGCAAAAATCGTGAAACACTTTTGTCAAGATCGCAACGGAAAAAAATAAATTAAAAAAATAAAAAGATTGCGATAACTATTGACGATTATTTGTGCAGCTCTGCCTCTAGGGGGCATGCCTGTAGTTGTCGGGGTCTTGCAATGTCTCATGGGACTTGTAGTTTCAAAATAGCTGGAGGGCCGATGTTGCCTACCCCTGCTGTACACCATGGCTGCTCAACCTGTGGTCCTCCAGCTGTTGCGGAATTACAAACCCCATCATGCCTGAGCCTTTGGGAGTCATGCTTGGAACTGTCAGCCTTGCAATGCATCATGGGACTTGTAGTTCCCCCACAGCTGGAGGGCCACAGGTTGCACACCCATACTGTACACTGTTATGTGAACAAACTGTCCACACAAATTGAGTTTCGTTTGATCTCTAAAGCCTCAAAACACTAAGGCCCCTTTCACACTGGGGCGGTTTTCAGGCGGTACAGCGCTAAAAATAGCGCCTGTACACCGCCTGAAAAAAACGGCCCCATTCACTCCAGTGTGAAAGCCGGCGGGCTTTCACACTGGAGCGGTGCGCTAGCAGGACGGCAAAAAAAGTCCTGCTAGCAGCATCTTTGGAGCGGTATAGGAGCGGTGTGTTCACCGCTCCTATACCGGTCCCTCCCATTGACTTGAACGGGACACCGCGGTAAAACCACGGCAATACCGGCGCTCTGCGGGGGATATTAACCCTTTTCTGGGCGCTCACGGGGGGGGTAAAACCGCACCGCGAGCGGCCGAAACCCGCGGGCAAAACGACGGTAAAGCAGCGCTAAATATAGCGCTGCTTTACAGTCACCACGGCTCCCGCCCCAGTGTGAAAGGGGCCTAAATGATTAGGGTGGAGGTGGCGGGGGGGGCAGTGATGCGCTTTTACAACACCCCCTAAAACCATTTACCCCCCCCCCCCCCCCTTAGCTGCAGCAGCCGGGGGATGTACACAAGTGATTGCTTTGCTTGGTCTCCACGGCAGGAATTATATCCCGTCGCTTGTAGCACCTGCCAAAACGCAACCCCCATTCCAAGTTATTGGGGGCGCTCTGCAAAGCGTCCCGCAAATGCATGCAATGCACACGGCTGTGACGTGCTAGTGCGGCGATCAAGAGGTTAAAGCAAGTGGCGAAGAGGCGATACAGCTCCTCCTCACTGCTTGTCAAATGACTGAACCCTTATTATAACACTGGGGCTGATCACATGGCAGCCCTACCCACCGACGTAGCAGATAGGAAGGGTTTGGGATGGGTGCGTTGGTTTCCAAAGCAGTAACTGGCAGGTGTCTACAATCAAGAACCCTTTACAAAGTACAAAGAGGCGAAAATGAAAGCGGAGTTTCATATGAAGCAATAACTGCAACGAGTCGAGAAGCACGGAGGCCACCGAGTCATACGCTGGAGGCTTATCTGATCACTAGAACAATCCAGATGATGGCAAAAGTCTAAGGCAGCAATCACTGAATGTTTAAAGTTCTTACATGAACAGCGTAGGAGAATCCCATCACATCTGCATAAATATATTGCTGGAGGATAAATATTACCCAATGCCCCATTACGGGATTCATTCCCATAAAAAAGGAAACCTGTCGGGCTGCTACCTGTGCCAGCTGTGCCTCATATCCAAGCCATTTTTCTTTCCTGCCTCCAACATGGCAGTGAACGCACTCACCGGTCAGTCTTAGGTACACCCGCTCAATACTTGGTAATGGGGCCTCAGAATGGGTAAGAAAGGGGAAAGTGACTTTGAAGGTGGCATGGTTGTTGGTGGCAGACGGGGCTGGTCTTAGTATTTCTGGGATTTACACACACACACACACTCACACACACACAAACACACACACACAAACACAAACACACACACACACACCTCGGGTTTATAGAGAATGGTGGGAAAAGAAAATATCCAGTTGTGTGGAGGAAAATGCCTTTTTGATGTCAGGGGAGAATGGGGCAGACTGGTTCCAGATGATAGAAAGGCAACAGTAACTCAAATAATCACTCCTTACATCCAAGGTATGCAGAATACCATCTCTGAACACACAACACATCCAACCTTGAAGCAGATTGGCGACAGCAGCAGAAGACCAAACCGGGTGCCACTCCTGTCAGCTAAGAACAGGAAACTGAGGCTACCATTGGCACAGGATCACCAACATTGGACAATAGAAGATTGGAAAAACGTTGCCTGGTCTGATGGGTCTGGATTTCAGCTGCGACATTCAGATGGTGGGGTCAGAATTTGGTGCATGGATCCATCCTGCCTTGTATCACCGGTTCAGGCTGGTGGTGGGGGTGTAATGGTGTGGGGGGGGGGGGGGGGGGGATATTTTCTTGGCACACTTTGGGCCCCTTAGTACCAATTGAGCCTCATTTAAATCCCACGACCTACCTGAGTATTGTTGCTGACCATGTCCATCCCTTTATGACTACAGTGTCCCCATCTTCTGATGGCTCCTCCCAGCAGGATAATGTCACCATGTCACAAAGCTCCAATCATCTCACCACTGGACAATGAGGTCCCTGTCCTCCAATGGCCTCCACACTCACCACATCTCATCCAATAGAGCACCTTTGGGATGTGGTGGAACGAGAAATTGGCATAATGGATGTGCAGCGAACAAATCTGCAGCAACTGTGTGAGGTTATGTCACTATGGAGGAAAATCTCTGAGGAACGTTTCCAACACCTTGTTGTATCTCTGCCACCAAGAATGAAGGCAAAAGGGGGACCAACCCGCTACTAGCAAGGGTGACCTAATAAAGTGGCCGGTGAGTGTATGTGGCCGTATGCAGCCATGGATCGGCACCAGGAAAGGAAAAAGTTACGGTAAGTATTTGATACAATTTTCGGTTTTCTTCTAGTTTAGAACATAAGATTGGTTGGAAGCTGGTCATACACACAGTTAGAAGGCGGAATTAAAACAAAACTGATGAATCTCTTGCAGTGGCCATTGTATTCTGGACAGCTAGCACTAGCGGCTGTCAGAACACCTGAATAGCAGGGGGTGTGGCCTGATCCCCCCCAATGTGAGCAGACGTGCACGCTAATGCCGCGTACACACGAGCGGACTTTGACAGCAAAAGGTCCAACAGAACGAAACAGAACGAATCCGGACAATTTGATCGTGTGTGGGCTCCATCTGACTTTTGCTGTCGAATAATCCGACAGACTTTAGAAATAGAGCATGTCTTAAATTTTCCAATCGAAAAATCCGCTTGTCTGTGTGCTAGTCCGACGGACAAACAACGACGCTAGGGCAGCTATTGGCTACTGGCTACGAACTTCCTTAGTCTGGTCGTACGTCAACACGTTCAAATCCTTTAGAATTTAGTGTGACTGTGTGGCCAAAGTCCGTTCATTCGAAAAGTACGTCGGAAAGACCGTCGGACCTAGTCCGTTGAAAAGTCTGCTCGTGTGTACGCGGCATTAGACTCCCTGCAACCATCCGGAATATCGTGCATCAGCACTTCGAAACCAGACAACCTCAGAAGGCCTCTGCTATATTCTTCCTGCTGGGGGAGGGGAGGGGGGGGGGGGGGGGGGACAAACTATCTACGACCGTAACTAAATGCATTTTTTGTGCTTTTTGCAGATTTGCACTACATAACGTGTTCCATAGGAAACCATGTTAAATGGACTGTAGTGCAAATCTGCAAAATGCACTAAAAAAAATGCATAGGTGTGAATCCAGCCTAAAAAAATAAAAAAAAAGAAGGAGGAGACGCCACAAGCCTCGCCGCCAAGATCGGGAAAAACGGGAATAGAGAGGCTGCAGCCCACCTGGAGAAATTCACAAGGACCTCAACCAAGGAATCCCCCCCAACCCAATGCCACACTGGGATCAAACACAAGGAGACCTGAAGGAACCAAAGAATAAAGATGGCGACCCTCAGCAGGATGCAGGGAGTACGAATGGGAATGAGACATTAGAACAACCCTGGTGTACAGACCTCTCCACTGAGCCGGGAACCCACCCTCCCCCACCCACATTCCTGCCAGCGGTTAACACTTATTAACACCTCCCTGGCAGGACTCACCCAAAGCCTTGGTAGCAATAAAGGAGGACCTATCCTTCATCTGGCAATATATACAAAAGAATGCCCTAAAAAGCAGCTGCATCTGATTGGATGGAAGCTCCGTTTGGCCAGCATTTTCCCTTCCTTTTTTTTTTTAGGATGTTGGGCGGGAGAGGGTTGCGAATTATAGCCAGTTCATCGAGAACTTTTACTGCCCCTTCTTGCAGAGGCAATGGCCAGGAGGTGTATACATGCCGGGGCAGGATTTATATGAAGATGTCAAGCATTCGAACAGAATCTCCAACAACCAAAACAGATGTAGATGCAAGGGCGGGTATTTACTAAAACTGGAGCGTTCCAAATCTGGTGCATCGAGACCAATCAGCTTGCAGGTTTTTTTTTTTCTCAAAGCTTAAACCACTTCCCACCCGGCCAATGTACATGCACGGCCGGGTGGGCTCTCTCTCCTCTCAACGTCCCTCAGAAGGAGGGGGAAATCGCCCGCGCAATCCCGATTTGCTCGTGTCACCCGGACACCGTGCATCTCCAAATCGGCAGGAGGGCTCTGTGATTGGCCCTCCTGATCACATGACGGCAGTGTCCAATCACAGCCATCATGTGATGTAAACACAGAGCCAGTTGCTAGGTAATCAGCTCTCCTCACACAGAAGTTGTCGGTGAGGAGAGCGGATCGATGCAGCCGGCTGGTGATCTGCGAGTATGAGTAGTTTTTTACTCACTGATCACCAACCTAGTGTCCCCCACAATGTAAAACACACATGTCCCCACACAATGTCCTCAAATAATAAAAACACCTCCCCCCCCCCCACATATGTCCCACTAAAATATGTCCCAATGATTATCTGCACACATATGTCTGTGATCACCTGCGCACATCTGTACATGATCATTTGCGTACATCTGTCCGTGATCACACGAACCAATTATTACACAGAATTTTTTTTTACCAAAAACATGTAGCAGAATACATTTTGGCTTAAATTTATGACAAAATTTGATTTTATTGGATTTCTTTTAAAATAGCAAGAAGAAAATATATATTTTTTTTCCAAATTTCTGCTCTTTTTTCCGCTTATAATTCGCCAAAAAAAAAATAAATAAAAAAAAGGGAGTCGCGAATAAATACCACCAAAAGAAAGCTCTATTTGTGCGAACAAAATGATAAAAATGTCATTTGGGTACAGCATTGCATGACCGCGCAATTGTCATTGGAAGTGCGAGAGCGCTGAAAGCTGAAAATTGGTCTGGGAAGGAAGGGGGCGAAAGTGCCCGGTATTGATGTGGTTAAAGAGTAACTCCACTTTTGTTGAGAGAGAAAAAAAAAAAAAAAAAAAACACACAATCCCCTCTGGGTGATCTATTTACATTGCAAGGATTTTAACAAAGTTTTTTGCAGATTCCTACCCTTTTGCAAGACCCCTTTCACACTGAGGCAGTTTTCATGCGTTTTAGCGCCTGTAAGGCTACTTTCACACTGGGCCGGGGGTTGCGTTACCGGTAAAGAAGCGATTTATCGTCCTTTTAGCAGCACTTTACTGCCACAAATGGGGCGCTTTTAACCCGTTAGCGGCCGAAGAAAGGGTTAAAAGGGCCCGTGTTGCAGCGCTGCCCATTTATTTAAATGGGCATGGTGTTTTGGGAGCAGTGCAAAGATGTTGCTTGCAGGACTCCCCCCTGCAAGCGCACAGCCTCAGTGTGAAAAGCGCTCGGGCTTTCACACTGGGGAGGCATGAGAGGCACTTTACAGGCGCAATTTTTAGCGCTAAAACGCCTGAAAAGCACCCCAGTGTGAAAGGGACAACACAACACAGGAGTTTTTATCCCTTTTTTTGGCTAGCAGCCAAAAATGCCCTGCTTAAACAGCGGTAAAGCGCCGCTAATGACCGGGGCTTTCAGCCTTATTCGTAAGCAATCCCTAAGCATTTCTGTGTCCAAGTGGGATTAATTTCATAATCATCAACCAGCTGCTGCACCTGCATGACACTGAGGAAATCTGCTAGGTCTGCACCCCTTTAGACCCCACTCACACACCGCCAGAGCCCGGGTGTTAGCGGTAAAGCGGCGCTATTTTTAGCGCCGCTTCACCGTCGTTTTAGCTGCGCTATTCGGCCACTAACGGGGCGGTTTTAACCCCCGCTATCGGCCGAAAAGTGGTTAAATCTGCGCACAAAACCCCCCGCGCAGCAGCGTTTGGCCGGCGGTATAGCAGTGCTGCCCCATTGATTCAATGGGGAGCAGCGGTGAGTTCACCGCTCCAAAGAAGCCGCTGGCAGGAGTTTTTCTGACGCCCTGCCAGCGCACCGCTCCAGTTTGAATGGAGCCGCTTTTTCAGGGCGCTATTTTTAACGCTATAGCGCCTCAGTGTGAAAGGGGTCTTAGAAGTGATTTCCTATTGGGAGTAGCTCACCAAAACTGACATTTTTTTGCTGCAGGGGATGCCAGAAATCCGACTTGTATCTTAGTGCAGACTTCTGGGAAAATCAGTGAGCCAATCACACAAGCAAGAAATTAAGTTTCTGGGGAGCGTTCTGTGTACAGAACCCCTCCAGGTAGCCATACTGCATTGCATTTTACAAAAAGGTTACAGCGCTGCAGAATGAAAAGGCAAGGCAATTGTTAATAACATTCAATTACAATATGACTTGCGTTGCAACTGTATACGCTACATTATTATTTTACTTTCACCCAATGAAAGTGAAGTTACCCTTTAATTGAACAAGCTGAGGTTAGAAGCTGATTGGCTACCATGCACAGCTGCACCAGAGTCCGAGTGCTCCAATTTTAATAAATCTCCCCCAAAGTGTCAGGTGAGAAGTAGGAGGGCTTTAAAACAAGCCACCCCTGACCTCTCTAGCGGCTTGTAAAGTCATTTGTTCTCAAAGATCACTGCTAGCGATGAGAGTAAACATGCCGCAGCCACAGGAGCAACTGTACCCCGTCGCTACGCCTGCCAAACACAACCTATTCAAAAGAATGTGGCCGATCTGCAAGCAGTCGCGGCCCCCAAGTGCAGGGGTCAAGATGGTTAAGTGCAGGGGTCAAGATGGTTAACGCAGGTGATAAAACGCCTCCTCACCGCTGGTCAAATGCTCTGTTAAATCGATCTGCTCTTTAGAGATCAAAGCGAGTGCGAATGGTCCACAGCAAAGTGCAAATGGTCCACAGCAAAGTGCAAATGGTCCACAGCAAAGTGCAAATGGTCCACAGCAAAGTGCAAATGGTCCACAGCAAAGTGCAAATGGTCCCTAAAACATATTTTAGCAGCCAACTGGTCCATAGTTGATTTTTGAAGACCGATATTCTCGAAATGTTACCTTATATGAAAGGGCTATTAACAGCAGATATACGTGTGTAGAAATGTTTACATTATAACATTTTGAATATTAATGGGTTTATGTTTTTGTGCAGCGATTATGACCTACTCCTGTTACATAACCATCCATCTTACAAGTGCTCAGTAGAACTGCCCTTAGACAAGCATGAAGATCACGATCACACATCTCGGCACACAACATTCAACGGTATTCAGTTTGTGTCTGCTGACGTCACCGACATCCGATGTGTCCCGCTAAGACCCTTCTTTGGCACATTGATAGCTTCTGTGAGCAAGAGATCTATAGATGTGACACTCGCAGATCTTCAGGCCCGTCTGAGAACAGTGCAGGAGGAAGTGAAGTGTGCGCCGTAAAATAACTCCCCCCTCCAAGGAAGAAGTCCTGAAATTCCAAGTGATGAAGGTATGCCTTTATGCATATACAAGTTCTACTAGCAATAGCCCTTTTATTTAAACAATGTCGTCAATCCAGTTTACGGACCCTTAATGCAGGGCTTGACAAATTTGCTTGGACTAGGAGCCAGCTAAAAAAAAGTTAGGAGCCAGGTTTTTTTTTTTAGTGGGCGTCGGTGCGGGCGACGGGGAAAAAGGGTTAAAACCCCCCGCAAGCGGCGCTTTGCCAGCGGTATTGCCGCGCTGTCACATTGATTTCAATGGGTAGGAGCGGTGAATACACCGCTCCTTTACTGCGCCAAAGATGCTGCTAGCAAGACTTTTATTTACCGTCCTGCTAGCGCACCGCTCCAGTGTGAAAACACTGGAGTGAAAGGACCCGCTTTTTTCAGGCGCTATACAGGCGCTATTTTTGCGCTGTAGCGCCTGAAAAACGCTTAGGTGTGGAAAGGGGCCTAAGGGTCTGATCAGGTCCGCCTAAAAAACTGACAGGCGAACCTGATCAGACAGCCTGTGTAAAAGGGACCAAGCAGGGAGATTACAAATAATACATTTTTACTTTTAAAAAATAAATCAAAATCAAAGCTATTATAAAAAAAAAAATCTATATAAATTCAAACCAGCCCCACCACACTCACCGTTAGACAAAAGGCGCCAGATGATGCCTGCAATCACTTCCTTCTCTTCTCCACTTTAGGAAGGAGATGGGCGGGCAGTGAGAAACAGGCAGGGCTTTGAAGCTCCATTAACATTGCATTAGCAATGTTAGAGGTGTTGCAATATCAACGGCCACCACCAGATGGCGCCATAGTACACATTAGTGCTTCAGAAGGCCGCAAAGCCGCGGCCTAAATTACTGGCCGGCGCGGCCCGATTCGATCGCACGGCGGAGTCGGGGTCCGCAGGAAGACAGGATACCCCAGCTGTGTCGCCCCAGGCGCCAGGACCCCAATTCTAGTCGCCATGGCGCCCTGGCGACCGGGAATTGTCGAGCCCTGCCTTAATGATACAACTGAAGCTGCCATGTTTTGACTTAAAGAATTCCAGTCATACCCCAAGCTTAAATCTACTCCCACATCCATTCCAAGAATACTTGGGCCACCCTATAAAAAAGGACAGATGCTTAAACCTACCCTATTCTAAAGCTGCTCCGATTTGATCACATGACCAGTTTTAGTGCAGAGGCTGCACAATGACGTCACCCATAGGCTTACTATGGAGCTTCAGTTGTCAGCGCTGGGACTGGATCATGTGACTGGACTGGCCTCAGAATAGGCAAGTATAGACATCTTTTCTTTACATGGAACGGACTCCCCATAGTAAGCCTATGGATGACGTCATCGCGTAGACTCTGCAACTGTTGTTGCTGCTCTCTCCTCTACACTGAAGCTGGCATTAAGATCCGATCATGTGACCGGAGCAGAGCAGCCTCAAAACAGGCAAGTATAGACATCTTTCCTTTACAAAAGGTACAGATGCCCCCATATGAAGCCTATGGGTGACGTCATCACGCAGACTCTGCAACTGCTGTCGCTGCTCTCTCTTTTACACTGAAGCCGGCGTTGGGATCTGATCATGTGACCAGACTCAGAATAGGAAAGTATAGACATCTTTTCTTTACAGGGTACGGCCGGCTCATAGTAAGCCTATGGATGACGTCATCGCGCAGACTCTGCAACTGCTGTCGCTGCTCTCTCTTTTACACTGAAGCCGGCGTTGGGATCTGATCATGTGACCAGACTCAGAATAGGAAAGTATAGACATCTTTTCTTTACAGGGTACGGCCGGCTCATAGTAAGCCTATGGATGACGTCATCGCGCAGACTCTGCAACTGCTGTCGCTGCTCTCTCCTCTACACTGAATCCGACGTTGGGACCCAATCATGTGCCCGGAGCATCTTCAGAATAGGCAAGTATAAGACTTTTGTACAGGGTAGACAGAAGAGTCTTAGAATGAGGGGGGGTAGATTTAGGCTTAGTTGGGGTATGAATGGAATTTCACCTCAAAAGCAATGCCATTACCAGATCAAAGGGGTGCTTAAAAGGAAAAAATAAAATAAAAAATCTAGATAAGTATACCAAAAAGCAAACTCTTAGTTTTGGATAGTGTGGAAAAGGAGTAGAACCCGTCAGGTTTCTAGTGTCCCCATTACGGAGATTCACTCGCTTTATTTACCCTGACCACTGAAACAGGAATAGAGGGGACATTTTCTAACAAGGACACTAGTTCACTTTGAAGGGGATTCCCTCACTTCCTGTTTGGGTTATGGGACAGGCAGTGAAGGAAAATCTCCTTAATGGGACACAGATGGCAGAAAAAAAAAAAACCTGACAGGTGTGCTAACCCTCCCTTATGCTATCCAAAATTATATAAAAATGTTGCCTTTTGCTCTACTACAACCAAGTTATGAAAACAAGTAAAAAAAAAAAAAAAAAAAGGCGACAACACATTCAGGCCTCTTACATGGGCATAGAGTTGTGGGTAAGAGTAGGGAACCCCCTTTCAATTATTTTTGTTGTGCAGTTTGTGTCCCATTGACAAGATTTACCCTTACTTCATGTTCCGAGGACAACTGTAAAATTTTAAATTTTCCATGAATGCATGATTGGACGAGGTGGAGAGGGGTGACATCATGATCGCCACCTCATCCAATCAGAAAACGATTAACATTCATTGAGTGCATGCAAAGTGTCCTCCTGTAGAAAGCAGATGACCTCCTGTGGATCACCAAGCAGCCGATCGTCACGAGACCCAAAAGAGAGAGAGTGGTGATCACTGTACTAGCGCTGCCTACTACTGCAGCGATTTCCAGCTTCCCACCAGGGATCCCATAGGAATGGCATATACATTAGTTCTACTGGTCCAAGCTGGAACAACGTAACAACTGCCATACCTAAACTAACTTTAAATAGGACCCATAATTAGAGATAAACCAAATCTGAAGTGGGAGGAGGAACTATTGGTGCGCCAACTCCAGTCCTCAAGATCCACAATTTTTCCACACATTAGGAATTCCAATAAAAAAAATAAATAATAAAAGCATAGAATTAAAGTAGAACTAAAAAGGCAAAACTCCCCCCCCCCCCCACATTTTGGATAAAGGAAGGGTTATAACCCCTTTCAGTGTTTCTGCCATCTGTCCCATTGGTGAGATTTCCCTTCACTTCCTGTCCCCATAGCTAAACAGGAAGTGAGAGGAAATCCCTGCAAATTAAGAAAACCACCTTATTGTCCCCATTGGAAGAGGTCTTCTCCATTACTTTTCTGGGGGGTGGATTTGTTTTTTTGTTTCACTTTCAATGTTCTTTGTAAAACAGGACACAAAGGGAGAATCTCCCCCCTTAATGGGGACACAGAAAGCAATAAAAACTGACAGGGGTTCAAATCTACCTCGACTCCAACACTAAAGTTTTGCCTTTTAGTTAGGCTCCATTCACACCTGGGCGTTTGCGATTGCGGGCAGAGTCGGGATACTAAAACGCTGTGCAAAAAAAATAAAAAATGAAAGACAAAATCGACAATTCTTTCATTTTCAATGGTACCTAAATGTGGGTGCAATTTTGCCGCAATAAATCGCAATGCGTGAAGCGGTAGCCCAAAAAAAAAAAAACTCTTGCTCCTTTTTGAGTGACAAGCTTCTCACGGAAAAAAATAAAATAAAGGATTGCACCCACTATTAGGTGCCATTTAAAAAAAATAAAAAATGACACCTGAACAAGCATTGTGCGATTTTTTTGGGGAAATCGCGGGCTGAATCACGGCGATTCTGCCTGCAAACGCCCAGGTGTGAATGGAGCCATAGACCAAAGGTATGGTTTGCTGCTCTTATTGCTTACCACGACATTCAAAGGATTGCTGTTGGACCCACACAGCTAAAAACACATCGCTTAGGACAGAGGTCTCAAAAACTGGGAGCCCTCCAGCTGTTGCGAAACTACAAGTCCCATCATGCCTCTGTCTGTGGGAGTCATGAACCGTCAGAACTGGTAACGGAAGAGACGTTCTGGCGCTGCCATGTTGCTACACCCTGCACTCCTCCATAGTACGATACGCCGAGAAAGGGCCAAGCGGACATCTTGTTACACCCATCAGAGTTTTGCATTTCACAGTTATTTTTTTATTTTTTTTTACAGAAAACTGAGCTTATAAAAAGGTGAAATAAAGTACAGGGGGTCCCGACTTACGAACATCCCCTACTTACGAACGGGGCGCTGCGGGGACCCTCCGCCATTTTTCGCCGTCCTCCGGCCGTTCTGCGCATGCACGGCCATACGGAGCCTCGGAAAATGCCGGCAAACTTCGGAAATGTCCGTAATTTGCCGCGCATGCGCAGAACGGCATTAGACGGTACATCGGAAATGTCCGTAGTTGTCGGTCTGCGCATGCGCGGCCGACTTACGAACATTTCCAACTTCCGAACAGGCAGGCAGTCCGGAACGAGTTCGTAACTCGGGGACCCCCTGTATTTAGAAATCAGATGGGCGGTTTAGATGTTGAATTTTAAAAGCAGCGGCAAACCTGCTGATCTCACAGGTTTGCTAATCTGACAGAACACCTCTGCTTTTATAATTCAACATGTAAACAGTCAGATGGATTTCCAAATCCTGCATTTCATCATATAAGCTCAGCTTCCTGTTAAAAATAACTCTGGCATGCAAAACTCCGGTGGGTGTAACAAGATGTCCGCTTGCCCCCTTCTCGGTGTATCGTAATGCCTTGTACACACACACACACACACACACACACACACACACACACACACACACACACGATAGGATTTTCCGCCAATAAAGGTTGGATGTGAGCTTGTTGTCGGAAAGTCCGACCGTGTGTACGCTCCATAGGACATTTGTTGTCGGAATTTCCGCCAACAAATGTTTGAGAGCTGGTTCTCAAATTTTCTGACAACAAAACTTGTCGGAAATTCCGATCGTGTGTACACAATTCTGACGCACAAAAGTCTGCGCATGCTCGGACTCAAACAAGAGCCACACTGGCTATTGAACTTCATTTTTCTCAGCTCGTCGTACGTCACCGCGTTCTTGACGTTTGGAATTTCCAACAACATTTGTGTGACCGTGTGTATGCAAGACAAGTTTGAGCCGACATCCTTCGGACAAAAAAAATCCACCGTTCTGTTGTCGGAAAAACCTAATCGTGTATACAGGGCATTACAGGGGGTCCCCGACTTACAAACATCCGACTTACAAACGGAGGGAGACAACAGGAAGTGAGAGGAAATCCACCCTAGGAAGGGAAATTCTCTCCTGTAAGAGTTAATATGGGAAAAGGTGTCTCCACTGATGCTTTATCACCAGTCCATCCTTCCCCAACAACATTTTCAAAATCCAATTTCATTGGGACAGAAGGTGAGGTGAAATCTTCTGAATAGGGGCACAGATAGCAAAACAAATGTTGCAGGGGTGATAACCCTTCTCTATGTTATCAAAAAACGTAAAAATTTATTTTTTTGGCTGGAGCTATCCTTAAGTTGAATCTGTTTGTAAGTCGGAACAGGTACATTTTTTTTTTTAAGAACAACCCTACAGTCCTTATCTTGTTTGTAACCCGGGGACCCCCTGTACTGTGGTGGAGTGCAGGGTGTAGCAAGATGGCGGCGACGGAACGTCACTTCCGTTACCAATTGCCTAATCTGAACACCAGCCTTGCAATGCCTCATGGGACTTGTAGTTTCGCAACAGCTGGAGGGTCGCCAGTTTGAGACCCCTGACTTAGGACCTTTCATGACCCCCCCCACCACCATAAAAGAATTCTGATTTCTTCAAGCTGAAACATATATAATCTAAATAATAGTATGAAATTATGCAAAAGAAAATTCAATTTAAAAATTGCAAATGCTTCATTAAAAAAAAAAAAAAAAAAAAAATTATAATTGACAGTTGGATTGTAACCCCCCCCCCACGGGATCTCCTGTCCCCCACAGGATTACCGCACTCCTAATTCAGCACCTTATTTCACGTACAGCAGCTTCCTGCCGTAGCGTAGGTTGTTCCATATGAATCTGCATTAGAGTCCTGCGTACAGCACAGGAAGACAGTACATTGGAGGAAGAGGGGACTTCATGGTGGGTCCCCATTGCTCTGCTGCTAACATTTTAGTAATGGACTACATCCATCCCTGGGAGAGAACAACATGCACATGATTGTGGACCCTCCTCCACTAATGAAACTCCACAAACTCCTCGAGTGTTCTGGGAATCTGATTCCGGTATTTAATTTTGTGCAATCGCACGGCTCGAGCGGCCAGGCACTTCAGGCTGAGCTTCATCTGCGTCTTTAGTAGGATCTCGGCTACGCCCGTAGTGCTCCTGTCCAGGGGGGTCTTCTTCTCCTTATTGGTCATGTCCGTGTGAGCACCGGCCTCCGCCAAGCCGATAATAATCGAATGCAGCGTGAGAAAGTCGCTGATGGGACGGTTGTACTGTACAATCAGATGCAGCGGGGTGTTGCCCGCGTTGTCCGTGGCGTTGACGTTGGCGCCGCAGTCTATGAGCAGCTTGGCCACGGCGGCGCTGGGGAAGCTGCAAACGTCGTTGGTGTGAAAATCGTCCACGGGCGTGCTGCAGTCCACGGCTAGGTGGAGAAGGCTGTTCCCTTCCCGGGTGCGGGGGTCGAGGTGCGCCAGCCGGTAGATCTGCTTGTTGATGCGGGACTGCTCTTCTTCGCCGCGCTGAGTCTTGGTGGAGATGCAGACGAGGTAGAGGAAAGTGCAAAGGTTGCATTCGTGGTTTTCCAGCGCGGAGTGGGCGTCGGGCTCTTGCGGGTTCTGGATCCGAGTTATCCCGCGTTCGATCTCCAGGACGCTGCACCTCAACACGCTCTCCACGTCGTGCGCCTTCACCGCCTCGTTGAGGTGGATCATCTGGGAGAAGACCTGAGCGAACCTCAGCAAGTCCTTATGCGTGTTGCGGTTTCCTTTCTGGCGCAGCTGCAGCGCGTGCAGCCAGAGCTTGATGCACTGCTCGAATTCCATGTTGTCGGCATACACCGCACCGCGGTAGATGATCGGGTGAGATACATCGATGTTATCGGAGCCGAGTATTCGCTCGCGTACAATAAGCCCTTCCATGTGCAACGCGTCAGCGTCGTGGCGTATGCCATCCAACTCCCGCGGGTTGCGACATTCAGTTCTCATGCTGTAGGCGGGAATGGGAGGAAGGACTTGCTTGTGGAGGATGTTGTCGGGATCTCGGAAACGTTCCAGCATGGCCAGGTACAGGTACTGGTAAGTCTTAGTGATATTATAGTTCTCCCGGTCGTTGGCAAAGGAGGCCCCCAGCAGCTCCAGGGCCTCCACTCGGCTTCGGAGGTCGCAATCAGAATGGGCCAGCAGCAGCTCCACCACTTCGGCCTTGCAGCTTTCCGCCGCCACCTTTAAAGGCGTCATCCCGTGTCCGTTGACCACCATGGCCGCTTTACACTTCACCAGCTCTCGCACAATGTCCAAGTGTCCGGCTTCGGCGGCAAAGTGCAAAGCCGTGGCCCCGCAATGAGCCCTGGCGTTGGGGTCGGCGTTCTGCTCCAGGAGGTAGCGGACTACGTCCGTGTGGCCCTTGTAAGCAGCGATCATTAGGCACGTGTTGTCGTATTTGTTGGCAATGCTAATGTTTGCATGGTTTTCCACCAGGAAGCGGACAATGTCTAGTCTTCCGTCGAAGCAGGCGGCCCTCAGCGGGGTGGAGTTGGTTACCGTCGTATGGTTGACGTTGGCTCCATGGCCGACTAACAGCTTCACAACGTCGTAGTGCCCTGCCCCCGCCGCACACCAGAGGGCCGTCGCTCCATCGATGACGTAACTGTGGAGGATAAAAGAACAATACGTAAGTAGTGGAAGGATATAAAAAAAACAAAATGCAATGGAAGAATACAGCGAGGAAGATGAAAGATTACAGCCGAAATTCTTTACAGCCCCCCCCCCACCTTTTCCTTACTTGAGCCCATCCAATCCAGTGAAGTGCACGAGCGCAGCGTCTCCCGCCGCTCTCTCGCTCCTCAATGGACAGATTGTTAGCAGCAGTATCGATTGGCTCCCGATGCTGTCAATCAAATTTGGAAACACGGGGGTGGGGCTGAGTCCCCCCCTGTCTGTCTCAATGAAAGCAGCAGCAGGACCCGGGAGCGAGCACGTATGGGTGCACCCAGGGGGCACCCGATGAAGAGGAGGGGCCTGGACACCGGTGGAGGGACCCCAGAAGAGGAGGGTCGGGGCTGCTCTGTGCAAAAACATTTACACTGAGCAGGTAAGTATAACATGTTTATTATGAGGCTGTGCCAAGTAAACAGGTGGAAGTGATCTGGCAGTTAAAGCAGAGTTTAAAAAAAAAAAAAAAAAAAAATCCATAAAGTCAGCAGCTACAAAAAAAAAGTGTAGCTGCTGACTTCTGATAATCGGACACTTACCTGTCCCACGGTCTGGGCCTAGGAAGCCCCGCCTCTCTGCGGAGCTGGCATTCTTACTGTGGGCGCACGGATGGCTTCACAGCCGGGCACGCACTGAGCATGCGCGAGTCGCGCTGCTCGCTGCGAATGGCCAGGCAATCCTCTGGGACCTGCGATGTGTCCCAGAAGATTGCAGGGAGGAGGAGGGGGTGAACTTCCTTCCGGCGCCATGGAGCCCAGGGAGGAAGTGGGAGCCTCTAAAAAGAGGGTTTAAGCTCCCCCCCCTCCCAAAAAAAATGACATGCCAAATGTGGCATGTCAGGGGGTCACCATCGCTTAAAGCGGAAGTTCCATTTTTGGGTGGCACTCTGCTTTAATCAGCTGCTGTTTCTGGGGCCCGATAAGTATTTTATTTATTCTAGATCTTTTTCCTCCCTCTAATATAAATCTATAACCCCCAAAAAAATGTAAAAGAAATGTATTTATACATACACTATATTGCCAAAAGTATTGGGACGCCTTATGGCGTGGGGGTTGTTTTTCAGGGGTCGGCCCTTTAGTTCCAGTGAAGGGAACTCCTAAGGCGTCGGCATACCAAGACATTTTGGACAATTTCATGCTCCCAACTTTGTGGGAACAGTTTGGGGACAGCCCCTTCCCGTGCCAACATGACTGCCCACCAGTGCACAAAGCAAGGCCAATAAAAAGACATGGATGAGCGAGTTTTGGTGGTGCCTGATGGGAATTAGACTAACTAGCTCCCTGTCTGGTCCCTCCCCCTTGGGATTGACAGTAGGCAGATCCACAGCCTGCTATTGGCGATGGAATCCGCCATCAACTGGAAGTAGAGTGCGGCCCTGATTGAGAACCTCAGTGTCCCCATCAGGCCCCGCCCACTAACTTGGGTCATTGGGTGCTAGAAGCCTTCCAGCAGTAAAGCGGGCAGCATCCCCCACAACCAGTGACAGGTGCGGAAGGGGAGGGGCAAACATGCCAGCACTGCGACATTGTGTACAGAGACAGGCCGCCTGCACTGCATCTATCTCTGTACACTGACTGGTGTTGGTCTTAAAGTGGATGTAAACCCAAAATGTCATAATGTAGAGAATACGATTTCCTTTCATTTGAGGCCAGTCTTGCCACACAGATTTACTCGAGGCCTGAGCAATCCTCTTATAGTTCAGTTAGAGAAATCTTGACAAAGTGCTGAAAACTTTGTCAAAAACGCCCCCTTGCTGTGAGTGACAGGTGATTTACATATCTCATGCACTAGCCTGAGACAGGCACATCCTGTGCAATTATAAAAAATTAGAAATTCACCCCTCCCCCACGTAACAAATCCTGGTGATGGAAAGGAATTTTATCTGTGATCAGGTGACCTCAGACACACACACTGCACTATAACAATCAGATCACTGGATGTTCTACTCTGCCCACCTCTGACTACATACATCTCCCCTATATTCTTCTTGCTGTTCACTCGAGACTACATTTTCTTTCACTCTGGTCTGTGCCTGTCTCAGGCTAGTGCATGAGATATGTAAATCACCTGTCACTCACAGCAAGGGGGCGTTTTTGACAAAGTTTTCAGCACTTTGTCAAGATATTTCTAACTGAACAATAAAAGAGGATTTCTCAGGGCTGGAGTAAATCTGTGTGGCAAGACTGGGCTCTATTGAAAGGAAATATTATTCTCTACATTATGACATCATAAGTAGAACTAAAGTAATTAAACTTCCCTCCCCTCTAATGGTCCGGGTCCCTTACCGTTGCCTCCACTGGCCGACTTGAGGAGACACAACTCCTTGTAACTTGAACCCCACCCCCCCAGTATGTACATCCCCCATATCCGGGTCACTTGTAACCCCCCCCCCCCCCAGTATGTACATCCCCCATATCCGGGTCACTTGTAACACCCCCGTATGTACACCCCCATAGCCCGGTCACTTGTGCCCCCTCAGTATATATACACCCCCCCATATCCGGGTTACTTGTAACCCCCCCAGTATGTACACCTCCCAGTATGTACACCCCCATATCCAGGTTACTTGTGCCCCCCAGTATATATACACACCCCCATATCCAGGTTACTTGTGCCCCCCATATATATATATATATATATATATATATATATATATATATATATATATATATATATATATATATATATATATATATACACACATATACACACACACACACAGGTTACTTGTGCCCCCCAGTGTGTGTAAAAATATATATATATATATATATATATATATATATATATATATATATATATATATATATACACATACATACATATACACATATACATATACACACACACCCCCATAACCAGGTTACTTGTGCCCCCAGTATGTGTGTATATATATATATACATATATACATACATTTACATACATATATATATATATATATATATATATATATATATATATATATATACCCCCATATATATATATATATATATATATATATATATATACATACATACATATATATACATACATACATACACACACACACACACACACACACACCACACACACACACACACACACATATCCGGGTTACTTGTGCCCCCCAGTATATATTATATATATAAATATATATATATACACACACCCCCATATCCGGGTTACTTGTAACCCCCCAGTATGTAAACCCCCATATCCAGATCACTTGTGCCCCCAGTATATATATATATATATATATATACACCCACAATATACACACACACACCCCCACCCATATCCGGGTCCCCTCTCACCCGTCGAAGCGTACGGTGCCGGTCTGCTGGGTGTCCACCCGGTAATGCTCCAGCAGTAGTCGGACCACCTTGCTGTGGCCGTTGCGGGCGGCGATGATGAGCGGAGTGGATCGCTGTCCGCCATGCTGGGTGACGGAGCCGAGGAGGGATCGGATCTCGGACTCGGTCCGGTTCAGGAGGAGGGCGGCCAGGGTCAGCACCCGGCCCTCCGCCGCCGCCTTATACACGTACGCTGACAGCCCCTCCAGGGCCATTCCCGGGGCCGCGGCTGCAGGAAGGCCGCGCAGACCCACTTCCGGTCCGTTCTCACTTCCTGTCAGCTCTCCCGGAAACAGCGGCTGAGGCGCCGGAGTTCCGGGTTGTGACAAGAGGGGGGAGGGTGTGTTTACATAACATTGGGCGGGCACTATCGGCGGGCCCGCCTCTCTATACCCACCCCCTGCCCTCATTTCTTCGGGGCACAGCGAGATCAAAACTTAGCGCTCCCTCGTGACACGCCCACTTTGTATGGAGTCACGTGACTCCCTCCTGTGATTGGTTGCTGCTGATTTTGGTTCCTCCTCTGATTGGCTGCGGCGGTTCTCCTTTTCTCTCTGTTATTCCAGTGACAGAAGGAGAGCGGAGTGTGGAGTACACGGAGCGGGATGCAGAGCGCAGTGCGGAGGAGGCACCTTCCCCCGGGATCACCGGCCAGGTACCGGACGATGGGGGGACGGGGATCACCGGGCAGGTATAGGACCATGGGGGGAGGGGGATCACCGGCCAGGTACCGGACCATGGGGGGAGGGGGGATCACCGGCCAGGTACCGGACCATGGGGGGAGGGGGAATCACCGGCCAGGTACCGGACCATGGGGGTAGGAGGGGGGATCTGGGGGGTGGAGTTGCCTGACTCATGGGAGGAGTCGGTCGGGGTGAAGTTGCCTCACTCATGGGAGGAGTCGGTCGGGGGGTGGAGTTGCCTCACTCATGGGAGGAGTCGGTCTGGGGGGTGGAGTTGCCTCACTCATGGGAGGAGTCGGTCGGGGGGTGGAGTTGCCTCACTCATGGGAGGAGTCGGTCGGGGGGGGGGGGGAAGCTGCCTCACTCATGGGAGGAGTCGGTCAGGGGGAGTTGCCTCACTCATGGGAGGAGTCGGTCGGGGAGGAGTTGGTCGGGGGGGGGGTTGCCTCACTCATGGGAGGAGTTGGTCGGGGGGGAGTTGCCTCACTCATGGGAGGAGTCGGTCGGGGGGGAGTTGCCTCACTCATGGGAGGAGTCGGTCGGGGGGTGGAGTTGCCTCACTCATGGGAGGAGTTGCCTCACTCATGGGAGGAGTCGGTCGGGGGGTGGCGTTGCCTCACTCATGGGTGGAGTTGCCTCACTCATGGGAGGAGTCGGTCGGGGGGTGGAGTTGCCTCACTCATGGGAGAAGTCGGTCGGGGGGTGGAGTTGCCTTACTCATGGGAGGAGTCGGTCGGGGGTGGAGTTGCCTCACTCATGGGAGGAGTCGGTCGGGGGTGGAGTTGCCTCACTCATGGGAGGAGTCGGTCGGGGGGGAAATTGCCTCACTCATGGGAGGAGTCGGTCGGGGGGAAAGTTGCCTCACTCATGGGAGGAGTCGGTCGGGGGGAAAGTTGCCTCACTCATGGGAGGAGTCGGTCGGGGGGGAGTTGCCTCACTCATGGGAGGAGTCGGTCGGGGGGGAGTCGGTCGGGGGGGAGTTGCCTCACTCATGGGAGGAGTCGGTCGGGGGGAGTTGCCTCACTCATGGGAGGAGTCGGTCGGGGGGAGTTGCCTCACTCATGGGAGGAGTCGGTCGGGGGGAGTTGCCTCACTCATGGGAGGAGTCGGTCGGGGGTGGAGTTGCCTCACTCATGGGAGGAGTCGGTCGGGGGGTGGAGTTGCCTCACTCATGGGAGGAGTCGGTCGGGGGGGAGTTGCCTCACTCATGGGAGGAGTCGGTCGGGGGTGGAGTTGCCTCACTCATGGGAGGAGTCGGTCGGGGGAGTTGCCTCACTCATGGGAGGAGTCGGTCGGGGGTGGAGTTGCCTCACTCATGGGAGGAGTCGGTCGGGGGGTGGAGTTGCCTCACTCATGGGAGGAGTCGGTCGGGGGGGAGTTGCCTCACTCATGGGAGGAGTCGGTCGGGGGTGGAGTTGCCTCACTCATGGGAGGAGTCGGTCGGGGGGTGGAGTTGCCTCACTCATGGGAGGAGTCGGTCGGGGGGTGGAGTTGCCTCACTCATGGGAGGAGTCGGTCTGGGGGTGGAGTTGCCTCACTCATGGGAGGAGTCGGTCTGGGGGGTGGAGTTGCCTCACTCATGGGAGGAGTCGGTCGGGGGGTGGAGTTGCCTCACTCATGGGAGGAGTCGGTCGGGGGGGGGGGAAGCTGCCTCACTCATGGGAGGAGTCGGTCAGGGGGAGTTGCCTCACTCATGGGAGGAGTCGGTCGGGGAGGAGTTGGTCGGGGGGGGTTGCCTCACTCATGGGAGGAGTTGGTCGGGGGGGAGTTGCCTCACTCATGGGAGGAGTCGGTCGGGGGGGAGTTGCCTCACTCATGGGAGGAGTCGGTCGGGGGGTGGAGTTGCCTCACTCATGGGAGGAGTTGCCTCACTCATGGGAGGAGTCGGTCGGGGGGGGTGGCGTTGCCTCACTCATGGGAGGATTTGCCTCACTCATGGGAGGAGTCGGTCGGGGGGTGGAGTTGCCTCACTCATGGGAGAAGTCGGTCGGGGGGTGGAGTTGCCTTACTCATGGGAGGAGTCGGTCGGGGGTGGAGTTGCCTCACTCATGGGAGGAGTCGGTCGGGGGGGAAATTGCCTCACTCATGGGAGGAGTCGGTCGGGGGGAAAGTTGCCTCACTCATGGGAGGAGTCGGTCGGGGGGAAAGTTGCCTCACTCATGGGAGGAGTCGGTCGGGGGGGAGTTGCCTCACTCATGGGAGGAGTCGGTCGGGGGGGAGTCGGTCGGGGGGGAGTTGCCTCACTCATGGGAGGAGTCGGTCGGGGGGGGGAGTTGCCTCACTCATGGGAGGAGTCGGTCGGGGGGAGTTGCCTCACTCATGGGAGGAGTCGGTCGGGGGGAGTTGCCTCACTCATGGGAGGAGTCGGTCGGGGGTGGAGTTGCCTCACTCATGGGAGGAGTCGGTCGGGGGGTGGAGTTGCCTCACTCATGGGAGGAGTCGGTCGGGGGAGCGGGGTTGCCTCACTCATGGGAGGAGTCGGTCAGGGGAGCGGAGTTGCCTCACTCATGGGAGGAGTCGGTCGGGGGGTGGAGTTGCCTCACTCATGGGAGGAGTCGGTCGGGGGAGCGGGGTTGCCTCACTCATGGGAGGAGTCGGTCGGGGGAGCGGAGTTATCTCAGTCTGGGCTTGTCTGGCACACACTGTCCTGTAGGGAAGGTGAGGTGGGGGGAGGAGCTGTGTTATGTGGATAGTCTTCTCTCCTCCCCCTCACCTCCCAGTGCTGGGATTTGTAGTCTTATCACAGTGATGTAAAAGGAAGAAATAAGAGCGGTGAGATTGTTCAATAACGTGATATGAATTAATATACTTAAAAATGAACCTGATAAATATCCAAAAAATACAAATAGATAAATTTGAGTAAAAGTCAGAAAAAGCCCGATGGTCAGAGTCGGTTCATATAAAGGTAAAAATCTCATAGCGGTAACTTGATGGAAGAAGAAGCAGACAACCCGGCAATCCAAACATCGACTGTTCTATTTATGAATTGGCCGCTCACCTCCAAAAATGACCCAAAAGGTCAAACAAGGCTCATCAGACAAGGAATCCTGCTGATGGATCTGTAGAGACATCCAGGTCTCAAGCGAAGACGAAGAACTACGTCCAGATCTTGGTCTCAAAACATGTTGGGGAATCTCCATATAGCGGAAACGGCTCTCTCCAAGAAATGGCACTTCTTGTATAAATGGCGCTCAAAGGAAGCAAAGAACAGCCATAGTGCAACATTGCCAAATAAAAAGTAAATTTATTACGTAAAAGAAGCCGCTTACATCAAGTAAGAATGAAAAATCGCAGTAAGAAACAATGGGAGTAGTGACACACTCCACCGCACTTCCGTAAAACGCCACCGGAAATGACGTCACAAGGCTCCACCCGACGCGTTGCGTCACTGGTCACGTGACTTCCATCCCATCGTCTTCGCTTGGGACCTGGATGTCTTTACAGATCCATCAGCAGGATTCCTTATCTGATGAGCCTTGTTTGACCTTTTGGGTCATTTTTGGAGGTGAGCGGCCAATTCATAAATGGAACAGTCGATGTTTGGATTGATGTTTTGTCTGTTTTTTTTTCTTCTATCAAGTCACTCCTATGAGATTTTTACCTTTTTAGTTGGACTTTTACTCACATTTATCTATTTGTATGTTTTTGGATACTTATCATGTTCGTTTTTTAAGTACAGTGGAACCTCGGATTGCGAGTAACGCGGTTAACGAGCGTTTCGCATTACGAGCACTGTATTTTTAAAAATCGTAACTCGGTTTGCGAGTGTTGTCTCGCACAAAACGAGCATGATTCAGGCCAAAGCGTGTGCAGTACTGCGTTTGTCCTGAGGTGGGGGGGGGGGGCGCCGAACGCGCTGTTCATAAATGCCCGAAGATGGCCCAGGGACAGCTCGGCTGACCTCGGGAACGGAGTCTTTCTGAGGTTTGCCGAGGTCAGCCAAAGTGTCCTCGGGCCTTTCCGGACGTTTCTGAGGCTCTCTGTTGTCCCCCCACCTCTGGCCGCATGCGGTATTGCATGCCATTGAAGTCAATGTGGAACAAATTATTTTTGTTTCCATTGACTTCTATGGGGAAACCTCGCTTTGATATGCGAGTATTTTGGATTACAAGCATTCTCCTGGAAACGGATTTATCTCGTAATCCGAGGTTCCACACTGTATATTAATTCATGGCACGTTATTGAACAAGCGCACCGCTCTTATTTCTTCCTTTTACATTTGATTTGTGTTTTTTGGGTATGCTACCAAGTGGTTGCAGGTAATTCGCGGTCACTATACATTTATTGTATATTTTTTATTTTCTGAGTTTATTTTGACTACATTGACTGTAGGTTGATGGTTTATTTTCTTAAAAAAATGACACATAGTAGCGGCAAGTTTATTCCTTTCTAACATTTATCACAGTGACGGGGATCAGAGCTGATGAGAGGACATTGGCACATCTGTAATTCCTCAGGGGTGGGGGAGGGGGGATTATCTGCAGCGATCCGGAGGGGGAGGAGGAGGACAACACACTGGCTGCACACTGGCCTCATTCTGTAGTTTTTTTTTTTTTTTCGTTTTTTTTTTCGTACCTGAACTGTATTGAGAACAAAAGAGGAGGGTTACACCCCCTGTCAGGTTATTATTGCCACCTATGAAATAGAGCTGCACGATAAATCGAGAAAAGATTGCGATCTCGATTCACCCCCCCCCCACACGCGATCTCCAGGCTGGATGACCCGCGATTTTCGTTTACAGTGCACAGACCCCCCTAACAATACAGACCGCCCCTACAGACCTAGAATGTACCTCGGAACACACACGGAGAGCCCAAGGCAGTGGCATTGCAGGGGGGGAGGTGCTAGCAGCACCCGAGTGACACCTGTCGGCACAGTGATCCGGGACCCGGCGCAACAATCCCCTTCTCTCCGTGGTCGCGGCTCTGAGCAGTCTCGGCAGCGGCTGTCACAGCACTGTGTAGCCATAAAGGAGGAGGGGGAGGCGGCTTCACTCTGCTCGGCTGTGACAGCCGCTGCCGAGACTGCTCAGAGCCGCGACCACGGAGAGAAGGGGATTGTTGCGCCGGGTCCCGAATCACTTTGCCGACAGGTGTCACTCGGGTGCTACTCGCACCCCCCCCCCCTGCAATGCCACTGCCTTGGGCTCTCCGTGTGTGTTCCGAGGTACATTATGGGTCTGTAGGGGCGGTCTGTATTGTTAGGGGAGTCTGTGCACTTTAGGGGGGGGGGGGGTCTGCACTGTAGGGGGGTTCTTTACTGTAGAGGGGGTCTGTCCTGTACGGGGGAGGGGTCTGTACTGTAGGGGAGGATACTGTACTGTAGGGGGGTCTGTACTATAGGGGGAGGGGTCTGTACTATAGGGGGAGGGGTCTGTACTGTAGGGGAGGATTCTGTACTGTAGGGGGGGTCTGCACTGTAGGGGGGTCTGTATTATAGGGGAGGGTTCTGTACTGTAGGGGAGGGGTCTGTACTGTAGGGGGGAGGGGTCTGTACTGTAGGGGGGAGGGGTCTGTACTGTAGGGGAGGATACTGTACTGTAGGGTGGATCTGCACTGTAGGGGAGGGGTCTGTACTATAGGGGGAGGGGTCTGTACTGTAGGGGGGGGGTCTGTACTGTAGGGGGAGGGGTCTGTACTGTAGGGGGGGGTCTGTACTGTAGGGGGGTCTGCACTGTAGGGCGGTCTGTACTGTAGGGGTCTGTACTGTAGGGGGAGGGGTCTGTACTGTAGGGGAGGGGTCTGTACTGTAGGGGAGGATACTGCACTGTAGGGGTGTCTGTACTGTAGGGGAGGATACTGCACTGTAGGGGGAGGGGTCTGTACTATAGGGGGAGGGGTCTGTACTGTAGGGGGGGGTCTGTACTGTAGGGGGGGGTCTGTACTATAGGGGGAGGGGTCTGTACTGTAGGGGAGGATACTGCACTGTAGGGGGAGGGGTCTGTACTATAGGGGGAGGGGTCTGTACTGTAGGGGGGGGTCTGTACTGTAGGGGGGGGTCTGTACTATAGGGGGAGGGGTCTGTACTGTAGGGGAGGATACTGCACTGTAGGGGGGGTCTGCACTGTAGGGCGGTCTGTACTGGAGGGGTCTGTACTGTAGGGGGAGGGGTCTGTGCTGTAGGGGGGGTCTGTACTGTAGGGGGAGGGGTCTGTACTGTAGGGGGGGGGGTCTGCACTGTAGGGGGGATTTAAAAAAACAGTTTTCGAGAATCGTGAGAGATTTGTGATCTTCATTCTAAGCAAAAGAATTGTGATTCTAATTTTTCCCAGAATCGTGCAGCTCTACTATGAATCCTGTTGGGGATAATTGCGCCTTGTATGTCCCATTATTCAGGTTCACCTGGGACCCGACATGCAGCCCTTTGGCACGTAAAGTGTGTGACCCTCGGTGCTTCTGCAGAGAGCCATCTGCTTCCCTTACCTCGATGCTTCACCTCCTAGCGGTTGAGTTGTTTATTTCACATTCTCCAATGCTTTCTGTCCATCCAGGAAATGGATTTGGTTGTTGGTTGCAATCGCTCTTTGTATTCTTTTGATGCAAATGTTTGAAATGGGCTGAAAATTGCAGCGTTTGCCCATCATCAGGTTGGTGAATTGTTTCTCCTGGAGCCTGGATTCATCATAACCGAGCCGTGGGGGGGGAGGGGCGGAGTTCTAGGCACACTTTGCACAGATGGTTTTGGTTCCTGTGACGCGGTTGCTGCACTTTTTCCATTTCTCTGCTTGTGATCGATTTGTTTATCGGTTTTGTTAGATTCGGCGCCGTGCAGCAAGACGATGGCTCAAGAAACTCCCGCTTCCACCTGGACCTCTGGTTCTACTTCACATTGCAGAACTGGCTCCTGGATTTCGGGCGGCCGATCGTAATGGTGAGTTACATTGATTGTTATTATTCAGGAACACTTTTTTTTTTTTTATTAGAGCCCCCAAAAAAATATTTAAGTTTTGTGTTGTCAAATTAACCACTTCGGCCCCCGGAAGGATTTACCCCCTTCCTGACCAGGCCATTTTTTGCGATTCGGCACTTGCGTCGCTTTAACTGACAATTGCGCGGTCGTGCAATTGACGTCCTTTTTTTGCCCACAAATAAAGCTTTCTTTTGGTGGTATTTGATCACCTCTTGTTTTTTTTTTTTTTTTGCGCTATAAACAAAAAGACCAACAATTAAAAAAAAAAAATAAAAAAATATATTTTATATATGTATATATATATATATATATATTATTTTTTTTATGTATTTTTTTGGGATATTTATTATAGCAAAAAGTTATAATATATATATATATATTATATATATATATATATATATATATATATATATAATTTTTTTTTTTGCTATAATAAATATCCCAAAAAAATACATAAAAAAAACGAATTTATTTTTTCCCTCAGTTTAGGCCGATATGTTATTCTTCTACATATTTTTGGTAAAAAAAATTGCAATAAGCGTATATTTATTGGTTTGCGCAAATGTTATAGCGTCTACAAAATATGGGATAGATTTATGGCATTTTTAATTATTATTTTTATTATTATTTTTTATTATTATTTTTTTTTTACTAGTATTGTCAGCGATCTGCGATATTATTATTATTTTTTTTCAGGACTGCGACATTGCGGCGGACACTTTTGACACTTTTTTTTTTGGGACCAGTG